>OU343223.1:165687218-165885376 GCA_910596185.1 Chrysanthemum makinoi
CCCCATGACCGACACGTGCCTGCCTGCCCAGATGATGCCTCACTTGTGACTTTGATTAATAACTGTAACACCCCAAAAATACGGTCTAGCGGAAGCATACGAGCCTTTGGGTGCCACAATCTTGGTATCACAACATAAGGTAAAAAGAATGGTTTTTATCCCATTTATTTAGAATAAGATTCATTAATTGAAAAACATTAAATTTACATTAATGAAAGTAGTGCGGAAATAGGCCCAAAAGATAATTAAAGCGGTCCCGTTTATTCATCAGAGTCGCCTATGACCATGCCCCTTGCCAAGCGTCCTCTAATAGTAAGCTATCGCCTTAAACCTGAGAACACATGCTAAAAAGGTCAGCTTACGATGGTGAGTTCATAGGTTTAAATTCAGTAAAAACATAGTGGACCTGTAGGAGTTGATTTGCTATGCGAGACTTAAGATAGATATACATCGTTCACAAACCGTTTCATATCTGAAATCACAATCCATATCCCGCATCCAGGGATCACTCGGGCCCAGCGACTCTAGTCCAGCATTGTCATGGCAAAGTCTAGAACAATTGCCAACCCCGGACTAGGTCAAGGTAGAAGTCTATTCTTAGCTAGGAAACAGTTATAGCAATTAGGATTGCTACCCTAGTCTAAGTCAACGACTACCGCACATCTATCTACAGTCAAGCACATAAGCAAATCCAAATAGTTTTAAAGGTCCAAAATGCGGAGCATAATTCTCAACCGAATTTAGTTAAAAACGATAAAAATGGGGCTATGAAACTCACCTTAGCCACAAGAATGCACTATTCACTATTACACGAATGGCATCTAAAGCTAATCTCCACGACATCGAAGAAACTACTAATGAGTATGATAGAATAGAATCGACGAACCTAATGCGTATACCGAAAATCTTAAAATACGTTCCATAGGATAGAGAAGTTGATAAAAGTATTGTGTTGTAGCTTGTGGATCATCATCATGTCAAGTATTTTCTATGTTATCGTTCCCAAAAGTTTATAATTGATATCTCAAAAGTTTAGTTTTAACATTTCGTGTGGTGGTAAGAAACATAGACGCGACGCACAACTCACGCGAAAGAGGAAAAGACGTCGACATAGTCGAGGCATACTAACTAGAACGCACGCAAAAACGGAAAAGACATTGACCAAGTTATAATATACCGACAAGACACCAGCTAGTCAATGACTAGGAAATGAAAACGACCATTTATGTAGAAGGTTAATTAGTAAGTTTTGGTAATTTACCCAATAATCCCAAACATACATGTTTATAAAAGATAAGTTTCTATTTATTACTTAATTAATAAGAATGTCACATTTGTTACTCGTAATTTATACAAGTTTATAATAAAAATACTTCATATAAGGTATATTGAGTAGTGTACTATAATGACACGTTCGTTATTCAATGCTTCCAAAACAGTACGTCTTTATCATACCGTCTTCTCAAAATAGTATTTCTCAACAAGTTTCTAAAAGTTAACTTGTTTATATTAAACACAAGTTATTATTGTAGTTGATAAAGGTTTATAATTAAATAAGACCATATCCGTCGACAATATATAGATAAATGTCTCATTATTAGTTAAAATGTAAAAATGAAATAATTAGACTTACCGCGCATCAAATATATTAGACTCGCGTCGAATCCAACATATTGTGTTTGGTTAGTTCAAGACGTTAAATAAATCCCGACTATTAACCAATATAACTTCGTTCGAATGTTATTCCAAGTTTATAAAACATAGTTAAATACTTTATAAGTTATAACATATATGTAATATCCGTTATTAATTATCAATCATAGTTTATCACACCGTTTTATATGTACTTATTCGTTATTCGATCACGTCTATCGTATATCACGATGGTATTATTTTGTTATAGTTGTATAGTTGATTTGTTGCCAAATCCGTTTAAGTGTGTATATATAACTATATTAAATTAACTCCATTACCACAATTACTTATATCTTTAACACAATTTAAATTGACGTATTAAAAGTATACTCGTTGACTTGTATTATTTAAACACCTCATTAGTAATTGTTAATTTATTTTAATAACCAATTGTGACTTATAAACTAGTATCAAGTCTAATTCAAGTGATACCCGTAACCCATATTAACACCTATTGTGAGACTAATTATTTTCTCAACCATTATCGGGTTTAATATATGACAGTTTCACAAAGAACTTGTAAGTTGTCTATAAATTAAATAAGTCAATGTAGGTAAGCAAACTTAATTTGACTTAAAGACGTCACAACGCATATCGAAAGACCTTAGTTAGTTTTTAGTGTATCCATATGAAAGTAAAACTTGGGTTGCAACATATATTTTATTTCTGTCTTTGGATGAGATAATTGATAAAATAAGTTTATTAATTGGTCAATGACTCAATGTTGATAATAAAATACTTATGATTATTGTATTAATAGTGTACTCGTTTTCTGGTAGAACGTCAATATTAAAGACCTGACTCGACCCGTATTCAAAACGCATCACATCACTATGTTTTTGAAACACAATACACCACAAGTTTGACTCATAAACATCCTGATTCAAAGCAATATCACAACCCCTTGTGCTAACTAATTGACTCAAAACCATGCCTACACCCTAAATGGGTCACGGCTGCACCAAGTATCAACCCAACGTGATTCAAAGATAATTAATCTCGACCCTTTAGCAAGGCTAATCCTATTATGACCATTTCCAAATCGACCTAAAACTCTGGATAGGCTTAGATGAAACCGAGTAATAAAAATTATAATAGTAACGTCAAACACATATCAAATCCAAACACAACCCGTGACCAAAAATGGGTCACGATACGAAAGTAAACCAGGTTTCTACCCAACTGATTCAAGAACCAAATCATCAATACCCTTTTATCGATTTCTCACCACACGAATAATTTATATTCAAAACGTTTTTATTTATTTACCATTTTCATTCGATTAAATTTATTAACCCACGAAGGCAATAACACAACAATGTATATAAAAATGTCATAACGAAAGAAAATAAACATATGTATGACAAAAGAGTGGGTTGTTTTATCGAGAGAAAGGAGAGGACAAGAATGGTTGTGATGGCGCCTTGTACAGTACAACTCGTATAAACCAAGCACCTACCCTTAATCACTCTTATCAACCAAAAACCCTAATGTCCGAATCTTGAAATCAAGATTTAGGGCACGTTTTTGTGTTTTGTGGCGCGTATGTTGTGGAAAAGGAGTCACAAGGACCCGAACTATTGATTAGAAGTGGTGGTGTATGTCACACCCCCAAAATATCGCAGCGGAACGATAGTGTCATTGGGGTATAACGTCATAGCACAAAGTATGGATACAGAAAACGACCTCTATAATGAGACGTTTTGAAAAGTTTACCATTCGATTACATAAGTTAAAGTTTACAAGCAAGAAATCCCAAAGTTTGATAATACACAAAGAGTTTACAAAACATGTCGAATGGTAATTGTTAAAAACACAAGACTCCAATGTATGCCATGAGACCCAAAAGCTCCATGAAATGCTATCACCTTAAGACCTGAGATAAACATGCTAAAAAGTGTCAACACAAAGGTTGGTGAGTTCATAAGTTTGAAATAAAATGATTTGAAATACTTTGAGAAATGTTCACACAGCAAAGGCATTGCAAATCCACCTGGCCCAAGTCCCATACAAAACTTGCAACCTGTGTGTTCACAACCCATTGCCTAAAGTAGAATGACAATCATGAATATACACATTAAGGTAGTTAAAAGTATAAATGTCACCACAAGGGTCTTCCAACAACTCGTGTTGGGATGTTCCTCCAACGACTCACGTTCTGTATCCAAATTAATGGCCTTCCAACATATAAATATTAGGATGTTCCTCCAACGACGCACGTTGGGCTGTATCCAAATTAATGGCCTTCCAACATATAAATATTGGGATGTTTGTTTAAGTCTAGTCACTACACGCACCAAGTCTAAAGTATAAGTAATATTGTTTGGCAATAGAGTTTAAATGTTTTGATAAATAAGCATGTATCTCTCCCCAAATAGTTTATAGGAATTTAAACGAGTAAAAGTGGGGTATGAACTCACCTGGTAGGATTTATATGCTAACAAAATGAAGTGCACGAAAGTGAGGCTCGGAAACTATCCGCGACCTAAAATGAATGTTATGACTTGAGTTATGATATGTTGTCGTGAATGCATGATTTGAAAATGTATCACCCAATATGCTACTTGAAAACTAGTTATATAAAAATATTGTTACTTGAATGTGTGACGGTTCCATGTCAAAAATAATTACTTTTGAGCTAATGGTGAAAATGTAGTTAAAACTACGTAACGGTTTTAGTAATTGACAAATCGGTTTACATCGGACTTGACGTAATATATACAAGGAAAAACTAACTCGTTTTTAAGGTCCGTTTCCCCCGAAACGTCCGTTTAGGCCCTCAAAAACCTTGATTAAAATCCTGACAGCTTACTAACGCTGTGAATAGTGTTTTCAGCACGTTTTTGACTCAAAGTTCGGTTAACCATAACTCACTCGTTTTAAGTCCGTTTTCAAGTTCTTTATATCCACTCGAAGGTAATCAAGAGTACTAATATATTTTAAACTTCGGAGACTTCACAGAAATTTTTAGGCTACTGTTTGGTCAGTTAAAACTCGGACTGTATAAACATTTTCCGGAAAATTGTAGTTTTAAATCGAACTTGAAAACCACGTATCTTCTTCGTTATAACTCCGTTTTAGTCCGTTCAAAAGGCCACGTTCATAACTAAAAATCTATTTTCTAAATCTTTAATAAAACTTATAAAATGACTAACTTTTCGAAAAATTATAATTTCGACAGCGCCTCGCGCCATTTTAAAATTACAATTTTTCTCTAATCATTCTAACTCAAACAACACCACAATATTCCCTTAATCTACTCATCACCAATCCTACTAGTAAAACAACTTCATTTGATCATAACCAAAATAAATATTCATTGTGAGGCTAAAATATATATACAAACTTAAATAAATATATATAAAATTTATGTAACCATTTCCTCCAAAAACCACAACTAGACTTTGATGATCCATTTTTCAAACTTCTCATTTTTATAAACTTCTAATTAGTACATACTTGTTATAAAAATTAATAGGACACATATGGGTGATAACATTTGATAAACATGAATAAAAACTACAACTTGTGCAAATATGATCATGAGGACTTCAAGAAAATGTATGAAAAATATGTATGAAAAGGAAAAAGATAAAGTTTCATGCTTACAAGTTACTTGATGAGGTTTATGATCAAGGATTTATCCTAAACACCCTAGGTTTTTATTTCAAAACCTAAACAAAGAGTGTTACTAGATTGTGTAGAACTTGATTAAAATTTTTGATGATCACCTCCTTGCTCTCCTATGGTGGCCGGATATTTGAGAGGAAGAAGAGGGGAGAAGAACTTGACTTCACACTCTTGAATTATTGGATGAATGAGTAAAAGTCTTGGAGTGTAGACTTTATAAACAAGATCTTGAAAATCTTGGGAAATCATGTAATTAATAATGCATGTACATATATTTATTATATTACTATCATTATTATTATTATTATTAAGTATGTAAATGTGTAAGAAGTAATAAAGTTACTTGAAAGTAAGTAGTAACTTGTAGTATTGTTAAGTAATATTAGTAAGTTGTATACACATTTGAATATTTAAGGTAGCGTTAGATAAAAATAAATTTTCACGGGTCAAGATAAAATATATTTAGATCATAAAAATTATAAAAATACATTTCTTGCAAAATTTGAGTGAAATAATAATCATCGTGTAGTTTTTAAGAAAACCGTCGTAATAATATACATTTAACAATTTATATACAAAATAAATTTAAAACACTAGGTAAACTCAAAATATTATTTTTATAAACTAAATGTAAGTATAAAAATATATCGGGATAGTTTTTGGAAGTATTGGATCAATTGTTCAAAATAATAACTTACGCGATAACGTTTATTTTATATGAAATTTACGCGTTTGATGTGAAATGAAAAATCATGAATGAACCGTTATGAAATGATGAATATGGAGTATGAGAAATGATCGGAAATTGAGAATTGTGACATTCTTCCCCTGATAGAGGAATCGCGTCCTCGCGATTCAATCGATGATACATAAGGTTCTACCCTAAGGTTTCGAGAAATCAGAATGTATGGTCAAAGTGTTTATGCCAAAACTTACGCGTCTAGGTTTCTTATCTAAGGAGACTCACTGAATCTAAATAATACGGTGGATCACTTAATGGTCTAGGAAAACGCATTCACATTACGCATTGCGGGCTTCCTCGGTCCCTATATAGAATGCTCGACCCTGGGAGGACTGATATTGAGTACGGGTTGGGTTTTTCCTTCAATTGCCACTTCTAGAGGAGCTTGCATCGGTGGCTTATTCAACTGAGGACAATTATTCCGGTAGTGATTCGGGCATTGCACACTCGTAGCAAGTCCTTTGGTTATTTCTCATGTTGCCCGTATTAACCGTTGTTATTGGTCTTGCACGCTCTCTACACTGGCTTGAAAAATGATTCGACTGATTGCATATTGTACATAAGCGGCGTGGCTTGGACTTCGGGTGATGATAAGCACATTTAGCACATTTGGGATGGGTACCCATACTCTTTGTTCGGTACCAGTTGCCACAAAAACTCTTTTGTTGTCTGCTACTACGTCTATCTGCTTATTCGACCCACTTGCTTCCTTCCTCTTATCACTGCTCTTCAAAGTACCATTTCTAACCATCTCGTCTGCAGGGTTCCTGCCTCGTATTGCACTTTGTATTGTAGACGGCTCAGTTGTTTTCACGGTTCCACGGATTTCGGGGACAAGACCATATATGTACCTCGAGATTCTCTTGGACTCGGGGGTAACTAGATGAGGAACTAGTCTGGCTAACTCATGAAATCGGTCTGTGTAGGCTGCGTGACCAGCCCCTATCATGGAGTGGTGATAAAATTCATCCTCTAGTTTCTGCATTTCATTGTCCGGCAAGTATCCTCTTTCAATAACTCCTTAAATTCGCCCCATGTCATGCCTATAGTCGCTCGCCCTAGCCTCAGTGTGTATTCCACCATGTCAATGCCTTCCCTGATAGCAAACAAGCAGCATACTTCACCCTCTGATGTGGCACAATTGTGATGTCGATCACCGACTGTCTTCTCTACCATCGAGTATAAGCCAAAGCACCTCCTATACCATCAAATCCACAGGTTTGCATGCGAAAATTCCTTATATGTGCATCCAATTCTGGTGTTGTTGTTGTTGTTGGTGTTGTTGTTGTTGCTGCCAGCTACATTGTTGGTGTCGCCACGTACCGTTCCGTTTCCGTGGTTTCGAGTTATTCATATGAATTCCAACTTGCGAGACAATAGTGGGAAGCAAGATTTGAAGTTGTTGAGCGATGATGGCGCGAAGTCAGGTTTCGCCAGCGTTGTTGTCATTGTTACCCATGCGGTTACCACCTCCTCTACCTCCAGTCCCCACTGTCATTCCCACTTGGGTCGCACCACCTCGGCAAGTACTGCGTGTTACTCTCTTTGGTGCCATTATCTCTGCGAGGGAAAGAACCGTTGAATTCCCAATGTCTATACTTAACGTCCTCAAACATAATACCACGCCACAAATTGGTTCCTAGGTGTGTCCACACCGATCTACGTATGCGTGGTCGATATGTCCACGTGAGTTGTGAGCATTTATAATTATTTTGGCCAACATAATTATAATTGCCTCTTTCCACGTGACCACCCAAGCATACATGTCCCGGCGATTGGTGTTACTTAATAGGTAGACAGTCTATCATCCGATTCTAAACGGTGAAGGAGGATTAGGGTAGTATCTAGGGAGAGTCGCACTTGGTGTGTATAGGAAATTACGTTAGGTGCTAAAAGTCACTATGAGGTTTAGTCGCCAGATTCCAAAAGTATCCTCAAGAGAACTCCCATCCTCGGGCAAAGTCATCAATTCTATCCAGCTTTATAGTAACACTTATTTAGCTCGATCTCGCATCTCATCAAACAAGAACTGTCACGAGATCAAGTTAGATAAGTGCTCATTACTGAGCTCCATATCTTGATGACCAACTAGATTTTGGGACTCCCCTATTGGTACAAGGAAACTACGTTATCTAATGAGGTGGTTCTAGAAGGAATACTTAGAAAACAATGCGCACGAAAAGTGTGTAAGGCAATAGGAAAAGAAAGGATCGACGTGATAGCGGTTATAGTCTAGGAACTAAAATGCAACCTAGTTCTCTATAACCAAGGCTCTGGTACCAATCTGTCACCCCCCCAATATCGCAGCGGAAACGATAGTGTCATTGGGTATAAACGTCATAGCACAAAATATGGATACAGAAAACGACCTCTATAATGAGACGTTTTGAAAAGTTTACCATTCGATACATAAGTTAAAGTTTACAAGCAAGAAATCCAAAGTTTGATTATACACAAAGAGTTTACAAAACATGTCGAATGGTAATTGTTAAAAACACAAGACTCCAATGTATGCCATGAGACCCAAAAGCTCCATGAAATGCTATCACCTTAAGACCTGAGATAAACATGCTAAAAGTGTCAACACAAAGGTTGGTGAGTTCATAAGTTTGTAATAAAATGATTTGAAATACTTTGAGAAATGTTCACACAGCAAAGGCATTGCAAATCCACTCAGTTCCAAGTTCAGCCCATACAAAACTTGCAACCTGTGTGTTCACAACCCATTGCCTAAAGTAGAATGACAATCATGAATATACACATTAAGGTAGTTAAAAGTATAAATGTCACCACAAGGGTCTTCAACAACTCGTGTTGGGATGTTCCTCCAACGACTCACGTTGGGCTGTATCCAAATTAATGGCCTTCCAACATATAAATATTGGGATGTTCCTCCAACGACGCACGTGGGCTGTATCAAATTAATGGCCTTCAACATATAAATATTGGGATGTTTGTTTAAGTCTAGTCACTACAGCACCAGTCTAAAGTATAAGTAATGTTGTTTGGCAAAATAGTTTAAATGTTTTGATAAATAAGCATGTATCTCGCCCCAAATAGTTTATAGAATTTAAACGAGTAAAAGTGGGGTATGAACTCACCTGGTAGGATTTATATGCTAACAAAATGAAGTGCACGAAAGTGAGGCTCGGAAACTATCCGCGACCTAAAATGAATGTTATGACTTGAGTTATGATATGTTGTCGTGAATGCATGATTTGAAAATGTATCACACAATATTACTTGAAAACTAGTTATATAAAAATATTGTTACTTGAATGTGTGACGGTTCCATGTCAAAATAATTACTTTTGAGCTAATGGTGAAAATGTAGTTAAAACTACGTAACGGTTTTAGTAATGACAATCGGTTACATCGGACTTGACGTAATATATACATAGAAAAACTAACTCGTTTTTAAGGTCCGTTTCCCCGAACGTCCGTTTAGGCCCCTAAAAACCTTGATTAAAATCCTGACAGCTTACTAACGCTGTGAATAGTGTTTTCAGCACGGTTTTGACTCAAAGTTCGGTTAACCATAACTCACTTTTTCGCATTTTTTAAGTCAGTTCTTTATATCCATTTGAAGGTAATCAAGAGTACTAATATATTTTTAAACTTCGGAGACTTCACAGAAATTTGTAGGCTACTGTTTGGTCAGTTAAAACTCGGACTGTATAAACATTTCCGGAAATTGTAGTTTTTAAATCGTAACTTGAAAACCACGTATCTTTTTCGTTATAACTCAGTTTTAGTCCGTTCAAAAGGCCACGTTCATAACTAAAAATCTATTTTCTAAATCTTTAATAAAACTTATAAAAATGACTAACTTTTTGGAAAAATTATAAATTTCGACAGCGCTTCCGCGCCCATTTTAAAATTACCATTTTTCTCTAATCATTCTAACTCAAACAACACCACAATATTCCCTTAATCTACTCATCACCAATCCTACTAGTAAAACAACTTCATTTGATCATAACCAAAAAAATATTCATTGTGATGCTAAAATATATATACAAACTTAAATAAACATATATAAAATTTATGTAACCATTTCCTCCAAAAACCACAACTAGACTTTGATGATCCATTTTTCAAACTTCTCATTTTTATAAACTTCTAATTAGTACATACTTGTTATAAAAATTAATAGGACACATATGGGTGATAACATTTGATAAACATGAATAAAAACTACAACTTGTGCAAATATGATCATGAGGACTTCAAGAAAATGTATGAAAAATATGTATGAAAAGGAAAAAGATAAAGTTTCATGCTTACAAGTTACTTGATGAGGTTTATGATCAAGGATTTATCCTAAACACCCTAGGTTTTTATTTCAAAACCTAAACAAAGAGTGTTACTAGATTGTGTAGAACTTGATTGGAAAATTTTTGATGATCACCTCCTTGCTCTCCTATGGTGGCCGGATATTTGAGAGGAAGAAGAGGGGAGAAGAACTTGACTTCACACTCTTGAATTATTGGATGAATGAGTAAAAGTCTTGGAGTGTAGACTTTATAAACAAGATCTTGAAAATCTTGGGAAATCATGTAATTAATAATGCATGTACATATATTTATTATATTACTATCATTTATATTATTATTAAGTATGTAAATGTGTAAGTAAAGTAATGTAAAGTTACTTGAAAGTAAGTAGTAACTTGTAGTATTGTTGAGTAATATTAGTAAGTTGTATACACATTTGAATATTTAAGGTAGCGTTAGATAAAAATAAATTTTCACGGGTCAAGATAAAATATATTTAGATCATAAAAATTATAAAAATACATTTCTTGCAAAATTTGAGTGAAATAATAATAATCGTGTAGTTTTTAAGAAAACTGTCGTAATAATATACATTTAACAATTTATATACAAAATAAATTTAAAACACTAGGTAAACTCAAAATATTATTTTTATAAACTAAATGTAAGTATAAAAATATATCGGGATAGTTTTTGGAAGTATTGGATCAATTGTTCAAAATAATAACTTACGCGATAACGTTTATTTTATATGAAATTTACGCGTTTGATGTGAAATGAAAAATCATGAATGAACCGTTATGAAATGATGAATATGGAGTATGAGAAATGATCGGAAATTGAGAATTGTGACAGTGTAATTAGAGGAGGTCATTGGAAAGTTGGCCGGAAAAGATGACGGTGCCGGAACCCTAGTTTGGGTGGCCGGATTTTAGATAGAGAGAGAGAAATATTTGTGTGTGTATTTTGTAGTGAGAGAGTGAAAGTGAGGAAATGGGAGAAAGGGTGAAGGGTGTGGGTATTTATATACCCAGGAGGGATTAATGTTGTAATAAGGATAAAGATAGGGATGGCATTGAAACTAGCAAAAGGGACCCTAGATGAAACTTTGTAAAACTTTCGTTATAGTAGGTTCGGGGCTCGTTTTGACTTGAAAACGAGGGATTCGTGACTCGAGAGTTACGCCATTGTTTTTAAAATATTAATTCGAATAAAAACGATGTATAATACGACTCGTAACTCAAATTAATTAAAATGATCGCTCTAATCGATGTTTCTCCAATTACGACGAATCGAGGAATTTATGAGTTGTGACAGCCTCACCTCCTTAAAATGAATCGCGTCCTCGCGATTCAATTCAAGTTATCTGTTAAAGTCTAGAAGGGGTGAGTGCAAAAGTACGAGGGTTTATCTTCACGTTCCCTACGTGAATCTAGGAACTTACTGCGAGTTTTCTACTAGCTTCGAAGATAGAGGTGCGACTTTACTAAGATCGCTCGGTTTCATAATCTATGGTCTTGATAGGTCAACAAAGTTTTAAACGTTCAAAGATTAGTATTTCCCAAAGGGTTAACAATTGCCTTCTTGCCGAGACTTTTATTCCTATTACGCATGAAATGTTAGGAACTCTATTGAGTCTTGATGGTAGCTTAAGGCTCTGAGCTACTGGTCTCAATCTAGCAAGGATTTTCAAAAGGATGGATATAGCGGGGATTAAGTTTTCACGTTTACTACTCGCTTCACATAATTTATGGTAGATCCGTAAGCTTAATTCTAGGTTATCTCGGAGGGTTCAGGTGATTTACGTTGTCTATGTCTCCAAATGCTTTGTGAGTAACTTTCATATCCATCTCAACTTAGAACGGTTTCCTTGGTATCTTCTTAAATAGGTTCAGAGTTGGTAGGTTGGGTGTTTCCATTTCTACCCAACAATCGGGATTGGCACTTACAATCATATAGGATCTCTTACGGTGTCTTCGAGGTACTAAAGCGATAGGTACGGTTATAGGAGAAGTTGGCCAATGGAAGGTGTCTGTCCCAACCATTGTCGGACTCAAGAGATGTCGTTAAGAGAGTTTGGCCAACGAGAGGTGTATATCCCAACCGTTGCCAAACTTGATAGGCACGCGATGTATTCTTCTAATGTCCAAATGGTTTCTTTATTTCAGCCATCAGTCTGGAGATGATACACTGTAAGCATATCCAGATCTATTCTCTTGGCTCTAGGAAGTGATAGATGAAAATGGGTGTGTGGCGATTGCCACAACCCGGAAAGGATAGACATCAACATTTTCTAAAGCACACGGTTTCCTTTACGTGTGGAGAAGTCCATTTGTATAACTTAGGTTTTTCGATCGCACTTTTTCCTTAAAGAGTATCGGAGAGAGTTGGATGTTGAGGAAGGAGAATCAGGTGTGCACTAACCAAATGAATTTCAGATAAAGAAACGGATCAAGGGGGAATTCCCCTTTTCAATTGGAGTTCCATAGTGGAAAAAAGGTCAAGGGGCTAGAGTTCGAAAGTGAGGACTAGCTCATAAGAGTGAAGTCACTTTACTGGAGGGAGAGGAGTGGGTATTCTCTAGCCTCCTTAAAAGTAGATAGTGGGATTCTCTAATGTTGCTATAACTATATGAGGAGAGACGAGAAACTTTGTTCATAAATTTCATCTTGACGAATGGCAGGAGGTGAACAGGTTAGGTAGGACTACCAGTAACTACTCAGGTAAGGGCGGGGATCTACTTCCAAGGTTTCTTCTACGGTTGAGCTCATCGTTCAGTTAAGAGGACCGAAAGGATAGCGGGTGGTTCTCGAAGGATGAGAGAAGGATTAGGTGGTTGTTCCAAGGAACGTGGTTCAGGTTACTCCTTAGGATTTCAAGATTTCTGCTGAGTACGAAATCTCTACTGGATGAGAAGTCTAGGAAGTTCAGAGTATGTCGCTGTTAGAGAGTGTTGATTGCTACTAGAAATCGGTCGGTTGACTTAGCATGACATCTAGGTTAGAGGCGGAAGGTACGGCTCCTAAAAGAGAGTGTTGGTTACTAACCGCTGTTAGTCGATTGACTCATTGGTGCATTAACACTTAACGCAGAAGGTTTCAAGGTTCAACTCTAAAATCATAATCTCCAAAAGAGGTTCGACTATCGATCAATATCAATTCAATTCCTAAATACGAGTGAAATTTAACGGCTCTAAGTTGGTTTACTAAAGAATTTCGAATCGATAGAGTGTAAGGTACGACATCGATAGGACAGGGTAGGTAGTGCCGCAGTAGGCGGTATGATGTAGCTGATAAGGTTTTAAAATGTACCTTTTTGAGGGGTCGTTTAAGCCCTTATTTGATCACTTTTGTATCCGTTATTATTTAATATCGTTCCTTTTCACTTTTAGGTCTCTTGAAGGCAAATTGCTGGAATGGCACTTATTTGGGCGAAAAGGCGCGGATATACGAAGAAAATGGCCAAAGTCAAGAATGGAGACACTCAAGCTGCTGAAAACAAGGGGGACGGCTCAGGTGTTATCTGCGACGCTTTCGGAGCACATGTTGTCACGATACAGTAGCCAAATTGCTTATTTTCAAGTGACGGTGTCAGGCTTTAAAAGAGTAGGTCGTCGCAACTCAGACGGCCTAGATGTGATCCAGACGACGTCAGAGGCTGAATAGGACGGCGTCACAAGCATAAGGTGACGCCGTTGCAAGACTAACGTGGCCAAGACGAAACACTAATGACGGCGACCCGACGGCGTCACAAATTATAAGGTGACGCCGTCTCTAATGTAATCTTATATATAGAATCCGGATTTTTTTTGTTTTCAGTGTGTAGTCTTTTGGAGTAAAAACCTAAACCGAACCAAGGCTGTCTTGTACAGTATTTTAGGGTTCCAAACCCTAACTTACACCAAGATAAGTATTTTACTTCATTAATTCAATTATGTCTTCAATTATTTGTGTGTATGCTTGCATGTTCTCCATGTTCGGCTAATTTACTTGTGTGTTTGCTTAGGGAATATGAAACTTAACTATTGAATATTGATTGGTTGTCTCTTATCTTAATTGTTAATGATCTAGTAATGCGATAGGTCATTCGTTGTGTAGTTAATGCTTGATTAATCTTTGTGAACCTTAGACTATAACACCTAGAGTAGTTGTAGGCTAAACCATCCAAAGAGTACCTTAGAGTTAGAGTTTATAAATCCTAGAGATTTTGTAGACGAGACCCTTTGGTAGTTTCAAAGAGTTAGGGATAAACGCATACCCTACGACCTTAGACACACAATGAAATTAAGAATAAGGACGTTGACAATTCAACCATCAATAGGAGATAATTAAGGAGTAATAAAACCTAAGTAAACACATCTTTAAATCATCATACGAGCACACAATAATTAGACATAGACTACCCTCACCTTAGTTAATTAGATAATTAGATAGTAGAGGAATCGGTAGAAATACCAACCCCCCAAATCCAAACCCCGAGATTCGTACTTTTCTATTTCCTAAAAAAACATAAAAAGATAAAAAATAATCTTCCTCAACCCCAACCTTAGCGTAGTAACTCCTCACTAGCATTCCTATTCCCCTAGAGAACGATATCAATTCCCGTGGCTTACCTTAATACTACACTACAACGATTAGGTTCACTGCCTAGGGTGTTGAAAAACTTGCTCAACGAAAAGGAAGTTCCTTTGACCCCGAACGACGCGTGTAGCGTTACAAGTTTTGGCGCCAGCGGGGGAATAGAATAGCTAGTTAGTAGTCCACCTCGTTTAGGTTTCGTTACTTGATTCCTATCAAGTAAACTTTTTCTCATTTTTTAGCTTCCTCGTAGTCTATCCCCCTTCTTCGTGACCTTTGTTCGTAACCCATCACTTTTCATCATGGAAGGTGATAACCCCCCTCAAATCAATGACCCGCCAAGAGGCCGTACTCTTGGTGAATGCTCGAGACCAAACCACCTAGGCTTTAGGAACGCCATTAAGCTTCCCGGCCAAGCTCAAACTACGATTCTGCGATCCGACACCATCCTGTTGGTGCAAAACGGATGTGCATTCCATGGACTTTGTTCCGAAGATCCTAATCAGCATCTTAAGGATTTCCTTAAAATTGTCGATTCCATCGACCTCGATGCTACCACTCAGGAGACCACGCGTCTGCGTCTCTTCCAATTCTCTTTAAGAAAACAAGCTAGTAAATGGCTTTGTCATCTTCCCACGGGATCTATTTCAAGTTGGGAAGATCTCACTACCCGTTTTCTTGCTAAGTTTTGCTCATCTAGTCCGAGTCAACCACTTGACCATCATTCCTTCAACTCTCTTCGCAACCAAATCATTGATGAAATAAAAGATCCTAGTGAGTTGCATAGGATAGACGTAAATGAAGAGGATATTGCTTATTTCAATCTTTACCCCACTAAGGAAGAGGTTGCTTACCATCAATACATAATCGAGAATCCCCGATCACCTATCATTAGGATATGCCCAAAGATTAGGAGAGGAAATCCTTGGAACCTAAAAATCCCTTGTATGATCGGATATAGGAGTGTCGACCATGCTTACATAGATACGGAATCTCCCATTAATGTGATGTCATCTGCTGTCTACAATGACATTATGAATGAGCGACTTAATATTAGGAGGGACCCTAAGTATCCAGGTGGAGTTTGCAACTTTGTGGCAAGAGTCAAGGATGTACATGTCTTTATAGGAAATTTCACCTACCTAGTTGATTTTGTGGTCCTAGAAGATATAGGATGCATAATTGACTATAGCTTATCCCAAGTAGTGCTAGGAAAACCGTTTGTTGAAACATCTAAGATGTGCCATAACAAGTATGATGGAACGGTTAGGTTTAAGGAAGGAAACGATGAGATCACTTATAGGATGCCTTGGGAAACAAATGAATATGGCCATCTACCCATTTTTGAACGAGACAACATCAAAGCTTTCGAGGACAAAAGCAAGGACGATGTTGAAAAAGGTTATAAATTTATGTGGGAAAGAAGGAGGCTTTATTATAAGGATTGCTTGACCCTAGGGCCTAGATATAGAGTCGATGAAAATTTTGTCAACATGATAGAATTCTCATTGAGAATGCAAAACGAGATCACGTAGGAGCACGACTACGAGTCTAGCTACAAGACTCATAAATAAAGAAAAGCGCTTCGTGGGAGGCAACTCATGCTTAATTGTTTGCTTGTTTGTGTCATATATCTTTTATTGATTGCTTATTCTCATGTTTAAATTTGTAAAAATGCTTTATTTTGTTTTTAACCTCGTCTTAATTACACATAAAGGTATTTTACATAAAGGATAAGTGTAGGGAGGATTACACACGTTTTCAAAAGAAACATAAACATGAGAATTTCAATTATTTAAAAGATATATATGTGTGTTTGTTTGAGTCAAATGCTTGTATCGAGTCATAATGGATGTTTTGAAGAAAATATTTCCAGATTCTAAAGATGTAAATTTTCCAGAATTTTTTCCAGAAAATCGCAGACCAGTTTTTGTCAGGATAAACTGACGACGTCAGGATCGCAACCTGACGGCGTCAGGAAGGAGCAAAAACAACTGATTATTTTTTCTCGTTTTCTGACCTGCTTAAAAATTTTTGGAATTTTCCAGGTCTTAATTTTCCAAAAAAATTCTGTAAACATCGATTCCACAAGCATTATATCCTAGTTTAGTAGAGTCTTATATATATTATTACCGCCGATTTTACGCGAAGGTTTCGTTTGTTTTCTTCAAGTGTGCAGGTTTTATTTATCAAGAAGAAGATACATAAGCTTGGAAGGAGCTTTTCACGCATACATTCTTCTTGGAAAGGATTTAACCAATACTTCACACACGGATCCTACCGAGCTAATCAGGGGAGTATTAGTTTCTCTCGTTTTTAATTACCTTCTATTATCATAACTTTGATACTTTCGGGGAACATTGGGGACAATGTTCAGTTTAAGTGTAGGGAGGGAAAATAAAACAGGAACTTTGAAACTATGCTTATCCTTGATTATTTGCTTTGTCCAATTGTATTTGTGTAATAAACCATGAGAAAATGTCGGTTAGGGTAATTTTTCCACCAAATTTAAAATTTTTCATGACATATAGGAGTGGGCCATTAGTCTTAACAAAAGCGTCTCATGGATAGGAAGTTACATGACTAAGCACAAAAACCCTTTACCACCTAAATTCCACCCAAAATGTGAGGATCACCCTTAGATTAGTAGGAATTAAAGCATTCATCTTTAATGCTTAGTATGTAAGGTAGTATAATAGATTCTAGAACTTGTTTTGTGATGCATCCCGAGATCGCTAGTAAGACTACACTTGTGTAGTTAGGAATAACTAAATGATAAGAGGCATTAGGATAACCCTTGTTTGATACCTGTAATATAACTACTTCTTCCACCTCGGTTGAGTAATTCCCCCACACCCTTGCGTTGTACTCACTTTTAGTACACGATACCCCTAGTTAACCCCTTTGAGCCTATCTTTTTTGCGGTTCTCGTGATTTTTTGGTTTTCCGGAATATCAATGAAGAGCATTGTTTACACCCCACCCCAAATGTACACCCAAATCGCCTTAGCCTACCTTGTATGCACTCACTTTTAGTGCATTATTGTTATCACCCTAAAACCCATAGTTCAATTATCTAGTTGCTTGCATAAGTTGCTAAGTCGAGTCATATCCTTTGTATACAGTTTGGGACGATTGGGACTCATGGGAAAAGTTAAAGTTTATGAAATGACGGGAAGGGAACGTTAAATTGAAATTCCCTTTATTTGCGTAATAATGTACTCCAAGTGTTTTGATCTTTTCAATTCGGGTCAAATTAGTGTTAGAGTAATAAAAACTCAAGTGTAGGGATGTGCCTATAAATCACTATCATTTTGATTTTACCGTAGAGGATGGTAGAGTAAAAGTGTATAAAAAATTCGAAAAAAAATAGAAAAAAAAAGAGAAAAAGAAAAAAATATAGTGAAAAAAAAAACATACAGGCTACCATCCTACATCTATCCTTTAAATTTATGTTTGTTTGTTTCAGTTATCTAGAGTTTAGAGTGTCGAGTCTTGGCTTAGCAACGCCATTCTTCGTATGCTTGTAACATAAACATTTTTGACTTGCCACCACTAAACAGCCTATCCCACCAAACCCTTTGTTTCCCGACCGTAAGCCTAACATTACAACCCTTTAAAAGACCTCTTGGATAGTCTTTCCTAGGTGCTTACGCCAAAGCAATGGAGGTTTGATCTATTCTCATGCCTATGGTAATCTATGTACTAGGACCGGTTAGTGAGTGTTTATCTTCTATTTCCAACTTGTTATATTTCATATACACCCGAGAGATGTGAGTACCCAAACACCCCATGTGAGGTGCTAGTATATAATTTCCGTTCTTGTTATGACTTTTGCGGGGCTTATATGTGTTGTGGATTGTTCTAAACCAATGCTTCATGATCCCTAACTTATAAATTAATTGGCAAAAAGAACATTTGCTTGAGGACAAGTAAATACCAAGTGTAGGGATATTTGATAATGTTTTAAAATGTACCTTTTTGAGGGGTCGTTTAAGCCCTTATTTGATCACTTTTGTATCCGTTATTACTTAATATCGTTCCTTTTCACTTTTTAGGTCTCTTGAAGGCAAATTGCTGGAATGGCACTTATTTGGGCGAAAAGGCGCGGATATACGAGGAAAATGGCCAAAGTAAAGAATGGAGACACTCAAGCTGCTGAAACACAAGGGGACGGCGTCAGGTGTTATCTGCTACGCCGTCAGAGCACATGTTGTGACGATACAGTAGCCAAATTGCTTATTTTCAAGTGACGGTGTCAGGCTTTAAAAGAGTAGGTCGTCGCAACTTAGACGGCCTAGATTTGATCCAGATGACGTCAGAGGCTGAATAGGACGGCGTCACAAGCATAAGGTGACGTCGTCGCAAGACTAACGTGGCCAAGACGAAACCCTAATGACGGCGACCCGACGGCGTCACAAATTATAAGGTGACGCCGTCGCTGATGTAATCTTATATATAGAATCCGAATTTTTTTTTCAGTGTGTAGTCTTTTGGAGTAAAAACCGAAACCGAACCAAGGCTGTCTTGTACAGTAGTTTAGGGTTCCAAACCCTAACTTACACCAAGATAAGTATTTTACTTCATTAATTCAATTATGTCTTCAATTATTTGTGTGTATGCTTGCATGTTCTCCATGTCCGGCTAATTTACTTGTGTGTTTGCTTAGGGAATATGAAACTTAACTATTGAATATTGATTGGTTGTCTCTTATCTTAATTGTTAATGATCTAGTAATGTGATAGGTCATTCATTGTGTAGTTAATGCTTGATTAATCTTTGTGAAGCTTAGACTATAACACCTAGAGTAGTTGTAGGCTAAACCATCCAAAGAGTACCTTAGATTTAGAGTTTATAAATCCTAGAGATTTTGTAGACGAGACCCTTTGGTAGTTTCAAAGAGTTAGAGATAAACGCATACCCTACGACCTTAGACACACAACGCAATTAAGAATAAGGACGTGACAATTCAACCATCAATAGGAGATAATTAAGGAGTAATAAAACCTAAGTAAACACATCTTTAAATCATCATACGAGCACACAATAATTAGACATAGACTACCCTCACTTTAGTTAATTAGATAATTAGATAGTAGAGTAATCGGTAGAAATACCATCCCCCAAATCCAAACCCCGAGATTCGTACTTTTCCATTTCCTAAAAAAACATAAAAAGATAAAAAATAATCTTCCTCAACCCCAACCTTAGCGTAGTAACTCCTCACTAGCATTCCTATTCCCCTAGAGAACGATATCAATTCCCGTGCCTTACCCTAATACTACACTACAACGATTAGGTTCACTGCCTAGGGTGTTGAAAAACTTGCTCGATGAAAAGGAAGTTCCTTTGACCCCGAACGACGCGTGTAGCGTTATCAGTAGCAGACTATCATCGATAGAATAATATTTTCGGGTTAACCTTGGTGAACATCTTCACTAACACAAGTCGTTAGATCATTATCGTTAGGGGTACCTAGATAGAGGATAAGGTACGACATCAACAACACGTAAGGTACTACTTTAACTGAAAGCTGTTGGCGAGGCAACGTCGACCAAAACATTATCGGTTTAGGAAATGAACAACGTTGACTAGATGACATCGTTTAAATCAACATCAAGTGAATGGCGAGGTTTCGGAATTTTAAACAAAATCAGCTCGAGGCTAGGCTTGAGGTAGAATTGTCGGTAATAGGATTACCAACGAAACGAGGCTAGATGACAAATGCCACGGGATTACTAGCGAAACGACGCGGAATAATAATTCCAAAAAGATTATTAACGAGAGGCGGCGGAATGATAATTACTATCGCAATGCGACCGGATGACGTTTCGAAATTGAATACCGATTAAAGGTCGAAAGATGATTTTAACAAAGTTATCACCGAAACTGAGCCGAATAATAATTCGAGGTCAAATAATGATTCGAAGTCAAATGATGAGTTAAAACTCGAAACGAGATCAAAATCACAAAATCAAAAACCCAAGGACCAAAACCCAAAACCGAATCCAAAATAGTCAAGCCCAAATCCAAAACAGCTCAAAACAATTTCAAATGCTCGGGTCCACCCGACCTATGGCAAACTACGCTCAGATGTTACAAACAAGAATTTCACATAAACAGAGACGTATAGCGATGCTAGAAGTGTTACGATTCAATAGGTGTTGCGATGCCAGTATGTCGTGTGTGAGTGCGGGCTTTCGGGATGTTTGGTGAGTGTGAGTGTGCGAGTCCACCTAAAGTTTATCGTTCTTAAAACCAATCTTAAACCCGAACATAATTTATTATAACAACTCCCAGTATTTGCTAAATTCACCTCTAAGACGGACATAGGTGATCAGTCCATGTCCTGCTGTCTCTGGCTAAATATAGGTGATCAGTCTATATTCATTCGAGGGTCGATGAATTTTTATTAAGAAAGGCACAACCAATTATTATAACCAATTCTTAATATATATTCCCAACTTCAATGTTATATGCCCAAAATGTATTCATTTTCTTATCTAAAAAATATCTCGTTGCTCCATTTAGTTATTAGCGTTAGGTATCATCGTATGTGTGAGTGGTATCGACTCGACAAGACACCATGAATGCACTCAAATAACCACAATGTGACTCATAATGACACAATGATACGTCTAAATGATAATCTTTTTAGTTTAATAAGTTTCAGAATGAATAGTTAGATCTTATCGAATTCGTCAATTCGATAACTCAACCATTTATTCATGTCGCTTATAATCCACAAACCAGTCACATCCTAACGAGTCATAAGGCTAATTCACCCATTAATAACGTTATCCTACGTACATAGTGGGCGCCTATTAGGTTCGTCAACCTAATAAGTCTGTTATCCACGTGGATAGACGCTAATAATGTTAGGTCATCCATAACCCATGCACAACACATAAATGACATTAAATATTCATAAATGACACCCTTCGATAAACGTGCCCTCGAAACATTAGTGACTCATTTATTTCAAAACATTTCTATTTTTAAACGTCGGTTCCTTTTTTAAAGTATCGAATAACAAGGCGAGCCTTGTTATCGAATGCTTAGTAAAAAACCATTTATCATCTATATCTTCTAGTACTATTTACTAGTATATATATATATTGAAATTTCGATATAAATTTCAATATAAATTTATTCGTTTCAATATAAATTTCAATATAAATTTCAATGTAAATTTCAATGTAAATTTAAATATAAATTTCGAGTCATTATTCGTTTCGAGTTCCCAAGTCCGAGTCATGACTCTCGGCTTTTACGCCTCATATTGTTCCATAGATACTAAAGACCAAGATACGGCATTGTCGGGGTCGGTCGAGACTAGAAAGTCACGATAACACCTGACGTAGCGCAATGTTGACATATATATCATTAAGTCCAAAATAAACAATTTTCACGATTCTAATAAATCCTCCAAACAATCTCATACCAATCTTGCCATCTAGACAGACAATCAAATATACCCAACAACATTAAACACTTCCAATTGACTGTTTCAATTCCCAAACACAACCGATCAACGGGTACCAAATCTAATGCTTGTCAATAAATTACCAATTACCCAAAACACCACAATTAATTTGTTTTTCAATCAAGGTTGTTAATTGAAATGTCGTCCGATTCCAAAAATCTGATTCATACCAATGATTCAACGTTAACCAAATAATCACACGATAGTCCAAATTATTATCTAAAAACACTTACTGGTTTCACATATCATTATAACACTAACGGATATGAATTCATTATTAATAATTAAAACCGATTACCACTTGTTTGACAATTCTAAAGAATAAAACAACGGTTTACGAAAGTTTCGACTCAAAATCGTGACACGAGACTATACACCCTTCGACATTATCAAACCATTATAATCCATCATCTAGTTATGATCAAGGACACATAAACATGATAAGATGCAAAAACACTTGAACATGGCACAACACACGATACCAACACACCAGTTTACATGTTTTATTAGCTTTAATGCGTTTTAGACTCGTGTTCATCAAAACTTAACTGTGGAACTCACGTTCACGAGACAAAAGGTCTTGCTCGTGACTCCCTGACTTAGTTATAATAGTACCATTTCCTTTGTATTCCCAAATCATTCCCACGACTACTACTAATGTGCAAGTATTAAATCAAGTGGTGAGATTACGCAAGGAAATTGCGTAAATCTGATACTTTGAGAGTATCTGCATTATTGATTAATAATGTTGAAGCATTTGTTATTACATTATGTGTTTATTTGTTCACTTTAATCTCCCAAGTACATTCCAATAGATCCCACGTATTTGTGTATATTCATACAAAGTTTTCTCTTTATTGTTTTGGATATACCCAAGGCAACTACTTAATATAAGCTAAGTGTTATAGATTTAAGGTTTGGGACTCCACACTCTGTAAAGGGTATAGTGCGTGCGAAAGCATGAGTACATGCTTCCAGGGTGCGCATAAGCATATGAAAACGATTATGGGGCGTGCGTAAGCATGAGGACATGCTTACTGTGTGTATATAAGCATGTGGAATGCTTATAGTGGATTACTAAGATAGGCAGACTCAAATCGTCTACTAACAGGGCACACATTCGACAAGTGTGCAAACAACCAATCCATCAAATAAGCCATAAACATCTCATCAATTATCTCATCAGTCAATTCGTCTAATGTGTTCTCAATCATCTATATCCTTAAACTAGTCATACGCAAGGCTTCAGCTTGGCAGGCATGCACGTGGCGATCATAGGGCTAAGTTTTCGAAAAGTGGTTATAGTCTAGGTTTTGAAAATATATCCAGTTCTCTATAACCTAGGCTCTGATACCAATCTGTAACACCCTGAAAATACGGTCTAGCGGAAGCATATGAGCCTTTGGGTGCCACAATCTTGGTATCACAACATAATGAAAGTAGTGCGGAAATAGGCCCAAAAGATAATTAAAGCGGTCCCGTTTATTCATCAGAGTCGCCATGCCCCTTTCCAAGCGTCCTCCAATAGTGAGCTATAGCCTTAAACCTGAGAACACATGCTAAAAAGGTCAGCTTATGCTGGTGAGTTCATAGGTTTAAATACAATAAAAACATAGTGGACCTGTAGGAGTTGATTTGCTATGCGAGACTTAAGATAGATATACATCGTTCACAAACCGTTTCATATCCGAAATCACAATCCATATCCCGCATCCAGGGATCACTCGGGCCCAGCGACTATAGTCCAGCATTGTCATGGCAAAGTCTAGAACAATTGCCAACCCCGGACTAGGTCGAGGTAGAAGTCTATTCTTAGCTAGGAAACAGTTATACCAATAAGGATTGCTACCCTAGTCTAAGTCAACGACTACCGCACATCTATCTATACAGTTAAACACATAAGCAAATCTAAATAGTTTTAAATTTACAAAAAACAGTAGCATGATTCTCACCCCAATTTAGTTAAAAACGTAAATAAAAATGGGGCTATGAAACTCACCTTAGCCACAGCAATGCACTATTCACTATTGACACGACTGGCGTCTAAAGCTAATCTCCACGGCATCGAGAAGAACGTACGATGAGTCCGATAGAATAGAACTGACGCAACCTAATGCGTATACGAAAATCTTAAAATACAACCCATAGGATAAAGAAGTTGTTAAAAGTATTGTGTTGTAGCTTTCGTGGATCATTCATGTCGTTATTTTCAAAAGTACGTTATCCTTCCCAAAATTTTTTAATTGATATCTCAAAAGTTTAGTTTTAACATTTCGTGTGGTGGTAAGAAACGTAGACGTGACGCACAACTCACGCGAAAGAGGAAAAGACATCGACATAGTCGAGACATACTAACGAGAACGCACGCCAAAACGGAAAAGACATTGACCAAGTTATAATATACAGACAGTACACCAACTAGTCAAAGACTATGAAATGAAAACGACCATTTATGTAGAATAAATAGGTTAATTCAAGTTTTGGTAATTCACCCAATAATTCCAAACGTACATGTTTATAAAAGATAAGTTTCTGTTTATTACTTAATTAATAAGGATGTCACATTTGTTACTCGTAATTTATACAAGTTTATAATAAAAATACTTCATATAAGGTATATTGAGTAGTGTACTATAATGACACGTTCGTTATTCAATGCTTCCAAAACATTACGTCTTTATCATACCGTCTTCTCAAAATAATATTTCTCAACAAGTTTCTAAAAGTAAACTTGTTTATATAAAACACAAGTTATTATTGTAGTTGATAAAGGTTTATAATTAAATAAGACCATATCCGTCGACAATATATAGATAAATGTCTCATTATTAGTTAAAATGTGAAAATGAAATAATTAGACTTACCGCGAATCAAATATATTAGACTCGCGTCGAATCCAACATATTGTGTTTGGTTAGTTCAAGACGTTAAATAAATCCCGACTTTTAACCAATATAACTCGTTATCGAATGTTATTCCAAGTTTATAAAACATAGTTAAATACTTTATAAGTTATAACATATATGTAATATCCGTTATTAATTATCAATCATAGTTTATCATACCGTTTTATATGTACTTATTCGTTATTCGATCACGTCTATCGTATATCACGATAGTACTATTTTGTTATAGTTGTATAGTTGATTTGTTGCCAAATCACCTCGTTAAGTGTATATATAACTATATTAAATTAACTCCATTACCACAATTACTTATATCTTTAACACAATTTAAATTGACGTATTAAAAGTATACTCGTTGACTTGTATTATTTAAACACCTCATTAGTAATCGTTAATTTATTTTAATAACCAATTGTGACTTATAAACTAGTATCAAGTCTAATTAAAGTCATACCCGTAACCCATATTAACACCTATTGTGAGACTAATTATTTTCTCAACCATTATCCAGGTTTACTAATATGACTGTCTACAAAGAACTTGTAAGTTGTCTATAAATTAAATAAGTCAATGTAGGTAAGCAAACTTAATTTGACTTAAAGACGTCACAACACATATCGAAAGACCTTAGTTAGTTTTTAGTGTATCCATATGAAAGTAAAACTTGGGTTGCAACATATATTTTCTTTCTTTCTTTGGATGAGATAATTGATAAAATAAGTTTATTAATTGGTCAATGACTCAATGTTGATAGTAAAATACTTATGATTATTGTATTAATAGTGTACTCGTTTTCTGGTAGAACGTCAATATTAAAGACCCGACTCGACCCGTATTCAAAACGCGTCACATCACTATGTTTTTGAAACACAATACACCACAAGTTTGACTCGTAAACATCCTGATTCAAAGAAATATCGCAACCCCTTGTGCTAACTAATTGACTCGAAACCATGCCTACACCCTAAATAGGTCACGGCTGCACCAAGTATCAAGCCAACGTGATTCTAAGATAATTAATCTCGACCCTTCAGCAAGGCTAAACCCATTATGACCATTTACAAATCGACCTAAAACTCTAGATAGGCTTAGATGAAACTGAATAATAAAAATTATAATAGTAACGTCAAACACACATCAAATCCAAACACAACCCGTGACCAAAACTGGGTTACGACACGAAAGTAAACCGGGTTTCTACCCAACCGATTCAAGAACCAAATCATCAATACCCTTTTATCGATTTCTCACCACACGAATAATTTATATTCAAAACGTTTTTATTTATTTACCATTTTCATTCGATTAAATTTATTAACCCACGAAGGCAATAACACAACAATGTATATAAAAATGTCATAACGAAAGAAAATAAACATATGTATGACAAAAAGAGTGGGTTGTGGTTTTATCGAGAGAAAGGAGAGGACAAGAATGGTTGTGATGGTGTCTTGTACGAGTACAACTCGTACCAAACCAAGCACGACCCTTACTCCCTCGTTATCAACCAAAAACCCTAATGTCCGAATCTTGAAATCAATATTTAGGGCGCGTTTTTGTGTTTTGTGGCGCGTATGTTGTGGAAAAGGAGTCACAAGGACCCGAACTATTGATTAGAAGTGGTGGTGTAATTAGAGGAGGTCGCCGGAAAGTTGGCCGGAAAAGATGACGGCGCCGGAACCCTAGTTTGGGTGGCCGGATTTTAGAGAGAGAGAGAGAGAGAGAAATATTTGTGTGTGTGTTTTGTAGTGAGAGAGTGAAAGTGAGGAAATGGGAGAAAGGGTGAAGGGTGTGGGTATTTATATACCCAGGAGGGATTAATGTTGTAATAACGATAAAGATAGGGATGGTAATGAAACTAGCAAAAGGGACCCTAGATGAAACTTTGTAAAACTTTCGTTATATTAGGTTCTGGGCTCGTTTTGACCAGAAAATGAGGGATTCGTGACTCGAGAGTTACGCCATTGTTTTTGAAATATTAATTCCTATAAATATGATATATAATACTACTCGTAACTCAAATTAATTAAAATGATCGCTCTAATCGATGTTTCTCCAATTACGACGAATCGAGGAATTTACGAGTTGTCACACTAACATATTTGATGAGATGTGTGCCTTGTTATTGGATGAGTATATCCACATATTTTAGCTAGTTACTATAAGTATCTTCGATATACTTATGCTTACACATCGTACTAGTAGTGGCATTGCGCCTTTTTCCTTACGTAATCTCATTATTAGACTTTGAGTTTGGACATTTGTTTTGTTCTTTTGGAATAGATTTTTGTAGTGAAGGACATGGTTCTAGCGTAACTAAGTCAAGTATTTCAAAATCCATTGAACCTCGGGTGAATATTGACAGATCATCTATATTCAACTAGCGATAGTGGGACATAGCCTGATAACTTATGTCCGACTCAAAGGTGAATTTTGCGATACTGGGAGTATTTATAATAGTGTTATTTTTGGTTGGTTTTTGGTTTGGGTTTTGAGAATGGTAAAGTTTTTAGGATTATATACGAGCACGGAATATTTTAAAAGTTTTCTTTCACACAAAACACCAGCATCACAATACTTGTTTATCACGATACTCTTCCTCTTGTATAGAGTGCTTTTCATCGCCGACTGGTCCTGTTATGACTTTGGATCTCTTTCGGAACCGTTGGAATCGTCTGGTTATGTTACCGTCACCTCTATCTCAAACATTTTGCTCTATGATAGTGTATGCTTTTAGTGTAATAGTTTGGAACCGTTGACGTTCAGTCGTATTTTTGGAATTTGATTTGAAATCGATTGGTAGTCGGATTCCTTTTGGAATTATGACTTTGGATTCAAATGTTTTCTTTGCTGCGTTAAGTATTAAGTGTACTACTGAGCCAATCGAATGATTGCTAGTAATAATTATACTCTTCTTCAGAGTCGTATTCTGAACTTGCTTAACTCTCCTTTCGACGGAGATTCTGTTTGCCCCCGACATAAACCTTAAGACTTTAAGGAGTAACTTTGTAACACCCCAACCCAATAAGGGTAGAAGTGTCACATTCTGGTGTCATATCAGAACATACAATTACAATTTTACAAGCGGAAGTCTTAAAGGATAACAAACCAAGTCATATAAACGAATGATTACAATGAAATTTACAAAAATTCAAGATGACAAAAATGACTGAAATTTCAAAACAAAAGCCCGACAAAATAAGTTCAAATAATAAGGTAACTAGGGTTGGTCCACTCAGATAATCCAACTCTCAGCCCATCAAAGCCCATCTTCCAACCTAAAACCTGCCGCAGGAAAAGAAATGCGGCTGAGCTTAAAAAGCCCAGTGAACATATATAACAAAACGAAAGCTAAATAAAATCAGAAATGCGAAATGAAATAAGGAAACTGATAACAAGGTCGCAGCGAAATGAGAACAATGAGTCAAGGAGGATCCTGCAGAACACACTTATACAGATATCCAAAAGAACAGATAACACGGAGAACGAAGCAAATTAAAGCATCGATGACATATATACAAGCACATACAAACCAGGCATACAAGTACTGACACGTAAGCAAGCATAGCAGACGTCGTATCCACACAACATATACAACATACAATCAATTTAGGAAAATTAGAAGACATACAAGTCAACAGAAATCTAAAGGCAAGCGGAAGCAATTAATTAGTAAGTGAGCATGGCAATCATACAGGTCAAAACCCTTAGTTGAAAACATAACCAGTATCATAACAAAGATCAAAACATGGCAGTCACACGTAACAAGTAGGAATACGGTATGAACACTATAATTATATGAACTAGGGACATAGCAGGGCAATTAAACAAGTTAACAAGCTAGACGTCATAAGTTGAACCATTTACCCAAATCAATCCGTAGCATAGACCGAGATGTAAACGGCAGTCAACAACAAGCGATAAGGATACCACGGATAGTCATAGTCCACGAGATTAATCGAACGAGGTTCACAAGATAAACAGATCAAAAATCGATTGCACACAAGCATGGTTACCAGACAAATCAAAAGGATCACATAACAGTAAGATAACATATCATCATATGACAATAGGTAAATCATATAACCGCATATTAATAATATCATAACAGTAAGGAACACACACATATTTGGCTATCATATCAAAGTGAATCGGGTGAAGGGTAAGCAGAAAACATATCAACATATCATAAGGGTTCATATCAAAGTCCATATTATAAATTCATATCAGAGGCTCATACCAAAGGCTCATAATCTGAAGGTTCATAATCAAAGGTTCATAACCAGAAGGTTTGTAATCATAAGGTTCATAATCATAAAAAACGAATATCATAGGGAATAGAACCATACCAAAGGATTAAATTAAAGGGAATCATAGCAAGGGCATCATAAGTGAAATAAACTCAAGGATTGAAAGTCATGAGAAATCCCTACTGAAAAGGGATAGAATATCTGTACCTTAGCAACGAAATGAAAGCAAACAAGAAACTAACATCGGGAAACAACGTCATATCTTCTTCAACAAATCTACACGAATTGATATCATATATTACTTATATACTCATTTTATAAGCTTCTTATGCATTTGTAAGTGTTTTACTTATTGATATCCTCTTTTTATCTTTCATTTTCTTAAATTCACATCTGGACCAGAATTTAGTGATTTTTATAAAATACTTACTTAGATCAAATAAAATCAAGGAAATTCCCAGGGGTTCCCATATGAGTTAAAAGTCTCTCCAAAAATTAGGGGGTTCTATTTCCAAGTAAAATGTCCTATAGAAAATCACAAGACCAGACCTGTCCAGAAAGTGATCAGAAAATACACCTTAAAAGTTTACGCTTATAAGACCTGTTTAGACACCTTGGAAAAATTCCCAAAACTCACAGAAATTCATTTATATCCTAAATGTCACTCCTACAAAAGGAGAGCTCCCAATTCATTATGGTTTGAAAATGAAAATTCAAACAATCTAACTAAATTTCAGACCCGTTTTCTCAGCTTTGACACTTGATCTTGAAAAATTCAAAAATACACTTTCCCGACCTCCAAAAATTATGAAATTCGACATGTAAGTATAAAACAACCTAAATTAAGTTTTCGAATTCAAAAACTTGCAAAAAAACCTCTTAATAACCAACTTATGGCTTGTACAAATCGGGTTATCAAAACAGATTTTCACAATCACCCAAAAAAAACCCTAACTCCTTTACCCTTTTGTCGACCCCCATAACCAAGATTACACCCACTTTTATTATCCTTATTTTAGAATGACTAGAGAATTATCAAACATGTATTAGTCGAATGGTTGGGAGCCAAAAATCATATTCAAATGCCAAGTTATATGGGATACATTTAGTCGACACACATGCTATGCCATTCCATGTATCATGAAGCCATATCACCAAATTTACGTAGCCTTATTTAGTACTTATGTGATGCTTTCATTCAGATGTGTATAGGCAAAATCAAAAGCTGGAAACAAGTGACTCAAACCAGAAAACAAGCAAGAAAGTGACGAGATGATGGATGTTAAATGTTACCTTGAAGCGTGTAATTGAGGGAGAAAACAAGTCATCTAAATAAGGTAGCCAAGGTCTCCTTTTTCTGCCCTAGAAGCCATGACCAGCAGCCACAAAACAGTCCCTATTCGACCAGTGAACACCCATGACCAACCCACGTTCATGGCCTCCTTGATGCGCCTTGCAAGGTCCTTTGGATGCTGGAAAACGAATGGGAGGGAGGAGTGTTTCCTTGCCGTCATTTTTGGATGAAGGGAAGCTAGGTTTTTAATCATTGTCATAATATGAAACGTAAGAAAAAAAAACAGGGGGAGGGCTTGTGTGGGTCTTGTTGATGAGCCAAGGGAAAAACAAGGGCCAAGCCCAAGTCCAAATTTTATTTACAAGTTAAATGGGCTCCTAGTTTAATTACGATGAATTTTGGTTCATTCAAAATTAAAAGAAGACGTAAGAGAAATTTTTAAACGTAACTCAATCTCGTATACTTGGTTTGGCAACAATTTATAAGTTAGGTCAAATTTACATTTAATGAGCATTTACGTATTTTATAAGTTTTAAATTCTGAGGGCAAAATAGTATTTTTACACGCTTTAGATTTTAGGGTTTTACAAATTTGAACTGTGATCTTTGGAATAGACGCCTAATCCTTCGCTCATCCCATAGGAATATCATTTATCCTTGCTACCCCCTGTAACAACTCGCATTTTCAGGTTACTTTTCATTTTCAATTTTTACTATTCATTTTTACTATTAACTTTTACTATTCATCCCATAATTTTTTTTTATTTTACTATCATGACAAGATAATTGATACTCGACGACTCGTCCTGACGACGTACATTGAATCCATTCAGAACTGATTTCACAAAACCGTGTCTGAGAATTTCTTTTAGGTTTAAACGTCATTCAAGCATTCTGATATATCCAGCTAACCTTATAAACAATAGAAATATGTATTTCTCACATCATACGACAATTCCGCAAGTTTTGGAATTTTACGTTTTAGAGTTCTGCGTTTTACGCGATTTACGCGTTTTTTACCCGTGTTTCCAGTTTTATCAGCGTCTAAGTAATCCGATGGAATTTACCACTCATTTTATATTTTATTATGGAGTATAATGATAAGTTTAATCATTTATATAAGTTTCATATTTTTACGATACCTAGTTTTAAGTTTCGTGACTTAAAGACTTACTATTAGCGATTACTGGGACCAAAACTCACTCTGTAAAGGTAAGATAAATGTTAAAAACTCTTAATCTCATCATTTTTAGCCATAGGTGGCATTTTTTATGTGTCATCAAGCATGGTGGCTTGATCATGACCATTGATTCTTTAGATCTTTACACTTGTAAACTTTACCATGGTTAAAATTCTAACCTAATATATAGTTAACCAAATCCTTTCTCCTATAAATAATAGCCTAAAACCTTCATAAATTCTTGCACCACACCTTCTCAACACCTAAAGTCCTAAACCTAAGGCATTTCTTATAGATCTTGTAACAACATTCATGTGTTCTTGAAGAGATCTAGGTTTTGATCTTTGTTTTTGGAAGTTTTCAAGAAAGAGTCGTTATAATCTTCAAATAACTTCAAGTCTCCAAATGTAACACCCCCAAAATATCGCAGCGGAAGATTGTGTCATTCGGGTGCTACTTCATAATACAAAGTACAAGTTATAGAAAACGACCTCTAAATGAGACGTTTTGAAAAGTTACCATTCGATTAATGAAATCAGAGTTACAAACAATGAGGTCCCAAAGTATAATATATAAATTTTTACAATATGTTTCGAATGGTAAATACGAATGCATAAAGTCTTCAAAATATGTCATGCAACTCTATGCTTCAAACTCTAGCTATCGCCTTAAGACCTGAGATAAACATGCTAAAAAGTGTCAACACAAAGGTTGGTGAGTTTATAGAGTTTTTTTAACATGTAAAGCCTTTAAAGAATGTTCACACAGCAAAGGCATTGTAAATCCACTCAGTTCCAAGTTCCGCCCATACAAAACCTGCAACCTGTGTGTTTACAACCCACTGCTAAATAATAGTACATTTTATAGTCAAGCACACATACAGTCATAATAGTTCACATTATTGCACTTAGTGTTGCTCAGTCGATAAGGGAGACTTTCAAATTGGATTGCTCCGTTTATGTTGGGAGACTTTCAAATTGGACTGCTCCGTTTATATTGGGAGACTTTCGATAGAGAACTGCTCCATTTATGTTGGAAGACTTTCGATAGAGAACTGCTCCGTTTATGTTGGGAGACTTTCGAATTGGACTGCTCCGTTTATGTTGGGAGACTTTAGTGTTGCTCACGAGGAAAGTAATAGCATTAGTTTTACTTCATCTCCGAAACTCAACGCGTGTGTTATCCAAGGAGACTTATCATGCGAACGAGGGGACTGCTCCGTGTATGTTGGGAGACTTTCAAGTTTAGTATAACACAATCAAGTATAACGCAATCAAGTATATAACGCAATCAAGTATAATGCAATTAAGTATATTGCAATCATGTATAATGCAATCATGTATAATGTTTTGAGTATTTGTAAAAGTAAAAGCAAGTAGTTGAGCATGTATCTCCCCCAAAAGTTTCAAACGTGTATAAAAACAGGGCTAAGAACTCACCTTAATAAATGTGATATCCAACGTATAACGAATCGATGGATAAGCCGAGAAACCTCTACGCGCAACCTAGAATATGTGTTGTGTCTTAGTTTCTAAAATGACGAAGTGAATATATTAACATGCCTTATATAGTTATTACATTCATTATGCTTGGATACTTAATATTTGTGAAGTCGTATAAGTATTTATGTTTCTTATATTTAAGTTTTTAGCCGTAAATCTACCGTTACTTCTAAACCGTAAATGATCATGACTCGGTTTTTGTCCTCGAAAGATAATTGAATATACTAAACAAATCAGTGGGGCCCTACTGCCCAGAAATTATTTAACTAATGTGAAATTACTAATTTATCCTTGGATGTACTAGTTATTTCAATCAGCAGCAAACTGTCTCACAGTTTTGGTCATAACTCGAGTTCTACAACTACGTTTAATGCACGGTCAGCGGCCACGTTCAAGTTAGGGTGTTAGCTACAACTTTTATTCTTTGATGAACAGTTGGTTATATGCAAGTTTTATGAGTTTTACCCGTTTGAAATCTGTTACGCAGATTCGGACACGTTTAGCCGTTTTGGCTCTAGTTTATTCATCGGGATGAGTTACGGCACGAGCCACCCGGAAAAACGACCGCAAGACATCGATATATAATCCTATGTTATTACCTAAGTTTTTCAGTCCACGAATTTTACCCATTAATTACGTTTACAGCCCCTGTTCGGTTTCTGTTTTGCAAATCTAGTCCTTTCGATGGTTTCTAGTGTTTTAATCCATTTATCCAAGAACAATCAAGTATAATAAGCATATAGAACATATTAGTTATATGAAATACTAGTATTCACGGTAATCAAATGATAACATAAGAGTTTGCTTACAATCCTTGTGATGAAACAAATCAAGAACCAAGAACTAGGATACTAAAACCTAAACCCTTTAATATGAACCCGAGCTTCCAAATCCTTAATACATCATGCTAAACCTTGGTAGGATTGATCTAACCTTGTAAGAAAACTTCTAACTCATCCTTTTTCACCTTGTATAGCTCCTAATCCAACCATGGAATCACCAAACAAACTCTTCAATCTTGTAGGGAACAACTAGGCCTTGAACTTTGATATATAACTTGTAGTTTGAAGATTAAAGAATCATGGTGTTGTGAATTGCTTGTTGGGTGTTTAAATGGAGAAGAAAGGGAGAAAAATGAGTTCCTTTTATAGCAAGATGAGGAGGCGGAAGACTTAGGATATTTACTTAACTTAGTTGCTAAGTTTCTACACATGTATAAGCTTCCTATGTAAGTTTCATGTCCTTATCTTGGTGATCACTTATAAAACGCCCCATGTGGCTTAAATTTCGTTCAAGGCCTATCTAGGACGACTAGATATGAGTTGCTTGGTATTATCTTATTTACGGAGTAAGTTTTGGACCCGTTAATTGCTAACTGTAAGCCGTAAAGTCACAAAACTTAAAATCGTGTATCCAAATAATATGAATCTTATAAATATGTTAAAACTTATCAATATACTCTATATAAGCATATTAGATTAGTGATACGTTCTATCGGGTTTCTTAAACGCTGCTAAAACTGAAAACGCGGGTAAAAAACGCGTAAAATGCAATTTATCGGAAAAGAACGAGATTTCAGGGAAATGACCGTGGATTTATTTAGAGTAGACTAAAATTAGTCTAAAAGTGATATGAGATGTCAAAATGTGGTTTTCGTCGTACGTGGGATAACTTAACAGTTATACGTGAAGTCTAAAAGTTACGCGATTTAATCAAAAATGTAGAACGTACAAGGTTAATTTCTTTATGGTCAAAGGAGGAGGGAAATATGTTTGACTTTTCCAAAAAATATAAAAGTTTCAAAATATCTTAGGAAATACAGTGCAGGAATGGTTAAGTCTGGTTCTACGTAGATTTGTTTAAAACGTAAGTTTAGTCTCGTACGGCACAAAGTTTATTTGGTAACATTTAAAAGAAATCTTAAAAATTCTCTAATTAATTATGAGTAATCTAAAAATTAATCTGATGTGGGGAAATTTGTCAGAGGCGGTTTTCGTTATGCGCGGGATGTTGAAATGGTGTTCCGACCAAAATGAAACTTTAAGACGATGTTTTCTTAATACCTTTTGCGAAAATGATCTAACGATTGTCCAACTCTCAGGTCATTACTAAAATAATTTATCTTACGAGAATGAGAAATAAAAATTTTACGGGATGAATAGTGAAAAGTGAATAGTAATAGTGAATAGTAAAAATAAATAGTGACCCGAAAATGCGAATTGTTACAGTACCTACCCCTTAAAGGGAACTTCGTCTCGAAGTTCTGTTGATGTTCACTACTTACAGTGTGCATAGTCGTAGGGATTACGTCAAAGCTCAAGTATATGGGTTTCTTATCTAATTAGGTACGTTCTTGTGACCATCGCGACTATTGCCCATTCTAAAGACATACTCTTTTATGGCTAGGTTTGATGAGGCAAACTTTCCCATACTTGAGCATAACCCTCAAAAGACCTATAGGTAACCGATTTTTACTTAATCCCACAACTCATCAGACAAGAACTGTCATGCGATTAGGCTAAATCGGTTTAACAACTTGACTCTTAGCTTGATTTTCGCAACTCATCAGACAAGAACTGTCACTAGAATCAAGCTAGGAAACAAGTGGTTTTGAAGAAAGTCTTTTGAAAATTTAGCTCAATTATGGAATTGCTTACACATATGAGACTAATACTCCCTTCATTGCATGATTCTTCCTGAATTAGACATAGGTGATCAGGCTATGTATAATTTAGGAGTAACTATGCAATGCTTGGACTAATCGACTCATATGATGTTCGGTGTTTTTGTTAGTTCATAGAAATCTCTCTTAGGTGCTAAAATTACGAAAAAGTCTAAAGTCTGCAAGGCGATAGGGAGGAAAGTAATGTATATAGTAGTTATAGTCTAGGCTCTAAATGCAACCTAGTTCTCTATAACCAATGCTCTGATACCAATCTGTAACACCCCAAAATATCGCTTGAACGGAAGATTGTGTCAATGGGGTGCTACTTCATAATACAAAGTACAAGTTATAGAAAACGACCTCTAAATGAGGCGTTCTGAAAAGTTACCATTCGATTAATGAAATCAGAGTTACAAACAATGAGGTCCCAAAGTATAATATATAAATGTTTACAATATGTTTCGAATGGTAAATATGAATGCATAAAGTCCTCAAAATATGTCGTGCGACTCTATGCTTCAAACTCTAGCTATCGCCTTAAGACCTGAGATAAACATGCTAAAAAGTGTCAACACAAAGGTTGGTGAGTTCATAGAGTTTTTTTAACATGTAAAGCCTTTAAAGAATGTTCACACAACAAAGGCATTGTAAATCCACTTAGTTCCAAGTTCCGCCCATACAAAACCTGCAACCTGTGTGTTTACAACCCACTGCTAAATAATAGTACATTTTATAGTCAAGCACACATACAGTCATAATAGTTCACATTATTGCACTTAGTGTTGCTCAGTCGATAAGGGAGACATTCAAATTGGATTGCTCCGTTTATGTTGGGAGACTTTCAAATTGGACTACTCCGTTTATATTGGGAGACTTTCGATAGAGAACTGCTCCATTTATGTTGGGAGACTTTCGATAGAGAACTGCTCCGTTTATGTTGGGAGACTTTCGAATTGGACTGCTCCGTTTATGTTGGGAGACTTTAGTGTTGCTCACGAGGAAAGTAATAGCATTAGTTTTACTTCATCTCCGAAACTCAATGCGTGTGTTATCCAAGGAGACTTATCATGCGAACGAGGGGACTGCTCCATGTATGTTGGGAGACTTTCAAGTTTAGTATAACACAATCAAATATAACGCAATCAAGTATAATGTAATTAAGTATATTGCAATCATGTATAATGCAATCAAGTATAATGTTTTGAGTATTTGTAAAAGTAAAAGCAAGTAGTTGAGCATGTATCTCCCCCAGAAGTTTCAAACGTGTATAAAAACGGGGCTAAGAACTCACCTTAATAAATGTGATATCCAACGTATAACGAATCGATGGATAAGCCGAGAAACCTCTACGCGCAACCTAGAATATTTGTTGTGTCTTAGTTTCTAAAATGACGAAGTGAATATATAAACATTCCTTATATAGTTATTACATTCATTATGCTTGGATACTTAATATTTGTGAAGTCGTATAAGTGTTTACGTTTCTTATATTTAAGTTTTCCCCGTCTAAATCTACCCGTTACTTCTAAACCGTAAATGATCATGACTCGGTTTTTATGTCCTCGGAAAGATAATTGAATGTACTAAACGGATCAGTGGGCAATACTGCCCCAGAAATTATTTAACTAATGTGAAATTACTAATTTATCCTTGGATGTACTAGTTATTTCAATCAGCAGCAAACTGTCTCACAGTTTTGGTCATAAGTCGAGTTCTACAACTCCGTTTAACGCATATGGCCAGCGCGTCATTCAAGTTAGGGTGTTAGATACAACTTTTATTCTTTGACCAATAGTTGGTTATATGCAAGTTTTATGAGTTTTACCCGTTTGAAATCAGTTACTCAGATTTGGACACGTTTAGCCGTTTTGGCTCTAGTTTATTCATCGGGATGAGTTACGGCACGCGCCACCCGGCGAAACGACCACAAGACATCGATCTATAATCCTATGTTACTACCTAAGTTTCTCAGTCCACTAATTTTACCCAGTAATTACGTTTACAGCCCCTGTTCAGTTTCTGTTTTGCAAATCTAGTCCTTTCGACGGTTTCTAGTGTTTTAATCCATTTATCCAAGCACAATCAAGTATAATAAGCATATAGAACATATTAGATATATGAAATACTAGTATTCATAGTAAGCAAATGATAACATAAGAGTTTGCTTACAATCCTTGTGATGAAACAAATCAAGAACCAAGAACTAGGACACTAAAACCTAAACCCTTTCAATATGAACCCGAGCTTCCAAATCCTTAACACATCATGCTAACCCTTGGTAGGATTGATCTAACCTTGTAAGAACACTTCTAACTCAGCCCTTTTTACCTTGTATAGCTCCTAATTCAACCATGGAATCACCAAACAAACTCTTTAATCATGTAGGGAATAACTAGGCCTTGAACTTTGATATATAACTTGTAGTTTGAAGATTAAAGAATCATGGTGTTGTGAATTGTTTGTTGGGCGTTTAAATGGAGAAGAATGGGAGAAAAATGAGTTCCTTTTATAGCAAGATGAGGAGGCGCAAGACTTAGGATATTTACTTAACTTAGTTGCTAAGTTTCTACACATGTATAAGCTTCCTATGTAAGTTTCTTGTCCTTATCTTGGTGATAACTTATAAAATGCCCCATGTGGCTTAAATTTCGTTCATTTCCTATCTAGGATGACTAGATATGAGTGGCTTGGTATTATCTTGTTTACGGAGTGAGTTTTGGACCCGTTAATTGCTAACTGTAAGCCGTAAAGTTACAAAACTTAAAATCGGGTATGCAAATAATATAAATCTTATAAATATATTAAAACTTATCAATATACTCTATATAAGCATATTAGATTAATGATACGTTCTATCGGGTTGGTTAAACGCTGCTAAAACTGAAAACGCGGGTCAAAAACGCGTAAAATGCAATTTATTGGAAAAGAACGAGATTTCAGGGAAATGACCGTGGATTTATTTAGAGTAGACTAAAATTAGTCTAAAAGTGATATGAGATGTCAAAATGTGGTTTTCGTCGTACGTGGGATAACTTAACAGTTATATGTGAAGTCTAAAAGTTACGCGATTTAATCAAAAATGTAGAACGTACAAGGTTAATTTCTTTATGCTCAAAGGAGGAGGGAAATATGTTTGACTTTTCCCAAAAATATAAAAGTTTCAAAATATCTTAGGAAATACAGTGCAGAATGGTTAAGTCCGGTTCTCATTAGATTTGTTTAAAACGTAAGTTTAGTCTCGTACGGCACAAAGTTTATTTGGTAACATTTAAAAGAAATCTTAAAAATTCTTTAATTAATTATGAGTAATCTAAAAATTAATCGATGTGGGAAATTTGTCAGAGGCGGTTTTCGTTATGCGCGGGATGTTGAAATGGTGTTCCGACCAAAATGAAACTTTAAGACGATGTTTTCTTAATAACTTTTTGAAAATGATCTAGATTGTCCAACTCTCAGGTCATTACTAAAATAATTTATCTTACGAGAATGAGAAATAAAAATTTTACGGGATGAATAGTGAAAAGTGAATAGTAATAGTGAATAGTAAAATAAATAGTGTCCCATGCGAATTGTTACGTACCTACTCTTAAAGGGAACTCAGGATTACGTTGATGTTCACTACTACGGTGTTCATAGTCTTAGGGATTACGTCAAAGCTCAAGTATGTGGGCTTCTTATCTAATTAGGTACGTTCTTGTGGCCATCGCGACTATTGCCCATTCTAAAGACATACTCTTTTATGGCTAGGTTTGATGAGGCAAACTTTCCCATACTTGAGCATAACCCTCAAAAGACCTATAGGTAACCGATTTTTACTTAATCCCACAACTCATCGAGACAATGTCATGCGATTAGGCTAAATCGGTTTGAGGAACGACTTGACTCTTAGCTTGATTTTCGCAACTCATCGGACAAGAACCGTCACTAGAATCAAGCTAGGAAACAAGTGGTTTTGAAGAAAGTCTTTTGAAAATTTAGCTCAATTATGGAATTGCTTACACATATGAGACTAATACTCCCTTCATTGCATGATTCTTCCCGAATTAGACATAGGTGATCAGGCTATGTATAATTTAGAAGTAACTATGCAATGCTTGGACTAAGTCATGATGTTAGGTGTTTTGTTAGTTCATAGAAATCTCTCTAGGTGCTAAAATTGAAAAAGTCTAAAGTCTGCAGTGATAGGGAGGAAAGTCTCAACGTATATAGTAGTTATAGTCTAGGCTCTAAATGCAACCTAGTTCTCTATAACCAATGCTCACGATACCAATCACCCCCAAAATATCGCAACGGAAGATTGTGTCATTGGGGTGCTACTTCATAATACAAAGTACAAGTTATAGAAAACGACCTCTAAATGAGACGTTTTGAAAAGTTACCATTAGATTAATGAAATCAGAGTTACAAACAATGAGGTCCCAAAGTATAATATATAAATGTTTACAATATGTTTCGAATGGTAAATATGAATGCATAAAGTCCTCAAAATATGTCGTATGACTCTATGCTTCAAACTCTAGCTATCGCCTTAAGACATGAGATAAACATGCTAAAAAGTGTCAACACAATGGTTGGTGAGTTCATAGAGTTTTTTAACATGTAAAGCCTTTAAAGAATGTTCACACAGGCATTGTAAATCCACTTTCGATTCCAAGTTTATTACATACAAACTGCAGCATTGTGTTTACAACTTGCTAAAATATAGTACATTTTATAGTCAAACATCAGATCATAATAGTTCACATTATTGCACTTAGTGTTGCTCGGTCGATAAGGAGACATTCAAATTGGATTGCTCCGTTTATGTTGGGAGACTTTGAATTGGACTCCATTTATATTGGGAGACTTCGATAGAAGCTGCTCCATTTATGTTGGGAGACTTTCGATAGAAGCGCTCCGTTATGTTGGGAGACTTTCAAATTGGACTGCTCCGTTTATGTTGGGAGACTTTAGTGTTGCTCACGAGGAAAGTAATAGCATTAGTTTTACTTCATCTCCAAACTCAATCGTGTGTTATCCAAGGAGACTTATCATGCGATGAGGGGCTGCTCCATGTATGTTGGGAGACTTTCAAGTTTAGTATAACACAATCAAATATAACATAATCAAGTATAATGTAATTAAGTATATTGCAATCATGTATAATGCAATCAAGTATAATGTTTTGAGTATTTGTAAAAGTAAAAGCAAGTAGTTGAGCATGTATCTCCCGAAGTTTCAAGCGTGTATAAAAAGCGGGGCTAAGAACTCACCTTAATAAATGTGATATCCAGCATATATGAATCGATGGATAAGCCGAACCTCTACGCCAACCTAGAATATTTGTTGTGTCTTAGTTTCTAAAATGACGAAGTGAATATATAAACATTCCTTATATAGTTATTACATTCATTATGCTTGGATACTTAATATTTGTGAAGTCGTATAAGTGTTTACGTTTCTTATATTTAAGTTTTCCCCGTCTAAATCTACCCGTTACTTCTAAACGTAAATGATCATGACTCGGTTTTTGTCTCTCGGAAAGATAATTGAATGTACTAAACAGATCAGTGGGCCCTTTGAAAATTATTTAACTAATGTAAAATTACTAATTTACCCTTGGATGTACTAGTTATTTCAATCAGCAGCAAACGTCTCACAGTTTGGTCATAAGTCGAGTTCTACTCCGTTTAACGCACGATAGCGGCATTCAAGTTAGGGTGTTAGCTACAACTTTTATTCTTTGACCAATAGTTGGTTATATGCAAGTTTTATGAGTTTTACCCGTTTGAAATCAGTTCTGATTTGGACCGCGTTTAACCGTTTTGGCGTAGTTTATTCATCGGGATGAGTTACGGCCGCAGCCACCGGCGAAACGACCACAAGACATCGATCTATAATCCTATGTTACTACATAAGTTTCTCAGTCCACTAATTTTACCCAGTAATTACGTTTACAGCCCCTGTTCAGTTTCTGTTTTGCAAATCTAGTCCTTTCGGCGGTTTCTAGTGTTTTAATCTATTTATCCAAGCACAATCAAGTATAATAAGCATATAGAACATATTAGATATATGAAATACTAGTATTCATAGTAAGCAAATGATAACATAAGAGTTTGCTTACAATACTTGTGATGAAACAAATCAAGAACCAAGAACTAGGACACTAAAACCTAAACCCTTTCAATATGAACCCGAGCTTCCAAATCCTTAACACATCATGCTAACCCTTGGTAGGATTGATCTAACCTTGTAAGAACACTTCTAACTCAGCCCTTTTTACCTTGTATAGCTCCTAATTCAACCATGGAATCACCAAACAAACTCTTTAATCATGTAGGGAATAACTAGGCCTTGAACTTTGATATATAACTTGTAGTTTGAAGATTAAAGAATCATGGTGTTGTGAATTGTTTGTTGGCGTTTAAATGGAAGAAGAATGGAAGAAAAATGAGTTCCTTTATGCAAGATGAGGAGGCTAAAGACTTAGGATATTTACTTAACTTAGTTGCTAAGTTTCTACACATGTATAAGCTTCCTATGTAAGTTTCTTGTCCTTATCTTGGTGATAACTTATAAAATGCCCCATGTGGCTTAAATTTCGTTCATTTCCTATCTAGGATGACTAGATATGAGTTGCTTGGTATTATCTTGTTTACGGAGTGAGTTTTGGACCCTTTAATTGCTAACTGTAAGCCGTAAAGTCACAAAACTTAAAATCGGGTATCCAAATAATATGAATCTTATAAATATATTAAAACTTATCAATATACTCTATATAAGCATATTAGATTAATGATACGTTCTATCGGGTTGGTTAAACGCTGCTAAAGCGGCAGTTCAAAAGCGTAAAATGCAATATTATTGGAAAAGAAACGAGATTTCGGGAAATGACCGTGGATTTATTTAGATTAGACTAAAATTAGTCTAAAAGTGATATGAGATGTCAAAATGTGGTTTTAAATCGTGCGTGGGATAACTTACAGTTATATGTGAAGTCTAAAAGTTACGATTTAATCAAAATGTAGAGCGATACAAGGTTAATTTCTTTATGCTCAAAGAGGAGGGAATATGTTTGACTTTTCCAAAATATAAAAGTTTCAAAATATCTTAGGAAATACAGTGCGAGAATGGTTAAGTCCGGTTCTCGTGATTTGTTTAAAACGTAAGTTTAGTCTAAATGCGGCACAAAGTTTATTTGGTAACATTTAAAAGAAATCTTAAAAATTCTTTAATTAATTATGAGTAATCTAAAAATTAATCTGATGTGGGGAAATTTGTCGAGGCGGTTTTCAGTTATGCGGGATGTTGAAATGGTGTTCGACCAAAATGAAACTTTAAGACGATGTTTTCTTAATACCTTAAAATGATCTAACGATTGTCCAACTCTCGTGTCATTACTAAAATAATTTATCTTACGAGAATGAGAAATAAAAATTTTACGGGATGAATAGTGAAAAGTGAATAGTAATAGTGAATAGTAAAAATAAATAGTGACCAAAATGCGGTGTTACAGTACCTACCCTAAAGGGAACTTCGCCTCGAAGTTCCGTTGATGTTCACTACTTACGCTGTGCATAGTCGTAGGGATTACGTCAAAGCTCAAGTATATGGGTTTCTTATCTAATTAGGTAATGCGTTCTGTGACCATCGCGACTATTGCCCATTCTAAAGACATACTCTTTTATGGCTAGGTTTGATGAGGCAAACTTTCCCATACTTGAGCATAACCCTTAAAAGACCTATAGGTAACCGATTTTTACTTAATCCCACAACTCATCAGACAAGAACTGTAATGCGATTAGGCTAAATCGGTTTAACAACTTGACTCTTAGCTTGATTTTCGCAACTCATCAGACAAGAACTGTCACTAGAATCAAGCTAGGAAACAAGTGGTTTTGAAGAAAGTCTTTTGAAAATTTAGCTCAATTATGGAATTGCTTACACATATGAGACTAATACTCCCTTCATTGCATGATTCTTCCTGAATTAGACATAGGTGATCAGGCTATGTATAATTTAGGAGTAACTATGCAATGCTTGGACTAATCGACTCATATGATGTTCGGTGTTTTTGTTAGTTCATAGAAATCTCTCTTAGGTGCTAAAATTACGAAAAAGTCTAAAGTCTGCAAGGCGATAGGGAGGAAAGTAATGTATATAGTAGTTATAGTCTAGGCTCTAAATGCAACCTAGTTCTCTATAACCAATGCTCTGATACCAATCTGTAACACCCCCAAAATATCGCAACGGAAGATTGTGTCATTGGGGTGCTACTTCATAATACAAAGTACAAGTTATAGAAAACGACCTCTAAATGAGACGTTTTGAAAAGTTACCATTCGATTAATGAAATCAGAGTTACAAACAATGAGGTCCCAAAGTATAATATATAAATGTTTACAATATGTTTCGAATGGTAAATATGAATGCATAAAGTCCTCAAAATATGTCGTGCGACTCTATGCTTCAAACTCTAGCTATCGCCTTAAGACCTGAGATAAACATGCTAAAAAGTGTCAACACAAAGGTTGGTGAGTTCATAGAGTTTTTTTAACATGTAAAGCCTTTAAAGAATGTTCACACAGCAAAGGCATTGTAAATCCACTCAGTTCCAAGTTCCGCCCATACAAAACCTGCAACCTGTGTGTTTACAACCCACTGCTAAAATATAGTACATTTTATAGTCAAGCACACATACAGTCATAATAGTTCACATTATTGCACTTAGTGTTGCTCAGTCGATAAGGGAGACATTCAAATTGGATTGCTCCGTTTATGTTGGGAGACTTTCGAATTGGACTGCTCCGTTTATATTGGGAGACTTTCGATAGAGAACTGCTCCATTTATGTTGGGAGACTTTCGATAGAGAACTGCTCCGTTTATGTTGGGAGACTTTCGAATTGGACTGCTCCGTTTATGTTGGGAGACTTTAGTGTTGCTCACGAGGAAAGTAATAGCATTAGTTTTACTTCATCTCCTCAAACTCAATCGCGTGTTATCCAAGGAGACTTATCATGCGAACGAGGGGACTGCTCCATGTATGTTGGGAGACTTTCAAGTTTAGTATAACACAATCAAATATAACGCAATCAAGTATAATGTAATTAAGTGTATTGCAATCATGTATAATGCAATCAAGTATAATGTTTTGAGTATTTGTAAAAGTAAAAGCAAGTAGTTGAGCATGTATCTCCCCCAGAAGTTTCAAACGTGCGGTATAAAAAGGGCTAAGAACTCACCTTAATAAATGTGATATCCAACGATAAACTAATCGATGGATAAGCCGAGAAACCTCTACGCGCAACCTAGAATATTTGTTGTGTCTTAGTTTCTAAAATGACGAAGTGAATATATAAACATTCCTTATATAGTTATTACATTCATTATGCTTGGATACTTAATATTTGTGAAGTCGTATAAGTGTTTACGTTTCTTATATTTAAGTTTTCCCCGTCTAAATCTACCCGTTACTTCTAAACCGTAAATGATCATGACTCGGTTTTTATGTCCTCGGAAAGATAATTGAATGTACTAAACAGATCAGTGGGCCCTACTGCCCCAGAAATTATTTAACTAATGTGAAATTACTAATTTACCCTTGGATGTACTAGTTATTTCAATCAGCAGCAAACTGTCTCACAGTTTTGGTCATAAGTCGAGTTCTACAACTCCGTTTAACGCATGGCCAGCGGCCGCATTCAAGTTAGGGTGTTAGCTACAACTTTTATTCTTTGACCAATAGTTGGTTATATGCAAGTTTTATGAGTTTTACCCGTTTGAAATCAGTTACTCAGATTTGGACACGTTTAGCCGTTTTGGCTCTAGTTTATTCATCGGGATGAGTTACGGCACGCCACCGGTAAAACGACCACAAGACATCGATCTATAATCCTATGTTACTACCTAAGTTTCTCAGTCCACTAATTTTACCCAGTAATTACGTTTACAGCCCCTGTTCAGTTTCTGTTTTGCAAATCTAGTCCTTTCGACGGTTTCTAGTGTTTTAATCCATTTATCCAAGCACAATCAAGTATAATAAGCATATAGAACATATTAGATATATGAAATACTAGTATTCATAGTAAGCAAATGATAACATAAGAGTTTGCTTACAATCCTTGTGATGAAACAAATCAAGAACCAAGAACTAGGACACTAAAACCTAAACCCTTTCAATATGAACCCGAGCTTCCAAATCCTTAACACATCATGCTAACCCTTGGTAGGATTGATCTAACCTTGTAAGAACACTTCTAACTCAGCCCTTTTTACCTTGTATAGCTCCTAATTCAACCATGGAATCACCAAACAAACTCTTTAATCATGTAGGGAATAACTAGGCCTTGAACTTTGATATATAACTTGTAGTTTGAAGATTAAAGAATCATGGTGTTGTGAATTGTTTGTTGGGCGTTTAAATGGAGAAGAATGGAAGAAAAATGAGTTCCTTTTATAGCAAGATGAGGAGGCGCAAGACTTAGGATATTTACTTAACTTAGTTGCTAAGTTTCTACACATGTATAAGCTTCCTATGTAAGTTTCTTGTCCTTATCTTGGTGATAACTTATAAAATGCCCCATGTGGCTTAAATTTCGTTCATTTCCTATCTAGGATGACTAGATATGAGTTGCTTGGTATTATCTTGTTTACGGAGTGAGTTTTGGACCCGTTAATTGCTAACTGTAAGCAGTAAAGTCACAAAACTTAAAATCGGGTATCCAAATAATATGAATCTTATAAATATATTAAAACTTATCAATATACTCTATATAAGCATATTAGATTAATGATACGTTCTATCGGGTTGGTTAAACGCTGCTAAAACTGAAAACGCGGGTCAAAAACGCGTAAAATGCAATTTATTGGAAAAGAACGAGATTTCAGGGAAATGACCGTGGATTTATTTAGATTAGACTAAAATTAGTCTAAAAGTGATATGAGATGTCAAAATGTGGTTTTCGTCGTACGTGGGATAACTAACTAATGCTTATATGTGAAGTCTAAAAGTTACGCGATATAATCAAAAATGTAGAACGTACAAGGTTAATTTCTTTATGCTCAAAGGAGGAGGGAAATATGTTTGACTTTTCCCAAAAATATAAAAGTTTCAAAATATCTTAGGAAATACAGTGCAGGAATGGTTAAGTCTGGTTCTACGTAGATTTGTTTAAAACGTAAGTTTAGTCTCGACGCACAAAGTTTATTTGGTAACATTTAAAAGAAATCTTAAAAATTCTTTAATTAATTATGAGTAATCTAAAAATTAATCTGATGTGGGGAAATTTGTCAGAGGCGGTTTTCGTTATGCGCGGGATGTTGAAATGGTGTTCCGACCAAAATGAAACTTTAAGACGATGTTTTCTTAATACCTTTTGCGAAAATGATCTAACGATTGTCCAACTCTCAGGTCATTACTAAAATAATTTATCTTACGAGAATGAGAAATAAAAATTTTACGGGATGAATAGTGAAAAGTGAATAGTAATAGTGAATAGTAAAAATAAATAGTGTCCCGAAAATGCGAATTGTTACAAGTACCTACTCCTAAAGGGAACTTCGTCCCGAAGTTCTGTTGATGTTCACTACTTACAGTGTTCATAGTCTTAGGGATTACGTCAAAGCTCAAGTATGTGGGCTTCTTATCTAATTAGGTACGTTCTTGTGGCCATCGCGACTATTGCCAATTCTAAAGACATACTCTTTTATGGCTAGGTTTGATGAGGCAAACTTTCCCATACTTGAGCATAACCCTCAAAAGACCTATAGGTAACCGATTTTTACTTAATCCCACAACTCATCAGACAAGAACTGTCATGTGATTAGGCTAAATCGGTTTAACAACTTGACTCTTAGCTTGATTTTCGCAACTCATCGCAGACAAGAAGCACTACTAGAATCAAGATAGGAAACAAGTGGTTTTTAGGAAAGTCTTTTGAAAATTTAGCTCAATTATGGAATTGCTTACACATATGAGACTAATACTCCCTTCATTGCATGATTCTTCCTGAATTAGACATAGGTGATCAGGCTATGTATAATTTAGGAGTAACTATGCAATGCTTGGACTAATCGACTCATATGATGTTCGGTGTTTTTGTTAGTTCATAGAAATCTCTCTTAGGTGCTAAAATTACGAAAAAGTCTAAAGTCTGCAAGGCGATAGGGAGGAAAGTAATGTATATAGTAGTTATAGTCTAGGCTCTAAATGCAACCTAGTTCTCTATAACCAATGCTCTGATACCAATCTGTAACACCCCCAAAAATATCGCAACGGAAGATTGTGTCATTGGGGTGCTACTTCATAATACACAGTACAAGTTATAGAAAACGACCTCTAAATGAGACGTTTTGAAAAGTTACCATTCGATTAATGAAATCAGAGTTACAAACAATGAGGTCCCAAAGTATAATATATAAATGTTTACAATATGTTTCGAATGGTAAATATGAATGCATAAAGTCCTCAAAATATGTCGTATACTCTATGCTTCAAACTCTAGCTATCGCCTTAAGACTCGAGATAAACATGCTAAAAAGTGTCAACACAATGGTTGGTGAGTTCATAGAGTTTTTTAACATGTAAAGCCTTTAAAGAATGTTCACACAGGAAAGGCATTGTAAATCCACTCAGTTCCAAGTTCCGCCCATACAAAACCTGCAACCTGTGTGTTTACAACCCACTGCTAAAATATAGTACATTTTATAGTCAAGCACACATACAGTCATAATAGTTCACATTATTGCACTTAGTGTTGCTCAGTCGATAAGGGAGACATTCAAATTGGATTGCTCCGTTTATGTTGGGAGACTTTCGAATTGGACTGCTCCGTTTATATTGGGAGAATTTCGATAGAGAACTGCTCCATTTATGTTGGGAGACTTTCGATAGAGAACTGCTCCGTTTATGTTGGGAGACTTTCGAATTGGACTGCTCCGTTTATGTTGGGAGACTTTAGTGTTGCTCACGAGGAAAGTAATTGCATTAGTTTTACTTCATCTCCGAAACTCAATGCGTGTGTTATCCAAGGAGACTTATCATGCGAACGAGGGGACTGCTCCATGTATGTTGGGAGACTTTCAAGTTTAGTATAACACAATCAAATATAACGCAATCAAGTATAATGTAATTAAGTATATTGCAATCATGTATAATGCAATCAAGTATAATGTTTTGAGTATTTGTAAAAGTAAAAGCAAGTAGTTGAGCATGTATCTCCCCCAGAAGTTTCAAACGTGTATAAAAACGGGGCTAAGAACTCACCTTAATAAATGTGATATACAAACGCATATAACTAATCGATGGATAAGCCGAGAAACCTCTACGCGCAACCTAGAATATTTGTTGTGTCTTAGTTTCTAAAATGACGAAGTGAATATATAAACATTCCTTATATAGTTATTACATTCATTATGCTTGGATACTTAATATTTGTGAAGTCGTATAAGTGTTTACGTTTCTTATATTTAAGTTTTCCCCGTCTAAATCTACCCGTTACTTCTAAACCGTAAATGATCATGACTCGGTTTTATGTCCTGGAAAGATAATTGAATATACTAAACAGATCAGTGGGCCCTACTGCCCCAGAAATTATTTAACTAATGTGAAATTACTAATTTACCCTTGGATGTACTAGTTATTTCAATCAGCAGCAAACTGTCTCACAGTTTTGGTCATAAGTCGAGTTCTACAACTCCGTTTAACGCACGGCCAGCGGCCGCATTCAAGTTAGGGTGTTAGCTACAACTTTTATTCTTTGACCAATAGTTGGTTATATGCAAGTTTTATGAGTTTTACCCGTTTGAAATCAGTTACTCAGATTTGGACACGTTTAGCCGTTTTGGCTCTAGTTTATTCATCGGGATGAGTTCGCGACGCACGCCACCCGTGAAACGACCACAAGACATCGATCTATAATCCTATGTTACTACCTAAGTTTCTCAGTCCACTAATTTTACCCAGTAATTACGTTTACAGCCCCTGTTCAGTTTCTGTTTTGCAAATCTAGTCCTTTCGACGGTTTCTAGTGTTTTAATCCATTTATCCAAGCACAATCAAGTATAATAAGCATATAGAACATATTAGATATATGAAATACTAGTATTCATAGTAAGCAAATGATAACATAAGAGTTTGCTTACAATCCTTGTGATGAAACAAATCAAGAACCAAGAACTAGGACACTAAAACCTAAACCCTTTCAATATGAACCCGAGCTTCCAAATCCTTAACACATCATGCTAACCCTTCGTAGGATTGATCTAACCTTGTAAGAACACTTCTAACTCAGCCCTTTTTACCTTGTATAGCTCCTAATTCAACCATGGAATCACCAAACAAACTCTTTAATCATGTAGGGAATAACTAGGCCTTGAACTTTGATATATAACTTGTAGTTTGAAGATTAAAGAATCATGGTGTTGTGAATTGTTTGTTGGGCGTTTAAATGGAGAAGAATGGGAGAAAAATGAGTTCCTTTTATAGCAAGATGAGGAGGCTAAGACTTAGGATATTTACTTAACTTAGTTGCTAAGTTTCTACACATGTATAAGCTTCCTATGTAAGTTTCTTGTCCTTATCTTGGTGATAACTTATAAAATGCCCCATGTGGCTTAAATTTCGTTCATTTCCTATCTAGGATGACTAGATATGAGTTGCTTGGTATTATCTTGTTTACTGAGTGAGTTTTGGACCCGTTAATTGCTAACTGTAGTCAGAAAGTCACAAAACTTAAAATCGGGTATCCAAATAATATGAATCTTATAAATATATTAAAACTTATCAATATACTCTATATAAGCATATTAGATTAATGATACGTTCTATCGGGTTGGTTAAACGCCGCTAAAACCGAAACGCGGTCAAAAACGCGTAAAATGCAATTTATTGGAAAAGAACGAGATTTCAGGGAAATGACCGTGGATTTATTTAGATTAGACTAAAATTAGTCTAAAAGTGATATGAGATGTCAAAATGTGGTTTTCGTCGTACGTGGGATAACTTAACAGTTATATGTGAAGTCTAAAAGTTACGCGATTTAATCAAAAATGTAGAACGTACAAGGTTAATTTCTTTATGCTCAAAGGAGGAGGGAAATATGTTTGACTTTTCCCAAAAATATAAAAGTTTCAAAATATCTTAGGAAATACAGTGTAGGAATGGTTAAGTCTGGTTCTACGTAGATTTGTTTAAAACGTAAGTTTAGTCTCGTACGGCACAAAGTTTATTTGGTAACATTTAAAAGAAATCTTAAAAATTCTTTAATTAATTATGAGTAATCTAAAAATTAATCTGATGTGGGGAAATTTGTCAGAGGCGGTTTTCGTTATGCGCGGGATGTTGAAATGGTGTTCCGACCAAAATGAAACTTTAAGACGATGTTTTCTTAATACCTTTTGCGAAAATGATCTAACGATTGTCCAACTCTCAGGTCATTACTAAAATAATTTATCTTACGAGAATGAGAAATAAAAATTTTACGGGATGAATAGTGAAAAGTGAATAGTAATAGTGAATAGTAAAAATAAATAGTGTCCCGAAAATGCGAATTGTTACAGTACCTACTCCTTAAAGGGAACTTCGTCCCGAAGTTCTGTTGATGTTCACTACTTACAGTGTTCATAGTCTTAGGGATTACGTCAAAGCTCAAGTATGTGGGCTTCTTATCTAATTAGGTACGTTCTTGTGGCCATCGCGACTATTGCCCATTCTAAAGACATACTCTTTTATGGCTAGGTTTGATGAGGCAAACTTTCCCATACTTGAGCATAACCCTCAAAAGACCTATAGGTAACCGATTTTTACTTAATCCCACAACTCATCAGACAAGAACTGCCTTGCGATTAGGCTAAATCGGTTTAACAACTTGACTCTTAGCTTGATTTTCACAACTCATCAGACAAGAACTGTCACTAGAATCAAGCTAGGAAACAAGTGGTTTTGAAGAAAGTCTTTTGAAAATTTAGCTCAATTTTCGAATTGCTTACACATATGAGACTAATACTCCCTTCATTGCATGATTCTTCCTGAATTAGACATAGGTGATCAGGCTATGTATAATTTAGGAGTAACTATGCAATGCTTGGACTAATCGACTCATATGATGTTCGGTGTTTTTGTTAGTTCATAGAAATCTCTCTTAGGTGCTAAAATTACGAAAAAGTCTAAAGTCTGCAAGGCGATAGGGAGGAAAGTAATGTATATAGTAGTTATAGTCTAGGCTCTAAATGCAACCTAGTTCTCTATAACCAATGCTCTGATACCAATCTGAACACCCCCAAAATATCGCAGCGGAAGATTGTGTCATTGGGGTGCTACTTCATAATACAAAGTACAAGTTATAGAAAACGACCTCTAAATGAGACGTTTTGAAAAGTTACCATTCGATTAATGAAATCAGAGTTACAAACAATGAGGTCCCAAAGTATAATATATAAATGTTTACAATATGTTTCGAATGGTAAATATGAATGCATAAAGTCCTCAAAATATGTCGTGCGACTCTATGCTTCAAACTCTAGCTATCGCTTTAAGACCCGAGAGATAAACATGCTAAAAGTGTCAACACAAAGGTTGGTGAGTTCATAGAGTTTTTAACATGTAAAAGCGTTTAAAGAATGTTCACACAGCAAAGGCATTGTAAATCCACTCAGTTCCAAGTTCCCCCATACAAAACTCGCACAGTCGTGTGTTTACAACCCACTGCTAAAATATAGTACATTTTATAGTCAAGCACACATAGTCATAATAGTTCACATTATTGCACTTAGTGTTGCTCACCGATAAGGGAGACATTCAAATTGGATTGCTCCGTTTATGTTGGGAGACTTTCGAATTGGACCTCTCCCGTTTATATTGGGAGAATTTCGATAGAGAACCGCTCCATTTATGTTGGAGACTTTCGATAGAGAATCGCCCGTTTATGTTGGGAGACTTTGAATTGACTGCCGTTTATGTTGGGAGACTTTAGTGTTGCTCACGAGGAAAGTAATTGCATTAGTTTTACTTCATCTCCGAAACTCAATGCGTGTGTTATCCAAGGAGACTTATCATGCGAATCCAGGGACGCTCCATGTATGTTGGGAGACTTTCAAGTTTAGTATAACACAATCAAATATAACGCAATCAAGTATAATGTAATTAAGTATATTGCAATCATGTATAATGCAATCAAGTATAATGTTTTGAGTATTTGTAAAAGTAAAAGCAAGTAGTTGAGCATGTATCTCCCCCAGAAGTTTCAAACGTGTATAAAAACGGGGCTAAGAACTCACCTTAATAAATGTGATATACAACGTATAACGAATCGATGGATAAGCCGAGAAACCTCTACGCGCAACCTAGAATATTTGTTGTGTCTTAGTTTCTAAAATGACGAAGTGAATATATAAACATTCCTTATATAGTTATTACATTCATTATGCTTGGATACTTAATATTTGTGAAGTCGTATAAGTATTTACGTTTCTTATATTTAAGTTTTCCCCGTCTAAATCTACCCGTTACTTCTAAACCGTAAATGATCATGACTCGGTTTTTATGTCCTCGGAAAGATAATTGAATGTACTAAACAGATCAGTGGGCCCTACTGCCCCAGAAATTATTTAACTAATGTGAAATTACTAATTTACCCTTGGATGTACTAGTTATTTCAATCAGCAGCAAACTGTCTCACAGTTTTGGTCATAAGTCGAGTTCTACAACTCCGTTTAACGCACGGCCAGCGGCCGCATTCAAGTTAGGGTGTTAGCTACAACTTTTATTCTTTGACCAATAGTTGGTTATATGCAAGTTTTATGAGTTTTACCCGTTTGAAATCAGTTACTCAGATTTGGACACGTTTAGCCGTTTTGGCTCTAGTTTATTCATCGGGATGAGTTACGGCACGCGCCACCCGGCGAAACGACCACAAGACATCGATCTATAATCCTATGTTACTACCTAAGTTTCTCAGTCCACTAATTTTACCCAGTAATTACGTTTACAGCCCCTGTTCAGTTTCTGTTTTGCAAATCTAGTCCTTTCGACGGTTTCTAGTGTTTTAATCCATTTATCCAAGCACAATCAAGTATAATAAGCATATAGAACATATTAGATATATGAAATACTAGTATTCATAGTAAGCAAATGATAACATAAGAGTTTGCTTACAATCCTTGTGATGAAACAAATCAAGAACCAAGAACTAGGACACTAAAACCTAAACCCTTTCAATATGAACCCGAGCTTCCAAATCCTTAACACATCATGCTAACCCTTCGTAGGATTGATCTAACCTTGTAAGAACACTTCTAACTCAGCCCTTTTTACCTTGTATAGCTCCTAATTCAACCATGGAATCACCAAACAAACTCTTTAATCATGTAGGGAATAACTAGGCCTTGAACTTTGATATATAACTTGTAGTTTGAAGATTAAAGAATCATGGTGTTGAGAATTGTTTGTTGGGCGTTTAAATGGAGAAGAATGGGAGAAAAATGAGTTCCTTTTATAGCAAGATGAGGAGGCTAAGACTTAGGATATTTACTTAACTTAGTTGCTAAGTTTCTACACATGTATAAGCTTCCTATGTAAGTTTCTTGTCCTTATCTTGGTGATAACTTATAAAATGCCCCATGTGGCTTAAATTTCGTTCATTTCCTATCTAGGATGACTAGATATGAGTTGCTTGGTATTATCTTGTTTACGGAGTGAGTTTTGGACCCGTTAATTGCTAACCGTAGTCGTAAAGTCACAAAACTTAAAATCGGGTATCCAAATAATATGAATCTTATAAATATATTAAAACTTATCAATATACTCTATATAAGCATATTAGATTAATGATACGTTCTATCGGGTTGGTTAAACGCTGCTAAAACTGAAAACGCGGGTCAAAAACGCGTAAAATGCAATTTATTGGAAAAGAACGAGATTTCAGGGAAATGACCGTGGATTTATTTAGATTAGACTAAAATTAGTCTAAAAGTGATATGAGATGTCAAAATGTGGTTTTCGTCGTACGTGGGATAACTTAACAGTTATATGTGAAGTCTAAAAGTTACGCGATTTAATCAAAAATGTAGAACGTACAAGGTTAATTTCTTTATGCTCAAAGGAGGAGGGAAATATGTTTGACTTTTCCAAAAAATATTAAAGTTTCAAAATATCTTAGGAAATACAGTGCAGGAATGGTTAAGTCTGGTTCTACGTAGATTTGTTTAAAACGTAAGTTTAGTCTCTATCGACAGACAAAGTTTATTTGGTAACATTTAAAAGAAATCTTAAAAATTCTCAAATTAATTATGAGTAATCTAAAAATTAATCTGATGTGGGGAAATTTGTCAGAGGCGGTTTTCGTTATGCGCGGGATGTTGAAATGGTGTTCCGACTAAAATGAAACTTTAAGACGATGTTTTCTTAATAACTTTTGCGAAAATGATCTAACGATTGTCCAACTCTCAAGTCATTACTAAAATAATTTATCTTACGAGAATGAGAAATAAAAATTTTACGGGATGAATAGTGAAAAGTGAATAGTAATAGTGAATAGTAAAATAAATAGTGTCCCTAAAATGCTAATTGTTACAGTACCTACTTAAAGGGAACTTCGTCCGGTTCTCGTTGATGTTCACTACTTACGTGTTCATAGTCTTAGGGATTACGCAAAGCTCAAGTATGTGGTTTCTTATCTAATTAGGTACGCTGTGGCCATCGCGACTATTGCCCATTCTAAAGACATACTCTTTTATGGCTAGGTTTGATGAGGCAAACTTTCCCATACTTGAGCATAACCCTCAAAAGACCTATAGGTAACCGATTTTTACTTAATCCCACAACTCATCGACAAGAACTGCTGCGATTAGGCTAAATCGGTTTAACAACTTGACTCTTAGCTTGATTTTCGCAACTCATCAGACAACAACTGTCACTAGAATCAAGCTAGGAAACAAGTGGTTTTGAAGAAAGTCTTTTGAAAATTTAGCTCAATTATGGAATTGCTTACACATATGAGACTAATACTCCCTTCATTGCATGATTCTTCCTGAATTAGACATAGGTGATCAGGCTATGTATAATTTAGGAGTAACTATGCAATGCTTGGACTAATCGACTCATATGATGTTCGGTGTTTTTGTTAGTTCATAGAAATCTCTCTTAGGTGCTAAAATTACGAAAAAGTCTAAAGTCTGCAAGGCGATAGGGAGGAAAGTAATGTATATAGTAGTTATAGTCTAGGCTCTAAATGCAACCTAGTTCTCTATAACCAATGCTCGATACCAATCAGAACACCCCAAAATATCGCAACGAAAGATTGTGTCATTGGGGTGCTACTTCATAATACAAAGTACAAGTTATAGAAACGACCTCTAAATGAGACGTTTTGAAAAGTTACCATTCGATTAATGAAATCAGAGTTACAAACAATGAGGTCCCAAAGTATAATATATAAATGTTTACAATATGTTTCGAATGGTAAATATGAATGCATAAAGTCCTCAAAATATGTCGTGCGACTCTATGCTTCAAACTCTAGCTATCGCCTTAAGACCTGAGATAAACATGCTAAAAAGTGTCAACACAAAGGTTGGTGAGTTCATAGAGTTTTTAACATGTAAAGCCTTTAAAGAATGTTCACACAAAGAAAGGCATTGTAAATCCACTCAGTTCCCAAGTTCCGCCCATACAAAACTCGCAACCCGTGTGTTTACAACCCATCGCTAAAATATAGTACATTTTATAGTCAAGCACACATACAAGTCATAATAGTTCACATTATTGCACTTAGTGTTGCTCAGTCGATAAGGGAGACATTCAAATTGGATTGCTCCGTTTATGTTGGGAGACTTTCAATTGGATGCTCGTTTATATTGGGAGACTTTCGATAGAGAACTGCTCCATTTATGTTGGGAGACTTCGAGAGAGAACTGCTCCGCTTATGTTGGGAGACTTTTGAATTGGACTGCTCCGTTTATGTTGGGAGACTTTAGTGTTGCTCACGAGGAAAGTAATAGCATTAGTTTTACTTCATCTCCGAAACTCAATGCGTGTGTTATCCAAGGAGACTTATCATGCGAACGCAGGACCGCCGATGTATGTTGGGAGACTTTCAAGTTTAGTATAACACAATCAAATATAACGCAATCAAGTATAATGTAATTAAGTATATTGCAATCATGTATAATGCAATCAAGTATAATGTTTTGAGTATTTGTAAAAGTAAAAGCAAGTAGTTGAGCATGTATCTCCCCCTAAGTTTCAAACGTGTATAAAAACGGGGCTAAGAACTCACCTTAATAAATGTGATATCCAACGTATAACGAATCGATGGATAAGCCGAGAAACCTCTACGCGCAACCTAGAATATTTGTTGTGTCTTAGTTTCTAAAATGACGAAGTGAATATATAAACATTCCTTATATAGTTATTACATTCATTATGCTTGGATACTTAATATTTGTGAAGTCGTATAAGTATTTACGTTTCTTATATTTAAGTTTTCCCCGTCTAAATCTACCCGTTACTTCTAAACCGTAAATGATCATGACTCGTTTTATGTCCTCGAAAGGTAATTGAATGTACTAAACAGATCAGTGGGCCCTACTGCCCCAGAAATTATTTAACTAATGTGAAATTACTAATTTACCCTTGGATGTACTAGTTATTTCAATCAGCAGCAAACTGTCTCACAGTTTTGGTCATAAGTCGAGTTCTACAACTCCGTTTAGCCGCCAGCGACGGTTCAAGTTAGGGTGTTAGATACAACTTTTATTCTTTGACCAACAGTTGGTTATATGCAAGTTTTATGAGTTTTACCCGTTTGAAATCTGTTACTCAGATTTGGACACGTTTAGCCGTTTTGGCTCTAGTTTATTCATCGGGATGAGTTACGCACGCCGCCACCCGCGAAACGACCACAAGACATCGATCTATAATCCTATGTTACTACCTAAGTTTCTCAGTCCACTAATTTTACCCAGTAATTACGTTTACAGCCCCTGTTCAGTTTCTGTTTTGCAAATCTAGTCCTTTCGACGGTTTCTAGTGTTTTAATCCATTTATCCAAGCACAATCAAGTATAATAAGCATATAGAACATATTAGATATATGAAATACTAGTATTCATAGTAAGCAAATGATAACATAAGAGTTTGCTTACAATCCTTGTGATGAAACAAATCAAGAACCAAGAACTAGGACACTAAAACCTAAACCCTTTCAATATGAACCCGAGCTTCCAAATCCTTAACACATCATGCTAACCCTTAGAGGATTGATCTAACCTTGTAAGAACACTTCTAACTCAGCCCTTTTTACCTTGTATAGCTCCTAATTCAACCATGGAATCACCAAACAAACTCTTTAATCATGTAGGGAATAACTAGGCCTTGAACTTTGATATATAACTTGTAGTTTGAAGATTAAAGAATCATGGTGTTGTGAATTGTTTGTTGGGCGTTTAAATGGAGAAGAATGGGAGAAAAATGAGTTCCTTTTATAGCAAGATGAGGAGGCGCAAGACTTAGGATATTTACTTAACTTAGTTGCTAAGTTTCTACACATGTATAAGCTTCCTATGTAAGTTTCTTGTCCTTATCTTGGTGATAACTTATAAAATGCCCCATGTGGCTTAAATTTCGTTCATTTCCTATCTAGGATGACTAGATATGAGTTGCTTGGTATTATCTTGTTTACGGAGTGAGTTTTGGACCCGTTAATTGCTAACTGGCAAGCCGTCGTAAAGTCACAAAACTTAAAATCGGGTATCCAAATAATATGAATCTTATAAATATATTAAAACTTATCAATATACTCTATATAAGCATATTAGATTAATGATACGTTCTATCGGGTTGGTTAAACGCCGCTAAAACTGAAAAAAAACGCGGTCAAAAACGCGTAAAATGCAATTTATTGGAAAAGAACGAGATTTCAGGAAATGACCGGATTTATTTAGATTAGACTAAAATTAGTATAAAAGTGATACGAGATGTCAAAATGTGGTTTTCGTTATACGTGGGATAACTTAACAGTTATATGTGAAGTCTAAAAGTTACGCGATTTAATCAAAAATGTAACGCATAAGGTTAATTTCTTTATGCTCAAAGGAGGAGGGAAATATGTTTGACTTTTCCAAAAAATATTAAAGTTTCAAAATATCTTAGGAAATACAGTGCAGGAATGGTTAAGTCTGGTTCTACGTAGATTTGTTTAAAACGTAAGTTTAGTCTCGTACGGCACAAAGTTTATTTGGTAACATTTAAAAGAAATCTTAAAAATTCTTTAATTAATTATGAGTAATCTAAAAATTAATCTGATGTGGGGAAATTTGTCAGAGGCGGTTTTCGTTATGCGCGGGATGTTGAAATGGTGTTCAACTAAAATGAAACTTTAAGAAGATGTTTTCTTAATAACTTTTGCGAAAATGATCTAACGATTGTCCAACTCTCAGGTCATTACTAAAATAATTTATCTTACGAGAATGAGAAATAAAAATTTTACGGGATGAATAGTGAAAAGTGAATAGTAATAGTGAATAGTAAAAATAAATAGTGTCCCGAAAATGCGAATTGTTACAGTACCTACTCCTTAAAGGGAACTTCGTCCCGAAGTTCTGTTGATGTTCACTACTTACAGTGTTCATAGTCTTAGGGATTACGTCAAAGCTCAAGTATGTGGGTTTCTTATCTAATTAGGTACGTTCTTGTGGCCATCGCGACTATTGCCCATTCTAAAGACATACTCTTTTATGGCTAGGTTTGATGAGGCAAACTTTCCCATACTTGAGCATAACCCTCAAAAGACCTATAGGTAACCGATTTTTACTTAATCCCACAACTCATCGATAAGAACTCATGCGATTAGGCTAAATCAGTTTAACAACTTGACTCTTAGCTTGATTTTCGCAACTCATCAGACAACAACTGTCACTAGAATCAAGCTAGGAAACAAGTGGTTTTGAAGAAAGTCTTTTGAAAATTTAGCTCAATTATGGAATTGCTTACACATATGAGACTAATACTCCCTTCATTGCATGATTCTTCCTAAATTAGACATAGGTGATCAGGCTATGTATAATTTAGGAGTAACTATGCAATGCTTGGACTAATCGACTCATATGATGTTCGGTGTTTTTGTTAGTTCATAGAAATCTCTCTTAGGTGCTAAAATTACTAAAAGTCTAAAGTCCTGCAAGGCGATAGGGAGGAAAGTAATGTATATAGTAGTTATAGTCTAGGCTCTAAATGCAACCTAGTTCTCTATAACCAATGCTCGATACATTAATGTAACACCCCCAAAAATATCGCAACGGAAGATTGTGTCATTGGGGTGCTACTTCATAATACAAAGTACAAGTTATAGAAAACGACCTCTAAATGAGACGTTTTGAAAAGTTACCATTCGATTAATGAAATCAGAGTTACAAACAATGAGGTCCCAAAGTATAATATATAAATGTTTACAATATGTTTCGAATGGTAAATATGAATGCATAAAGTCCTCAAAATATGTCGTGCGACTCTATGCTTCAAACTCTAGCTATCGCCTTAAGACCTGAGATAAACATGCTAAAAAGTGTCAACACAAAGGTTGGTGAGTTCATAGAGTTTTTTTAACATGTAAAGCCTTTAAAGAATGTTCACAAAAGAAAGGCATTGTAAATCCACTCGTTCCAAGTTCCGCCCATACAAAACTGCAAACTGTGTGTTTACAACCCACTGCTAAAATATAGTACATTTTATAGTCAAGCACACATAGTCATAATAGTTCACATTATTGCACTTAGTGTTGCTCAGTCGATAAGGGAGACATTCAAATTGGATTGCTCCGTTTATGTTGGGAGACTTTCAATTGGACTGCCCGCTTATATTGGGAGACTTTCGATGAGAACTCGCTCCATTTATGTTGGGAGACTTTCGATAGAGAATCGCTCCGTTTATGTTGGGAGACTTTCAATTGGACTGCCCGTTTATGTTGGGAGACTTTAGTGTTGCTCACGAGGAAAGTAATAGCATTAGTTTTACTTCATCTCCGAAACTCAATGCGTGTGTTATCCAAGGAGACTTATCATGCGAACGAGGGGACTGCTCCATGTATGTTGGGAGACTTTCAAGTTTGGAATAACACAATCAAGTATAACACAATCAATTATATAACGCAATCAAGTATAATGTAATTAAGTATATTGCAATCATGTATAATGCAATCAAGTATAATGTTTTGAGTATTTGTAAAAGTAAAAGCAAGTAGTTGAGCATGTATCTCCCCAAAAGTTTCAAAAACGTATAAAAACGGGGCTAAGAACTCACCTTAATAAATGTGATATCCAACGATAACTAATCGATGGATAAGCGAGAAACCTCTACGCGCAACCTAGAATATTTGTTGTGTCTTAGGTTCTAAAATGACAAAGTGAATATATAAACATTACTTATATAGTTATTACATTCATTATGCTTGGATACTTAATATTTGTGAAGTCGTATAAGTGTTTACGTTTCTTATATTTAAGTTTTCCGCCTAAATCTACCCGCTACTTCTAAACCGTAAATGATCATGACTCGGTTTTATGTCCTCGAAAGATAATTGAATGTACTAAACAGATCAGTGGGCCCTACTGCCCAAGAAATTATTTAACTAATGTGAAATTACTAATTTACCCTTGGATGTACTAGTTATTTCAATCAGCAACAAACTGTCTCACAGTTTTGGTCATAAGTCGAGTTCTACAACTCCGATTAACGTACGGCTAGTGGCCACGTTCAAGTTAGGGTGTTAGCTACAACTTTTATTCTTTGACCAATAGTTGGTTATATGCAAGTTTTATGAGTTTTACCCGTTTGAAATCAGTTACTCAGATTTGGACACGTTTAGCCATTTTGGCTCTAGTTTATTCATCGGGATGAGTTACGCACGCCGCCACCCGCGAAACGACCACAAGACATCGATCTATAATCCTATGTTATTACCTAAGTTTATCAGTCCACTAATTTGACCCAGTAATTACGTTTACAGCCCCTGTTCAGTTTCTGTTTTGCAAATCTAGTCCTTTCGACGGTTTCTAGTGTTTTAATCTATTTATCCAAGCACAATCAAGTATAATAAGCATATAGAACATATTAGATATATGAAATACTAGTATTCACAGTAAGTAAATGATAACATAAGAGTTTGCTTACAATCCTTGTGATGAAACAAATCAAGAACCAAGAACTAGGACACTAAAACCTAAACCCTTTCAATATGAACCCGAGCTTCCAAATCCTTAACACATCATGCTAACCCTTGGTAGGATTGATCTAACCTTGTAAGAACACTTCTAACTCAGCCCTTTTTACCTTGTATAGCTCCTAATTCAACCATGGAATCACCAAACAAACTCTTTAATCATGTAGGGAATAACTAGGCCTTGAACTTTGATATATAATTTGTAGTTTGGAGATTAAAGAATCATGGTGTTGTGAATTGTTTGTTGGGCGTTTAAATGGAGAAGAATGGGAGAAAAATGAGTTCCTTTTATAGCAAGATGAGGAGGCGCAAGACTTAGGATATTTACTTAACTTAGTTGCTAAGTTTCTACACATGTATAAGCTTCCTATGTAAGTTTCATGTCCTTATCTTGGTGATAACTTATAAAATGCCCCATGTGGCTTAAATTTCATTCATTTCCTATCTAGGATGACTAGATATGAGTTGCTTGGTATTATCTTGTTTACGGAGTGAGTTTTGGACCCGTTAATTGCTAACTGTAGAAGCGTAAAGTCACAAAACTTAAAATCGGGTATCCAAATAATATGAATCTTATAAATATATTAAAACTTATCAATATACTCTATATAAGCATATTAGATTAATGATACGTTCTATCGGGTTGGTTAAACGCTGCTAAAACTGAAAACGCGGGTCAAAAACGCCAGAAATGCAATTTATTGAAAAGAACGAGATTTCGTGGAAATGACCGTGGATTTATTTAGATTAGACTAAAATTAGTCTAAAAGTGATATGAGATGTCAAAATGTGGTTTTGTCGACGGGATAACTTAACAGTTATATGTGAAGTCTAAAAGTTACGATTTAATCAAAAATGTAGAACGCATAAGGTTAATTTCTTTATGCTCAAAGGAGGAGGGAAATATGTTTGACTTTTCCCAAAAATATAAAAGTTTCAAAATATCTTAGGAAATACAAAGGCGTGAATGGTTAAGTCCGGTTCTACGTAGATTTGTTTAAAACGTAAGTTTAGTCTCAGACGGCACAAAGTTTATTTGGTAACATTTAAAAGAAATCTTAAAAATTCTTTAATTAATTATGAGTAATCTAAAAATTAATCTGATGTGGGGAAATTTGTCGAGGCTTTCGTTATGCGCGGGATGTTGAAATGGTGTTCCTACTAAAATGAAACTTTAAGACGATGTTTTCTTAATAACTTTTGCGAAAATGATCTAACGATTGTCCAACTCTCGTGTCATTACTAAAATAATTTATCTTACGAGAATGAGAAATAAAAATTTTACGGGATGAATAGTGAAAAGTGAATAGTAATAGTGAATAGTAAAAATAAATAGTGTCCCGAAAATGCGAATTGTTACAAGACCTACTCCTTAAAGGGAACTTCGTCCCAAGTTCTCATTGATGTTCACTACTTACAGTGTTCATAGTCTTAGGGATTACGTCAAAGCTCAAGTATGTGGGTTTCTTATCTAATTAGGTACGTTCTTGTGGCCATCGCGACTATTGCCCATTCTAAAGACATACTCTTTTATGGCTAGGTTTGATGAGGCAAACTTTCCCATACTTGAGCATAACCCTCAAAAGACCTATAGGTAACCGATTTTTACTTAATCCCACAACTCATCAGACAAGAACTGTCATGCGATTAGGCTAAATCGGTTTAACAACTTGACTCTTAGCTTGATTTTCAGCAACTCATCGGACAACAAACGTCACTAGAATCAAGCTAGGAAACAAGTGGTTTTGAAGAAAGTCTTTTGAAAATTTAGCTCAATTATGGAATTGCTTACACATATGAGACTAATACTCCCTTCATTGCATGATTCTTCCTGAATTAGACATAGGTGATCAGGCTATGTATAATTTAGGAGTAACTATGCAATGCTTGGACTAATCGACTCATATGATGTTCGGTGTTTTTGTCAGTTCATAGAAATCTCTCTTAGGTGCAAAAATTACGAAAAAGTCTAAAGTCTGCAAGGCAATAGGGAGGAAAGTAATGTATATAGTAGTTATAGTCTAGGCTCGAAAATGCAACCTAGTTCTCTATAACCAATGCTCTGATACCAATCTGTAACACCCCCAAAATATCGCAACGGAAGATTGTGTCATTGGGGTGCTACTTCATAATACAAAGTACAAGTTATAGAAAACGACCTCTAAATGAGACGTTTTGAAAAGTTACCATTCGATTAATGAAATCAGAGTTACAAACAATGAGGTCCCAAAGTATAATATATAAATGTTTACAATATGTTTCGAATGGTAAATATGAATGCATAAAGTCCTCAAAATATGTCGTATGACTCTATGCTTCACTATAGCTATCTTAAGACCTGAGATAAAACATGCTAAAAAGTGTCAACACAAAGGTTGGTGAGTTCATAGAGTTGTTTACCATGTAAAGCCTTTAAAGAATGTTCACACAAAGAAAGGCATTGTAAATCCACTCAGTTCCAAGTTCGCCCATACAAAACTCAACCTCGTGTGTTTACAACCCATTGCTAAAATATAGTACATTTTATAGTCAAGCACACATACAGTCATAATAGTTCACATTATTGCACTTAGTGTTGCTCAGTCGATAAGGGAGACATTCAAATTGGATTGCTCCGTTTATGTTGGGAGACTTTCAAATTGGACTGCTCCGTTTATATTGGGAGACTTTCGATAGAGAACTGCTCCATTTATGTTGGGAGACTTTCGATGAGAGCTGCTTGTTTATGTTGGGAGACTTTCGAATTGACTGCCCGTTTATGTTGGGAGACTTTAGTGTTGCTCACGAGGAAAGTAATAGCATTAGTTTTACTTCATCTCCGAAACTCAATGCGTGTGTTATCCAAGGAGACTTATCATGCGAACGAGGGGACTGCTCCATGTATGTTGGGAGACTTTCAAGTTTGGAATAACACAATCAAGTATAACACAATCAATTATATAACGCAATCAAGTATAATGTAATTAAGTATATTGCAATCATGTATAATGCAATCAAGTATAATGTTTTGAGTATTTTTAAAAGTAAAAGCAAGTAGTTGAGCATGTATCTCCCCCAAAAGTTTCAAACGTGTATAAAAACGGGGCTAAGAACTCACCTTAATAAATGTGATATCCAACGTATAACGAATCGATGGATAAGTCGAGAAACCTCTACGCGCAACCTAGAATATTTGTTGTGTCTTAGGTTCTAAAATGACAAAGTGAATATATAAACATTACTTATATAGTTATTACATTCATTATGCTTGGATACTTAATATTTGTGAAGTCGTATAAGTGTTTACGTTTCTTATATTTAAGTTTTCCCCGTCTAAATCTACCCGTTACTTCTAAACCGTAAATGATCATGACTCGGTTTTTATGTCCTCGGAAAGATAATTGAATGTACTAAACAGATCAGTGGGCCCTACTGCCCAAGAAATTAATTAACTAATGTGAAATTACTAATTTACCCTTGGATGTACTAGTTATTTCAATCAGCAGCAAACTGTCTCACAGTTTTGGTCATAAGTCGAGTTCTACAACTCCGTTTAACGCACGGCCAGCGGCCACGTTCAAGTTAGGCTATTGGCTACAACTTTTATTCTTTGACCAATAGTTGGTTATATGCAAGTTTTATGAGTTTTACTCGTTTGAAATCAGTTACTCAGATTTGGACACGTTTAGCCATTTTGGCTCTAGTTTATTCATCGGGATGAGTTACGGCACGCGCCACCCGGCGAAACGACGACAAGACATCGATCTATAATCCTATGTTATTACCTAAGTTTATCAGTCCACTAATTTGACCCAGTAATTACGTTTACAGCCCCTGTTCAGTTTCTGTTTTGCAAATCTAGTCCTTTCGACGGTTTCTAGTGTTTTAATCTATTTATCCAAGCACAATCAAGTATAATAAGCGTATAGAACATATTAGATATATGAAATACTAGTATTCACAGTAAGTAAATGATAACATAAGAGTTTGCTTACAATCCTTGTGATGAAACAAATCAAGAACCAAGAACTAGGACACTAAAACCTAAACCCTTTCAATATGAACCCGAGCTTCCAAATCCTTAACACATCATGCTAACCCTTGGTAGGATTGATCTAACCTTGTAAGAAAACTTCTAACTCAGCCCTTTTTACCTTGTATAGCTCCTAATTCAACCATGGAATCACCAAACAAACTCTTTAATCATGTAGGGAATAACTAGGCCTTGAACTTTGATATATAATTTGTAGTTTGGAGATTAAAGAATCATGGTGTTGTGAATTGTTTGTTGGGCGTTTAAATGGAGAAGAATGGGAGAAAAATGAGTTCCTTTTATAGCAAGATGAGGAGGCGCAAGACTTAGGATATTTACTTAACTTAGTTGCTAAGTTTCTACACATGTATAAGCTTCCTATGTAAGTTTCATGTCCTTATCTTGGTGATAACTTATAAAATGCCCCATGTGGCTTAAATTTCGTTCATTTCCTATCTAGGATGACTAGATATGAGTGGCTTGGTATTATCTTGTTTACGGAGTGAGTTTTGGACCCGTTAATTGCTAACTGTAAGCAGTAAAGTCACAAAACTTAAAATCGGGTTTCCAAATAATATGAATCTTATAAATATATTAAAACTTATCAATATACTCTATATAAGCATATTAGATTAATGATGCGTTCTATCGGGTTGCTTAAACGCTGCTAAAACTGAAAACGCGAGTCAAAAACACGTAAAATGCAATTTATTGGAAAAGAACGAGATTTCAGGGAAATGACCGTGGATTTATTTAGAGTAGACTAAAATTAGTCTAAAAGTGATATGAGATATCAAAATGTGGTTTTCGTCGTATGTGGGATAACTTAACAGTTATACGTGAAGTCTAAAAGTTACGCGATTTAATCAAAAATGTAGAACGTACAAGGTTAATTTCTTTATGGTCAAAGGAGGAGGGAAATATGTTTGACTTTTCCAAAAAATTTAAAAGTTTCAAAATATCTTAGGAAATACAGTGCAGGATGGTTAAGTCTGGTTCTACGTAGATTTGTTTAAAACGTAAGTTTAGTCTCGTATGGCACAGAGTTTATTTGGTAACATTTAAAAGAAATTTTAAAAATTCTGTAATTAATTATGAGTAATCTAAAAATTAATCTGATGTGGGGAAATTTGTCAGAGGCGGTTTTCGTTATGCACGGGATGTTAAAATGGTGTTCCGACCAAAATGAAACTTTAAGACGATGTTTTCTTAATAACTTTTGCGAAAATGATCTAACGATTGTCCAACTCTCAGGTCATTACTAAAATAATTTATCTTACGAGAATGTGAAATAAAAATTTTACGGGATGAATAGTGAAAAGTGAATAGTAACAGTGAATAGTAAAAATGAATAGTGACCTGAAAATGCGAATTGTTACACCAAAAATACCTTGTTATAATATTATATTATCCTTCGACCTTTCAAGAAGGCGTTGTTATAATCTTCGAATAGCCTCGGGTTTTCGAAGATTACAAATTCCACGTCGAAGCTCCGCTTATATTCCCCTTTTCTATAATACTTAGTCATTCTAAATAAAAGTAAGTATTTATAAGACTCAAACTTATTTAAATACTTATAAACTTTGTTAGTTTATTTATTTTATTTATAAACTCTTAATATGTCATATAATCAAGTAATCAAAATACATGTTTTACATATTGAGCACTACAAAACTAGGGAGCTTCATGTGAGGGGTTTCGTTTGGGTTAAACGGATCGACGAGTTACTAGATTTATGATTTAATGTATCCTATCTCCTCGAACGTTTACTACATGACCTCTGAATTATGATTGACCAAGCGGTAATGTGAGATAAACTATAAATGTTTTATAAACCATTTCTAAAGGAATACATACACGAACCACCATATAGAGAATCATGATCAATATAAGGTGACATATATAGACATGTTGATACTTTCACATCATCATTCGAACAAAACTAAGACATTTCATCATTCTCTAGGTTGCGAGTAGAGTTTTCTCGGCTTATCCATCATATTCGTTAGGTTCTAAACATCATCAAACTCACGGTGAGTTCATAGCCCCACTATCTATTACTTAATTATTTTACAAACTCTTGGGGGAGATACATGCTATTTTAAACATAAACACACAAACACTTGAACTGTATCCTTATTTGATTTTTTTATTGTCACTAAGTACCATTATTGCCAAACATAAGGCCCCATATCATCAACCAGTTAATCACTAGAACTAGTGAGCGCGAATATCGTGAATAGGCCTATTGGGATTGACGAATCCTGTTTGTGTTGATCAAGTACGTTCAAACAAACGCACGATATTTGAGAACAATAGGTATAATGGCAAATTACCTACAGGGGTTACAAACACGCCAATTTAGTTGGTACACGTTAACGCTTTGGTTGCATAAGCTTTGTGAAATAATAACTGTTTTTTTTTCAACCATGAGTATGAGTCTAATTTGCTCACACTACAAACATATTGTGTTCAAACATTTAACTAAACCTATGGATTTCACTCAACCTTTGTGTTGACCCTTTTAAGCATGTTTTATCTTAGGTCCATAATGATCGAGGCTGGCACGGAGTAGCATGGGATCAATCAAGAAGGCTATAACTTATTTTATCATTCGATAAACATCAAATACTATATGTTGATGTATTTTGTAAACATGGAACCAACTGGGAGCTGTCTTTGTAAACTCTGATATATTTTAATAAATCGAATAATAAGCTTTTTTGTTTAAAAATGACTCAATTAGAGATTGTTTTCTATTATTATAACTTTTATACCAAAAGGTAACACCCAGATTAAATTTCGCTACATTCACGAAATTAGGGGTGTTATAGATTGGTATCAGAACTATAGTTATAGAGAAACGGGTATAATTATGACCTAAACTATAACCATTTTGCAAACAAAACATTTTATAGCCTTACGCGCTCGGTGCCTTCCATCCTCCAGACGATTATGGACTTCAAAAAGATAATTATGCTACACTAACATATTAGTATATTGATATATACACACTTGGCACATTTTGAACATTTTTCTATAAACATTGAGTGTATTTTGACATCATATCCTTTTTGTAGACGCGATGTCTATACCCGCATCTCCCGATTACTTTCCGGCAACACCCGAACTATTTCTAAACATTCCACTTATTCCAAAACTTGATTTTACTGATAACAATGATGACTACCTTGATGCCATCGATTACGATGATGAACCATACGAATATTTGGCTAATGAAGAAGAGGAGGATCCGGTTGTACCAGATTCTCCCGAATATCTTGTTCAAGATTGTGTTGAACCCGAGGAAGATCATGAGGTAGACTATGCATATGAGATAACACCCATATCACCACCTCCTGCCTCTGAAACCTCTTCCGAACCTAATCTTACTACTCCTACTCAAGGACCAACATCCACTTATGAGGATGGTGGAACCTCCTCGGCAATGGCCGCAAAACCCTCTCCTCAATACGACTTGTATTGCCTAAGATGAAAATTCACCGAACTACAAGGCATTACCGAAACCCTATCTCAAGAAATGAAAATAGGTAAAACAGAAACTACTAAAGCTCAAGATGAGGCTGAAAGAGCCCGCAAGCGCCTCGATATATATATCCTAGAAGAGAGCTATGTCGAGGAGCGACGAGAATAGAAGCACGACATGGAAATCAAAAGACTCAAACATCAATTAACATCCACTCAAATTAGTAATGACTTTGCAAGGATTGATCAAAATAGGCTAGAGAGAGAGTTATACCGTGTGCGATCATGGATTGAAAATACACACCCTGATATGTGCAGGATGGAAATTGATAGTATTGATGTTCTTGATATCAAAGGAGATTCTCAACCACCACAAGAACCATCAAGCCCAAAGTAGATTAGCATATTAGTAGTAACCTTTTGTAATCACTAGACTAAGAGTCTCAATTAGTGACATCGTAGAAACTTGTAATTACTTTCAATTTTGTAATCGATGTAACAAATATATAATCTACTTTGTAAAGTAGTTTACGTTTTAAAGCATTGTCTAAATTCCTTATACTATTACTCTTTCTTCGCATTATAAATTTTTACCTCATATCAATATTCAATGTGTTGAACATTTTGGTATTTACTAGAATCATGGCGCCAAAGAAAGCACCACCTCAACCAATGACTCCAACTGCAATCAGGAAATTAGTTGCCGACAGAGTAGCCGAAGTGCTTGAGGAAAGCGAAGCAACTGTTAAGGGGATCTGCAAGCGGAAGAAACACCACAAATACACCTAAATGTTCATAAAAAACCTTCACAAGTTGCAGTCCTACCAACTTCAATGGGACGGAAGGAGCGGTTGGGTTAACTCGCTGGTTTGAAAAGACAAAATCTCTTTTTATCCTTAGCAACTTCTCTGAAGCTTGCAAGGTTAAGTATGCAACGGCCACACTCATGGACGATGCTCTGTCTTAGTGGAACTCATTTGCACAACCAATAGGAATTCAAAATGCCTAAAAAACTTCGTGGGCTGAATTCAAGAAACTAATGATTAAGAAATACTGCCCTCGCATTGAAGTGAGGAAATTGGAGAAAGAATTCTATGATTTGGTAGTAAAAGGTGTTGATCTTAACACCTATATTCGTAGATTTCAAGAGTTGGCGGTGTTATGCCCAGCGATGGTTCCAAACCACGAGAAACTACTAGAGTGTTTCATCGGAGGTCTACCACAGAGTATCGAAGGAAATGTAACATGCTTCGATCCACAAACCATCGATGGAGCCATCAGAATCTCTCTAAGATTATTAGATCAAGTAGTAAAAAATGGGGCTATTCAAAACACCAAAAACAACACCACCACCACCACCAAAAACAACACCTGTAACAATAACAATCAAAACAACAACAAGAGGAAATGGGATGGTAAGTATGGAGGTTACAACAACAACAATCAGGTTTGAAACAGCAATCACCACAACCAACAAAACAAAAGAAAAGAAGCCGTAACGGCTTATGTTGCCGCACCAACTGGAGGCAGATACAACGGGACCTACCCATTTTGTAATAAATGCAACTATCATCATTCAGTTCCTTGCCCTACCAAATGCAATAAGTGTCAGAAACTGGGACATTTTTCTAAAGACTATAAAGTCAAAGCTACTGGTGCTAACACTCAGCCAATCGTTATGTATTACATATGTGGGGAGCAAGGGCACTACCTGCGTACTTGTCCTCAAAACCATGGCCAACAAGGCGGAGGTTCTCGAGGTAGAGCATACGTTATGGGAAACGGTGAATCATGACAAGACCCAAATGTGGTTACGGGTACGTTCTCACTCAACAATCATCATGTAAAAATCTATTTTCCTTTCGTTGTGGATATGAGTTTTATATCTTCTACAATTACACCTTTAATTAATGTCACACCAACCACTCTAGATACCAACTACAGTATTGAGCTAGCTAACGGAAAGATAGTAAACACCAATATTGTACTCTTAAATTGTGTCCTCAACCTTCTAGATCATCCATTCAACATTAATCTTATGCCTATCGAACTTGGAAGCTTCAATGTTGTCATTGGCATGGATTGGTTGTCAAAACATCAAGCCAAAATCATCTGTGGTGAGAGAGTTGTTCACATTCCTTGTGACAATGAAACTTTGGTCATCCGTGGTGATCGAAGTGGAACTCACTTAAACATCATCTCATGTATGAAAACAATGAAGTACATTGAGAAAGGATGTTACGCGTTTCTAGCCCATGTTACCGAGAAGAAATCCGAAGAAAGATGTCTTGAAGATGTTCCTATCGCTCGGGAATTTCCTGAAGAGCTACCCGGACTTCCACCATCATGGCAAGTAGAGTACGTAAATAGTTTTCGTTAATAGTTTTCTAACACACTTACGTTTTCACATAAAACACTAAAACAAGCCTAAGTGATTTTATGATTTAGATACATATGTACAACAACTAGTGTTTATATATTAGGTTAACATATACTTAAACTAAGTATACTAAAATGGGTAAAAACATGTAAATACTAAAACGGGTAAAAACATGTAAAATACTAAAATGGGTAATAAACTAGCAAATGGTATTGACCCATAACCCATGGTTTTATATATACCACTAAACCAAGTTCATTGTATCTAGAAAGAAAACCATGGATCAACCCATGACCCATGACCCATGACCCATAACCAAAAAACACCATGGGCAAAGAGGAGCGTTCCACGGATCCCTGGCTTTGTGCTAGCCAGATCCCAAGTGGAAGGGATCCGTGGGATCTGGGAACAGTAGAGAATTTTCTCTATAAATAGAGAGCCATTTCTTCCTTTCTATGTATCACTTTACACACATACTTCCCCAAAGTATTCTAACCCTCTAACCTCAGATCTAAGTGATCTATGTAGTTTGTCTTTTGTTTTTGTGTGATCTTCTAGGTTCTTCTTAAAGGAGAGATCACCACTTCTTGAAGACGTGCAAGCTCAAGTCCATGAGTTGCCATGCTTCGTCATCGTCAAGACAACTAAGGTTCTCTTGTTGATAGTTCTTCTTTTCTACATAGATGTTAAGATGAAGGCATTAGTGAAGAATGCCGAAAGTGTTAAGATGAAAGCATTAGTGAAAGATGTTCATCATCCGTGTCAAAGCATTAGTGAAGAATGCTAAAGGTGTCAAGACGAAGGCATTAGTGAAGGGTGCCAAGCATTGTGTCAAAGGTATTAGTGAAGGATGTCAAATAATCAAATCAAGTAGCATTTGTGAAGAATGCCTAGGTCGTATAATCGATGAGGTGCATTGTTATACATATAATTATTTGTTTATTTACAAGGATGGTGATATCCTTGATGGTGTTGTAACAAGGAGTAGATCTCCTTGAGATTAGGTGTTGTGTCGTGAAGGGTAGTAGTTCCTCCTTAGTAATGGAACTAGGTGCTTAGCCTAGTACCTAATAAAGGGTAGGCGACGTTGTGATAGGATTAGTTCTCCTAAGGTGTGAAAGAACTCGATGGTTAGCCTAGCACCGTATAAAGGGTAGGCGACGTTGTGTTAGGTGTGGTTCGCCTTGGTGTGAAAGAACTCGGTATTTAGCTTTGTACCGGAAAAAGGTTAAGCGGCGTTGTGAAGGCTTCTCCGCCAGAAGGAGTTGGTGTAGTGCTTACGAACTCTCGAGTAGGTGACTCGGGGAGTGGAGTAGGGCAAGGAAGGTGTCCTTGTAGCCGAACCACTATAAATAACTTGTGTCGTGGTGATGTGCTTCTTACTCTTTATATTTCATTACGCGTTTATATATCTATCTATCAACGTCCAACATAAACAATCAAATAGATTGACATAAGTCGATCTAAATATTTAAAAGGAAGTTTTAAATTGGTAAATCTATTCAACCCCCCCTTCTAGTTTTCCACAATTGGTATCAGAGCTTCGTTACCAAGTTTCTTAAAGTATATTGTACTTTAAAGACTTGATACGATCCGTGTATGTTTGAAAACTACAAAGAAGGATTTTTTTTTGGTCATATTTTCTTTTAAATCATTTTGTTGGACATTGATAGATGATTCTAACCACTTTTTCTTTTAAGAAATCTTCATGCTAGAATCTCTCCAAAATCTTCATTCAAAAAATAAGGAAGTCAACATTCAAGGAAGGATGTAAAAAGTAATCACAACTTACGTACACCAAGTACAAAGGATTACTATAAAATCTCATGAGGTATTTTTGGTGTTATGCCAAATCAAGAAGCATAGAGGTATGTTTTACTCTTCTTTAGATAGGTTACATGAGTTCCATTTATTGCCATAAGTTCTCTTTGTTTATTAATCACTAACATCATTAGAAGTCTCTTTCGTCACCTTTTCGTCTTTTTCAACATCGGGAATGATATTATTTTTTTACTAACGCCGTCATCACATATGAACCCTCGATATGTAATTCATCAAAAGTTGTCATTCAAAAACAATCTTCATCTAATATCTCCGAACTGGTTTTTAGCAAGCTAATTCATAAGCCGACTTCAAAAATAATGCCAAACAACTCCTTTTCTGTCCACAGTAGCCGGATCCCTCTAGTTGTACTAGCCGGATCCCAAATACAAAGAATCCGGGGGAACCGTGGAACAGAACTCAGCTATACGCTTTCAAAAATTCACCACTGATCTTTTTCCCTCTATTCACATAACACAAAAACGACTAAGCTACTGAATCCATCCTCATTGGATTCCATACTCTCAAGTATTCCTTCCTAGAACACCATTGTAAGTAATTACATTAACTTGTTCTAATTTTCATCATCCTCATCCTAGGGTTTATGGTTTCTTAATTTTTTAATCAATTAGTTTAATTAGGGCTTTTTAAATTAATCATGAAAAGGGGCTTTTAACCACATTGTGTTCACAACATTGTTAATACAAATCAAAACCATAAACCCATCCCAACTAATTTTACCTAATTGGAAAATTTGTAATTTTAGGACCAACCATGCCCAAACCTACTCAACAAGATCATCATGACACCGTTCACTACCTTACTCATTACTATCGTAAAAAGGGATTGACCAAAACCGACCATAAAATATTCAAAAGCCTTGTAAAACGACTTATTCACGAAGGTCGTGTAGTCAAGGAATGTTTCCTTGAAGATACCGACATTCGTCAAGTTTTCTCGACAATCAATCTTGATTGTCTCCTTGACATTGATGAACAAATTTGTCCGGTTTTCATTTTTGAATTTTACAAAAGCATTAGGATCATTCGAAACATCGATGATAGCATTTCAATCGCGTTCATCATCAATAAACAAAACTTCACTCTTCCTCTCAACACCTTTGCTCAAATTCTTCGCATTCCTTGTGAAGGAATTTGTATGTACTCTCAAGACTGGGAAATTAACGCTCAAAACCTTGCACTTGATCCTAAGCCTTTCTATAACACTCCTCTTGATGAACCCGAAACCACCCGAGACACTATTTTCAAAATAAGAGCCGACCAATCCCGTTTCGACCGAAACAAGAAGCTCATTCACCGTAATCCCTTTCAAATGGAACTTTTCGAAAGGCATCCCATGTTTAGAAAATGGGAAGAAATCCTTAGGGAAAATGTCATTAGCCTAGTTGGAAACAAAGATCATCCAAACGCATGTCTTGTGCAAATGATCTATTGTCTTATCCACCAAAGGCCATTTAATCTTGCATATTACATGGTAAGGAGAATGGCTGGGGTATTCAAAGCTTCCAACCTGGTACTTCCGTATGGTATGCTTCTAACACGACTTTGTAAGTATGTTGGTACATTCCAACCATCTCCTATCAACGATGATCATTACCTTTCCGATCACGCCATGGTACCTCTTACCAAACAACCCTCTAAACGGTTCATGGTCAATGGAGAGAAACCGGAAGCTCTCTCGGACTCCTCGGCCGGTGAAGAAGAAGAAGATGAAGAAGATGTCGACCCCGTAGCCAACATCAAATTGGAAATCCTTGAATACCACAAACAACTTCCAACCATTCAAAACGAGACCGCATAATTTAAGCAATTGAGGGGCATGATTCAAAACCTCGCATACAACCTCACTAAGCCGTCAAAAAGGAAAAGAAAGGATTGACGAAAGAGACAATAGGATTGTGCTTATTTTCTTTATCTTATGTTTGGATGATTATATTTTAGCACTTTCGGTTTATGACAACTTGGATATTGTCTTTTTATCATGCCTCTATAACTAGTGCTTTGTGATAAACATGCTTGTTTCTATCTTTAGATTTACTAGTAAGCATAAATTGCGCATCATTTCTGTGTAGGTTTTGATCTGCAGATGCCGGATCCCTAGGATTAGCCTAGCCGGATCCCTACCTTGAGGGAACCGTGGGATCCATGACATCAGATCAGCAATTCAACATTCCTTACATCAAGATAGCTTTCTAGATAACATCACATTAGCTAAGCATATGATTTTAGAACACAACTAAGTCCACTTCAAGGATGAGAAAGGCTTAGACTCACTAAAGGCTTTCTTAAGATTTTAGTCTAATTACCTCTTAATTTATCAACACATCTAAACTCACCATATTTCCGCTTCAACTACTCACAAACTTTTTCTCATTTCTCAAAACACTTAAAGAGGACAAATTAAACATTTTTGGAAATTGCTTCTAGTCATGTCTATCTCAAAGTAAGACAAAAATTAGTTTTTCAATTCTTGTGATTTTAAAAATTTTTCTAAATATCACCTCAAGCTTAAGTCTGATCACTAGGATCATTTATTATGACTTGACACCTCCATAAATCTTAGTGTTATCCTTAGACATCCATTGGTAGTCATCTTGCCCCATCCTCCTTCCTTAAGAAGCAATCATTTGCTATAACACTTATTACCTTTGGTCATTCAAGTACCCTTTCATCTTAAACACTTAGGAGAACTGAAACATTCAAAATGAGATAGGCTTTAGCTCCTAGAAACCTCATTTCAGACCTGTCATAAATGCTGAGAGCCGGATCCCTAGGATTAAACTAGCCGGATCCCTCCCATGAGGGAACCGCGGGATCCGTAGCATCTGATATGAAATACAGATTTGGCTACATCAAAACAGTCTATTAGATCACCTTTAACAAGTCAAACATAAGATACTAGAGCCAAATAAGTCTTTCTCAAATAGTTGAAAATCTCACTCTCATCCATGATTTATCTAGGGTACATTTTAGAAATATTTTTGATTTATCAACTAGTCAAAACTCACCATAATTCCGCTCCAACACTCACACATTATCTATCACGCTTGATAGCACTTAGTTAGGTATATCTTTCAATTTTAGCAAATTGATCTCAATCATCTTCTAATCAAAATTAGGGTAAAAAATTAGTTTTTCATTTCTTCTTGTTTTTAAGGATTTTAGTAAATTCCTATTAGGACATCATCTTACTTCTAGGACGTGTTATCACCATTTCTCCACATCAAATTAAATGGAATCATTGTCAAACATATAGTTAGACTACCCAAGGTCAAAATTTCTTGGCCAAAACCATCATTAAGCACTATTACTTGTTATGGTTAAGGATTTGAGATATCCAACAGCTAAAGACTTCAAAATTAAGTCAAACCCTCAAAATCCATTAATAACAAACCTTACAAAAATATAATGATTTCACCTAGACCTTGTCTGATAGCCGGATCCCTGGTCTTTAACCAGGCGGATCCCTACTGAGAGGGATCCGCGGGATCCGTAGATGCAGAAAGCATAAATCAGCTTCCATATTCGAATTCAAGTCACTTCTTGGTTCTCTAAACCACTTGTAGCATTCATTAATTATACTCCTAGAGCTGATCAAAATCCCAAGAGCATGCTTACTCCTCTAAGTGGCCAAGAATTTAATTTCCTAATTCAAATTATCCTTTATAAATCAAACAACCTTAGGATTAAGTCACCACTCTCAATCACTTCTCAAAAATCAGCAACTAAAAGAGTTTCTTACTAGCACCATCATCACTATGACTAAGGATCCTAGTGCTAAATCATCCACTCAAGAACCACCCAAGAAACTTGCTAGAATCATACATGAAGTTTCCTCAACCAAATCATCTCCGGTTAAGTCCACCAATGCTTGGATTTCTCCCACACCAAGGAAACCAATCAAACTAATTTCCAAGAAGAGTGTTCCCACTAGGATTTCATCACCTAATTCTACTATACCAAACATACCCTCCACAACTCAACCAACATCATTAGTGCCTAGAGCCACCTCACAATCATTTAAAGATCCTCAACCCACTTCACTTGAACTTCCAGAAACTCAAAACCATGACAAGGATTGCTATCATTGTAAACATGGTAAAAGATTGAAACATGAACTAGATAGGTTGATACATGAACTAGATAGGTTGATACATGAACTACAAGCTCAAACTAAGAATGTTTAGGAAAACTCATCTCATCATTTATCGTCATTAAAGCTTTTAGTTGAATCTAAAGTTTGGAGTAACTCATTAGCATTAGTTTGGAGCACTTGTTTGGCTAGTTCATTCTCTTAGTTTTAGAGATTTGGTTGTGTATCTCTTGTTTTATTGAATGAATACTTATATGCTATGATTATTCTGTGTATTGTGCTTGTTATATTGTACATGTATCTCATTTCCTCAATAGCATTGCTTGACATTTCTTCCCTGCTAAAGAAACTGTCATCAGTTAGCCGGATCCCTCCAAGAAGGGAACCGTGGGATCCGTGGTACAGAAGCACTAATTTCTACTAACTTGAGTCTTATTTGCAGGAAATTATGCACTATACTCTTGTTTTCTAACCTTTGTTTTGTAGTTATTCAAAATACACATGAAGATATTGACACCATAAAGCTAGGGGGAGCTTTGTGTCAAACAACATTGCAAAATCATTTGCAACTTAATCCAATTTTGCATTACACTTCATTACACCCCATTGCAACATTGCAATATTCAAGGGGGGGCACGCTTTCGTCACTTAGACGAACCATTTGCAAACTTAATTGCAAACACAATTAGTTTATTTTACGTTATGTCCTTGACGCCCGTTTTAAAGGGATGGACTCGTCAAGGGGGAGTCAAGACGAGTACCATTCCCGTCACTTGCTCTCTTTATTTTTATTTATTTATTTTTTTTCATAATTTTAAAAAAAAATTGTGTTAGTTTCTTTTAACACTTTTTGTTTCGACAAAAAGGGGAAGAAGAAAGTAAAAACTACAAATTCAAACTTTTACGAATTTTAGATTTTCCTTAAAATAATTTTATGTTTTGTCATCAACAAAAAGGGGGAGATTGTTAATACAAATAAGCCATAAAAACGTTTATTTATATTTTACGATCTTCTAATGTTTTATCGATAACAAACGTAAAATCATTTTAACGAAACAAATAGAGTACGTAAATAGTTTGAGTTAATAGTTTTCTAACACACTTACGTTTTCACATAAAACACTAAAACAAGCCTAAGTGATTTTATGATTTAGATACATATGTACAACAACTACTGTTTACATATTCGGTTAACATATACTTAAACTAAGTATACTAAAATGGGTAAAAACATGTAAATACTAAAATGGGTAAAAACATGTAAATACTAAAATGGGTAATAAACTAGCAAATGGTATTGACCCATAACCCATGGTTTTATATATACTACTTAACCAAGTTCATTGTATCTAGAAAGAAAACCATGGATCAACCCATAACCCATGACCCATGAACCATAACCAAAAATAACCATGGGCAAAGAGGAGCGTTCCACGGATCCCTGCTTTGTGCTAGCCGGATCCCAAGTGGAAGGGATCCGTGGGATCGAAACATGGAATTTTCTCTATAAATAGAGAACCATTTCTTCCTTTCTATGTATCACTTTACACACATACTTCCCCAAAGTATTCTAGCCCTCTAACCTCAGATCTAAGTGATCTATGTAGTTTGTCTTTTGTTTTTGTGTGATCTTCTAGGTTCCTCTTAAAGGAGAGATCACCACTTCTTGAAGACTTGCAAGCTCAAGTCCATGAGTTGCCATGCTTCGTCATCGTCAAGACAACTAAGGTTCTCTTGTTGATAGTTCTTCCTTTCTCCATAGATGTTACGATGAAGGCATTAGTGATGAATGCCGAAAGTGTCAAGATGAAAGCATTAGTGAAAGATGTTCATCATCCGTGTCAAAGCATTAGTGAAGAATGCTAAAGGTGTCAAGACGAAGGCATTAGTGAAGGGTGCCAAGCGTTGTGTCAAAGGCATTAGTGAAGGATGTCAAAGAATCAAATCAAGTAGCATTTGTGAAGAATGCCTAGGTCGTATAATCGATGAGGTGCATCGTTATACATATAAGTATTTGTTTATTTACAAGGATGGTGATATCCTTGATGGTGTTGTAACAAGGAGTAGATCTCCTTGAGATTAGGTGTTGTGTCATGAAGGGTAGTAGTTCCTCCTTAGTAATGGAACTAGGTGCTTAGCCTAGTACCTAATAAAGGGTAGGCGACGTTGTGATAGGATTAGTTCTCCTAAGGGGTGAAAGAACTCGGTGGTTAGCCTAGCACTGTATAAAGGGTAGGCGACGTTGTGTTAGGTGTGGTTCGCCTTGGTGTGAAAGAACTCGGTATTTAGCTTTGTACCGGAAAAAGGTTAAGCGACGTTGTGAAGGCTTCTCCGCCACAAGGAGTTGGTGTAGTGCTTACGAAATCTCGAGTAGGTGACTCGGGGAGTGGAGTAGGGCAAGGAAGGTGTCCTTGTAGCCGAACCACTATAAATAACTTGTGTCGTGGTGATGTGCTTCTTACTCTTTTTATTTCATTACACGTTTATATATCTATCTATCAACGTCCAACATAAACAATCAAATAGATTGACATAAGTCGATCTAAATATTTAAAAGGAAGTTTTAAATTGGTAAAAATATTCAACCCCCCCTTCTAGTTTTCCACAAAGATCATTTGAGAACAATTTTAGATTTACTCAAGAAAGAGAAGCTGTACACAAAATTTTCTAAATGTGAATTTTGGATTCATATAATACAATTTCTTGGGTATGTCATCGACAATACTGGGTTACATGTTGATCCCACTAAAATTGAAGCTATCAAGGATTGGCCAACACCTACCACACATACAGAAATTCGTCAATTTCTTGGTCAGGTTGGGTATTACCGAAGGTTCATTGAAGGATTTTCCTCAATAGCCAAACCTTGACTAAGCTAACTCAAAAAAACAAAAAGTACATATGGGACGAAGATGAAGAAGAAGCTTACCAAAATCTAAAACAAAAACTCTGTAGTGCTCCTATTCTAGCATTGCGAGATGGGATCGAAGATTTTGTAGTCTATTGTGGTGCTTCATACCAAGGTTTAGGAGCCGTACTCATGCAACGAGAAAAGGTCATGGCTTATGCTTCACGACAACTCAAGAAACACGAATAAAACTACACTACTCATGACTTGGACTTAGGAGCAGTTGTATTTGTACTTAAAATCTAGAGACACTATCTATACGGTACTAGATGTACTATGTATACTGACCACAAGAGTCTCCAACACATTCTCGATCAAAAAGAACTAAACATGAGACAGCGACGATGGTTAGAGCTGCTGAATGATTATGATTGCGAAATTCGCAATCATCGAGGAAAAGCCAACGTAGTAGCTGATGCACTAAGTCGGAAGGAAAGGGTTAAGCCTCTACGGGTCTGAGATTTAGACCTAACCATCAACTCAAATTTCCCTTCTCAAATAATCAACGCCCAAGGTGAAGCGGTAAAACAACAAGACATTGAGAAGGAGAAATTGGATGGCATGATCTGAGATAAATTTGAAACCTACTCCAACGGGACTTTATGCTTTCAAGGTCGAAGTTGGTTACCACTTTATGGTGGCCTTCGAGACTAAATCATGCATGAATCATACAAATCCAAATATTCTGTACATCCAGGATCTGATAAGATGTATCAAGATCTAAAACTACTCTACTGGTGGCCAAACATGAAAGCTGACATTGCCACCTCATCAAATGTCTTACTTGTTCCAAAGTAAAGGCCAAACATCAAAAACCATCCGGTCTCTTACAACAGCCCGAAATTCCAATGTGGAAATGGGAACGAATCATAATGGATTTCATCACTAAACTCCAAAATACATCAAATGGTTATGACTCCATAAAATGGTTGATCGACTTACAAAATCCCCACACTTTATACCAATCAAAGAGAATTACAAAATGGATCAGTTAACTAGACTGTACATTAAAGTAGTCACAAGACATGGTGTGCCGATATTTATCATATCTGACAGAGACGGCAGATTAACTTCAAACTTCTGGCAGTTACTCCAAGATGCCTTTGGAACAAATCTAGACATGAGTATAGCGTATCATCCTCAAACCGATGGTCAGAGTGAAAGAACAATCCAAACATTGGAAGATATGCTCCGAGCATGTGTAATCTACTTTGGAAAAGGATGGGATAATCATCTACCTTTAGTCGAATTCTTCTATAACAACAGTTATCACGCAAGTATCAAGGCAACACCCTTTAAAGCACTTTATGGTCGAAAGTGTCGTTCACCTGCCTAGTGGGCTGAAGTAGGAGAAGTTCAACTCACTAGTAAAGAACTTATTCGTGAAACAACGGAGAAAATCATACAAATCAAGAATTAGCTACAAACAGCAAGAGATCAACAAACATTTATGCCGATACACGACGCAAACCTTTGGAATTCCAAGTTGGAGACACTGTTATGCTAAAAGTCTCACCTTGGAAAGGCGTCATTCAATTTGGTAAACCTAGAAAACTAAATTCAAGATACATAGGTCTATTCAAAATCGTATCCAGGGTTGGTCCAGTGGCGTACAAACTTGACCTTCTGTCAGAACTCAGCAATGTACATCCTACTTTTCATGTATCTAAGCTAAAAAAAATGCTTGTCAAATGAATCCCCTATTATTCCACTAGATGAAATCCAACTAAGCGATGATCTACACTTCATCGAACAACCTGTGGAGATCATGGACCGAGAGGTCAAACAGTTAAAACAGAGTCGTATACCAATTGTCATAAGTTCAATGGAACTCACGACATGGTCCAGAATACACGTGGGAGAGAGAAGACCAAATGCGTCACAAGTACCCCCCACCTTTTCTTGGAAACATCATCATCAAGTAACAATTGAATCACGAGGACGTGATTCCTCTAATAGGGGAAGACTGTAACAACCCGTATTTTTATTTACTATTTACTTTTACTATTCATCCCCGTAATTTTTTTATTTTACTATCATGACAAGGTAATTGATACTCGAAGAGTCGTACTGACGACCTACGTTGAATCCATTCAGAACTGATTTCACAAACCGTGTTTGAGAATTTCTTTTAGGTTTAAACGTCATTAAGGCATTCCGATATGTACATTTAACCTTATAAACAATATAAATATGTATTTCTCACACCATACGACAATTTTGCAACTTTTGGAATTTTACGTTTTCCAGTTCTGCGTTTTACGTGATTTACGCGTTTTTTACCCGAGTTTCCAGTTTTATCAGCGTCTAAGCAACCCGATGGAACTTACCACTCATTTTATATTTTATTATGGAGTATAATGATAAGTTTAATCATTTCTACAAGTTTCATATTTTTATGATACCTAGTTTTAAGTTTCGTGACTTAAAAACTTACTAGCGATTATCGGGACCAAAACTCACTTCGTAAAGGTAAGATAAATGCTCAAAACTCTTAACCTCCTTATTTTTAGCCATAGGTGGCATTTTTGATGTTTCATCAAGCATGGTGGCTTGGTCATGACCATTGATTCTTTAGATCTTTACACTTGTAAACTTAACAATGGTTAAAATTCTAACCTAATATATAGTTAACCAAATCCTTTCTCTTATAAATACTAGCCTAAAACCTTCATAAATTCTGGCAGCACACCTTCTTAACACCTAAAGTCCTAAACCTAAGGCATTTCTTATAGATCCTGTATGAACATTCATGTGTTCTTGAAGAAAAACTAGGTTTTGATCTTTGTTTTTGGAAGTTTTCAAGAAAGAGTCGTTATAATCTTCAAATAACTTCAAGTCTCCAAAAAGACGTTGTTATAATCTTCTATTCTTAATAATATTTGTAATATTTAGTTAAAATTGTAATACTAGTAGGTATGTAGTTCCTACTGGTAGAGTTATAGTTCCGACTGGTAGGTATATAGTTCTTGCTGGTATCGTTAGTAGTATAGTTACTACTGGTCGTTCCTACTAGTAGTATAGTTAGTCCTGGTTTAGTTAAATAGTTATTCCAGGATAAGATTTAGTTTGTTAAAGTTGAGGATATGCATGAGATAAATTAGGAAGAGATATGCATATCTTCTCTACACGTTTTCTAGTAAATGCCAATTAGGGTTTCTTGTAATATAAAAGAAACCATCGGCTATGAACAATGTACATCTTGAAAAGCACGTTTAATAGTTAGTAATATAGATCCATAGAGGATCATCATTATTTAGTTATTCTTCTTTAACTCTGTTGTTTATATTCCGCCTAAACATTAGGTTATTGTTAGAGTCTCTCTTGTAGTTTGCTTGTGATTATATAAGTATTCTACCTATTTCAACTAGATCAGAAGATCTATCTAGGACTGATCAAACAAGTGGTATCAGAGCCTGATGAGAGTCTCTTAAAACAATAAACCTATTTTAACAAATCTCTTGAACCTTTCTACAATGTTAGAATCTGCATCAGGTGATACTTCAAACACTCAAGACAAATCTCAAACACAGAATGTGCAACAAATTCTCACAACCACTGTAACCAACAACAATGCTAAATTTCCCTACCTAAAGAAGGATGAATATGAGACATTGGCTATGAAAATGGAGTATTGGATCACAAATAGTGATCACAATATCTAGAATATCATTCTGAAAGGTAACAGCAGGAAAATGACAGGAAGAGATACTAACGAAAATGTCATAATTCTTCCTCTTTGTTTTGCAGAAGAATATTCTTTGTTTAGAGGGAGCCCAAGGCCAGAACATTACTTATTCAATCTCTCCCAGAAGACCACATGGGTGATTTTCATCATCTAGATGATGCAAGAGACATTTGGTTGGCTGTTAAAGCCAGACTTGGAGGGAATGATGAATCAAAGAAGATGAGGAAATCAATCTTTGACGAGATTTCAAGAACTAAACATCTCTGAATCTGAAGGTCTGCATAAAGGGTATGATAGGTTCCAGAAAATTTTGAGCCAACTCAGTCAGCTACAAACAAAACGAGATAATGAAGACTGCAATGTCAAGTTCTTGAGGGCATTGCCGTCCTCCTGGTCACAGGTATCCATCACTCTTAAAGCAAAGTGTGGTCTTTACTACTTAAACTTTGATGACCTGTACAACAAAATCAAGTCTCTTGAGATAGACATCAAAGGAGGCTCAAGCGATTCTGTGAATAACTCCATTACTCCAACCCACTCAGCATTTTTTGGTACTACTAGTACTAACCATAAGATGACATATTCTGGTATTCGAAGCTCATCATCATCAACCTCATCTCCTGGTAATCTGATTGAAGATGTACTTCACTCCTTTGTTGCTGAAAGTGCACCACAACAGCATCTAGCATATGAAGATTTTAAATAGATTGATAAGATGGATTTGGAAGAATTGGATATCAAATGGCAAACGACAATGCTTTTAGTAAGGTTGAATAAATTTGAAAAGAAGGCTGGAAGGAAGATCTAATTCAACCAGAAGGACTCAACAAGGTTTGACAAAAGGAAGGCTAAATGTTAGAAATGCTCACAACTAGGTCACTTTGCAAGAGAATGCCCAGGAAAGAAGACAGGTGATCAGGCTAGATACTCTGCCTACAAGGTTCATGAATTAAACCCAGAAGAGCCCAAAGCCCTTTTGTCTTTTGATTCTATGGTGAACTGGTTTCATCATGAGGGAGAAGATGAAGGAAGTAATGCTACTCCAGCATTTGGTATGGTTGCTAGTTGTAAGATAGAGGATGAGACAGAAGAGGTAGAAGAAATTGCTCTGATGGGGCACTTCTCAGGTACACATTTGTCCTTTTGGTTGTCATGATAAATATGCTAAACTTCAAAAGGAATTTAATGATTTAGAAAATCAGTATAAAAAGTATTGCATACAAGTTCAAGCATATAAAAGTACTCTTCAAACTTTAGAAAAACAAAAGGCTTGGCACCAAACTAATCAGTTAGCTTTTGAGGAAAAGATTAAGGTTTTGGATAAAGATTTGGAAAACACTTCTAACTAACTAAAACATTCTAAAAGTGTAAATGCTAAGGTGTCTTTAGAAAATCAGGACTCACAGACTAAGCTAGATAATACATTGGCCAGGTTTAATAAATGGAAAGAATCATCTAAAAATTTAGCCAAATTGATTGATAGTTCTATGTTAATAAGAGCTAAGATTGGGTTGGGATATGGGGACTATATAGGGTAAAATGAAGTTTATGACCCACATATGGCAAGTATTTTTGACTCTACCCCTAAAGAGGTGGATTTTCCAACTCCTGGTAAATTTGTTAAAGAAGGAGAAATGCATACTGTTTCTCCACCTATAACAGGGAAACTTAAGCCTAACTATGGTCTACCCTCACTGACTTTGATGAATCATAAAAGACCAATGGCAAAAAGACCAATCACTTTTCTGAAACTAATAGTGAATTGATGCAGGTTTTACTGACCAGGTTTTAATATTTACAAGTTCTTGTTATACCTATGGTCTACCCTAATGCTCTAACGGGCAGTATACCAGGTCGTGTGTAGTGTAGTGTTCGGTAAAACCGAGGTCGTCCCAAGAGCTATGTGCGCGGATTTATACTAAGTCTAGGTGTCACAAATTTTAATAGATTTTAAGGTGGAAATGATTAACTACTAATAAAACAAGAAAATAGGAAAGCAAATACAGGCGAGGGTTGTGATCAATAAGGAAGAAGTATGCTAACCTAGTTATTCATCCTATCAAGCTAAGTTCATGTTTAATTACTTCCAATTACTTCAAATGGGGTCAAAGTCGCTAGGACAACATTTGGTCAGTTCGTCCTAACCTATCAACAAAGGGTTCCACTAGAGATGTCAGGTGACCCGTCGAAAGTCCAGTTGTTCTTAGTCCCCTAAGCCAAGTCATTAAGTACCTCTACAAGCAAGATTTGTAACAATGAGTGCCCGGGCGCTAGCATCTTAAACACTCATCCTCGACTTCTTAAGTTCATCCAAATGGTAGGTGATCAGTTGGTCAAATCGCATAAGCAAAAAGGGTAGTCAGTTGGTCATATCTTACCCTTCCCACTCAGTCTACCTACTTAGGGTCAGTTGGTCATATCTCCTAAGTAACTAGCCACTACCGCCATTCAAAACTACTAAAACAAGGGTAGCTACCAACAAACTATGCAAGTATACACTAGAAATAATTATGCGGAAGCAATGTATACATAAAAAAAGCAATTATGGAATCATAACTAGGCTAGCACCAGAGGTGCTTAGCCGCTCATATTAACTAAAACAATCGATTCAATGTCTAACATTACGATATACATGAATTGAAAGTAAAGAAAAGATAAAATGCTAATGCTTATCGTAGGGGAGTGATTTTGTTAGGAATTAGAAATTCCATAGTGAAGAGTCGGTCACCCCAAATATAATCTAGCATAAGTTAGCTCGTAGACTTATCGTTATTTACGTTATTCAGTAGTTTATTAGTTAGTTATTAGCTTAGTGTAACACCCTGGAGGAAAGACGGGTCTTTACCCACTGTATGCCTGATCCACAATCCGGCAGGAGGACGTTTAGGTTGTAAACTATAAATACCCTCTACTGTCACACCCCCAATTTACCTGTTTTGCAGCGGAATGGAATTCCTGGGGTATTGACTGTCATAGCACCACATCACAGTTATATTGAACGACCTAAAGTGTCGTTTTAAAAACACATCGTTGGATATTATAATAAAAACATTCAGAGTACAACATCGGTCCCAAAAGGTTTACAAAGTTTCCGGAAATACAAATATAATGCAAATCCAAACGATGTTTTGAAATGAAGTGCCATAATGTACATAATGTAAGTCGGCGCCGCGACTCAAAATGTAGGTCCCTAAACCATGTCATGAAGATAATGCCTCGATTACACGAAAATACATTGCTAATAACGGTCAACAATAATGTTGGTGAGAAATCATAGGTTTATGTAAATGTTTTATACGACTACACAAGTATAGACCATGCATGACAATCAAGTCACGTAAAAATAATGTTACAATTGCTCTAAGCCCATGACCCCGAAACTAGACTGTTCAATAATGTATGCCCTGCAGAGTGTTTGCGGACAACTCCGTAATGTTATCAAATGAAATGCATCCGTTTTCATGGTTGGGATTCACCAACCCGGATGGAGGCGTCACCCTCGATAGATCTATCCACTCATCCTCGCTTCAAAGATTAACGGTTCATGTTCAAGTAATGGGGACTTTCAAATTGGCAAATGCGGTAACTTAAGCAATGTAAATGAATTTAACATACTTGGTATCGTACAAAGAAAATGTAGTGCAATGTATTCTCCCCCGTGGGTTTGAAAATAATCGAAAGCATGTAAAAGCGGGGCTATGAAAACTCACTTGGTAAACCGGAATAATGGCAAAAGTGAGTACACCGAGGTTTAATGTGATGCGTTAACCGGGACCTATTATCAATGATATGATATGTCATGAGTTGCAATGTAATGTTATGCATGCATTTCGTATGTTATTTATACCATTTGCGAGTTTTGAAAATATTACTCTTCGTCGAAAAACACTCTTTTGACGTCTTGACCAATCAAAAATCACTTTACATGTTTTTACGTCAAAATGTCATCCTACAATGGTTTTATAATGATTTTTGGTGAAATTTTCACTTTTCGCCGCAAAACAATGTCGTCGGAATTTTCATGAAATTAACAAAAATGGCTTTGGAAAACTAGTTAGTAAAGCGATTAATGCGTCGATCGTTAGAGAACAAACTCGACTGTTTTGGAAAGTTTGTATCGATATCTAAAAGTTTCAGTTCAGGAGTTTTCGTCCAAAAGGTCTCGAACATAAAGATAATAAGGGTTAAAGATGGTGGTTTTGGCTAATTGTGTGAGAAAATTAGTTACGTCAAGTTTATGAAAAAGTGCATATCTTTGTCGTTTCAAATCCGTTTTCTACGTTTTATACGTCCTTAGCTTCGTATCAAAGTATACTAATATATTTTTGACAAGTCGAAATAATTTGTGAAGCTTAAGGCTCGTTTTTGACCCGTACAAGATAAAAACATGTTGCTGAAATTTCTGAAAAATATAATTTTCGTCGTCAAACTTGTAAAATCCATAACTTTCTCGTTATAACTCCGTTTTATTCCGTTCAAGCGGCCACGGATTCGTTTTAAAGTATATTTTCTAAATATCATGGCCAAAAAGTCGTGCCTACTGTCGGATTTTCCAGAAAATCAAAACAAGGACAGAACACAATATATACTTATCGAAAATAGTTTTTCTCGGACAAAACCTATTCTAATCCCTTCAAATCAACTCCAAAACTAATCTAATCCTACCATACACCTTCTTAGGGTGTCATGGGTTCCTAATCACCATCAAGACCAAAGAATACCATGGGAATATTTATAGGATGACCAATATGTATATATAACTTAAAATCATGAAAAATGGTATAAATCACATAACATGCATACTATCTCCAAAAATGGAAAGGAAACATGAAAATGATAAAAACAAGCTTACTAGTGAAAATGAAGAGGTGTAAGTAACAAGGATTAAACTTAAATACCCTTGGTTTTTATTTCAAAACCAAATAAAGAGTATATACTAGGTTGTAAATGACTTGATCTTGCAAAAATCTTTGATCCCTTGGCACCTTGATGAGTGGCCGGTTTTAGAAGCCCCAAAGAAAGGAGAGAAATATTTTTCTTAACACTTTGAGAAATGAGAATGAATGAGAAAATATGAGTTATGTAGACTTTTGTGTAAGTGAATTATTAGAAAACATAAACCTTACCACATTTATTGACCACCCTCCCTTATGGCCGGTTTTAGGGGAGGGTTGTCTCTCCAAGATATATATATTTTTTTTTTAAAAATTGTAACTTGTATATTATTGAGTAGAAATTTGATAAAATGTACAAGTATGTGTAGAAAATGTAAGTAATGTAACTGGTAGATTTTTGAGTAAAAGAAATGTTTAATAGATCAAAGTAAGATGTAATGAGATAATAAAAATTGTAAAAATATATTCCTTGTGAAATTTGAGTGATAAAATAATTATCGTATAATTTTTAAGAAACACAACGTAATAATTTAACTTTAACGAATAATGTACCAAATAAATTTAAAACACTAGGTAAAGTCAAAATATAGTTTTTATAAACTAAATGTAAGTTCAAAAATACATCGGGATCATTTTTGAAAGTAACGGGTTAAATATTAAAATAATAACTCACGCGATAACGATTATTAAATATAAAAATTACGCGTTGAAGGTGAAATGAAATGTCATGAATGAATTATCATGATACAAATGATGTCAATGAAATGTAGACTAGTTTTAGTCCATATGAAATGTACGTGATGTTATGATCATGAATTCGCCGCTAAACCTTCAAGGTTACGCGAATTTGAAACAAGTAAACCAAGTTTACTATAATTGTTGAAATTGTAAGGCATGCATTGTGTCGAGAAATGACCTGAAAGTACGGGTTGTCACATTCGCCCGTCCAAAAAGGAATTCAGTCCCTGAATTCAATCGTTGTTAGGTCTAACGGTTTCGGTGAAAAGATGAGGATACTTGCGTCGCATCTGGTCTTCCCGTTCCCAAGTAAACTCAGGACCTCGTCGAGAATTCCAACGAACTTTCACAATAGGAATACGACTCTGTTTCAAGCTGCTTGACCTCGCGGTCCATGATTTCTACAGGTTCTTCCACAAAGTTGAGTTTGTCGTCGAGATGAACTTCGTCCAATGGAATAACGAGCGATTCGTCCGAAAGACACTTCTTCAAGTTTGAAACGTGAAACGTGTTGTGCACATGACTGAGTTCGACGGAAGATCAAGACGATAAGCTACCGGACCAACTCTGCTCAAAATCTTGAATGGTCCAATGTATCTTGGGTTCAATTTCCCACGCTTTCCAAATCGTACCACGCCCTTCCAAGGCGATACTTTCAACATAACTTTGTCACCTACTTGAAATTCCAAATCCTTGCGTCTAACATCCGCATAACTTTTTCGACTCCTTGCGTTCGAGTCTATCACGAATTTGAACAATCTTTTCCGTGGTTTCCGTACCATTTCGGACCCGATAAGTTGTGCGTCTCCTACCTCGGCCCAACAAACAGTGATCGGCACTACGACCATAGAGTGTCTCAAATGGTGCCATCTTGATACTGGTGTGATAACTATTGTTGTACGAGAATTCTATCAATGGCAAATGGTTAGCCCAACCATTTCCAAAATCAATAACACATGCCCTCAGCATATCTTCTAACGTTTGAATTGTCCTTTCACTTTGACCGTCGGTTTGTGGGTGATATGCTGTGCTCATCTCTAATCTGGTTCCGAATGAATCTTGCAATGAATTCCAAAAGTTTGAAGTGAATCGACTATCTCTGTCGGAAATGATAGAAATTGGTGCTCCATGCCTTGAGACTATTTCCTTGACATAAAGTCTAGTGAGTTGCTCCATGGAATAAGTCTCTCTAATAGGTATGAAATGGGCTGATTTGGTAAGGCGATCAACAATTACCCAAATAGCGTCGTAACCTCCCGATGTCTTAGGAAGTTTCGTAACAAAGTCCATTGTAATGCGTTCCCATTTCCATTGAGGAATTTCGGTTGTTGGAGTAATCCCAAGGCTTCGATATTCGACTTTTACCTTAGAGCGGGTAAGGCATTTGCTAACGTGCGTGGCAATCTCGCTTTCATGTTGGCCACCAATAAAGTTTGTTAAGATCTTGATACATCTTATCCGATCCTGGATGAATAGAATACTTTGACTTATGCGACTCATGCATAATCAATTCTCGTATTCCGCCATGCAATGGAACCCACATTCTATCCTTGAAACATAATACTCCATCGGCTCTCTTTACAAAACCATTTGCGCTTTCGGGCATACCATAAAGCTTTTCACTTGGTCGATTTTCCTCCTTAAGTGCTTCGACTTGTGCTTCATGGATTTTCGATGGTAAAGGAGAAATAATCGTCATTCCCAATGATCGAACTCTTAAAGGTTTAGGCCTCTCTTTCCGACTAAGAGCATCAGCCACAACATTGGCTTTTCGCGGGTGATACTTGATTTCACAATCATAGTCGCTGAGTAACTCCAACCAACGACGTTGCCTCATATTAAGCTCCTTCTGATCAAGAATATATTGCAAACTCTTGTGGTCGGTAAACACTGTGCACTTTGTACCGTAGAGGTAGTGTCTCCAAATCTTGAGCGCAAAAACTACGGCTCCTAACTCGAGATCATGAGTTGTGTAGTTCTTCTCATGCACCTTAAGTTGTCGAGAAGCATACGCTATCACCTTCTCGTTTTGCATTAAAACAGCCCCAAGTCCTTTATGCGGCGTCACAATATACAACAAAGTTCTCAATGCCTTCGGGTAGTGCCAAAATTGGCGCCCTGCAAAGCTTTTGCTTCAACAACTGAAAAGCAACTTCTTGTTTCTTTCCCCATTCATACTTCTTGTTTTTCTGTGTCAACTTGGTCAAAGGTCTCGCTATCTTTGAAAAACCTTCGATGAACCTTCGGTAATACCCGGCTAGTCCTAGAAATTGTCGAATTTCTGTAGGATTTGTTGGAGTAGCCCAATCTTTCACAGCTTCAATCTTTGCGGGATCAACTTGTAGTCCTTGACTATCAATGACATGACCAAGAAATTGCACTTTGTGGTTCCAAAAATCACACTTCGAAAACTTGGCATACAACTTCTCATTCTTGAGTAGCCTTAAAATCATCCTTAAATGCTCTTCGTGCTCTTCTTTGCTCTTTGAGTAGATCAATATGTCGTCGATGAACACTATAACAAACTTGTCCAAATACGGCTTACAAACTCTATTCATGAGATCCATGAATACCGCCGGTGCATTAGTCAATCCAAACGGCATCACTTGAAACTCGTAATGACCGTAACGTGTTCTAAACGCTGTTTCGAATATCCTCTTCCGAACTTCGAAGCGATGATAACCCGACCAGAGATCAATCTTGGAATAAATACTAGAACCTTGCAACTGATCGAACAAGTCATCAATTCGGGGGAGTGGGTAACGATTCTTCACCGTTAACTTGTTCAACTCTCTATAATCTATGCACATTCGGAAGGATCCATCCTTCTTCTTCACAAACAAGACCGGTGCTCCCCAGGGCGAGGAACTCGGCCTAATGAATCCTTTGTCTAGAAGTTCTTGCAATTGATTAGACAACTCTTGCATTTCGGATGGTGCTAGACGATACGGTGCTCGCGCAATCGGTGCAGCTTCGGGCACTAAGTCAATATGAAATTCTACTTGACGTGCCGGTGGAAGTCCCGGTAAATCCTCGGGAAATACTTCAGAAAATTCACGGACAATGGGAACATCTTCAAGTCGCTTCTCCTCCGACTTTCTCTCGGTCACATGGGCTAAGAAAGCAAGACAACCTTTCTTAATGTACTTCTCCGTTTTGATGCACGATATGATACTAATTCTAGTTCCACTTCGTTCCCCACGAATAATCAAAGTTTCGCCGTTGTAGGGAAGATGAACAACTTTCTCATCACAAATGATCTTTGCACGATGCTTAGATAACCAATCCATGCCGATGACGACGTCGAAACTACCAAGCTCTACGGGCATGAGGTCTATGTTGAAGGGGTGATTAAGAAAATTGAATGTGCAACCGCGGACAATGGTGTTGGTGCTAACTAAATTACCATTAGCTAATTCGACAATGTATGATGTATCTAAGGTGGTTGGCTTAATGTTGAGCAAAGGTGCAAATGCATTGGACACAAAACTTTTATCGGCACCCGAATCAAATAAAACTGAAGCGTAACGATTATTGAGAAGAAACGTACCCGTTATGACATTTGGGTCCTCCCTATCTTCTCCGCCTCCAATGACGTAAACCCTTCCTGGTGCCAAACCTCCTTGATTCGGATTTGCTTGATTCTTTCCTTTCTTACAATCCCTCTTGTAGTGTCCAGTTTCCCCGCAACCAAAACATGTAACTTGTGGCGACTTGCAATCCCTAGTACGGTGGCCAACTTTCTTGCAATTCTCACACGGATCAGGACATCGACCCGGATTGTGATGACTAAAACACTTATTACACTTCGGCAAAACCCCCGAATATCCTTTTCCTTCCTTTTGACCCGCAGCATAAACCTTAGCAACCTCTTGCCTTTTGGGTGGTTGTTGAGTAGCATTTCTACCCCTTGTGTTGTTGTCCCACTTGCGCTTGTTGTTGTTGCTATTGTTGTTGTAGTTGCCTCGGTTATTGTTGAAACGGTTGTTGGGGTTGTTGTTTCGGTTGGCGGTGGTGTACTTACCTCGCTTCACCACTTGTGCCATCAACTTCTGAGTCACTCGAATAGCTTCCTCAATTGTTTGTGGATCAAACGAAGTCACATCTCCTTGAACAACTTCGGGAAGTCCCCCGATGAAAGCCTCTAGCAACTTCTCGTTATCCGGTACCATCGACGGGCATAACGCGGCCAATTCCTGGAATCTCCGAATGTAAGTGTCGATATCATACCCAATGGTTACCAATTCATAGAACTCCGTCTCCAACTTTTTGATTTCCGTTCGAGGACAAAACTTCTTAGTCACCAAGCCCTTAAATTCCTCCCACGTAAGCTTAAAAGCATTCTCCATCCCCATCGGTTGAGCGTATGAATTCCACCATGACAATGCTCCATCGAGTAATGTGCTCGTAGCAAATTTAACCTTACTATCATCCGGACAGTTACAAAGCAAAAACACCGATTCCAACTTCTCAAACCATCGAACCATGGCTGTGGCACCCTCAATACCTCTAAACTTAGTGGGTTCACCACTCTTGAAATCCTTGTACGAACATTTCTTAACTCCGATCCTCCGGCATTACCAAGCAGTAGCTAGCCTAGCGGCTTCAGCAGCGACCTCAGCAGCAGCAGCTGTTTCCCTTTCGACTCTTATAGCATTAGCAATGCTATCATTCACCAACTTTTGAATTGCTGCTTGGGTCATTTCCGGTGTAGCTTTCTTAGGCCCCATAACTCTTCAAAATCACAAGATGAAACAATCATGAGAACTCGTAAGTAGAAACAACCATCATACAAATATATCCACAACCACATCATGCATAAAGTAAATGGAATCACAACGGAACAATAGCGAAATATCACAAATATAATCACAACACACGTGGATAATATACATGAAAATTTCGGCCTACATGGACCGATATCATAGATAATAATAACCATTCCTACATAGTAGAGTCAATACTTGATACATTTGTTTGTACAACAACCAAAATACAACAAGTTCTTTAAACTACGTCACACACCTTGTGACTAGGATAATAATGGTCAAAACTATACAATGACAAAAGTCTACATAAGGCACCTCATGGTGCTCCGCCCTATCCGAAGATCGCGAACAGTAGTCAAACTATCCACCAAACTCCTCAACTCATCAATCGACCACAAAGCAGCAATACTCTCCACGTCCTCTAACGCCTATGCAATACTCGATGTGACAAATCAATAGCAACCCTGCCTAACACTAGGCCCTCGACCTCCTCCGCAATGGGCTCAATCCTATCTACCGACAGTTCCTCCAACCGCCGCGACAACCTATCTATCGGATCTGCGACTATCAATACGGGCTCCTAACGCCTCGGTAGAAGGCTGTCGGCGGTACCGCAGCCTTAGAGCTCTCGCCTAACTCGAACCTAACGGTGGCTCGGGTTCGTAGATGGTGGTGTAGGGATATCAAAATGAGCACGCTTTTTGGGCGGCAAGTCTGTCGTAGGTAAAGGATCTCTAAGAAAATATGATGAAGATGGTGATGATGGTGGTGATGGTGCTAGTAGTGGTCTTTGGTGGATCGTGAGGGGCTAACGTGAGGAGTGGGTGCAACCTCGCCTCCTCGAAGGGTTCGGTCTCGTGTCGGTCATGATAGGTGGAAAGGCTGGAGTAGATCCAATGGAAGATACGATCTCAGTGGAATGTGATGCAACATCATCCATGATGGGGTTAGCTGGACATCATCCGAGCTAGAGTCGATGATATGGTGATGGGATGTGAATCAAGACATGTCGTGACAACCGATATGAAATAAAAGTAAATAATCTCGAATAAAGTGCAAGTGAATCCGCATGATAAACATGAATATGTACTATGATGAAATGATGAGATGCTATGATAATGTAGCTATAGTCTAGGGTCAATGATGCAACCTAGTTCTCTATAATGTAGCTCGGTACCAATCTGTCACACCCCCAATTTACCTGTTTTGCAGCGGAATGGAATTCCTGGGGTATTGACTGTCATAGCACCACATCACAGTTATATTGAACGACCTAAAGTGTCGTTTTAAAAACACATCGTTGGATATTATAATAAAAACATTCAGAGTACAACATCGGTCCCAAAAGGTTTACAAAGTTTGCGGAAATACAAATATGTTACAAATCCAAACGATGTTTTGAAATGAAGTGCCATAATGTACATAATGTAAGTCGACGCCGCGACTCAAAATGTAGGTCCCTAAACCATGTCATGAAGATAATGCCTCAGTTACCTGAAAATACATTGCTAAAAACGATCAACAATAATGTTGGTGAGAAATCATAGGTTTATGTAAATGTTTTATACGACTACACAAGTATAGACCATGCATGACAATCAAGTCACGTAAAAATAATGTTACAATTGCTCTAAGCCCATGACCCCGAAACTAGACTGTTCAATAATGTATGCCCTCGCAGAGTGTTTGCGACAACTCCGTAATGTTATCAAATGAAATGCATCCGTTTTCATGGTTGGGATTCACCAACCCGGATGGAGGCGTCACCCTCGATAGATCTATCCACTCATCCTCGCTTCAAAGATTAACGGTTCATGTTCAAGTAATGGGGACTTTCAAATTGGCAAATGCGGTAACTTAAGCAATGTAAATGAATTTAACATACTTGGTATCGTACAAAGAAAATGTAGTGCAATGTATTCTCCCCCGTGGGTTTGAAAATAATCGAAAGCATGTAAAACGGGGCTATGAAAACTCACTTGGTAAACTGGAATAATGGCAAAAGTGAGTACACCGAGGTTTAATGTGATGCGTTAACCGGGACCTATTATCAATGATATGATATGTCATGAGTTGCAATGTAATGTTATGCATGCATTCCGTATGTTATTTATACCATTTGCGAGTTTTGAAAATATTACACATCGTCGAAAAATACTCTTTTGACGTCTTGACCAATCAAAAATCACTTTACATGTTTTTACGTCAAAATGTCATCCTACAATGGTTTTATAATGATTTTTTGTGAAATTACCACTTTTCGTCGCAAAACAATGTCGTCGGAAATTTTATGAAATTAACAAAAATGGCTTTGGAAAACTAGTCGTAAAACAGTGTACGTCGATCGTTAGAGAACAAACTCGACTGTTTTGGAAAGTTTGTATCGATATCTAAAAGTTTCAGTTCAGGAGTTTTCGTCCAAAAGGTCTCGAACATAAAGATAATAAGGGTTAAAGATGGTGGTTTTGGCTAATTGTGTGCAGAAAATTAGTTACGGCAAGTTTATGAAAAAGTGCATATCTTTGTCGTTTCAAATCCGTTTTCTACGTTTTATACGTCCTTAGCTTCGTATCAAAGTATACTAATATATTTTTGACAAGTCGAAATAATTTGTGAAGCTTAAGGCTCGTTTTTGACCCGTACAAGATAAAAACATGTTGCTGAAATTTCTGAAAAATATAATTTTCGTCGTCAAACTTGTAAAATCCATAACTTTCTCGTTATAACTCCGTTTTATTCCGTTCAAGCGGCCACGGATTCGTTTTAAAGTATATTTTCTAAATATCATGGCCAAAAAGTCGTGCCTACTGTCGGATTTTCCAGAAAATCAAAACAAGGACAGAACACAATATATACTTATCGAAAATAGTTTTTCTCGGACAAAACCTATTCTAATCCCTTCAAATCAACTCCAAAACTAATCTAATCCTACCATACACCTTCTTAGGGTGTCATGGGTTCCTAATCACCATCAAGACCAAAGAATACCATGGGAATATTTATAGGATGACCAATATGTATATATAACTTCTTAAAATCATGAAAAATGGTATAAATCACATAACATGCATACTATCTCCAAAAATGGAAAGGAAACATGAAAATGATAAAAACAAGCTTACTAGTGAAAATGAAGAGGTGTAAGTAACAAGGATTAAACTTAAATACCCTTGGTTTTTATTTCAAAACCAAATAAAGAGTATATACTAGGTTGTAAATGACTTGATCTTGCAAAAATCTTTGATCCCTTGGCACCTTGATGAGTGGCCGGTTTTAGAAGCCCCAAAGAAAGGAGAGAAATATTTTTCTTAACACTTTGAGAAATGAGAATGAATGAGAAAATATGAGTTATGTAGACTTTTGTGTAAGTGAATTATTAGAAAACATAAACCTTACCACATTTATTGACCACCCTCCCTATGGCGGTTTTAGGGGAGGGTTGTCTCTCCAAGATATATATTTTTTTTTTTAAAATTGTAACTTGTATATTATTGAGTAGAAATTTGATAAAATGTACAAGTATGTGTAGAAAATGTAAGTAATGTAACTGGTAGATTTTTGAGTAAAAGAAATGTTTAATAGATCAAAGTAAGATGTAATGAGATAATAAAAATTGTAAAAATATATTCCTTGTGAAATTTGAGTGATAAAATAATTATCGTATAATTTTTAAGAAACACAACGTAATAATTTAACTTTAACGAATAATGTACCAAATAAATTTAAAACACTAGGTAAAGTCAAAATATAGTTTTTATAAACTAAATGTAAGTTCAAAAATACATCGGGATCATTTTTGAAAGTAACGGGTTAAATATTAAAATAATAACTCACGCGATAACGATTATTAAATATAAAAATTACGCGTTGAAGGTGAAATGAAATGTCATGAATGAATTATCATGATACAAATGATGTCAATGAAATGTAGACTAGTTTTAGTCCATATGAAATGTACGTGATGTTATGATCATGAATTCGCCGCTAAACCTTCAAGGTTACGCGAATTTGAAACAAGTAAACCAAGTTTACTATAATTGTTGAAATTGTAAGGCATGCATTGTGTCGAGAAATGACCTGAAAGTACGGGTTGTCACATCTACCTCCCAAGGTAGAGGGTTGGAACTTCTAATCTAACCTTTCACATTTTTGTTTATCTCTCTAGAATTCCCTCTCATCTCTTTCACTCTCTAACAATGGCACACTTGTATAATCATCTCCCTAGACCACCCGAATCATCAAACAACATAAAATACACGATCCTACAAATGGTACCAGATCTTAGGTTGTGTTGTTTTTTGATGATTCGAATGGTTTTTGTAGCGGTTTTGTATGCAGTTTGTTCGGTTCTTGTATGCGGTTTGATAATGTTGATTGTCGAATGGATATGTTGTTACTGGTTGTTGATGTTATGTGGTCAAAACATTATTAACTGATTTTAAAAGGATGTCATAAGTCTTGGTGTTTAACAGTTTTGGATTATGATGTCGTGTCAAAACGTTTTGGGTTATCAATCTCGTTTGTCTTTTGGATCTGCTCAGTTTAACTCATTGTTGTAGTTTGAAACTGTTTATGATGTTCATGGAAGAGGTTTGTGGTTAATTTCTTCGAAGAGGTTTGCCAAAACTGTCCAGATTTGACGTACCAAAAGAGATTTGTCTCTATGCGGTTTGTATACTAAATACATGCGTTTTGACCATGTTAAGTGTGATTTCTCACTTTTTTTAAGGATGCGATTTCGTCTGATGATTCTATGCGATTTGTCCAAGATGATTTGTTATGAATGCAGTTTGAATTCTGAAGTGCGTTTTGACGCATTTCAGCTATGCGATTTGAGTATATACAAGTCTGCGGTTTGTTACCTTAAGTGGTCAATGGTCAACTGCGATTTGAGTATATACAATTATGCTATGCGATTTGTCTAAAATGGTCAAGATGCGATTTGTCATACAACCAACATCAGGAATATGAAGTCAATCAACAACCATATCAAGACTCTAAACAAACAAGATTATTAAAGAACTTCATCAAAGAACTTCTAATATATTTCGACATCATCTATAATTATTCAACAACACATTCAATGGCTACAACATCTACTAACATCTATCATTCAACCATCAAATGTCAAACGAGTAAAGATGTCTCAACCTCATACAATCCAATAACATGTCTCAACCTCATACAATCTCAGATTAATTCAAAGTTTGGTTAAGACCCTCAAGATCTCAACTCAGGTTTTATAAAAACCCCTCATCATTCATCTTCACAAATCTTGTCTCAATACATCATATTCGAAACTTTTGAATATGAAGATAACAATTTGTGTTATTTATGTTTCTTAGTTCGATATAAGCAAACATATATTCAATTTATGGTTTTAAGAGTTATATCTAAACATAGTGATTATATCCGAAACATTTAAGAAATGTTTTCTAACAAGGATGTTAGACACGTTTCTTATTTCGTTAAGATGACTCTTTAAACTAAAATGACAATCGACCACAAATAATTAACAACAATCAAACCTACCGTCGAAACTCCTTTTTGTGGCATTCTAGCCATCCCTGTGGCCTATTCGTTGTATATCATGCCATCCCTGTGGCGTATTTATTTTGATTCGATCAAAGACAAACCTTTCTATTATGATTATATACGAATGGAGTTGAATTAATTGGTTGAGATTGTAAAGGCTTGGAGAGTTTAAAGAGTGGTATATGATTTTGTTTGGGTTACTGATGTAAGGGGAGGCGTGTTCTTAGGGTTTGTGTTTGGTGATGTGTGAAAGTTTTAAGGGAGCAGACTAATCTTGAATGATATTAGGGTTTGATTAATTTTGATGAGACTTGGCTAAGATGAATTCCTGAATTGTGAATGTGAGAGGCGGAGTCTTTTTTCCTATGAGAAAAATTAGGGTAAGATGAGGTGTATTATTAGTGAGGTTATATACCCTGATTATTAGGGTTATCTTGTAATCCGAATGTTTCTTGTTGGGCCGAGTATTTGTTCTTAATTGAGTGAATCGGACTTATCTTGGAAATTAAATATCATGGGCTGAAACTGTTTAACATATTAGCACTTTGATAATGGGCCGTATATTGCTACTTGGATTTGAATGGGCCAATGGACAAATGCTAAATGTTGGGGTCAGGTGATATTTTACCACGATCTTTTCAAAAAAGGGGTTGGCTATTATTTCCCAAATCACGTGGCATATGAGATATGGATTGGGCTGCAAAGGGTAAAATAATTGTGTTGTCCGAATGTTAACGTCACAAGTAATTTTTTTTTGATACATAACTCACGATACCTTTTGATAATGAGTTTTTGTTTGGTCATAAACGTTCAACAGATGATACATTTGTTTACGGCTACTATTGGTATGGGCTTCTCATAATTGGATAATATGCGACTGATGAGATTTGACAAAATTGAGATTGATGATATGAGGTTTATGAGATTTGAATTCTATAAGATTTGTTGAAAAATCTTGATGATGAGATTTGTTGTGCTATGAAGATTGATACTTTGGTGTATACTTTTTCACGAAGAATAGTATGTCACGGCTTGATGTGCTATTGGAAAATGTTGACTACGGGGTTGTTTGGACGGTATTTCTTATTTAGACTTGCAGTGAAGTTTTCCGGGCGCGTTTACTTATTTCGTCTTCTTTCTTTCTACCCTTTCGCGAAGATGACTTGTTTGGGCATTTATAGAGTGTGATAAAGACTTGGCTATTTAGTTACGTTTGTGATTCTTTCTCACTTAACCCACAACTTAACTATCACTTTGGTGTCTCACGCAGTTGAGGATACGTCAAGAGGCTTTGTACATTGGGTACACCGTTTCTTTTCTACAAGGATTAGTACAAGCTTAATTAACAAAACTGGGGAATTCTACTGTATGTTCAAATTTGGTATATCGGGTTTACTTCACCAAATGGTCACACCTAGTGCCGACAGAGTTTATGAATGATACCAAAGTATTCAAAGAATGAGATGTGGTCATCAATTCTCATGGAATATTCTTCGCCACAAAATGTTAATGATACTTCACAGTCTAAGCAAAATCTTTCAAGAATCTTCAGCATCTGTCATGACTTTTCAAGATGTTTGCTTATGACAAGAACTTCTCGTGCAAATGGTCATACACGTTATGATGCTTCCGAAATTTCGAAACCATAATGGGGTAGAAAAGTGTTCTTTGATGTCTTACGGTCAACCTCCAGGGGAAATAGTGTATACTACTCGATTTAGTATGGTTTGTAAAGTTATCTACATATGGGTGAAGAATTGTTGATGATGTTGGATAATGAACCATTGATGAACCGCTGCATTTTCCCCTAAAACATATTTTCACTGAAACAAAAGTTGCCATAACACATTCAAGCTGACATTGTTTACGGTTTTTTCCTGATTTTGTAAAATCCCGCGAAAGAATCTATTTCTCGTTTTAAATCATAGACTTGTAAAATCCCGTGACAATGGAAACATCCTGGTAATTGTAAAGTGCATTTCTGGATCTATCTTACGGTTTATTCTTGGTTTTGTAAAATCCCGCGAAAGAAACTATTACTCGGTTTAAACCATAGAGTTGTAAAATCCCGTATTGATGGAACCATCCTGGAGAAAGGAAAGTGTATTCGGGATCTTATTTGATCTTTGGATGTGAGTTTGGATATTCATCATGGCATTTTGGTTATTACATGGTTTTACAGGGTTATGTGCTTTTAACCATGGTCGGGATGAAAACCATTATCATAGTTCACTTAAAACGTCAAAGGAGGCTAGATGTGAGCTTTTAACCAGAAAATATGACAACGGGGTTAATTCACTATTATTTATTTGAGGTTGAAGTGAAATATCACGGGCAAGTGTAGTTAGTATTTGAAGGTATCGGGGATGGTTGGATGAAGATTCTTCAAGATCCTTGTTCGAGCGTATTATCAAAAACGAAGACATGGAAATCTAGTTATTGTTGGGTGACTTTTTCCTTTTCTTTTACCACTTAGGGGAATTGGGCTCTGATCCGCGCAAAACAGTCAAGCTAAATCACTCAAACCTGCCACTTGTGAATGGCAGACCGTAATCAGCTTAAAACTGCTCAAGCACGAATGCAATTTAAGATCAGAGGAATATAGTGTAATCCTGGGTCGTTAAGTCCCACGGAGGATGAATTGGTGTTTAAACAACTTCAGATGATAGAATGATCACTAAGGATAGTGATCAGTAAGGTTTTGGATGGAAAATTATACCTAAAGAGAAAATCTACAAATTAAAGCGACTTAAATGCAAATTAAAAAGATTAAAAAGTTAAAATCTATTAAATAAACGCTATCACTATTTTTACAGATCGATGAACGTTTATTTTATAAAACAAAATAACTTAAATAAACTATTTTAACTAAAACGTAAACTCAAATTATCTAAAAACGTTATTTAAAACGGAAACGAGCGTTATTTACGAAAATGGCGCTGGAGCGCAAGATAAAACGTAAATTTTATGAAATAAAAGGCCTACGAGTGTAAAACTAATTTTCTTACTTACTATATGATAAAATAAAATTTTAGAAAAAAGATTTATATTTTTTAGACTATTATTTTATTTATTATGATTTAAATACTATAAAACACTAATTAAATGTTTAAAAATAGTAAAACTATTAGGAAAAATCTAAAACTTTTATATAAATTACTTTATACTAATACAAAGACAAGAAAAATAAAAAATGTGAAAAAGCTGTTTAAATTAAGCTAGAAATAAGCTATTAAGCTCGTATAAGCTTAATATGAAAACAAGGTATATGTATTTAATTGTGCAAAGTATGACGAGAAAGACCCAAGGGCGCTTATGGTTCCAGGTACACATGCTATCACTCTCAAAGGGGTGGAGGTCTCAGTTCGAGCTGCCTCCACCCTTTTTGTAAAACATTTATTTTTGGACTTTTTATTTTACAAACTCAATAAGCACATTAATATAAGCATTTTTATTAACTGAACTTTTACCAAAACCACTATTAAGCTCAGTTTGAGCTTATTTTACCAACATGGACACATAAAATGGATTAAGTACAAGTTTTAAGCTAAAAGGCTAATAAGCTACTCAATAAGCAAATGCAAGCTGGAATAAGCTAAACTAATGTTTATAAGCTAACATGAATACTGAATAAGCACAATAACCACTAATAAGCACTAATTAAGCTGTAAATAAGCACAAGTCACCACTGGAACACAGTACACTGTTGGTTTTGTAGGCACTTTCTACTTTAATTTTAAGCACATGAATAAGCTCAAAAATGAAAATGAATACTTGGATCAGCTAGCTTACCAACTGGGCTATCTAAAAAACTAGTTTACAAAGATTGGCTTACACTATTGAACTTATGAGAAGCTTTTTAAACTGATGAACACCGACCAACCGATATACTTAGTAAAAATGGACAGATTTGAAATCAATAAGCAAACCAAATAAACAAGCTTCAAAATGGAAAATAAGCACTGAGATAGCTAGACAACTAGGTTGGTTTCTCAAAAATCTAAATTTTACAAGCTAAAAGCAACTAATAAGCTATTGGTGAGCTGATGAAACTAGATGCTCATCTGTGCACAGGGCAGTTTTACAGAAGAGGTGTTCAAAATAAGACATGAAAATAAGCACTAAATAAGTTAGAAAATGAAAACTAAGACTGGGACTAACTAGTCGACCAGGTTCAACTTTTCAAAAAGCTAAAGATATCACTGTGGGGTCCATTTGAGAGCTTATGAACAAATTGAGAAAAAGCGAAAAATCACAATATGACTTATTGTATGTTGAATAAAATGGGACAAGCTAATAAGCACTTGCAGCCCTACTTAAAAAGCTACAAACTGAAATATGAAACTTGGAACTCAAAAATGGCTTGGTTAACTACCCAAAGAACCAATAATCACAAGCTATATTTAACTAATGAGCTATTTGCAAGCTTGTGATTATGGCCTTAAAACTGAGCACAGAACATTATTTTGACTTTTTATGTAAACTGCAAGTTTGACTTTGATGAACTTATAACTGATTTTTATGAATGATTATGTTATAATAAGCTATGCTAAGGTGAGTTTAAGCTATTTTAACAAGTTATAAGCTAATTTGATAAGTTATGCAGTCTAAAAGTTTAACAGTTAACTGATAAGGTTGGATTAAAGATGAATTTGACTTTTTAACTAATAAGGACTAGCTTTAATAACTTGATTGAGCTAATATGAACTTAAGTGACATGGAACAAGTACGGCAACAACTTAACGGCCTTAAACTCGTTAAGCGAGCAAATCCAAACACTACTTATGAAAGCAGCTTTGAAGCTTTGTGGTTAAAACAAGTTTGCAGACCAAGATAGTTATTAATTAACTTATATAAACTATATTAAGAGAGATTTGAACTAGAATTAACTCTGTGTAAGCACTTGAATTAAGAAATGCAACTTTTAAGAAAATACCTTACAAAATTAGTCCAAGCTCAAAACAGAGATTCAAGGTTTGAGATCACACCCTATGGCTTCCCATGAAGCTCTATAACCCAACAAAGAATCCAAAATCAACACTGCATCATTCTTGATCTTCATTCCATAGGCTTTTTATTTTTCACTAATTTGTTGGCATTTTTGGTATTTTTGGTTTTTAGCTTTAAACTGAATTTAATTGTTTCTCAAAGCTTTTAAGAGCTTTTTAAGAGCTTTATGAGTACTTAACAACAACTGATAGAAACATTCAACTTAACATGAGATTTCTTTGAACTTGAAATTTTTCATAAACTGAAAATTAAAACTTGAACACTGAATTGCTTATTGAAATAGATTCAAAATACACTGGAAATACTTAAAAAGGTACTTGAAAGACTTAAATTACACTAGGAAGCTTAAATAAAAAATACGACATACATTAAACTAATCTACATTACTTGACTACTCCTCTGCTTCATTCTCTGTATTTATTGACTTCTTAGCATCCTTGTCGACCTAAAAACATATCCCACCTTGATCTAACCATTGATTCCTTTGATTTCATCATGTACGTGCACTTGGCACTTTTGGCGGGAAAGGTGGATTAAGCAGGTTTATCCAATTAATGCATCTTGGACTTTGTTGGAGGTGGAGGGGGGTTGGTATACAAGTGGGGAGTGATGTGGAAAGGAGTGGACAGGTGGTAGTGAGCAGGTGGCTTGGAAGTAGTGGTAACAGGTGGTGGGAGGTAGGGGATAAACAGTAGGGGCGGGTTTTATTTTAAATTTTGGACCGGGTTGGGGTATTGGGCCAAGGGTAAACTGGGTTGGCTGGGTTTGTGTTTTTGGACTTGGGTTTAATAATAACAAAAGGTCCATTTGGTTTATTTAATAACAAGGACCAATCATGTAACTTTCTGAAAATATAGGGACTGAACCTGTAACATTTATAAAGTTAATACAAGGGCCTATTATGCCAAATATGATAAACCAAGGATCATATATGTAATTATTTTCTATTTTTAAACTTAAAAGGACCTTAATTGTTATTTTTGGATTTTGAGGGACTAAAAGTGTAATTTCCCAAAAGTTTATCATAAGGACCAATTTTGTCATTTATTAATAGTACAAGGGTGATGTTTGAATAATTTCTATTTTTGAACACCCAGGGACTATTTTTGACATTTTCCAAACTTGAGGGACTAAAGTTGTCAATTTGTGATTTTTAAACTTAGAAGGGTTTGTTTTGACAACTTTTGTATCCTATGGACCTTAAATGACTTTTTACAAGTTTTTGAATTTCCAGGGACTAATTTTGACAACTTTTGTAACTTGGGGGACTAAAACTGCCAATTATGCAAACTTAATACGTTTTTCATCAGATTTTGATGTTTTTGCATTTAAAACATATAAAACACTGTTTTGTGATATTTTCATCATTTTGAAGCATTTCTGAGTGTTTTCAGATGTTTTTGGCATTCTAACAGTATAAAAATGATGAGTATTTAGACACTCATCAATCCCCCACACTAAGATATTGCTAGTCCCTAGCAATGATTTGAGAAAATTTAATGGATTTTATCTCTTTACCAAAAGCCATTACTTCTAGAGTAGCCAATTGTTTCAGTTCAAGTAAGAACTTTGGTACAATGATAACCAAATGATTTTAAGCAAATCACCAGCTTTCAACGGATTTGATTTGTCTTTACCAGAAGCCGTTTGCTCTGGACTAGCCAACTCTTAGATAAATTATCAATATTATCTTTGGTGAGCTGATTACCAATTATGGGTTTTCCACTGCCTTTACCACAAGCCATAACCTTGCGGGCTAGCCAACTCTTCACTTTTTAGGATATGGTGAGCTGAATACCATACAATTTTGGGCAAATTGTAAGCCATAAACGGATTTGAGATATCTTTACCAAGAGCCGTTTGCTCCTGGATTAGCCAATCCTTATGTGGGTTAGACATGGCGGACTGATTACCATTTGTTGTGTTTAGTACATAGTACTTCCACTACAAAAATTTTAAAATTTGGCCATTTTGGGGAAAAAGGGACTAAAAGGGTACATTTATGATCAAATTCGCGAATTTCCCCCTTAGAAATGAATATTGTCCTCAATATTCAAAGTGTGGAAACACAACAATTATTCTCTTTTTAATATTTACAATTTTCATTCACTTTTTTTTTTTGAAATGTGGGGCATTTCCCCCACACTAGGGTGGTCCACACGGGTGAAAACCCATGTTGTGCTTGCTAATGTTTTGATTATCGAGTTGGTAGCTTGACTCGACCCCGAATTAATTTGTTCATGGGGAAGTAAGTGGAAGAGATAATCTCCATCGGACTTTCATTCAAGATTTTTGGATAAACATTTGAAGTACGTGAAAGTTCCACACCGATGAGATATACATAGAACCGGCTCAAAAATGATACATGAAAATGCCGGGATCAAAGATAATGTCTTCATTCCCGAAGGAGTGAAGAACGAGAAGCTACTGGGATAAGTGAAAAGAGAAAGAAAGTCCTGATAAAGATCATGATTAACTCATCATCACTCACAGGAGAATTCATGGTTTCATGAATTTCATCTTTTAAGCTCAATTGGTCTAGACATATCCCGGGTGTGTCTAGATCGAAGTAGAAATTATCATACTCCGGCGGAGATATGATATGAGAGAGTTCACCGGCGAACTCCTCAAAGGAGAATGAATCATATTCTGGTTTGATGTGAGTGAGTTCATTGGCGAACTCCTCAAAAGTAAATGATTCATAATCGGGGAGAGAATTATGAGAATGAGAAGTGGTAATACCACTAATCTTCTCTCCATCCGATCAAAACAAGGCTTCCATTTCGGAATAGAATCATCGGAAAAAATGTCACTATCCTTTATGGGGATAGGAGATGAAATAGGTTTCTCTTTGAAAGCCTCGATTTTAGAAATGAGAATACTGACATTCAATAATGTTGCTCGAAGAGCTTCATCTTTGATTTCAGTCGTCAGAACTTCATCATTCTCTACTTCTAAGCTAACAAGCTCAGAAGGTAATTCTTCCATATAACTGATGTCTCCACAAGATAACGAATCGTCATCAATAGAATCGGAGCACATCTCAACATGATTACTTTGGAAGACAAGAGGAGTAGGGATATCACACAAATGCTCGAGAATTCCCTGTGACTCTCTTGGGATTGGGACAAGGTCCTCAACACTAGACTTTATGAATTCGTCCGATTCCTTTTCAGGAACAGTGTCAAGAAGTTCATCCCCCATGTTCAGAGAGTGAGTGTGAACCTCAGGTGTGATAGCAGTTGTCTGGGAATGAATCTCAACTACTGGAATATCAACTGATGAATTTGATGAATCTTCAAGTGTATCATCATCATCACTATCATCAGGAATAAAACTGAATCTAGAGCTAGATCTGGCTGCTTTTTCGTTTGCAATTGATTCCCTAATAGATTTTTCAAAGGCAATTTGGGAATTTATTTTAGCACGCTCTTCACTAACAAAACTTCCATGGATTTCTCATGAGAGTTTTGAAATGACATAGCCGACTCCTCCTTAAGTTCTTTTAATAACTCTGCACCCTTCAAGAAAAAGTCTTTGTAGTTTCATGAGGAGCTGCTTGAATCATTTGGTACTGTGGAGGTTGGTCTTGAAATGATGTGTCAAAATTGTCACAAGGAAATGGATTCCCTGCTTGACAATCGTGAAATGGGAACCTCCACAGTTCTCACAACAAGAAAACTGTTGAGCCGGGTTGGTGAATCATATGGATATTGGTCATAACCAAAGTCCTGAGCATCATTGGAAAACTGTTCATAGACAAACATGTTTCTGATTGACACTCGATCCTTGGTGAGGACCTCCATAAAATTCACAATGATTGTTGATTATAAGAAGATAAGTCGGGCTGTGGTGGGTAATTAGAAAAATTTGAGGGGTCGTTAAATGAGTTCGGATTAGGATCATAATCAAATGAATTCCTCGAACCACAAAATAAACAACTCCCGTTCTGAATATCATTACCACACTGCACACACGTACCGGCGACATGGTGAACCAAAAAGAGGCTCACCACAACCGACACAAGGAATAAACGATTCTATTTGAGAGTTATGAGAAGGAATCAGTTCATTCAAAGAATCAACAAAACCAACATGGTGATCTGAATGACTATTAAGACTCAAAGAACATTTTGAAAAATCCGGAGGTGGGACAAGTGGTGTGCTCTGAGAGCTAGCAATTTCCATCACTTCCGTTATGGACTCCGGTTCTGGTTCTTGAGAAACGTGAAGATTAGGCAAGTCATTAGTCACCGGTTTAAATTCTGCATGTTTGCTTTTAACCGTAAATCGTGAAAGTGTAGGATCATTTTTAGACGGCTTAGGAGCAATCGAGGGGTTAGATCTTTGGATAACCGTAGGTTGGACGATATTAGCACCTCCATTATCAAAGGGAAGTACCTGGTCCTTTGTCACCCCGGTTTCTCTTTCTATTTCCCTACGCAGAATTGATGGATCATCACGAACAACTCGAATTCTAGACATTTGTGATAAAGTAGGAAGTTTTTCAACTTCGTCCCAGAATTCGTCCTCGAGAGATTCCATGAGAATAGAAGAAGTTTAGAATCAAATGTATAGAGGGTAAAGGGATAAAGAATCAAAAAGGGTAAGAGGGTAAAGATGAATATTTTTGGGTTTTTTTTGGATAAATATTTTGAAAAAAAACTAAGAATGAAAATATTTTTGGTGTTGTTAACACTTTAGGAAAAGTGTTAATGAACTTTTTGATTTTGATAACTTTACAAAAAACTGTTTACAAAAGGTGGTATATGTGCAAGAATGGATCTGGAAATGCTTAAAACATGCTTACAGCCTCCCCGGCAGCGGCGCCAAAATTTGATCCGCGCAAAACAGTCAAGCTAAATCACTCAAACCTGCCACTTGTGAATGGCCACCGTAACAGGCTTAAAACCGCTCAAGCACGAATGCAATTTAAGATCGGAGGAATATAGTGTAATCCCGGTCGTTAAGTCCCATGGAGGATGAATTGGTGTTTAAACAACTTCAGATGATAGAATGATCACTAAGGATAGTGATCAGGAAGGTTTTGGATGGAAAATTATACCTAAAGAGAAAATCTACAAATTAAAGCGACTTAAATGCAAATTAAAAGAAATTAAAAAGTTAAAATCTATTAAATAAACGCTATCACTATTTTTACAGATCGATGAACGTTTATTTTATAAAACAAAATAACTTAAATAAACTATTTTAACTAAAACGTAAACTCAAATTATCTAAAACGTTATTTAAAACGGAAACGAGCGTTATTTATTTAAAATGGCTCTGAGGCAAGATAAAACATAAATTTTATGAAATAAAAGGCCTACGAGTGTAAAACTAATTTTCTTACTTACTATATGATAAAATAAAATTTTAGAAAAAAGATTTATATTTTTTAGACTATTATTTTATTTATTATGATTTAAATACTATAAAACACTAATTAAATGTTTAAAAATAGTAAAACTATTAGGAAAAATCTAAAACTTTTATATAAATTACTTTATACTAATACAAAGACAAGAAAAATAAAAAATGTGAAAAAGCTGTTTAAATTAAGCTAGAAATAAGCTATTAAGCTCGTATAAGCTTAATATGAAAACAAGGTATATGTATTTAATTGTGCAAAGTATGACGAGAAAGACCCAAGGGCGCTTATGGTTCCAGGTACACATGCTATCACTCTCAAAGGGGTGGAGGTCTCAGGTTCGAGCCTGCCTCCACCCTTTTTGTAAAACATTTATTTTTGGACTTTTTATTTTACAAACTCAATAAGCACATTAATATAAGCATATTTATTAACTGGAACTTTTTACCAAAACCACTATTAAGCTCAGTTTGAGCTTATTTTTACCAACAGTGGACACATAAAATGGATTAAGTACAAGTTTTAAGCTAAAAGGCTAATAAGCTACTCAATAAGCAAATGCAAGCTGGAATAAGCTAAACTAATGTTTATAAGCTAACATGAATACTGAATAAGCACAATAACCACTAATAAGCACTAATTAAGCTGTAAATAAGCACAAGTCACCACTGGAACACAGTACACTGTTGGTTTTGTAGGCACTTTCTACTTTAATTTTAAGCACATGAATAAGCTCAAAAATGAAAATGAATACTTGGATCAGCTAGCTTACCAACTGGGCTATCTAAAAAACTAGTTTACAAAGATTGGCTTACACTATTGAACTTATGAGAAGCTTTTTAAAAACTGATGAACACTGACCAACTGATATACTTAGTAAAAATGGACAGATTTGAAATCAATAAGCAAACCAAATAAACAAGCTTCAAAATGGAAAATAAGCACTGAGATAGCTAGACAACTAGGTTGGTTTCTCAAAAATCTAAATTTTACAAGCTAAAAGCAACTAATAAGCTATTGGTGAGCTGATGAAACTAGATGCTCATCTGTGCACAGGGCAGTTTTACAGAAGAGGTGTTCAAAATAAGACATGAAAATAAGCACTAAATAAGTTAGAAAATGAAAACTAAGACTGGGACTAACTAGTGACCAGTTCCGCTTTTCAAAAGCTAAAGATATCACTGTGGGGTCCATTTGAGAGCTTATGAACAACTTGAGAAAAACGAAAAATCACAATATGACTTATTGTATGTTGAATAAAATGGGACAAGCTAATAAGCACTTGCACCCTACTTAAAAGCTACAAACTGAAATATGAAACTTGGAACTCAAAAATGGCTTGGTTAACTACCCAAAGAACCAATAATCACAAGCTAAATTTAACTAATGAGCTATTTGCAAGCTTGTGATTATGGCCTTAAAACTGAGCACAGAACATTATTTTGACTTTTTATGTAAACTGCAAGTTTGACTTTGATGAACTTATAACTGATTTTTATGAATGATTATGTTATAATAAGCTATGCTAAGGTGAGTTTAAGCTATTTTAACAAGTTATAAGCTAATTTGATAAGTTATGCAGTCTAAAAGTTTAACAGCTTAACCGATAAGGTTGGATTAAAGATGAATTTGACTTTTTAACTAATAAGGACTAGTTTTAATAACTTGATTGAGCTAATATGAACTTAAGTGACATGGAACAAGTACAGAGCAACAACTTAACCGCCTTAAACTCAGTTAACTGAGCAAATCCAAACACTACTTATGAAAGCAGTTTTGAAGCTTTTGTGGTTAAAACAAGTTTGCAGACCAAGATAGTTATTAATTAACTTATATAAACTATATTAAGAGAGATTTGAACTAGAATTAACTCTGTGTAAGCACTTGAATTAAGAAATGCAACTTTTAAGAAAATACCTTACAAAATTAGTCCAAGCTCAAAACAGAGATTCAAGGTTTGAGATCACACCCTATGGCTTCCCATGAAGCTCTATAACCCAACAGCAATCCAAAATCAACACTGCATCATTCTTGATCTTCATTCCATAGGCTTTTTATTTTTCACTAATTTGTTGGCATTTTTGGTATTTTTGGTTTTTAGCTTTAAACTGAATTTAATTGTTTCTCAAAGCTTTTAAGAGCTTTTTAAGAGCTTTATGAGTACTTAACAACAACTGATAGAAACATTCAACTTAACATGAGATTTCTTTGAACTTGAAATTTTTCATAAACTGAAAATTAAAACTTGAACACTGAATTGCTTATTGAAATAGATTCAAAATACACTGGAAATACTTAAAAAGGTACTTGAAAGACTTAAATTACACTAGGAAGCTTAAATAAAAAATACGACATACATTAAACTAATCTACATTACTTGACTACTCCTCTGCTTCATTCTCTGTATTTATTGACTTCTTAGCATCCTTGTCGACCTCAAAACATATCCCACCTTGATCTAACCATTGATTCCTTTGATTTCATCATGTACGTGCACTTGGCACTTTTGGCGGGAAAGGTGGATTAAGCAGGTTTATCCAATTAATGCATCTTGGACTTTGTTGGAGTGGAGGGGTTGGTATACAAGGGGGGAGTGATGTGGAAAGGAGTGGACAGGTGGTAGTGAGCAGGTGGCTTGGAAGTAGTGGTAGCAGTGGTGGGAGGTAGGGGATAAACAGTAGGGGCGGGTTTTATTTTAAATTTTGGACCGGATTGGGGTATTGGGCCAAGGGTAAACTGGGTTGGTCGGGTTTGTGTTTTGGACTTGGGTTTAATAATAACAAAAGGTCCATTTGGTTTATTTAATAACAAGGACCAATCATGTAACTTTCTGAAAATATAGGGACTGAACCTGTAACATTTATAAAGTTAATACAAGGGCCTATTATGCCAAATATGATAAACCAAGGATCATATATGTAATTATTTTCTATTTTTAAACTTAAAAGGACCTTAATTGTTATTTTTGGATTTTGAGGGACTAAAAGTGTAATTTCCCAAAAGTTTATCATAAGGACCAATTTTGTCATTTATTAATAGTACAAGGGTGATGTTTGAATAATTTCTATTTTTGAACACCCAGGGACTATTTTTGACATTTTCCAAACTTGAGGGACTAAAGTTGTCAATTTGTGATTTTTAAACTTAGAAGGGTTTGTTTTGACAACTTTTGTATCCTATGGACCTTAAATGACTTTTTACAAGTTTTTGAATTTCCAGGGACTAATTTTGACAACTTTTGTAACTTGGGGACTAAAACGCCAATTATGCAAACTTAATACGTTTTTCATCGATTTTGATGTTTTGCATTTAAAACATATAAAACACTGTTTTGTGATATTTTCATCATTTTGAAGCATTTCTGAGTGTTTTCAGATGTTTTTGGCATTCTAACAGTATAAAAATGATGAGTATTTAGACACTCATCAGGCTCTTTCCACCACAAAATAACTATCACTTTAAGGAGTTACGTTGTAATGCTCAGTGTCACATTCAACTATGGATTTTCAAGAGGTGATGTACGTCTTATACTTGATGGTTGGTTGGATGAAGAGTATTGAGTACTTAGAGATTCAATAGAGGATGAACTCTTGGCATCGCTCTTTGTTAAATGTGTGCAAGTTTAAGTCACGAGTTCGGGTTGGTTTACTTCAGGGTTAAATTCATCATATTGGGATTTTCTCCATCAGCTGTCACGACAAAGAGCCTAGTGAATGATAATGGGGTTGATTATATGTTTGCCAAGAGTAGATGAAAATAGAGAGATTATGACGTTTGAACACAACAGTTCAAGCCTCGTACTCTAAAGAAAAGAAATGTGTACGTTTCAGTGCGCATTATCTTTGAAAGAAGAGAAATCTTCTCATGACGTTTGAACACAACAGTTCAAGCCTCGTACTCTAAAGAAAAGAAATGTGTACGTTTCAGTGCGCATTATCTTCGAAAGAAGAGAAATCTTCTTATAACGTTTAAACACAACAGTCCAAGCCTCGTACCTCAAAGAAAAGAAAAGTGTACGCTTCAGTGCGCTTTATCTTTAGAAGAGGAGAAATCTTCTTAGTTGTGACCATTCTCATCAACATGCTTCATGCTTTTTCCATGCGCTTTCAGTCATCAAGTGAACCGAACTACTGTTGATTGATTTGTTATTCCACTTGCTCAATTATAATGACGATGGCGAAATCATATGCTACCTTTGAGGGGGAGAAGTGTGAATAGACTACATTTGGATGATGTTCACTTATTCAATCAAGAATGGCAACTCCGTATGCAATTCTTGAGGGGGAGAAGAAGTGTGAAACTTCTGCATGTTGAGTTATATCTGAGAATAAATGGTCAAACGGCTCCAAACTCATGTAAGAATCGAGCTTCTTCTTATTGGGTCATCTTCACATGGAGTTTTCTTCTAAGAGCCGTTGCTTGACATCTTCACACGGGCTGATATGACTAATGACAAAGTGCTTCCAGTTGCGGGGCTGATTTCCTTGATGAACATCTTTCTGTTCTTGTTTGATTGGGAAGGATTTGAGTTAAGGGGATTTGATATATGTATGTTAACGGGAATGCATTTGGTGAGTTGAAGATGTTAACTTTCTGATCCCCAAACGGACAATCTTGAAGAAGGTCGAGTCTACAGTCTATTCTACATTTTCTGATGCATGTTAGAAGACTAAAGATGAGTTGCATTTGATTATCTAAAGACTTCTTCTTAATCCGGGCATTTATCAAACAGATTGTCGGTTTAGGGGAGAGCACTAATTGGAGGAGAGTGAAATGTCTGATTTAATCCCCAATTAGACTTGCTCACATTCTTCCTCAGCAAGTTGATTCTCACAAGATTTCAATTGGTCTTCTCAAAAGATTTCTAGTACATGGGCTTATAATGTGTTGCTGATTTTGAAATATCAAAACTAGCAAGGGGGAAGGAGACTCACATCTAAACGCAAAACGCGAGTAAACTTGATGAACTTAATACTTCTAAGTGATTGAAGATATCCCGGGAAGAAAAATGTCATTACCGCAGAGAAACTCAAGGTTTGACTCATGACGTTTAGTGTTTATTCCAACTATGTGGGGGAAGAGATGGAAAAGTTAGTTTAAGTACACAAGTGTGTGATGATTTCGATGTTATCGTAATCATCAGGGGAGAGAAATTGTGTACATTGGGGATGCTCAGTTGTTTCACTTGAGAGCGTAATCGGTGATTCAGTGATAATCACTTATTCCGGAGATGACATCCGCAGAGATAATCAGTGATTCAGCACTCTACTTCAGTGTTATCGGTTATTCTTTCTTTGGGCATTTGGGTACTTTTGGTTCTTGAGCTTCATACACTTTCTTCAGGGGAGAGAAAAGTATACATCGAGGTTATTCTTTGGCTATCGGACTTAATCTGCTACTTCGATGTTTTAAGCTTCTCTGTCTTTGGGTATATGTGTATTCGAGTTCGTGAGCTCTATTCTATGAGACTGACTGCATCAATTCATCTACTTGGGGGACGTGGTCTCTGGAAAACTTTTTATCGGGTTAGAATTTGTGATTTAATTATGAAATCTGATAAAAGGTGATCATTTGATTCAATTGTGTAGGCTGCTCTCCCATATGTGCATTTCAAAAGAAAACAAACTTTCAAGGTACAATGATTTCTATGTTTCAACATAAGTACCTTGATTGATTTTCTAAACGGTTTCTTAATGGCTTTAGTGATCGTGGATGTACTTCAAAAGAACTCTTTCCTCTATGTGATAAAATGATTTCAAATATCCTACGCACATATTGAGGGGAAGAATTTACCAAAGAAATTCAAATGGCTTTTTCTTCGGAGATTGTGATCTAGAAAATATTTCAAAGTCCTCTTGCCTCCATGTGCTAAACAATTTCAAAATCATATGCACATGTTGAGGGGGAGCATTTCTAAATGATCAAAACAATTAAGGTACAAAATGCTTTGATTTTATATCACAAGTACCTTGATTGATTTTCCAAATGATTTTTCAATTGGTTTCATGAAGGAAAGAACAATATCAAAAGACCGACCAATTTACTTTATGCATGGTGATATAAGGATGGTTAGGTTAGGTATTCGTTCCCACTATCCCGCCAGATCCGGAGGGATCTACCCAGGGACAATCCACTAGATAGTGTAGAAGTCCTTAGGTATGATGAAAAAAGGAGAAAATGAGAATAAGGGAAGAGTGCCGACTGAGATAGATCTAGAACTGGAATAAACCCAACAAGGTTCTAGTAATGAAGTCTCGGTAATCACTTAATGGGTTGAAGAATGAAAAAGAAATGAATGTGAAAAGAGTGAAAAGAAATAGCCCTCCAACAATTCAACCTTAGGGCAGAAACCGGGTACAATACATATGCTACTGGTGGTTACTAAGGTAACACTGGTATTGAAGACAAGACGTCTTGGACCCAGTGACGCACTGCACCTATCTTCCCAAGCTACTCAAGTTCCTCTTAAAAGGGCTTGTTTCATTCTCACGGGGAACCTACATAATCTATCAACTTTTTCTTACAGATTGTTGATATTGAAGAAGGATACCCTCTCCCTAGTCTCCGGCATAGGAAACCAAAATGCACAATTGAGTCTAGAGCCAAGAGATCATCCACAATATCTCAGTAGGACACAAAATTAATGAAGAGTTGTTGTTTCACACAATGTGGAAAGTAAGTATATATTGAGAGTCCTACGCATTATCCTTGTGGTATTGCCAGAACATCCGAGTGATATGTAAAGTATTCACGATGAAGATGGAAATCCTTCTAGAGCCAACATCAAACAAGCTCTTGGTGGGTGACATGTGAGATCTTGCAAAAGATCAAGCTTGTGACAACTGGATAGAAACTGTGGAGTTTGTTAGACTCCTTGGACCGTTTAGAGCGCTAGGGATTAACAATAACTAAGACTATTATATGCACAGTGGAATAAACAAATTGATACTTTATTATTGAACAAGGTTTTTCATTAATAATTATTCCAAGCCTCAAATATTATTTGATCAGAATAATACGGTTACACTAAACTTGTAACAGGGATCAAAGATCCTTGAGGCTAAACTAAACAAACTCTAATCCTAGACGTTTATAGGAATACGTCTAGGTTACATGCACACACACCTTTAATGACTACATATTGGAAGACTTAATTAATAAAACCTACACCCCATGTCCTCTTTATATACTAGAGGATTAGGGTTTACAAATCTCTACAAAGGACTAAATAATAAATCTTCTTTTGCAAGCAAGTCCTTCCATCTTTTTGTAGATTTCTTGTTTGTCACTTTAAGCCCTTGATGTTTCAATCTTTATTGCTTTGTATCATCAAATCAAGAAACCCAACAATCTTCCCCTATTTGATGATGACAAAACAAATACGATTCTTGTACGAACTTCCCTAGACGAAGTAGCAGAAGTTGAGATAATAAATCTCACCATGAATGAAACAATCTTATCTTCCTTTGTCTTCCCCTTAATCCATGCCACGCCACTTCAACATCTCTTCCCCTTTTTGTTATCAACAAATAGAGAATGTAAGCAGTAGAAACTTCCCCTTGAGTGGTGCATGAACATTAAATGATTCTTCAAATCTGTAAGCTCCTTGTAATGATCACTTGTGAAGAAAACCAAATATAACTAACTTGATAAAGAAGTAGAATAACCCAAACTTGTGTCTTATGTCTTGTTTATCCACGTGACATTGAACTCATTCTAACACCATATAAGTAGACCGCAATCTCTTGACAAAATCCTTATCTTCAATGAAACACTGAGCACTACAATGTAACTCCTTTAAGTGATAGTTAACTAGGTCTTCATCCATCCACCCCTTGACCTATGCAAACCAGATTTTGCAAGTCTTTGTCAACATCCTTTAAGCACGAACAAGTTATCTCTAAAGTGTAACACCCACTTTAAGATATGATAAAATCACGAATCTGTGTAACTCAAGAAATTTTTTTTAGTTTCTGCAGCAGACTTCGACAGCGTATAACTTTTGATTGAGAGCTCAGATCAACGATCCCTTCGGTGAGGTTAAAGATAAATATACCAAGAAGCTCCAGTTCTAATTTTAGCCCGATCCAACGGTTCATTAAAAAGTTATGCCCTCTTGAAAACAGCCCTGCAGAAACATTACGAAAATTTTCTGAATTCGAATTTTTCTTCCTTCTTCTTCGAAAAACCTTATAGATCCCTATATCAAGAGCTCCCCGCTCTGATACCAATTGTGGAGTTTGTTAGGACTCCATGAGATCGTTTTGAGCCTTAGGGTCTAACAATAACAATGGTTATACACAGCGGAACATAGAACAAAACATTAATTGTTATTGACACAAGGTTTATATTTAATAATCATTCTAAGCCTCAAATATTATTTGATCAGAATAATACGGTTACACTAAACTTGTAACAGGGATCAAAGATCCTTGAGGCTAAACTAAACAAACTCTAATCCTAGACATTTATAGGAACACGTCTAGGTTACATGCACACACAGCTTTAATGACTACATATTGGAAGACTTAATTAATAAAACCTACACTCCATGTCCTCTTTATATACTAGAGGATTAGGGTTTACAAATCTCTACAAAGAACTAAATAATAAATCTTCATTTGCAAGCAAGTCCTTCCATCCTTTTGTAGATTTCTTCTTTGTCACTTTAAGCCCTTGATGTTTCATTCTTTATTGTTTTGTATCATCAAATCAAGAAACCCAACTGAAACAATGGGGTGATTCACTCTTGAATCAACCTTGGTCCAGGATATGAATTGAAGAATACTTTTGTAAAAAACGTTCGATGTGCAAATCTTCTTTTCTCTAACACATCGAATGTGTATTCATTTTCAAACACAAAAAGTATCTCTGATTGAAAAAATACTTTTGGAAAAACCGTTCGATGTGCAAATCTTCTTTTCTCTAGCACATCGAATGTGTATTCTTTTTCAAACACAAAAAGTATTTCTGATAGAAAATTAATATTTCTTATAAAACCGTCGTCGTATTGCAAAACTATTTCTTCTAAGCAATACGCGATTCTTTTCAAATAAAGTTTTCATCAATCAGTGAATCTCAATTCGCCTGTTCACTCACTCCGTGTTGTCTTCTTTGAGACGTTCCGGTTTGAGAACAGCTAGAACAAAAACCCTCAAGGAGATTCTTCGAATTATACCGATCACAGGCATACTTGTACGATCAACGGGAACCGTGGGCCGTGTACCTCAATTCAACAAAAGTGATCAAAGACACTTTCGTATGTTTTATTGCTAACTGTTGTTTGCTGGTACATTAGGACGGTTGCAGCTGATCAGAATTGAGAAGTCAATCCAAAGCTGCATGCTCACAGCATACACGCTTAATTGAAGAACATCATGACAAGTGCATATCTACATAACCTGGATCTGATAGCTGCAAATATCATGAACCAGCAAAGCTTCCGCTACTCTGATGAAAAGATATCATGATCCAAAAGTGTGAGCATGTCGGTCCTAAAGTCACAACATCACATGAAGGCAACACAACAAAGGGTGATCCAGAGATTTACTGTGGCTGATGATCTCAATGAAAGCTCAAAGATCGTCAAAATATGGATCAGTTCAAAGACCTCCACTTAAAGTATAAAGCAGTCAGACTTTGAAAAATCGCTACTAAAGCACAAAGATTGCAGAACTTGAAGAATTGAAGTCTACGAGCTCAGAACAGAAGACAAAATAGAATGCTAGGATTCAAAATGTAAAACATGGGGTGACCTCTCTTAGGGGGAGATTGTTAGGAATTAGAAATTCCATAGTGAAGAGTCGGTCACCCCAAATATAATCTAGCATAAGTTAGCTCGTAGACTTATCGTTATTTACATTATTCAGTAGTTTATTAGTTAGTTATTAGCTTAGTTTAGCTTAGTGTAACACCATGGAGGAAGGACGGGTCTTTACCCACTGTATGCCTGATCCACAGTCCGACAGGAGGACGTTTAGGTTGTAAACTATAAATACCCTCTACCTCCCAAGGTAGAGGGTTGGAACTTCTAATCTATCCTTTCAAATTTTGGTTTATCTCTCTAGAATTCCCTCTCATCTCTTTCACTCTCTAACAATGGCATACTTGTATAATCATCTCCCTAGACCACCCGAATCATCAAACAACATAAAATATATGATCCTGCAAATTTCTCCCTTGGAGATGGCTCCGTATGCTCGCGAAGATCTGCCTTCAAGCTTCTACTCACGTTTACAGATTATGTGTGTGAAATGGGTGATTTGAAATGCTGGAATTCGAGGGGTATTTATAGGCCAGATCTGGTTACAGCGTAACTAATGTTAAGAGTTACGCCGTAACACCATTATTTTCGATATTTCCACTGAAAATGTTGGTTATGGCGTAACCTCTGGAAGGAGTTACGCCGTATCTTCAATAAATCCTGGTTATGGCGTAAATGAGACAATAGTTACGGCGTAACTTGCAGCGGCGCGGAACCTCATTTGACCTAGTTGGTTACTTCGTAATCTTTGGGAGAGTTACGCCGTAATCTTCAATTGAGTTGGTTTTCTGAGCCACTCTTCTGTTACGGCGTAATGTGAGAGGGGAGTTACGCCGTAACATCTTCAAAATGAGCATACTATGATAAATCTTCAATAAACTCTCCAGATCCGCGTCTCTTTAGCTCCAATGCTCGTAATTTAGCTGAAAGTGAAATATAGAGGAAAACAAGCGTAAATGAATATAAATGATATAAAATACGAGCATTATCGGGGGAAATCGACACTTAATATTTAGGACTATTTGATGTTATCAAATATCCCACCACTTGAACTCTACTTGCCCTCAAGTAGACCTTATTAGATAGATTCCTAAAAAGATATCTCCCATTACCTGGAAAATATGAGTTTACAAATCCCTTATGCTAGAATAAAACAAAGCTGAACACCTCACGAAATGGGAACAAAACACTCAAATCTCTCAACTATTCTAAGTGTCAACTTCAGGGTGATCACTCATTGCACAGTCATAGCATGTATTTTTTTTGGGTAAAGGGGAGTATTCCTGCACCCTGGTAAAGTATATTAACCAAAAAATTAAAGTACAACGGATGAGAGTGAGTCCCTCATCTCAGTCCCTTAGGACACTTATAGACTTTAATATAAGAATGACACACCATTCTTATAACTTACTAGAAAGAACCTATCAATAATTACAAAAGTAAATAAAACATTACAATACTACTCAAGACATGTACTTGAGCCTTCTAAATCACTTTGGCGGTCCACCTACTTCCATGAAGAATCCTCCAACTTGCCCACTCATGGATCATCAATCTTGAGATACCAAGCATGATGACCATTAACGGATGAACATAGGGTGTCCCAAACCCTAAATTCCATGATAGACAATCACGAGACTCCAAAATGAATGAGAATGCAACAGATCCGTGATTGTGTGATTGGGGTTTTGAACAAGAGCCCCCAAAACTTAACTTCCATCAACAACATGAATTACACCAATCATATATAATCCATTAGATATGAATTTGACACCAGATCATTCTTGGTCAGCCATGCATACACCACCGCAGCTCACATGATCATGAGGAATACGCCACAAAAACCAAGCAACGATACATGTTTGCCACACTTGAAACTATGGTACGAAAGCACATCAGCAATCAAAAGTAACATAAATAAGCCTGAACCAATGTGAAAACATCTAGCATAGACATACACTGCCATATACTAAATCAAGGATTCCACAAACCCTAGCATCCAAATCACGATCAAATCTGCAGCAACAAGTGATCGAGAAGATAACAAGCAGAAACGACCAGCCATACGACATCCAAAACTTCCACTCTCCTAACCCCACGTAACAATAAGGAACCTCAACATCAAGAAAGCCCTTTCATGAGCCACGGACCCAAATCGACTTGCAAGATCATAAACCACAAGGGTTACATTCCCAAACAACAAAGGAGGGTATTGATTATCCATGAAGCATGTCAATCCCAAACAACAAAACAGATCGTACAGCAAGATAGGAAAATCCATACGATCAAACCCAAACCATCTAATCATAGAGAATCGCTAGTAAAACGAAACCCTAAAAATTAGGGTTTCGTATTTCATTAACGTACAACAGATCCACACACAAAACCGCCTCAAAAAATTTATACAATAAGCGTTATGAGGACCAGATCGAACCAATAAAAGCTTAAACCCTGAAAGAAAACCACGCTCATCAAGAAAATCGTCAAAAAAATGAATATAGAAGACAATCGTTAGGCATAAGAAAGAATAATTAGGGTTTCAACCTTGAAAAAAGAGGACGATTAAATAAATAAGCATGAACCGACTTTATACCCTAACAAATCAATTCCTAATCGGTAAATCAGTAATCCCAATCAAAATTAAAGAGATAACAGAATAGATAGGAAGAATTATAATCAGATTTGTTTGGGTAAGAGTGGCTGCTGGAATTCGCCCCTAGAGAGAGAGAGATTAGTATTTTTTAACTTGGTCTGTCATAGCATGTATTCTATCATAAGCTTGGTGGTTACATAAAACTCCACCACTAGAGTTAAGGACAAAACAATTCTAGAAGGCAATATGGGTAGACACGACAAAGGTTAATGGTGATTTGTCATTACTAACATGTTAGGGCGAAGTGGACAAAATCAATGATACATGACCAAATCCATGGCCAAGACACCAAAGATTGCTCGCTGCATCACTTAGACAGGCTTCATGACTAAGGGTAGGATAAGACATGGGATAAAATGGATGTAAAATAAAATCAAGCAGATAGTCTAAATCTATAACCAAGTCATCAGCACTTACAATTCGTCCAAAGTTCAAGTTTCGAAGATAAGAAACTGGATCATGATATTACTAGGTAGATGTGCCATTAGAGGACGTCATGATGGGCACACTTCCAACTTTATTCTTCAAATGTAACCGAGGTGGCCTCCTCGATACTAAATCTATAGTGAGCTCATAATAATAGTGCTTATAACATCGCACTTTACAAACAAATGAATAAAAATAACTGTTTTTTTTTTCTTTTTTCGAATCACTTTTTTTTTCAACAAAACTTAATAACTGAACATAACATCCCCCAACTTGAGATGAACAATATTATAATTTAGGGGGTCTTCAATGATCTTTAAGGATATGTCATCGACGAAAGCCTGATTTCCGAACCTTTCCACTTAAACCTTGAACTTAGGAAAATAATGACTTCCTAATTACAAATAAAGACTACAGGGTAGGCTAAGGTGTAATGGTGTATCGAAACAATATGTTGGGAGAACAAAATTAAAAGAATGGCTCAGAAGGGTGTATCTAGGGGTATCTTGCACTAAAGGTGAGTGCAAAAAAGGGTTTAACATCGGGGTTGAGAAGTCGAGGTGACTAATCGATAAACACACAATGATAGGCTATTTGGGTGATAATCCTATAATACTGCCTTCTTAAACTGAAAAGTCCAAATACATCGAGCTAACTCAACATACCTCGTCTATGGTCTCGAAATGATGTAAAGACCAAGTTCTAAAGTTTAAAAGCTATCGGCACACTCATAATTTGGTGGATTTGGGGTAAAAATTTGGAAATGGATAAGGATAATCTCACCATATAATATCAAGGGTTATAATGTTCTCGGCTAAGGTATAATCTAGTTAGGTTAAGAAAAACATGTCAAAATTTTAAAAATGGCATAATTTTTCAAAATAAAGTAAAAAAACGAGGGCAAAATAAAGTTCAAGAGACAATTCTACTCCCGTCCCCCCACTTGAAATGTACAAAGTCCCGTTTGTACTAAGCGTTAAATAAAGGTGAAAAGAAAGTAGAATTAGAGTGAGAACTTCCTGAAATTTGCTACAAAAAGAAAGAAGGCCCACGAAAAAAGTCGTGCCTTTGCATAAGCATCCACAAACAAACTTCAATCCCTGAAATCACACTACCGACAAGCATAATTCTAAAAAAGAAAAAGAAAAATATGAAAAGGAAACCTAACTCACTTTCGTAGGAATCATAGTTGCATTTAGCATATGCAACAAGCCTTTTAAACCACTTGGTGTCCCAAGTGGACGAGTGTAGTCTCGTGAGGGCTTACAGGGAACATACCCACAAAGTTCATTTGAAAACTAATACAAGTTTATTGTGTTTAAAATAGAAGTTTCACAGCCTGGGCTATGTGATCGCCGTGGGGTTTATGTCATTTTTTTGTTTCTGGTTACTGGTGTTCTCGTCCATTGCATGTAGGATCTTGATGCTATGGTATGTTTTTTTTGCATGCCAATTGATGATGGATAAAAGATGCTAATGCGGAAGTGCGTAGGTTTTCTTCATATTTGTTGGTTATTCTTATTGGTGTTCGATTTTGCATCTAAACATACTACGTTGGAGTGAGTTTGTGCTTGTTGCTTTATTTATGGTTTTAGAGTCTCTCACCAACCATTGTGTGAAATTTGTGAACTGAATTCTAATTTGATGATCCATGATTGTGTGATGGTTTCCGTGAAGTCTATGGCGGATATAAGACACTATTGTGGTAAGTTGGAGGATTCCTATGATATGGGTTTTGTGGACTTTGAGTGCTCATTCTTGACATATTATATGTGGATTCTTCATGGAAGTTATGATGGACCGTTAGAGTGATTCAGAAGGCTCAAGTGTTTACTTGAGTAGTATTGTAATGTTTTTATGTACTTTTGTCATTATTGGTAGGTTCATTTTAGTAAGTTATAGGAATGGTGTGTCATTCTTATATTTGAGTCTGTAAGTGTCCTAAGGGACTGTGATGAGGGAAATCACCCTCATCCTATGTACCTCAACGTTGTTGGAGTAATGAATTTTACCGGGGTGAATTAACCCTTTTACCCAAAAAAATAGAAGTGTCACAGAGGGTAGTTATGTCGTAACTCTTATAAGGAGTTATGCCGTAATTAAGCAAACCTGGCAGACGCTACAAGAGTGTAGCTACGGCGTAACCGTTGAATGGGATTACGCCGTAATTGGTATTGCTGTGAAGTACTACTTCAAAATGTATGTTACGGCATAACCATAAGAATGAGTTAGGTCGTAACTATGGACAGATCTGGTCCCCGTTCAGCATGGTGCCGCAACTTTTCCCCGAAATCCTGCAAATATGGTTAAAAACACAAAACCCAACAGAAATGGAAATAAAACAAATGAAAGGGATAATTCGGGTTGTCTCTCGAAAAAGCACTTTTCTTTATATATGAGTCTTTAAGTTAGACTCAGAGCCTCGGGGCTAGAAGTGCTTGTTTGTCATTTCGTGGATATGGCAATCTCCATGTTGAATCCAACTGATCAGATTCTCATCCCGTTTGTAGTCCGTCCCCAGCTCTAAACACCTCAAGTAAAAATTCTTGATCTTTTGGTAAGGGTGGTCAACACCTTTGGCCTTATCTTCGTCACTAATGTCGAGCAGTGACTGAGGATGGCTCAACTGCCTCTTCGTCCACTTTTTAAAATTCTTAACAGTCTGTGGCATTTTAAAAATTGTTTTATCTTTGCCAATCTTTAACCATACAATCCCTTGCTTCTCATCTTTATCTAGCCCAGATAGTTCTTGAAAGGGTTTCCCGAAAATCACCCCGGCTAGCCCATCTTCCACAAACTCGCTAACGCCATCCAAAACCACAAAATCGACCAAAAATGAGTGAGTCCCAACAAAGAAATGGATGTTTGTTGCAATACCTAGTAAATTGTTTCCTTTATATTCAAGTTCTTTTTCCATAACCTGGTTGTAGCATTTCTTAGAAATGATGTTAACTCGGGAGTTTGTGTCGATGAATGGATGGAAATCAATGAACCCAATCTTGCATGAAGTTTTCAGATAATAGGGGTTCCTATGATGTATTCGATCTCCCATCTCATAAAACTTGGGTTGGTCAGATTGTGAAAAAGTCTTTTCAGAGTTGTTGTGCCAGTGGAACATTTCGACGTCGCTAGAGAAATCATCAGCACTGATTCCTATGTATTCTTCTTCGAAAATGACGAACACGTCATAATCTTTCCCTGAAGCTATCTCGCAAAGATTTGTAGGAGTTTTTGGGGAGTCACAAAGAAAATCTTCCAATGCATAACAAAATTGCCAATATGATCAATTGCGCAAACCTTTTGAGGGGTGGACAGAAGCTCATTAGGTCTAAATGTGTCAACTTCCCTGTTAACTTCGAGAGTTAACTTTCGGGCGAGGACATCCACTTTTGCATGGGCAGTAGCAAGCATTGGTCTTCCTAAAATAATAGGTATTCGATTGTCTTCGGAAATATCTAGAATCACAAAATCAACCGGGAAGAGAAATTTTTTTATCTTTACCAATACATTCTCAATGATTCCTAAGGGTGACTGCATGGACCTATCGGCCATTTCAATTTTCATTTTGGCCGGTTTATGATCTCCGATACCCATACGTAGGAACATTGAACGAGGCATTATGCTTATGCTCCCTCCAAGATCAGCTAGGGCATTACACATATTGAGACTCCCGATCAAGCAAGGGAGAGTGAAACAACCAGACTCATTTTCCTTTTGTGGCAGTTCATTCCTTAAAACAGCTGAACATCTCTCGTTAAGTTGAACCGTCTCATCGGAATCCTTACTTAATTCCTGCAAAATATTGCTAGGATCAGTTTAAATGGAATTAACAAGATGAACGTTTACCGGGAGAGCTCCAACGTCAAGAAGTAAGAGTTTTTCTTTGCTGATTCTTCGTTTAACCTTCTCCGAAAAGGTAGTGGGTTCTTTAAAGATTTTTTCAACTGTGTTGACAACTTCTTCTTCCCTTGCAGTGAGGTAATCTGTGATGACTTTCGAACATGAGTTCACACTCTTCTCCAAACCCTTTATCTGGTCTTCATGAGTCTTGAGAGAAGAAACTGTGTTTTCCACGAATGTTTTCATCATTTTTTCAATTCTCTCACCATGTTCCCTAGATTCCTCGATATGGTCAAGGATCCTTTTTTCTAAGCTGTTTTCGGTTTTGGTCCCAAATACACTCTTAACTTTTTACACCTTACAAGTTTCACTTTCATTGGCCCTTTCCAGCCTTCGCTTTTCAAAAATTTCACCATAATTATATTCTTGCTTCGTCAATGTTTTCATCGCCTTATGATCAAAATTATCCTTAGGCCCATACCCTGTCTCCATATGCCATTTATAGCAATGTTCAGAAATCCATCGAATACACTCCAAAGCTTGGACAGGGGTCATGCATGGAATAGGTCTAGGAGAATTGAGTAATTCACGTGTTAGTGCATTAATTCCCATGTATAAGACATAGACGATTTGGTATTTGTTCAAGTCATGAGTGGGGCATCGGTAAAGTAGCTCATTGAATCTTTCCCACACTTGATACAACTTTCCTTCACTCTCTTGAACGTATTAATGGATCTTACCGAGAAGCTTGGCCATCTTCGAAGGAGGGCAAAATTGTTGAACGAATTCTCTTCTTAATTTATCCCATGTTTCTTTGCAATCGGCAAGGAGTTTATTGTACCATCTTTTCCCAGTCCATGTAAGAGTCATAGGAAAAATTCTTGCTGTAACCGAATAGCTAGGGATATTCCGGACGCTAAAAAGGGATGATAAGTAGAGCACTTCTTCCACATGATTCTGAACATCCTCATTCTCGTCTCCTGAAAACTTAAGCTCGTGTAATTCCCGGATAAATTGGTCTGGAATGGAGAATTTTTCCACACTAGAGTCTTGTGTGAAGGCACGTTTACAATTCACATTTGGCTGCTCCAAATACTGTTCCATGGTTATTTCTTAGATATTATTTTCATCAATGACTTCGGGTTCTGCATCAGATTGGTCAAATTCATAAAACGTAAAAATGTTATGAATAGGAATTGGTAAGTAAAATTTTTTCGTCCAAAGATGTTTTTCCGGAACATTGAACGGAGTGGCCAAAAATGACTTTGAGATTCTAGTCTTGAATCTTGAAATTATGAAAAAGAAAGAAAATTAAAGATAGACTTAATAAAAACCCTAATATAACTCCCCGGCAGCGACGCCAAAAACTTGATGCAGGTTTTACTGACCAGTTTTTAATATTTATAAGTTCTCGTTATACATATGGTCTACCCTAATGCACTAACGGGCAGTGTACCCGGTCGTGTGTAGTGTAGTATTCGGTAAAACCGAGGTCGTCCCAAGAGCTATGTGTATGGATTTATACTAAGTCTAGGTGTCATGGATTTTAATAGATTTTAAGGTGGAAATGATTAACTACTAATAAAACAAGAAAATAGGAAAGCAAATAGAGGCGAGGGTTGTGATGAATAAGGAAGAGGTGTGCTAACCTAGTTATTCATCCTATCAAGCTAAGTTCATGTTTAATTACTTCCAATTACTTCAAATGGGGTCAAAGTCGCTAGGACAATATTTGGTCAGTTTGTCCAAACCTATCAACAAAGGGTTCCACTTGAGATGTCAGTGGACCCGTCGAAAGTCTAGTTGTTCTTAGTCCCCTAAGCCAAGTCATTAAGTACCTCTACAAGCAAGATTTGTAACAATGAGTGCCCGGGCGCTAGCATCTTAAACATTCATCCCCGACTTCTTAAGTTCATCCAAACAGTAAGTGATCAATTGGTCAAATCGCACAAGCCAAAAGGGTCGTCAGTTGGTCATATCTTACCCTTCCCACTATGTCTACCTACTTAGGGTCATTTGGTCATATCTTCTAAGTAACTAGCCACTACCGCCATTCAAAACTACCGAAACAAAGGTAGCTACCAACAAACTATGCAAGCATACACTAGAAATAATAATGCGAAAGCAATGTAAACATAAACAAAGCAATTAAGGAATCATAACTAGGATCGCACCAAAGGTTCTTAGCCGCTCATATTAATTAAAACAATCGATTCAATGTTTAACATTATGAAATACATGAATTGAAGGTAAAGAAAAGATAAAATGCTAATGCTTATCGTAGGGGAGTGATTTCTCCCTTGGAGATGTCTCCATATGCTCCCTAAGATCTGCCTTCAACCTTCTACTCACGTTCACAGATTTTGTGTGTGAAATGAGATGATTTCAAATGCTAGAATTCGAGGGGTATTTATAGGCCAGATCTTGTTATTGTGTAACTAATGTTAAGAGTTATGCCGTAACACCATTATCTTCGATATTTCCACTGAAAATGTTGGTTACGGTGTAACCTTTGGAAGGAGTTACGCCGTATCTTCAATAAATCCTGGTTACGCCGTAATTGAGACAATAGTTACGGCGTGACTTCCAGCGGCGCAGAACCTCGTTTGACCTAGTTGGTTACATCGTAATCTTTGGGAGAGTTACGCCGTAATCTTCAGTTGAGTTGGTTTTCTGAGCCACGCTTCTGTTACGGCGTAATGTGATAGGGGAGTTACGCCGTAACATCTTCACAATGAGCATACTATGATATATCTTCAATAAACTCTCCAAATCCGCGTCTCTTTAGCTCCAATGCTCGTAATTTAGCTGAAAGTGAAATATAGAGGAAAACAAGCGTAAATCCATATAAATGATATAAAATACGAGTATTATCCACTTAATATTCAGGACTATTTGATGTTATCATGAATCTAATAATTTTGTCTCTTGTTCTTTCAGTGATAAGTCTTCAGAACCCAAGACCAATGACTTTGCCTCCTGTGATTCAAATGACAAGTCACCCACACCTATGTCTGATGACTTCTTAGCTACTGATGAACCCAATTCAGAGACAGCTACTTCAGAAGACAATATTTTATGCATTCATTATGTTCCTAGTTTTTCTTGTGATAGGGTTTTTTGTAATAAGACAAGGAATGTCAAAAACAGTTCTTTTGGTAATAAATCATGTTTTGTTTGTGGTAGTTTCTCTCATCTTATTAAAGATTGTGATTTCTATGAGAAAAATATGGGTGTTTATTGTGGCCAAAGACCCTTGTGGACTGATATAGACAATATTGCACCATTTATACCCCAAGCAACACATATAAGGACTGGGAAATCTATGTTTCCTAGACCAGTACCTGTCACTACTAATAGTAGACCATCACCTGTTTCTACTGGTAGGTATGCTAGATAAGCACCAATTCCTGCTGGTAATTCTATTCCTGTTGGTAGAAGGAATTTCTCTACAATTACTACTGGTTGGAGAAGAAGTGCTGCTAGACAAATGACCAGACCTACAAGCTCTTACTTTCAAAGTTTTTATAGGCCTGATATTTGTGACCACATGTATATGGGGAGGGAGAAAGATGGGGAACTGCTGGGAAGTCCTCAGCGGGTTGTTCTTGGACACATAACAGACCACATCTAAAACGGGGATTCAAGAACAATGGTGGATCTCTTCAATCTACATGGTCTAATTCCTACTGGTCTACAAGTCATGACTTGGGTCTCCCAAATCTAATGTTGTTGTATTTCTTTTCTTGTAGGATAATCCTCATAAAAATAAAGATGTAGGCATAGTTGATAGTGGCTACTCTAGAAGCATGACAGGGAACAAAGACAGGTTGGATGATTTTGTGAAGATTAAAGGAGGTACTGTGACTTTTGGGGGAGGAGATGGTAATATAACTCGTAAAGGGACCATCAGGACTTCCAAGCTGGATTTTGAGAGTGTCTACTATGTGGAAGAGTTGCAAAATTTTAATATGTTCTCTGTTTCACAAATTTGTGACAAAAAGAACAGTGTCCTCTTCACTGCCACTGAATGTCTTATGCTATCTAAAGACTTCTAGTTTCCTGATGATAGTCAGGTTGTTCTTAGAGTTCCAAGAAATCACAGCCTCTACAGTTTCAATTTGAATGATCTCCAGCCTGAGGGTAATTTAGCCTGCCTAATGGCAAAGGCATCCTTGGATGAATCTACAAAATGGCATAGGAGGATGGGTCATGTTAATTTCAAAACCATCAACAAGTTGGCAAAGCATGGATTGGTTAAAGGGCTCCCTTCCAAACTCTTCACAAATGAGCATAACTGTGTTGCCTGCAACAAAGGAAAGCAACACAAGGCATCTTATAAGGCCATCATAGTTGTGAGCACCATAACTGCACCTCTTCAGTTACTTGATATGGATCTTTTTGGTCCTACTTCCATCAGAAGTATTGACCACAAGTACTACTACCTGGTGATTACAAATGACTTTAGCAGGTTTTGTTGGGCTTTTTTTAGGTACTAAGAATGATATCTATCATATTATTAAGGATTTTATTGCCTTAATTCAAAACTAGCTAAATAAAAAGGTTAAGACCATAAGGTGTGACAATGGGACAGAGTTTAAAAATTCTCAATTAATAGAACTCTATGGTTCAAAGGAGATTAAAAGAGACTACAGTAATGACATAACTCCACAACAAAATGGGGTTGCTGAAAGAAAGAATAGAACCCTTATAGAACAGCAAGATCTATGCTGGCTGATTCTCAGTTACCTACCATGTTTCGGACTGAAGCAGTTTCTACTGCTTGTTATGTTTTGAACAGGGTTTTGATCAGTAGTCCTCAGAACAAAACACCTTATGAACTGTTATCTAGGAATGTTCCCAAAATCAGTCACCTTAAACCTTTTGGATGTCATGTAACCATCCTTAACACCAGTTATCACTTAGGTAAATTTGAAGGGAAAGCAGATGAGGGGTTTTTCGTTGGGTACTCTGCACATAGTAAGGCTTACAGAGTCTATAATATAACTGCTAAAAGGATAGAAAAGACACCCAATCTGAGATATCTTGAGGATAAACCTAACACTCAGGGTTCAGGTCCTGAATGGTATTTTGACCTTGACTATCTGACTAATTCTTTAGGTTATACTCGTTTCAAAGCTAACCAGTCTGCAGGTTCACTGGATTCTCCCATTAACAATGAAGGTTCTTTAGAAGCTGATTCAGATTCTGAGTGTGATGAACAATTCATTGTTGTTCCCTCCTTTCCTTCTAACCCCTTTTCAGGTACTGACTTCAAAGATACTTCTGATGTGGGTGAAAGTTATGCAGAAGATCTTGCTAAGCTTCAAAGACAAGAATATGAGGCTAAGGAAGCTGCTAACCAGTTTGGCTTTGAGTTTACAAAAGAAACTGAGGAACTCCTGAGGCAAGCTACTATTCAAGCCCGTAGGAATCTGGATTCTGCTGGTACTTCATCGCTTCCTGCTAATAGTGTTACAGTTCCTACTAGTCGTTCGGTTCCTGATGGTTATGCATCACTTTCTCCTGATAAATAAGTTCCTGCTGCTCCTAAGTCCATTCCTTCTTTTGACTCATTGGGCTTTAATGTTCCTCCTACAATATTTCCAAGCCCGACTAATCTTGGCAACTCCCTATCTTCAAGCTTTGAAATGGACAATATTCATCATCACCAAAGTACTGGCATTTTTACCTCCTCCTCATATGATGATGACTTTTGTCCTACTGTCAATAACCTTGCACATACTGTTGATGTCAACCTATTACTACTACAAGAATCAACAATGTTCATCCTTAGTCCTTAATTCTTAGAGATCCTACTGTAACTGTTCAGACAAGGAATGCTGTGAAGAAGACAAAGTATGGTGAAAGTGCTTTTGTCAGCTATCTTCACCATCAGCAAAGAAACAATCACACAGATTATCAACACTGCCTCTTTGCTTTTTTTTTGTCTCAAGTTGTGACAACTGGCAAATTTAGGGAGTCTATTTTAGGTAACCGCATTACGCTAAAATTAAACTGAGATTCGCCTTTAACACTATTTTATAAACCGTGACTTGATTTTATATCGTCGACTGGTTTTTACAGTTTATTTCATTATTAAATGAGTTATCGTATGCGTTTTAACTCTATTTGATAGGCACTATTTGATTCGGCACTAGAAAAGCCTAAAACAAGAGTTATTGTAACTTTTAGACCGTAACTCGAAAATTGACAAATAAATAGTCAAAACTCGTGGAAAAATGTAAGTAACGATGTTGGAAAGTTAAATAAATATAGTGGGACATTCAGGGGACAATATGTGAGCTCGGGAATGGGCAAACGAGATAGATACGAAAAGTTACAACCCGAACCCCCTCTTTTCCTTAAGGCCGGCACCCCCCCTCCTTTTTATTTATTTTGAGGTCCCTAGCTCATGAATATAAATACCACACTCAAGCCTCACTTCCACCTTTCATTTCTCTTACTAGAAAACACACACATCTCTCCCTCTCTCTTGTTTCTCTCTCTAGAAACCCTAAAACCACCACCACCACTTGTGGCCGTCCATTTTTCCGGCCACCACCGTCGCATGGCGGCGCGTCCACCACCACCTCCACCAACAAAAGAAAGATCTTTTTCTCCTCTTTCCAACCATATATCATACACTCAATTTGGACTTCATTAACACCTCCAAATTCACGAATTAAAATTCATACTTTTAGGGTTTCAAAAGATTTCAAAGGGCTTTTGCAATTGGTGATTAGATAAGGTAAGGGGAACATGTTTTGAGCTTGATTAGGCTATAAAAAGCCACAAATTGATTTATAGGGTTTCGACCCATGAACAATTTTTGTGGCTTTTGGGTGGAACATGAAATTAAAGCTAATTAGTAACTAAGTAAACAAGTAATTAGTGTTTGGTACATGTGTGGTGCATTAATTTGATGGGTTTTGCATTTTATGGTTTATGTTCATGTTGTTGGTCTAGATTGTTGATGGGTTTTGTGTTTGGTTAGTGTTTGGAGCTTGAATGATTGGATTGGAGTGTTGTAGAATTGAATTGGTGATGTTTGGTTGAGCAATATGGGACGTACGAACCACATAGGGCTCGTACGTGGCTCATGAGGAGCGTACGAGACCCACTTGGGTCTTGGGTCCGAGTCGGGTCGATTTGGTAGCTTATTGATTGGTTTTGTTGAGGTTTGGATGAGACGCGTGGAGCCGAAAAGCTTTTAGAAGCTTGTTTGGTTCACGTGGTCTTGACCGCGACCGTGTCATGACCATTAGGGTCATAACATTGGTTTCGAGTCTATTTGGTTGATTGATTGGTTGGCGAGATTGTTTTGAGTTGATTTAGGATTGAATTGCGCTATAATGACTTTAATTTGGACTTGATATATATAATTGTCAACTTTGAGCTATGTCGGTGTTACTTTGACTTTTTAGTCAATAGTTGACTCCGACAAAGCCGTAACATGGACTTTAGTATAATTTGTACTATTGATTGACTAAAAGCCCAGAAGTTATGACTCGTGCTTGTGGACTCGAAACGAATAATGTTATGAAACCAATAATGGGATTTGACGAAATATATATTATATATGAAAATGATAATAAAACTATGAAATGTAAATAATAATAGGCTTTTGTACCAAAAATATCAATAACAAGATTTATCTTGTTATTTACTAGTTTTAAACGGAAACTAACGACTAAATTGGAAAGGTTTTGTAATAAATAAGTAATTATGGTTTCGAGTACACGTTTATCAATAAATGTCAAATGTGGACATTTAATATTGGATAAGTAGTTATTTATTTGCGTTATGTGTGCATGGGTTACAGATAACTTAGCATTAATAGTGTTGATCCACGTGGGTAGCGGACTTATTAGGTTGACGAATCTAATAAGAGCCTGCTAGGTACGTTGGGTAACATTATAAATGGATGACTTATCCTTATGACTCGTTAGGATGCGACGGTTTATGGAATAATAAGCGATACGAATGAATAATTGAGTTTATCGAGTTGACGAATTCGATAAGGTCTACTGTTTATTCCGAAACTTATTGGACTATGGAGCTTATCGCTTAGATGTCTCATTGTGTCGCATTGAGTCACATATTGTGTGAATTGGATCATGTATTGTGTTTAATTGAGTTGCATATTGTGTTGCGAGGCATGACATATTGGTTGTTTGAGTGCATTCATGGCATCATATTGAGTTGATACACCTACATGAGGAATACCAAACACTAGGACTAAATGGTGAAACGAGACATTTTGGAAATAACAAAATGGAATATATTGGGGTAGATAACATTGATGTTGAGGAATGTATGTATTAAGTTTGGTCTACATTAATAGGTTATGCCGAGTCGATAGTTGCTTTGCCGTGATACCGTTATCTCTGCTAGTGTTTATTTATGCGTTGATTGCTTGAGGTGAGTTTCATAGCCCTACTTTTATCTACGTTTTGAACTACTTTGGGGTGAGAATCATGCTGCTATTTTTGGACCGTGAAAACTATTTGGATTTGCATATGTGCTTGACTGAATAGATAGATGTGCGGTAGTTGTTGCCTTAGGCTAGGTTTAATCGTGCCTAGCTAAGAATAGACTTCTACCTCGACCTAGTCCGGGGTTGGCAATCGTTCTAGATTTTGCCACAACAGTGCTGGACTAGCGTCGCCTAGGGCCCGAGTAATCCCTGGATGCGGGATAGTATTTGATTGGAGATCCGGGTAAGATCATGTGTGAAACGGTATTTATCTATCTTAGCTCTTGCATAGCAAATCAACTCTTATTGGTCCACTATGATTTTGTTGAACTTAAACCTACGAACTCACCAGCGTAAGTGTGACAACTCGCAATTTCAAGTCATTTCTCAAGTTTCACCATTTCAACATTTATCGTAAACTAGGTTTACGTGTTCCAAATTCGCGTAACCTTTATGGTTTAGCGGCGAATTCATGATCATATCATCACGAACATTTCATATGGACTAAGTTTAGTCTACATTTCATTAACATCATTTGCATCATATAAATTCATTCATGACTTTGCATTTCACATTAAACGCGAAAATTTTATATTAAATAAACGTTATCGCATAAATTATTATTTTGAACATTTAATCCGATACTTCCAAAAATGATCCCGACATATTTTTATACTTACATTTAGTTTATAAAAACTATATTTTTAGTTTACCTAGTGTCTTAAATTTATTTTGTATATAAATCGTTAAATTTATATTATTACGACGCTTTTCTTAAAAATTACACGATAATGATTATATCACTCAAATTTTACAAGGAATGTATTTTTACAATTTTTATGATATCATTATACTTTATTTTGATCTATTAAAAATTACTTTCACCTAAAATTACCTTAAATACACAAATGTATATTAAATCTTACAAGTAATGTTACATGTACATTTCACTTACACATTTTCTAACAATTATACATTATATAAAAGAAAGTAAAAAAATATATTTTGTATATACCTCCCCCCTTGGCCGACCAAGGGGGGGTTGGCAATTAATGGTTGTTGAAAAAATTTTGCTTGATAGTATAACTTAGCACTTCATCTCATATCACTCATTTCTTTCAACACAAATCATTCAAGTCAAGTAAAAGTTAATTTCTCTCTTTTGTTTCTCTCTTCAAAACCGGTTCATCACAAGGAGTGCAAGGGATCACAAAATTTTTTTACAAGCTCAAGTTAAACACAATCTAGATCACACTCTTATTAAGGTTTTGAAATAAAAACCTAGGGTGTTTAGGTTAAACCTTTGTGCTTTGCACCTCATCATAGTTTACTTGTAAGCATATCACTTCGTTTTATATCTTTCACTTTCATTTCATATTTATTTCTTCATATTTGGAGCAAACATGCAAGACATGTGTTAGTTATACCATTTTTACTTTGATTACAAGAGTTTGATATATATAAAGTCATCCTATAATTATTCCCTTGGTATATATTGGTCTTGATGATGTTTAGGAACCCATGACACCCTAAGAAGGTGTATGGTAGGATTAGATTAGTTTTGGAGTTGATTTGAAGGGATTGGAATAGGTTTAGTACGAGAAAAACTATTTTCGACAAGTATTAAAAGTGGTCTGTTCTTATTTTGTTTTTCTGGAAAATCCGACAGTAGGCACAAATTTTTGGCCTTGATATTTAGAAAATATACTTTAAAACGAATCCGTGGCCGCTTGAACGGATTAAAACGGAGTTATAACGAAGAAGTTATGAATTTTTCAAGTTTGACGACAATATATATTTTTCAGAAAATTTCAGCATACTATTTTTACTTTATTCGAGTCAAAAACGAGCCTTAAGCTTCATAAATTATTTCGACTTATCAAAAATATATTAGTATACTTTGATACGAAGCTAAGGACATATAATACGTAGAAAACGGATTTGAAACGACTAAGATATGCACGTTTTCATAAAATTGCCGTAACTATTATTTTCTGAAAAACTATATTATTTTTACGAGACAAGTATTACGGTAACTAAAACGACCATGTTGGAGGCTGTTTTTAACTATGATGTAGAACTTTTTGGAACGAAATGTCTTCTAATAAAATCGAGATCACCAAGCATATTTTTCAAAACGACCAACCGTTTGTATAGCGGAGTTGTAATAAATTAATTAAGCTTGCTTAAACTTTGCCGAAACTCATTTTTAAACAACATTTTGGACAAAATCACCATCTTTAACCTTTATTATCTTTATGTTCGAGACCTTGGTGACGAAAACTCATGAACTGAAACTTCTAGATTTTGATACAAACTTTCCAAAACCGTCGAGTTCGTTTCCTAACGTTCGACGTACACCATTTTACGACTAGTTTTTCTAAGCCATTTTTGTCACTTTCATGAAATTTCCGACGACATTGTTTTACGTCGAAAAGTTAAAATTTCACGATAAATCACTAAGAAACCATTGTAGGATGACATTTTGACGTAAATACTTGTAAAGTGATTTTTGAATGGTCAAGACGTCAAAAGAGTATTTTTCGACAATAAGTATTATCTTTCCAAAAACTCGCAAATGGTATAAATAACATACGAAATGCATGCATAACATTACATTGCAACTCATTACATATCATATCATTGGTAATAGGTCCAGATTAAAGCATCACACTACATCTCGGTGTACTCACTTTTGTCATCGCCTCATTTTACCAAGTGAGTTTCCATAGCCCCATTTTCAATTGCTTTAATGCTTTTATTAAACTCGTTGGGGGAGATACATGCTCAACTACTTTTATGACTATCATGATTATTTGAAATTACATGCTTAACTGAACTGAATGTTTAGTCATATCCTATATCATAAATCCTGGAACTGAATGTCTTGGGATTATCATTGAGCTGAATGTCTTGGGATTACCATTGAGCTGAATGTCTTGGGATTATCATTGAGCTGAATGTCTTGGGATTACCATTGAGCTGAATGTCTTGGGATTATCATTGAGCTGAATGTCTTAGGATTATCACGGAACTGAATGTCTTGGGAACATCATTGAACTAAATGTCTTGGTATAATTATGTCAAGTAATTATTGATGCATTAAGTCATGCACTATAATGTGAATTCATTTAACATCATGCACTTGAACATAAGCCATACATATTTTGGCAGTGGGTTGTGAACACACAGGTTGCAAGTTTTGTATGGGCGGAACTTGGAACTGAGTGGATTTACAATGCCTTTGCTGCATAAACGATTTTTGAAAGGCTTTACATTTCAACACAAACTCTATGAACTCACTCAACCTTTGTGTTGACACTTTTTAGCATGTTTTATCTCAGGTATCTAAGGCATACACTTCATGGCATGCATGTGGACTTATCATAAGAGTCGTGGTGACGACGCGTCTCTCCTGGATTTATGCACTTTAAAACATCGTTTGAATTGTAACAAACTTATTTCCGCACAAGTTGATTTTCATTTGGGACCTACATTTTGTAAACTCTGATTGTTTTATTAAATCAAACGATGTGTTTTCCAAACGACACTTTAGGTCGTTCAATATAACTGCGATTGTGATGCTATGACAGTCAATCCCCGTGAATTCCATTCCGCAAAACAGTAAATTGGGGTGTGACAGATTAGTATCAGAGCTTCGGTTATAGAGAACTAGGTTGCATCATTGACCCTAGACTATAACTACATCATCATAGCATCTCATCATTTCATCACAAGTGCATGTTCACTTTGCATGCGATTCATACGTACATTTTTTCGAGTTATTTACTTTCATTTCAAAACGATTGTCACATGGATGCCCTTAAATACCCATCCCATTATCCTTTCCTTATACTCTGACGTGGAGAATGCCCTGTCATTCCCTATCAAAATTTTTTTACACCAGTTGACTTAATACCAAACATCATATGAGTCGATTAGTCCAAGCATTGCATAGTTACTCCTAAATTATACATAGCCTGATCACCTATGTCTAATTCAGGAAGAATCATGCAATGAAGGGAGTAGTAGGCTTATATGTGTAAGCAATTCTATGACCAAGCCAAATTTTCAAAAGACCTGTTGCTCGAACCGATTTAGCCTAATCTCATGACAGTTCTTGTTTGATGAGTTGTGAGATTAAGTAAAATCGGTTACCAAAAAGTCTTTTGAGGGTTTTGCTCGAGAATGGGAAGGCTTGCCTCATCAAACCTAACCCTGAGAGACCAACAATGAATTTCGGGATGAATTCCTTTTTGGATCGGCGAATGTGACAACTCGCAATTTCAAGTCATTTCTCAAGTTTCACCATTTCAACATTTATCGTAAACTAGGTTTACGTGTTCCAAATTCGTGTAACCTTTATGGTTTAGCGGCGAATTCATGATCATATCATCACGAACATTTCATATGGACTAAGTTTAGTCTACATTTCATTAACATCATTTGCATCATATAAATTCATTCATGACTTTGCATTTCACATTAAACGCGAAAATTTTATATTAAATAAACGTTATCGCATAAATTATTATTTTGAACATTTAATCCGATACTTCCAAAAATGATCCCGACATATTTTTATACTTACATTTAGTTTATAAAAACTATATTTTTAGTTTACCTAGTGTCTTAAATTTATTTTGTATATAAATCGTTAAATTTATATTATTACGACGCTTTTCTTAAAAATTACACGATAATGATTATATCACTCAAATTTTACAAGGAATGTATTTTTACAATTTTTATGATCTCATTATACTTTATTTTGATCTATTAAAAATTACTTTCACCTAAAATTACCTTAAATACACAAATGTATATTAAATCTTACAAGTAATGTTACATGTACATTTCACTTACACATTTTCTAACAATTATACATTATATAAAAGAAAAAAAAATATATTTTGTATATACCTCCCCCCTTGGCCGACCAAGGGGGGGTTGGCAATTAATGGTTGTTGAAAAAATTTTGCTTGATAGTATAACTTAGCACTTCATCTCATTTCACTCATTTCTTTCAACACAAATCATTCAAGTCAAGTAAAGTTAATTTCTCTCTTTTGTTTCTCTCTTCAAAACCGGTTCATCACAAGGAGTGCAAGGGATCACAAAATTTTTTTACAAGCTCAAGTTAAACACAATCTAGATCACACTCTTATTAAGGTTTTGAAATAAAAACCTAGGGTGTTTAGGTTAAACCTTTGTGCTTTGCACCTCATCATAGTTTACTTGTAAGCATATCACTTCGTTTTATATCTTTCACTTTAATTTCATATTTATTTCTTCATATTTGGAGCAAACATGCAAGACATGTGTTAGTTATACCATTTTTACTTTGATTACAAGAGTTTGATATATATAAAGTCATCCTATAATTATTCCCTTGGTATATATTGGTCTTGATGATGTTTAGGAACCCATGACACCCTAAGAAGGTGTATGGTAGGATTAGATTAGTTTTGGAGTTGATTTGAAGGGATTGGAATAGGTTTAGTACGAGAAAAACTATTTTCGACAAGTATTAAAAGTGGTCTGTTCTTATTTTGTTTTTCTGTAAAATCCGACAGTAGGCACAAATTTTTGGCCTTGATATTTAGAAAATATACTTTAAAACGAATCCATGGCCGCTTGAACGGATTAAAACGGAGTTATAACGAAGAAGTTATGAATTTTTCAAGTTTGACGACAATATATATTTTTCAGAAAATTTCAGCATACTATTTTTACTTTATTCGAGTCAAAAACGAGCCTTAAGCTTCATAAATTATTTCGACTTATCAAAAATATATTAGTATACTTTGATACGAAGCTAAGGACATATAATACGTAGAAAACGGATTTGAAACGACTAAGATATGCACGTTTTCATAAAATTGCCGTAACTATTATTTTCTGAAAAACTATATTATTTTTACGAGACAAGTATTACGGTAACTAAAACGACCATGTTGGAGGCTGTTTTTAACTATGATGTAGAACTTTTTGGAACGAAATGTCTTCTAATAAAATCGAGATCACCAAGCATATTTTTCAAAACGACCAACCGTTTGTATAGCGGAGTTGTAATAAATTAATTAAGGTTGCTTAAACTTTGCCGAAACTCATTTTTAAACAACATTTTGGACAAAATCACCATCTTTAACCTTTATTATCTTTATGTTCGAGACCTTGGTGACGAAAACTCATGAAGTGAAACTTCTAGATTTTGATACAAACTTTCCAAAACCGTCGAGTTCGTTTCCTAACGTTCGACGTACACCATTTTACGACTAGTTTTTCTAAGCCATTTTTGTCACTTTCATGAAATTTCCGACGACATTGTTTTACGTCGAAAAGTTAAAATTTCACGATAAATCACTAAGAAACCATTGTAGGATGACATTTTGACGTAAATACTTGTAAAGTGATTTTTGAATGGTCAAGACGTCAAAAGAGTATTTTTCGACAATAAGTATTATCTTTCCAAAAACTCGCAAATGGTATAAATAACATACGAAATGCATGCATAACATTACATTGCAACTCATTACATATCATATCATTGGTAATAGGTCCAGATTAAAGCATCACACTACATCTCGGTGTACTCACTTTTGTCATCGCCTCATTTTACCAAGTGAGTTTCCATAGCCCCATTTTCAATTGCTTTAATGCTTTTATTAAACTCGTTGGGGAAGATACATGCTCAACTATTTTTATGACTATCATGATTATTTGAAACTACATGCTTAACTGAATTGAATGTTTAGTCATATCCTATATCATAAATCCTGGAACTGAATGTCTTGGGATTATCATTGAGCTGAATGTCTTGGGATTACCATTGAGCTGAATGTCTTGGGATTATCATTGAGCTGAATGTCTTGGGATTACCATTGAGCTGAATGTCTTGGGATTATCATTGAGCTGAATGTCTTGGGATTATCACGGAACTGAATGTCTTGGGAACATCATTGAACTAAATGTCTTGGTATAATTATGTCAAGTAATTATTGATGCATTAAGTCATGCACTATAATGTGAATTCATTTAACATCATGCACTTGAACATAAGCCATACATATTTTGGCAGTGGGTTGTGAACACACAGGTTGCAAGTTTTGTATGGGCGAAACTTGGAACTGAGTGGATTTACAATGCCTTTGCTGCATAAACGATTTTGAAAGGCTTTACATTTCAACACAAACTCTATGAACTCACTCAACCTTTGTGTTGACACTTTTTAGCATGTTTTATCTCGGGTATCTAAGGCATACACTTCATGGCATGCATGTGGACTTATCATAAGAGTCGTGGCGACGACGCGTCTCTCCTGGATTTATGCACTTTAAAACATCGTTTGAATTGTAACAAACTTATTTCCACACAAGTTGATTTTCATTTGGGACCTACATTTTGTAAACTCTGATTGTTTTATTAAATCAAACGATGTGTTTTCCAAACGACACTTTACGTCGTTCAATATAACTGCGATAGTGATGCTATGACAGTCAATCCCCAGGAATTCCATTCCGCTGCAAAACAGGTAAATTGGGGGTGTGACAGTAAGCTGACCTTTTAGCATGATTTCTCAGGTTTTTTAGAGATGTTTGGATTACTTGATCAGTGGAAGCTTGGCATGGAGGCGTGGTTCAAGGATCATTTTCTGACTCTGATAAACTTTGGGGACCTATCTTAATAAACCATGTTTTGGGCCTAATATTTATATTTTGAATTAAATGTTTTGAATACTTAAATTTGGGATTGGTTTTAATTGTTAAATGACTATCTTTTGGCTATACTTGTGTGCGATACCAATCCAAAAGTAACGCCCCTAAAACTTGATTAAGTCTTCCGCTGTACCGAGATTTGGGGGTGTTACAGATTGGTATCAGAGCTCAAGGTTATAGAGAATTAGGTATTTTATAAACCCTAAACTATAACCACTTTTGAGAAAAATTGATCCTCGACCGACGCACGCCCGCTTGCCAAGCCGAAGCTTCTTATTTGATTATGGTATGAACTACGATTTGAATTATAAGATGAACTGTTAAGGGATATTGTGAACTGATTATGAGAAACGGTTATTGATTTTGGAAATGAGAAACGGTTATTGATTTTTGGAAATGAGAAACGGTTATTGATTTTGGAAATGAGAAACATTTATTGATTTTGGAAATGAGATACGGTTATTGACTTTGGAAAATGAGATGTGATCATTGAGATATTATGGTATCGGATTTGAGTAAACGGTATATTATGATTCTGGAGTTTTTAACTCAATTGATTTGATATGGAATTATGTGATGGAACGAAACTTATGATTTTGAACTCGATTGATTTGATACGTGATTATGTGACAGAACGGAACTTATGTGTTTTATTTAAAGGAATATTTTGAGTAATGCGGTACCTACACTTTTAAAATCTTTCATTATGTGATATATGTTTTGGTTGAGTTGATGCGCTTATTAAAACTGGTTGTTTCGAACACTTATACCTACCCTATGCCATTGTTACAGACTATGCCTTCACTAGCTTTCGATGTGTCTGAGGAGGTCCTTGCTGTAGCTAGTTCACCATCATTGACTCTCATGACGGTTGCGCAGGGTGATCCTTATGAGATTACCCGTCACACTAGTTCATCATCATCAGATCGTCCTAGTTCGTCTAGGCAGCTCACTTTACATAAGGTTTTAGCGAGAGCACAGACTCCTAGGCTTGCTTATAGCATTTCCCGCATGTCCGTGCGACCACCATCATCACCTATCTATTTACCAGTATCATCATGTCTTAGGAGGCCTAGATCTCCTAATGTACCACCTCAGGATTTACCTGCACAGAGATTCCGACTCATGGACTCTCCCCCTATAGATGAGGGTGGGGAGGAGCATGAGGTCAAGGAGGAGGATGAGATTGAGGAGCAGTATGTAGATGAGGATGAGGATCCTCAGGAGGAGGATAATGAGGATATCCTAGAAGGGGGTACTCCTCCATTGCAGAGTCCTGCACATTCTCCGGGACCGGGTTCTCCTTTGCCTGAGCCTGAGTCCCCTGGACAACCTTTAGACATTGACTCGCCACCTTACTCACCTTATATAGGTAGCCCGTTAGGATCTGAGATACCATCGGAGGTTATTTCTGAGCCCGAGGAGTATGGTGAGACGGGTCTGATGTGGGAGAGGATTACCTCTCAGGGTGCTAGACTTAGTCAGTTGACGGAGCGATTGGTTGGAGTATCTAGGGCTAGTATTGTGAACCTGAGTGTTGATATGGGTACTGTAGTCAGGAGGACTAGGGTTTTGCATGATGGTATGTCGAAACTCCGGGAGCAGGTTGGGGACCTGCGTAGGTGGTTCGCGATAGCTCGTGATGCCGATAGAGCGATTTGGCGTAGGATTGGTGATTTGGAGAGAGAGGTCGCAGAGCTTAAGAGCGATCGCGACGCTCGACGTGTCGAGTTAGCATCTTTATGGAGAGAGGTTGATGATGTTAGGAGATTAGTGAGTGATATTCGTAGACGTGGCTAGATCGTATTAGATTTAGGGCTTTGTACCATCTTGAAACTAAGTAGTGCTTGGTTCGAGATGTAGGATTATCCTAGTTGTCTTACTAGTATCGTCGTTAGGATCGTTTTTGATTTCTTCGCATCCTTCCATGTATTTCCACTTTTGAAACCTATGTGTTATGGTTATGGGAACTTTCATCTTTCAGTTATGATGCGGTATCTGATTGTTTCGCTTGGGTATAGCGTTGTCCTTGTTGACCTTGATTATGTATTCGGGCGTTATGTGTGACCCTTGGAACCCAACTCTATTTTTAGAGCGTGAATTGTGAACTTATGAAACTGTTCTTCTTGCCTCCAGAATAGTGGCAACAAGACGAAACTTGCTTAGGAACAACCGAGCAGCTCCTACTGCTGTTGTTGCCCCTGGTCATCGAGGTCGTCGTCCGGCCCCGACCACACCACCTGTTGAGAACCCAAACATTGATAACCCAGCTATAGAAAACCCGAATGTGGATGACCATGCTGAGAATGGTCCTGTCCCACAAAACCCTCCACCTGTGAACCCAACCCACATTGACCAGCTAATGATGCAGCATGTCGCTGAACTACAAGCTGGGACTAATCTTTCTAACACCTCTAGTGGAACCCCAATGCTGAATCAAACTCGAGGTTGTACCTACAAAGAGTTCCGATTCTGTGGTCCCATAGATTTTGGAGGAACTGAGGGAGTAGTTTACCTGACTAGGTGGTTGGAGAAAACTGAATGTGTGTTTGCCGTTAGTAATTGTGATGAGGATTGTAAGGTTAAGTATGCAACCTTCACTTTTAAGGACGAGGCATTGACCTGGTGGAATAACTATCACCGATCAGTAGGAATTGATGTAGCCTATAGTATGACTTGGACTCAATTTAAGGCTCTCTTGATTAAGACTTACTGTCCTAGAAATGAAGTTAAGAAGTTAGAGAGTGAGTTCTGGAACCGTAAGGTTAAGGGTACTGACATGGCGACTTATACTCGTCATTTCCAAGAGTTATCATTGCTTTGCCCTGAAATGGTTCGCACCGAGGAACTTAAGATTGAAAGGTATAATGATGGATTACCTTTGGCTACTCGAAATGATGTCATCGCTGCCAAGCCAGTTAATTTGCAAGAGGCAATTCCTGTGGCTCAGCGTTTGATGGACTCTTACGTGCTAGAAGTAGGAGACAAGGGTAAGAGTGATAGGAGTGATAAGAGGAACAGGAACGAAGTGGTAAAAGGGAATGGCAACAAACGACAAGAAACAGCCAGAGTGTTCGCCATAGGAAATGGAGATAAGAAGGGTTATGAAGGTAGTAAGCCTGTGTGTGGTCGTTGTAACCGACACCAGCATGGACCGTGCCCGATTGTGAGAAAGAAGTGCTCTAAGGTAGGACACATAGCCAAAGACTGTAGGTCTCTTCCAGTCGCTGCAGCTCAAACTGCACAAGGAGCGGACTGGAAGGCCATTGTCACCTGTTTTGGATGTGGAAAGAAGGGACACTTTAAGAATGAGTGCCGAGAGCCGTGGATGAGAGGAAATCCCGATAATGTAGGAGGATTTGCAAATCGAGGTGTAGGAGGTAATGGCTTAAACCCTGTGAAGCGTGAGGTTGTGGAAAACCAAGGAAACAATGGTGCTAGGAATCAGTAGAAAGTTTCGTATACTGTTTGATACCGGTGCGGATATGAGTTTCGTATCCACCAATTTTATCCCATTACTAGGAATCTCCCAAACACCTCTAGGGTTTAGTTACGACGTGGAATTAGCGAATGGGGGTAGAGAGAAGATAGACACCGTAGTCCAAGGTTGTACCTTAAGTTTCCTAAACCACCCGTTTAGTATAGACCTATTGGCAGTTACCTTAGGAAGTTTTGACATTATTATCGGAACGGATTGGTTGTCTAAGAACGGTGCACACATCATCTATGATGAGAAGATTGTGCGTTTGCCATATGGCGGAAAAGTTCTGAGCATACAAGGAGATCGGAGCGACTGTGGAAGCCCTTCCCGGTTGAGCATCATCTCTTGTATTAAGGCTCAGAAGTACATCGATAGAGGAGGTTGTCTTTTCTTGGCTCGAATTTCTGAAAAGAAAAGTGAGGAGAAGAGTGAAAGACACCTCAACGATATACCCGTTGTTAGAGAATTTCCGGATGTGTTTCTCGACGATCTGCCAGGGATTCCACCTGTCCGACAAGTGGAATTCCAAATAGAGTTGATACCCGGTGCGGCACCCGTCGCCCGGGCACCCTATCGACTTGCTCTAAGAGAATTGGAGGAACTGTCTAAACAGTTGGCAGAGTTGTCTGAGAAGGGATTCATTCGACCAATTTCGTCCCCGTGGGGAGCACCAGTGTTGTTTGTGAAGAAGAAGGATGGATCATTTCGGATGTGTATAGATTATAAGGAGTTGAATAAGTTGACAGTGAAAAACCGATATCCGTTACCTAGAATAGATGACCTATTCGACCAACTCCAAGGAGCTAGTGTCTTTTCTAAGATCGATTTACGGTCTGGTTATCACCAGCTTAGAGTTCGAGAGGAGGATATCCCTAAGACGGCATTTTGAACCCGTTATGGACACTATGAATTCCAAGTGATGTCGTTTGGTTTGACCATCGCACCAGCGGTTTTCATGGATCTCATGAACCGAGTATGTAAGCCATACCTGGATAAGTTTGTGATAGTATTCATAGATGACATCTTGATATACTCTAAGAGTAGTGAGGAGCACGAAGAGCATTTGAGGCTCATTTTAGGATTGTTAAGAGAGGAGAAGCTATATGCCAAATTCTCTATGTGTGAATTTTGGATTCCATCCGTGCAATTCTTAGGCCATGTGATAGATAGTCGAGGTGTTCATGTTGACCCAACTAAGATTAAGGCCATTAAGGAATGGGCAGCTCCTAAGAACCCATCGGAAATCCGACAGTTTCTAGAGTTAGCAGGCTATTATAGGAGATTCATTGAGGGATTTTCTAAGATAGCTAAGTCGCTGACCAAACTAACTCAGAAGGATGTTAAGTATGAATGGGGAGAAAAGGAAGAAGAAGCATTCCAACTTCTGAAGGAGAAGTTATGTAGTGCGCCCATCCTAGCTTTGCCTGAAGGATGCGAAGATTTTGTAGTGTACTGCGACGCTTCGCATAAAGGCTTAGGTGCTGTTTTGATGCAACGTGAGAAGGTGATTGCTTATGCATCCCGACAACTTAAGTAGCATGAGAAAAACTACACCACCCATGACCTTGAGTTAGGTGTTGTAGTGTTTACTCTTAGGATCTGGAGACATTACCTGTATGGAACCAAGTGTGTAGTATTTACCGACCATAAAAGTTTGAAGCATATCCTAGATCAGAAGGAACTGAACATGAGACAACGTCGTTGGTTGGAATTGCTTAGTGATTATGACTGTGAGATTCGTTATCATCATGGTAAGGCTAACGTTTTGGCAGATGCACTTAGTCGTAAGGAGGACATCCCACCCCTACTTGTTAGATCATTATGAATAACCATTGTTGTAACACACCAAAAAATGGTTTGCAGTGGAAGTAAATGTTAATGGGGTGCTACTCGATTGGTACCACAACACAATGTATAGAACAACAGTTTAACTTGAGAAATCATATTTCGTAAAGATTTATGTTTACATTTTTCAAAATATATATTATAGAATGTAGGCCCATAAAAGAATTAAAGTGGTCCCCAAATTTACATCAGAATCTCCTATGATCATGCCATGCCAATGCCCAAGCGCCTCCAAAGTTTAGCTAACGCCATCCAGAAAATACATGCTAAAAGTGTCAACGCAAAGGTTGGTGAGTTCACAGGTTTTTAATGCACAAGTAGTTTCCAAAACAGGAAAATCAATTGGTTGTCAAAGTTTCAAAGGGTCCATTCTGTATGCAGCGTGTTCATGGCGTAAAGGTTCCATTACTTAAGCCGATTCAGCCGAACATTGCCCCTACGTGCAACATGCTCTAACCTAGCATGAGAATTGATACATATGCACTCCGGTTAATGGAGTGAGGGGATGGCTCTACCCCTAAATAGCGCTATCCATAGATATCAACGGCTCGTCCCGTACAGTGCGAGTGAGTTAATAAGTAGTATAGTACCACGGGTCTTTTACAGTTGTTCTCAGGCGCCAAACATAAGCATACATACCAATTTTCACAGTATAGCAGAGCATAGCTCAGTAGATTGAATCAGTTCAGTAAATTCATGATTTCATGAATGCACAACCAATTTAGTTTTAAGTAATCATAGCATGTTTTTCACCCCAAAAGAGTAAAACAGTAAAATGGGGCTGTGAAACTCACCTTAGTCTGAAGAAATACAAGAATCATAACTAACACGACTGGCATCGAGAAATGTGACACAATAAGGTAGCAACGTACAACGATACTGGAGTACCGACACAACGGTACGTCATTGGCACAACCTAATAGTATATGGATTATCTCAGAATGCGTATCGTAAAGTGAATAAGTTTTCAAAAGATAATTGTTTTAGTTTTCGTGGAAGTTTCGGATCATTGTTTGTAAAGAGTTTAGTAAAATAGTTTGTGTGGTGGTATAAGGTCATAGAATCAAGACAAATGCACGCCAAAAGTATAGAGCAAAGAGAGGAAATTTTCATATTCAATAAAATTATACTTCTCGTTTTATTATCGGACTTTGATCAGAATAAGTATATGAATAAAAGTTTGATACGATTCGTTATTCAAAACACAATTCTGATAATTCATTTAAATAAATTTAAATAATAATAAACATTTAAAGTATTTAAAAACTTTCAGGTTTTACAATCAAATAGTAGCCCGTACGTATCCAATATGTTCAATGTCCAAGTCCGTTATGCTTGATAATTCAATTATGTAAAGTCCAACATTTGTCTAATAGATATCAATATGAGTCCAATATAACTCTAATTTATTCGAATAATAAAGTCCGATATAAGTCCAAATGTAATTTCAACTGCTAGTCTAATATATATTGTTTCCATCCCATGTCCAATATGTAAATATCCATAGTTCGCTTAATAGTCCAATAATTTGTTTAACAATCCAATGTGTAATATAAGTCCGATAGTCTAATAAAAATAACTCAACTTTCCAATATATTTAGCTCGAATAGTATAATCCGAATCAGTACGATAAGTCCAAAATAAGTCGATTGTCCAAATAGTGTCTAAATCGATATGTTCCAAACATATATATGTATATATTCCAATATTTTGCCCAATGTTATATATTACGTATGGTCTGCTATGTCCGATAATCTAACATATGTCAACTTGTCCTAAGCATATTTAGTCAAATAATATTAACCATATTGGGCCCATTAAAGTTTAGTCCATCAACATATATAAGCTCGGCCCATTAGTTTTTATACATTCGGCCCAACGATGTTTTAAAAGTTAATAAGCCCATAATGCTATAATAGATTTCAAACTACAAGTCTAATGTTAGTACCAAAATTTTTATAAGCATAAGCAGTTTACCAATTACAAGATAAGCAGCTTCAAAATAAGCAATATCATGAATAAGCTTAACCCGATAACTCTCGTAAGCGCAAAACAAGCCATAATCATACAAGTAATATTCCAATACCCCAATTATGCCGCATAAGCAAATAAGTCACAACATAAGCTCAACAAGCAAACATCCTTAACAGCTTCTATCATATTGAAAATCAAACAATTTAGACAAGCCATAAGCCTTCCAAAACAGGTCAAATAGTACTAGCTGAGAACTACATACTCACTTAAAGACACTTGTGGTTTTGGTTGCTGTGGGCAGCGAACAACACCACCAAACAGACCCGAAATTTGGTCACGTTGGTGGGCTAACAAGAGTACGCCAAACACCCAATTGGGTGTGGCTGTGGTGATCCAACCCGAGCCAAACAAACAAACCACCCTTCGGGGTGTTCATGTCGGAAGAGAACCAAGAAAATGTACACTACTTATTTGGTGGTGCTTTTCCACTGAAGTCTCGAAGCTAAAATGAAAACAAACACCCTCTTGGGTATCCTTGTGAGCCAAGGCTAAGCAACCATCACGACACCCCTTTGGGTTGTCGTGCACCGAGCCAAACAAGCAAGGCCAAACACTCCGGTCTGGACAATATAAACCGAACGCCCCTGATGGGCTGCTTCTAACCAAGTACACACTCGTGGTTCTGTTGTTGAACCGAGATGAACACATCCCTCGAGTGTCGTCCCTGCTGAACAGAAAACAATCACACCGTTTTGGTGTTTCTCCTTTGATCGAACACACAAACAAACAAGCACTCCCTATGTGTTGTTCCAACCTGCGACTCAAGATAACAAACCAAACCGCACCCTCTTGGGTGTATTCTGTGGCCACGACCCAAAACAAACAACAATTTAAATTGACTAAAATCTATCAAATAAGTAATTTAATGATTAGATAAATAACACGAAGATCAAACCCAAGGTCAAATCGGGTCCTAACCTAACTCGAATACCGAAAATAAATTAAACAAACACCACTTTTATCGACTAATCACCACGCGAGTCTTTGTCAAAAATTGTTTTGATTTAGTTTCAATATCCACGAAAACTTTAATAAATCTTTTATAATCGATTAAGATAAAACGATGTAACAAGGATTGATTTGACATATCACATACCACGAAAGGTGAAAAAGATAGAGAGGTGGAGTGGTGGAGGAGCGGCTGTGATGGTGGTGATGTTATGGTTGCTGTCGTTCACCAGAGAAAAGAGGAGGGAGAGATGGCATCTTCCTTCTTTGAGAGAGAGTAAGGTAAGATGAGATTTATTCAATCTCTTTTTTTTTTACTTGATCTTGTGAAGTGAGACTAGACAAAAAAAATTTAAAAGAGAGGTGTGAGATATGTGTGTGAGTGAGGCGGTGGTATCACACAAGGAAAAGATAACCATAAAAAAAATAATAACTATTAATGATATAGAGTATATTTTGTGCACTTCGTGTCCCGTTGAGCCGAAGTGTAAACGCAGTACCACTGTTTGGTAAATATGAAATATATATATCTCGAAACGTTTTTATAAAAATGAATGTAAAAAAATAAAATCATTGACTTCAAAAGAATAATTATCAAATTTTAAATCATTGCTAACGCGGTGTCGTTCAGAGAGACATCTTTTCGTTAAATAGACAGATGTGAACGAAAACGTTCAAAGAGTAATAATTTACAACAGAGCGAATTACTTAACTTGCAAAATTACCGGTACTACCGATTACGGTAATAGTGTTTACATTACAGGAAAAGTCAATAGTCAAAAGTCAACTTTAAAAGTCAAAGGGTAAAATAGTCGTCTAACCTTATGAAAAATTACGGGTGGCTACAGTCTCTACCCCTTATGGGAACTTCGTCAAGGTTCAAATGAGTGTTATCTGCTGATGGTGTGTTTGAGTTTATTTTCACGTTTCCACGTGAATTCAAGAACTTTTCTCGAGTCCCATCGAACTTTGACAATAGAAATGCGACGTTCTTAAGTTATTTGATCTTTCGGTAAGTTCTTCGATAGGGTTCAGACGTTCATCAATCTGGATCTCTTCCAGAGAAATAAGGAGTGTCTCATCAGTATGACACTTCTTGTGATAGTTCAACTGAATGACGTCGTACACACTGCTAAATTCGGGTGGTAGCTCGAATTTGTAAGCTATCGATCCAATTCAAATGAAGATTTTGAAAAGTCTGATGTTAAGATGTTTGGGAAAATGTGAGTGTTTATGACGAATTCTGATCTCACGCTCCCAAGTGAAATCAGGAAATCTTTTAAAGTTTTATCAGTGAGCAAAAATTAATAATATCAAGCTTCAAGTTAGTATATTTTAAGGGATAATAGAAAAATTATAGATGATTGGAGGATTAACGCAACTCCAGAGTAATGTTGCAGGGCCAGTTGAAGGCACCACAGGCATAAATATTATATCAGTGGTCGAAGGTTGTTCTTACAAGGAATTATGGAGCTACAAGCTCAACAATTTCAAAGTCACGGAAAGAACGGTTGGTTTGGCTCGTTGGTTTGAGTGAACAGAGTCAATATTTCTAATCATCAATTATGTTGAAGACTGCAAAGTCAATAATGCCGCAAGCATTCTTCTGAATGATGCTTTGTCATGGTAGAATGTTGTTGCTCAATGTATTAGTATTGAGAATACTCATAAGATTGTTTGGACAAAATTGAAGAAGTTATAATCAAGAAGTACTGCCCTCTGAATGAGGTGCAAGAAATGAAGGTGATTTTAAAACCTTGTTGTCAGAGGTATTACTATCACGACTTATATCCTGTTGTTTTCAAGAGTTGGCAGTAATGTGAATTGTAAGTTATGCATGTATCTTTGTCTAAGACGGATAGTTGGGTAAGATGTTCGTAACCTCGAAAGAATTATTTTAGTAAGATAGGTTTTCAGAAGTGACGTAATAAGACATTTTCGTAGAAGTCGATGTTTTGATGTTTCTTAGCATAAGAAAGTTTGATAAGGTTTGACCAGAGAATTTCTAATTCGTAAGAACAAGTATCTTCAGGAAAATGTCGTCACAAGTTTTATCGTTGAGCCAAATGAAACTCTTAAAGCAAGGTCCTTGAAGGCGAAGTGTCATAGAAGGAAATTAAGTTAAGTATGTATGAATCCATAAGTTTTAGACGCCTAAGGTTAGAGTACAATTGTTAATGTTAAGCTCGTTGGTAGTTTATCCTATAATGACTAGCATGGTGTCACCGTCCTCTCAGATTTGATCGCTATAAAAACAAAGAGTCTCGACTTATTAAAATTTCCGGAGAGAACTTAATTAAATGTAGAGAAAGTTGCTGAACTTCAGTTTTTGTGATGAAAACTTGTTAAATAAAGTTCTTAAATGATCACATGGACTCGGTTCCAAATTAAAAGTTTACATGTCTATTATATGAGTTCAAATGTTACTTCATAAATTCAAATAATTCCAACACCTCAATTTTTTTTGTAAATAATGAATCAGTTTGTTCCTTAGCAATTTCCCATTAAATGTTTATTATTTATTATTTCATAACAAAGAGTTTGATCTATTCTCAAGATTTGGTTCAGATATAAAAGGAGATGTCGGTTATACTTTAAAGCTTTTCAAGAGGGTAATTAGTGTATAATGTAATTGTAGCAAAATTTGTAAAACGGTTTGTGAATTCATTTATTTTGTAATAAGAATAACGTTTTGTCATTTGCAAATTAGTGGTAAATCTTATTTTTTGATTTAGTATTCAAAGCATCAACTTGGTAAGTTGTTATTATTATTATTATTATTATTATTATTATTATTATTATTTTAGCTTATAGAATAATAGAAAACGGTTTATTATTTATAGAATAGTAGTGAAATTGTAGTTAGATTTTGTGACGTTTTAGTAAGACAACAAATCAGGTTGTAACATAACTCGCGAAATAATTTGTAAATAATTCATATAGTAGATAAGAAAACAATTTGTTAATTTCCTAATAGTAGTAATATTTGTAGTTCATTTTATGATTTAGTGGAAAAACTTGTTCATAAGGTTGTGATAAACTTGCAGGGCAATTGTAACTTAATTTACAAAATGTTATAAAAGTGTTTGTTGTTTAATGAAATAGAAGCACAGTAGCGAATTGATCTATTACAATATAGTAGTCCATGAAGTGATTGGTACAAAAAGTTTGTAGGAAGATTTGAGAAAGACTCATTGTTTATAAGATACCGATAAGGTCAAAAATTTTGATTCAGTGATGAAGTAGTATAACACTTGGTAGATTGACCGCGAAATAGTTGACAAGATGATTGATTACAGTTATGCGTTAGAAAACGACACAATTTACTTATTTTATAAGAGGAAATAGTTGAGCAAACTGTCGGTATTCTCTAGGGATAAGTAGGGGATTAGGTATCTATTCCCATAAATAGTAGCTCGAGTTACAGGTTAACTCGCGGTATGTTTCTAGATTGTTAAAAGTTTAGTAGTTCGCTTGTTATTTATGTTCAACAAGGGTTTCCCTTCGTAGATGTCGTGATGTGTCGTTCCTAGAACGGCAAGGGATGTAAGCTGACTTATCAATTGAGTATGAGTTTTGGGAGAGAGGAGACACTATTATAACAGTGAGTGACGAGGAAACCTCGATCTCAACGTCTGAGAAAATGAGAATGGGATGAGGTGGAGATGACATGGTGTTGCGACGACTCAGTAATAATGATTTAATATATCATAAGTTATATTTCTGTTGGGTCTAGAATCTATGTTGAAGGGAGAGGTTAGCAGTTCAAGGTACAACTCCGGAGGAGAGTGTTAATTATTACTAGTAGTCATTCGATTGGCTTAGTACTTAACGAAGAAGGGTACAACGTTCGAGTTCAAAGTCATAGTTTCAAAAGAAATCCGACTATAAGTGGAGATCAAGTCGAGTTCCAAATACGAGTAAACGTCAATAGTTCCCAATGGGTACGATAGAGGATCACACATCGATTCAGTGTAAGGTACACTGATAGGATAACATCAATAGAATAACATCAGCAGAATATTTTCGATAAAACAACATAGTAGGATAATATGGATAAAACGGCATCAAGAAAATTTCGTCGATAGAACGACATCGATAGGAATACATCAATAGAGGCATAATGTACAACACCAATAGTGTGTGAGGTATTACATCAATAAAGAGTAAGGTATAATCTTAATCGAGTATTGTTGATGAAACAACGTCAGTAGAACATTATCGATTCAGACAATGAACAACATCGAGTGGATAACGTCGATTGAATACTATCGAATGAACGACGTTGATTCGGAAAAATAAACAACAACCGTTCCAAGACAAGGCTTGGGGTAGGGGGTCCGTAACAAAACCACAATCAAGGCAAGGCTATAATAAAGTGGCAAATCCAAATCCGCAACGAGACCCAAAATCTCAATGCCAAATAATCCAAAGTCAAACATAGTCACGATTAATTCCAAAACACTCCAGTAAGTTCAATGAACTTATTACGATATCAAGCGTGTCGAGATACGCAACTCGAATTCAAATGGTGACCAATCGGGTCTAGCTCGACCAAACGTAAGGCATGATTAGACGTTTTCATTAATTCCAAAAGTGATTCATAGTCGTAACATAACCAAGCGGCGATGAAAAACATTCCGTAAAAGTGGAAAAATATCACTATGAATAAGTATTGTAATGCCAGTGTGTTGTGTGTAAGGTTAACATTTTATCATGTCATGCTCGTTTACACATACAAAATCATTTTGTTTTCCCCCAAAACCAAAACAACCATCCCCAGCATTGCAAAGTTCGCCTCAGGGTTGGACATAGGTGATCAGTCTATGCCCTTCTCCCTAATGAATATAGGTGATCAATCTATATTCACATGAACTTTGAAATACTCGGCTCAGTTACAATAGCATTATGTCATGTACTTTTAGTTGTTACGAAAAGTAAAACGAGCATTCCATTTATGTGAGGGATAAGGCGTAGCTCTGTGGTACGTATACATACGTATAGGAGAAACAATCATGGCTCATAGTGCCATTAAGTGGATAGTAATATAATACATATCTCATCAAGTATGACTTCAACAAGTCAAAATCAAGGCATCAGCTTGGCAGGCAGGCATGTTTTAGTCATAGGGTTAAGTTTTCGTAAAAGTAGTTATAGTCTAGGTTTCAAAAATAACAGTTCTTTATAACCAAGGCTCTGATACCAATCTGTAACACCCCTAAAAATGGTTTACAACGGAAGCAAATGTTAATGGGGTACTACTCGATTGGTACCACAACACAATGTATAGAACGACAGTTTAACTTGAGAAATCGTATTTCATAAAGATTTATGTTTACATTTTTCAAAATATATATTATAGAATGTAGGCCCATAAAAGAATTAAAGAGGTCCCCAAATTTACATCAGAGTCTCCTATGATCATGCCATGCCAATGCCCAAACGCCTCCAAAGTTTAGCTAATGCCATACTAAAAATACATGCTAAAAGTGTCAACACAAAGGTTGGTGAGTTCACAGGTTTTTAATTCACAAGTAGTTTCCAAAATAGGAAAATCAATTGGTTGTCAAAGTTTGAAAGGGTCCATTCTGTATGCAGCGTGTTCATGGCATAAAGGTTCCACTACTTAAGCCGATTCAGCCGAACATTGCCCCTACGTGCAACATGCTCTAACCTAGCATGAGAACTGATACTTAATGCACTCCGGTTAGTGGAGTGAGGGATGGCTCTACCCTAAATAGCGCTATCCATAGATATCAACGGCAATCCGTCCCGCAGGGGAGTGAGTTAATAAGTAGTATAGTACCGGGGTCTTTTACAGTTGTTCTCAGAAACATAAGCATACATACCAATTTTCACGCGATATAGCAGAGCATAGCTCCGGTAGATTGAATCATTGTTAAATTCATGATTTCATTAATGCACAACCAATTTAGTTTTAAGTAATCATAGCATGCTTTTCACCCCAAAAGTGTAAAACAGTAAAATGGGGCTGTGAAACTCACCTTAGTCCGAGAATATAAGAATCACAACTAACGACTAGCATCGAAATGTAACACAATAAGGTAGCAACGCACAACGATCTTTGAATGCAGAGTACCGACACAACGGTACGTCATTGGCACAACCTAATAGTATATGGATTATCTCAGAATGCGTATCGTAAAGTGAATAAGTTTTCAAAAGATAATTGTTTTAGTTTTCGTGGAAGTTTCGGATCAACGTTTGTAAAGAGTTTAGTAAAATAGTTTGCGTGGTGGTATAAGGTCATAGACTCAAGACAAACGCACGCCAAAAGTATAAACATGTAACACAAGTGTAATATGAAATAAACACGTAAGAATCAAATAGCAATTAAGTAAGAATTTAAGTAAATGGTTAAGCCTAGAGCATTTATCCAGTATCCTCAAATAATATATGTTTTAATATATAGAGCAAAGAGAGGAAATTTTCATATTCAATAAAATTATACTTCTCGTTTTATTATCGGACTTTGATCAGAATAAGTATATGAATAAAAGTTTGATACGATTCGTTATTCAAAACACAATTTTGATAATTCATTTAAATAAATTTAAATAATAATAAATGTTTAAAGTATTTAAAAATTTTCAGGTTTTACAATCAAATAGTAGCCCGTACGTATCTAATATGTTCAATGTCCAAGTCCGTTATGCTTGATGATTCAAATATGTAAAGTCCAACATTTGTCTAATAGATATCAATATAAGTCCAATATAACTCTAATTTGTCTAAATAATAGAGTCCGATATAAGTCCAAATGTAATTTCAATTGCTAGTCTAATATATATTGTTTCCGTCCCATGTCCAATATGTAAATATCCATAGTCCGCTTAATAGTCCAATAATTTGTTTAACAATTCAATGTGTAATATAAGTTCGATAGTCTAATAAAAATAACTCAACTGTCCAATATATTTAGCTCGAATAGTATAATCCGAATCAGTACGATAAGTCCAAAATATGTCGATTGTCCAAATAATGTCTAACTCGATATGTTCCAAACATATATATGTATATAGTCCAATGTCCGCTATGTCCGATAATCTAATATATGTCAACTTGCCCAAAGTATGTTTAGTCAAATAATATTAACCATATTGGGCCCATTAAAGTTTAGTCCATCAACATATCTGGCCATTAGTTTTTATACATTCGGCCCAACGATGTTTTAGAAGTTAATAAGCCCATAATGCTATAATAGATTTCAAACTACAAGTCTAAGGTTAGTACCAAAATTTTTTATAAGCATAAGCAGTTTCCCAATTACAAGATAAGCAGCTTCAAAATAAGCAATATCCTGAATAAGCTTAACCCGATAACTCTCTTAAGCGAAAAACAAGCCATAAACATACAAGTATTATTCCAATACCCCAATTATGCCGCATAAGCAAATAAGTCACAACATAAGCTCGACAAGCAAACATCCTTAACAGCTTCTATCATATCGAAAATCAAACAATTTAGACAAGCCATAAGCCTTCCAAAACAGGTCAAATAGTACTAGCTGAGAACTACATACTCACTTAAAGACACTTGTGGGTTTGGTTGCTGTGGGCAGCGGGCAACACCACCAAACAAACCCGAAATTTGGTCACGTTGGTGGGCTAACAATAGTACGTAAACACCCAATTGGATGTGGTTGTGATGATCCAACCCGAGCCAAACAAACAAACCACCCTTCGGGGTGTTCATGTCAGAAGAGAACCAAGAAAATGTACACTACTTATTTGGTGGTGCTTTTCTACTCAAGTCTCGAAGCTAAAACGAAAAAAAACACCCTCTTGGGTGTCCTTGTGAGCCAAGGCTAAGCAACCATCACGACACCCCTTTAGCTTGTCGTGCACCGAGCCAAACAAGCAAGGCCAAACACTCCGTTCTGGACAATATAAACTGAACGCCCCTGATGGGCTGCTTCTAACCAAGTACACACTTGTGGTTCTGTTGTTGAACCAAGATGAACACATCCCTCGTGTGTCGTCCCTGCTGAACAGAAAACAATCACACCGTTTTGGTGTTTCTCCTTTGATCGAACACACAAACAAACAAGCACTCCCTATGTGTTGTTCCAACCTGCGACTCAATTTAACAAACCAAACCACACCCTCTTGGGTGTATTCTGTGGCCACAACCCAAAACAAACAACAATTTAAATTGACTAAACTCTATCAAATAAGTAATTTAATGATTAGATAAGTAACACCAAGATCAAACCCAAGGTCAAATTGGGTCCTAACCTAACTCGAATACCGAAAATAAATTAAACAAACACCACTTCTATCGACTAATCACCACGCGAGTCTTTGTCAAAAATTGTTTTGATTTAGTTTCAATATCCACGAAAACTTTAATAAATCTTTTATAATCAATTAAGATAAAACGATGTAACAAGGATTGATTTGACATATCACATACCACGAAAGGTGAAAAAGATAGAGAGGTGGAGTGGTGGAGGCGGCTTTGTGATGGTGGTGATGTTATGGTTGTTGTCGTTCACCAGAGAAAAGAGGAGGGAGAGATGGCATCTTCCTTCTTTGAGAGAGAGTAAGGTAAGATGAGATTTATTCAATCTCTTTTTTTTTTACTTGATCTTGGGAAGTGAGACTAGACAAAAAAATTAAAAGAGAGGTGTGAGATATGTGTGTGAGTGAGGCGGTGGTATCACACAAGGAAAAGATAACCATAAAAAAATAATAACTATTAATGATATAGAGTATATTTTGTGCACTTCGTGTCCCGTTGAGCCGAAGTGTAAACGCAATACCACTGCAGTAAATATGAAATATATATATCTCAAACGCGTTTTATAAAAATGAATGTAAAAAAATAAAACCATTGACTTCAAAAGAATAATTATCAAATTTTAAATCATTGCTAACGCGGTGTCGTTCAGAGAGACATCTTTTCGTTAAATAGACAGATGTGAACGAAAACGTTCATAGAGTAATAATTTACAACAGAGTGAATTACTTAACTTGCAAAATTACCGGTACTACCGATTACGGTAATAGTGTTTACATTACAGGAAAAGTCAAAAGTCAACTTTAAAAGTCAAAGGGTAAAATAGTCGTCTAACCTTATGAAAAATTACGGGTGGCTACAATTGTTTCGCCCTTACCATCTCAAATTTTAGCCGCCCAAGCAGGGGCATTGACGGAAGAGGACCGTCCTTTTGAGAATCTTCATGGAATGTTAGAAAGTGAAAACGGCTTCTTGAAGCGTTCCGATGGAACATTATGCTTCAGAAAAAGAAGCTGGATACCATTTTATGGTGAAATCCGTGAGTTGATTATGCACGATTCGCATAAATCAAAATACTCTATTCATCCCAGAGCCGATAAGATGTATCAGGATCTTAAGAAACTTTATTGGTGGCCCAATATGATAGCCGATATAGCTCAATATGTCAGTAGGTTCCTGACTTGCTCTAAAGTTAAGGCGAACACGAAACCATCGAGGACTTCTAGTTCAACCCGAACTCCCGGAATGGAAATGGGAGTGAATAACCATGGACTTTATCACTAAGTTATCGAGAAGCAGTTAGCGGCAATGACGCTATCGGGTAATAGTTGACCGTTTAACTAAGTCGCTCACTTGCAGCTATTAGTGAAACCGATAGTCTTGACAAGCTTGCTCGATTGTATCTTAAGGAGATAGTATCGTCGTCATGGAGTACGATATCTATCATTTACGATAGGGATAGTCGTTTACATCCCACTTTTGGAAGTCGTTAGAGCGGCGTTAGGAGCGAATTTGGATATGAGTACTGCTTACCATCCACGACCTGGTGATGGTCAAGCGGAGAACTATTCGGACTTTAGAGGACATGCTTAGAGCATGCGTTCTTGATTTCGGCAAAGTGCTGGAGAGACACCTCCCTTTGACCGAATTCTCTTATAACAATAGTTATCACTCTAGCATTAAGGCCGCCCCATTTGAGGAACTGTATGGCGAAAATGCCGTTCACTGTTTGTTGGGCTGAAGTTGGCGAGAGTCAACTTACAGCCCCAAACTTGTCTTAGAAACAAGCTCGAGAAGATAGTACAGATTAGAAACCGGTTGCATACCGCTCGTGATAGACAAAAGAGTTATGCCGATAAGAGACGTAAACCTTTAGAATTTCAGGTTGGAGATCGTGTTATGTTGAAAGTTTCTCCTTGGAAAGGAGTGATTCGTTTTGGGAAACGTGGAAAACTCAATCCCTGATATATTGGTCCCTTTCCAATCCCGGGAAAGAATCGGACCGTTAGCATACCGCCTGGAGCTACCATCGGAACTGAGTAGTGTACACAATGTGTTTCATGTTAGTAATCTTAAGAAATGTCTTTCGGAGGAAAACATAGTCGTGCCCTTAAGAGATATTCGTATTTGATGAGAAAACTGAATTTTGTTGAGGAACCGATTGAGATTATGGATCGTGAGATTAAGATTTGAAGAATAGCCGTATTCCGATTATTAAGGTTCGTTGGAACTGCCGTCATGGACCGGAGTTCACTTGAACGTGAGGGGCGTTTTCGTAGGAAGTATCTAAACTGTTTATGACACCAAGAAGCTTCGGGTGAAACCCGGACGGGTTTCTTCTGTGGCTGGGAGGCTGTGACAACTGGCAAATTTAGGGAGTCTATTTTAGGTAACCGCATTACGCTAAAATTAAACTGAGATTCGCCTTTAACACTATTTTATAAACCGTGACTTGATTTTATATCTTCGATTGGTTTTTACGGTTTATTTCATTATTAAATTAGTTATCGTATGCGTTTTAACTCTATTTGGTAGGCACTATTCGATTTGGCACTAGAAAAGCCTAAAACAAGAGTTATTGTAACTTTTAGACCGTAACTCTAAAATTGACAAATAAATAGTCAAAACTCGTGGTAAAACGTAAGTAATGATATTGGAAAGTTAAATAAATGTAGTGGGACATTCGGGGGATGATATGTGAGCTCAGTAATGGGTAAACGAGATAGATACGAAAAGTTACAACCCGAACCCACCTCTTTTCCTTAAGGCCCCCCCCCCTCCTTTTTATTTATTTTGAGGTCCCTAGCTCATGAATATAAATACCACACTCAAGCTTCACTTCCACCTTTCATTTCTCTCACTAGAAAACACACACATCTCTCCCTCTCTCTTGTTTGTCTCTCTAGAAACCCTAAAACCACCACCACCACTTGTGGCCGCCCCTTTTTCGGGCCACCACCATCGCACGGTGGCGCGCCCACCACCACCTCCACCACCAAAAGCAAGATCTCTTTCTCCTCTTTCCAACCATATATCATACACTCAATTTAGACTTCATTAACACCTCCAAATTCACGAATTAAAATTCGTACTTTTAGGGTTTCAAAAGATTTCAAAGGGCTTTTGCAATTGGTGATTAGATAAGGTAAGGGGAACATGTTTTGAGCTTGAATAGGCTATAAAAAGCCACGAATTGATTTCTAGGGTTTTGACCCATGAACAATTTTTGGGGCTTTTGGGTGTAACATGAAATTAAAGCTAATTAGTAACTAAGTAAACAAGTAATTAGTGTTTGGTACATGTGTGGTGCATTAATTTGATGGGTTTTGCGTTTTAGGGTTTATGTTCATGTTGTTGGTCTAGATTGTTGATGGGTTTTGTGTTTGGTTAGTGTTTGGAGCTTGAATGATTGGATTGGAGTGTTGTAGAATTGATTTGGTGATGTTTGGTTGAGCAATATGGGACGTACGAACCACATAGGGCTGTACATTGGCTCATGAGGGCGTCACGAGACCCACTTGGGTCTTGGGTCGGTCGAGGTCGATTTGGTAGCTTATAGATTGGTTTTGTTGAGGTTTGGATGAGACACGTGGAGCCGAAAAGCTTTTAGAAGCTTGTTTGGTTCCGTGGTCTTGTGACAGACCGTGTCATGACCATTAGGGTCATAACATTGGTTTCGAGTCTATTTGGTTGATTGATTGGTTGGCGAGATTGTTTTGAGTTGATTTGGGATTGAATTGCGCTATAATGACTTTAATTTGGACTTGATATATATAATTGTCAACTTTGAGCTACGTTGGTGTTACTTTGACTTTTTAGTCAATAGTTGACTCCGACAAAGCCGTAACATGGACTTTAGTATAATTTGGACTATTGATTGATTAAAAGTCGGGAAGTTATGACTCGTGCTTGTGGACTCGAAACGAATAACGTTATGAAACCAATAATGGGATTTGACGAAATATATATTATATATGAAAATGATAATAAGACTATGAAATGTAAATAATAATGGGCTTTTGAACCAAAAATATCAATAACAAGATTTATCTCGTTATTTACTAGTTTTAAACGGAAACTAACGACTAAATTGGAAAGGTTTTGTAATAAATAAGTAATTATGGTTTCGAGTACACGTTTATCAATAAATGTCAAATGTGGACATTTAATATTGGATAAGTAGTTATTTATTTGCGTTGTATGTGCATGGGTTATGGATAACTTAGCATTAATAGTGTTGATCCACTTGGGTAGCGGACTTATTAGGTTGACGAATCTAATAAGAGCCTGCTAGGTACGTTGGGTAACATTATAAATGGATGACTTATCCTTATGACTCGTTAGGATGCGACGGTTTATGGAATAATAAGCGATACGAATGAATAATTGAGCTTATCGAGTTGACGAATTCGATAAGGTCTACTGTTTATTCCGAAACTTATTAGACTATGGAGCTTATCGCTTAGACGTCTCATTGTGTCGCATTGAGTCACATATTGTGTGAATTAGATCACGTATTGTGTTGAATTGAGTTGCATATTGTGTTGCGAGGCATGACATATTGGTTGTTTGAGTGCATTCATGGCATCATATTGAGTCGATACACCCACATGAGGAATACCAAACACTAGGACTAAATGGTGAAACAAGACATTTTGGAAATAATGAAATGGATTATATTGGGGTAGATAACGTTGATGTTGAGGAATGTATGTATTAAGTTTGGTCTACATTAATAGTTTGTGTCGAGTCGATAGTTCTTTGTGTTGTGATACCGTTATCTCTGCTAGTGTTTATTTGTGCGTTGATTTTGTGTTGATTGCTTGAGGTGAGTTTCATAACCCCACTTTTATTTACGTTTTAACTACGTTTTGACCTACTTTGGGGTGAGAATTATGCTGCTGTTTTCGGACCGTGAAAACTATTTGGATTTGCATATGTACTTGACTGTATAGATAGAGTAATGCGCTAGTTGTTGCCTTAGGCTAGGGTTAATCGTGCCTAGCTAAGAATAGACTTCTACCTCGACCTAGTCCGGGGTTGGCAATCGTTCTAGATTTTGCCACAACAGTGCTGGACTAGCGTCGCATGGGGCCTGAGTAATCCCTGGATGCGGGATAGTATTTGATTGGAGATCCGGGTAGGATCATGTGTGAAACGGTATTTATCTATCTTAGGTCTTGCATAGCAAATCAACTCTTATTAGTCCACTATGATTTTGTTGAACTTAAACCTATGAACTTCGCCAGTAAAGTGACCTTTTAGCATGATTTCTCGAGGTTTTGAGAGATGTTTGGATTACTTGATCAGTGGAAGCTTGGCATGAAGGCGTGGTTCAAGGATCATTTTCTGACTCTGATAAACTTTGGGGACCTATCTTAATAAACCATGTTTTGGGCCTAATATTTATATTTTGGATTAAATATTTTGAATACTTAAATTTGGGATTGGTTTTAATTGTTAAATGACTATCTTTTGGCTATACTTGTGTGCGATACCAATCCAAAAGTAATGCCCCGAAAACTTGATTAAGTCTTCCGCTGTACCGAGATTTGGGGGTGTTACACAAGTTGAACCAAGTAGTGTCTCACAAGCTCTTGAAGATTCAACATGGATAGAGGCTATGCAGGAGGAAATGCAATAGTTTCTAAATCAAAATGTGTGGAAGCTTGTGGCTTTGCCTGCAGGAAAAACTGCAACTGGGACAAAATGGATTCTAAAGAACTAGAGGGATGCTAGAGGTATTGTGGTATGAAATAAAGCTAAATTAGTTGCTAAAGGTCATAGGCAAGAGGAGGGTATTGATTATGACGATGTGTTTGCTCCAGTGGCAAGGGTTGAAGCCATTAGACTGTTTTTAGCTTTTGCATCCTATATGGGCTTATTGGTTTACCCGATGGATTTAAAGAGTTCTTTTCTATATGGGGAGATTGAAGAAGAGGTCTATGTTACTCAACCCAAGGGATTTGTGGACCCTTAAAACCCTAACCTGATCTACAAAGTAGTCAAAGCACTCTATGGTCTTCATCAAACACCTAGGGCATGGTATGCCAGATTATCTACCTTTCTGTTGAAGCAAGGCTATAGAAGAGGTACTATTGACAAGACATTATTCATTAAGAAGAATTCCAGGGATATCATACTAGTCCAGGTTTATGTGGATGACATTATCTTTGGTTCCACAAAGGAGGCTTGGTGTAGGGAATTTGAAGTACTGATGAAAGGTGAATTTGAGATGAGTGCTATGGGTGAGCTCACATTTTTCTTGGGTTTACTGGTCAAGCAAAAGTCTGATGGGATTTTTATCAGCCAGGACAAATATGTGCAAGACATCCTTAAGAATTTTGATTTGGAAAGTGTGAGGACTGCTACAACTCCATATGAAGCTCCTAAGCCTAAATCCAAGAATGAACCTGATGATGCTGTTAATGTTCATCTCTACAGATCTATGATGGGTTCCATTATGTATTTAACAACTTCTAGACCTGATATCATGTTTGCAGTTAGTGCATGCTCAAGACATCAAGTCACACCTTTGACTTCCAATCTGAATGCAGTCAAGAAAATCTTCACGTATCTTAAAGGCCAACCTAAATTGGGTCTTTGGTACCCAAGAGATTCTCCTGTTGTGTTGGAAGCTTATAGTGACAGTGATTATGTCACACCCCGCTAAGAGCGGAAAACACGAGGTGCAACGAAATGTAACATCGCATAAGATAATAGAATAACACCATATAAGATTTAAGAAGTGGGTTCACAATGTTACATAAAGATTTTATACAATAATGAGTAATGAAAACATAAGTCTTAATGTTATCAAAGTTAAGTTTTTAGAAAAGGTCTTGGCCAAGTGTGAGAACCGTCACCAAATCAGGTTAGTCAACAATGACCATTGACCCGACCTTTGACTTCTAATTAGAAATTTGTAAAACTCTAAAAAGAAAAAATAAAAAAAAAAGAAACAAAAAAAACATTAAACTACATGTTATGTAAATACTACATATTATATGAAATATCAAATATTCTATGTGAATTAAATCCTAGTAAACTAAATAAATACTATCCTAGTCCTAACTTACCTATATCAAACGTCACAACAATTTCCTCTTTAGCCTCTTTACACGCTAGGAAATTAGTGTCCAAGTTAGAAGATATATCTGTTTATTTTTTTACAATATTCACGGCAATACTCACGGCAATATTCACGGAATATATTTTAGTTAATGCATATCATACCATTTTCTTGCTCATAAAACATATAACATACACCTTGTTCCCATTCTCTCTAAAGTATGGTCGTCGGCAACATGGTAGTCTCGACCTCAAGGCTAAAACTTATGTTTTGGTGGAGTTTTGATTCGTATTCAAGAAGATTTTCCATACTCGATCGGGTGATGGTTCGTTTTATCGAGTTTGGAATTCAAACGTGAGTTTTGGGCTCGAGTTTGTGATCAGGAATTTTTGTTACGTCGATAGATCATTGGTAGAAATTCGTGTTTGTGTTGAGGTTTGGTTCATGTTCGGATAGAAGTTTTCTGGTTCGTCCGCCGAAGGTTCGAGCTATGTTTTTTTTAAGCTTCGAGTTTCCACCAGATTCAAGTTAAATATAGTGTTGGTGTTTGGGTCGGTGTTAGTACTAGTGTTCGTTTTTTTATCTCGACTTTTCTCATTGGCTTGAAGGTATCTTTGATTCATTCATATTTTGCTTACATGATTCATACATATATATCATGCATGCATACGTATATACAACCAAGTGAACATGCCAATTTATTAAACTTTGTTTTATTACAAATATAATATATTAATTAGTGAAGAAACATATTAAAATTGATATTTGAATGTAATCTTGTTTAGCCATGTATGGAGTACTAACTGCCGCTTACTACAGTTCTTTCAGTTAACAACGATAATCCAAAGAAAACATTATATTGTTCACCTTCAAACACTTAACATATGATCAAACTATTATTTTAACATTGAGGTGCAAAAATAAGTAACTATGTCTAGCATAAAATAAGCAGGGAAGGTGCAAAACACGTAGTGGTAATATAAATAATGATATTAGATTGGTAAGATAATTAGTTAACAAGAAGTTATGGAATTTTGATTAGCCTAATAATAAAACAAACTACACCTAGGCCATGCAAGTTCTAGTGGATAATAAACACCAACAGATCATAAGCATAAATTATAAATAGGAGCTGCAACTAAATTGGTATCTAATTAAAAGCTTGTTCCCAGATTATTGTAGATTGGTTGAAGGAGTAATAGATTGATCACTATTATCGAGTGTGCGTTGGTTTCTTAAGATTATTTGCTTGGACTTGTACACTTTATCTCATCCGCTTCAAAGTGAGTACTCGTGGCCCCATTTTCCAATATTTTCTTGGGGGAAAATAATACTCAACTACTATTTCATTTACATTATTTCTTTCGATGTGCTAACATTTCTTTTAGACATGTATGTGTATATAATTATGCATTAGTTATGCAATATTGTTGGTATTATGTGTGTTCATATTGTGTGAATCATGACCAAGGATTTACAGTTTATCTTTGGGTAGAGGCACCCAGTACATCTTTGGGTAGAGGCACCCAGTTTATCTTTGGGAAGAGGCACCCAATTTATCTTTGGGAAGAGGCACCCAGTTTACCTTTGGGAAGAGGCACCCAGTATGACTTTGGGAAGAGCACCGGTGTATTTGGATTTCTATTGTGACCACGTGGTGGTCGGATTGCATGATGTGGATTACATTTCTTTTACTGCTTGCTCAGCACTATTACTTACACATATGTCCTTCATGTCTTTCATTGCACAGGAAATCTGATTTACTTATATCTTCTTGATTATACTATGCACAGTGACAATTTACATTTACTTAAAACTGCGAGCTTCATAACATTATGTGGCGGCTTTCGATATTATTTTGGTGATCGATGAAGCGTATTTGAAGGCATGCATATTGAAGTCACACATTGTCCTCGTATCATAGACTAAGTGACTTGGCGAGACCTTTGTAAAGACTTAACTATGATAATATTAAGACTTATGTTTTCATTTTGATATTGTATAAAACCTTTATGTAACATTATAAACCCATTTCTTAAATCATATATTGTGTTGTTCTACTATCTTATGCGATGTTACATTTCGTTGCACCTCGTGTTCCCATCTTAGCGGTGTGACATAATGGTATCAGGAGCGAGGTTATAGAGAATGCGGTTTCTAAAAAATAAAACCTAAACTATAACCAAACTAAAGTTTTCATAAAACCCCAAACATAGTGCAGTTAAACGCCTACCATTTCATCATCATTCTAAATTATGCATAGCTTTGATCCTATGCCTAATTCGGAGGATCATGGAATGATAAGGGTAGTTGTGTTGGTTCATATTTGGTTGAACAAAAACCTAGGTTACCTAAAATTGCATCGGTCGTGTATGTGCGCATTGCATTATATGCTTATCTGCATTCCTGTATGTGTTATACATTCTATATGTCGTCATATACGTTCTTAACCGTGTTACTACATGACCTTACTAGAATTTAAGGATGCCTTGTTTTTGTCATGCCTTTATATCAGTCGTGCTATTTGAACACTATTTTGAATGCATCCCAACAATGCGTGGTTGGAGGATCAGTACTGGGTATGTTAATTTTTGTTTATTAATAAAGAAAAAATCTTTAACTCCGGCTTAGGGTTAAACTCCAGTTGATAGTTGACTTGTCATGAGGACATATTGACTTCATCTTTTAAATTCTATATAGAATATGTTGTTTTGGCTATTCTGAATGCTAAGGACTAAGATATTATTTCCCTATGGGTCATATACCACGTCTCCCTATACCCCTCACTGTATCAGCAAGCCTGGATACACTTTGACCCGATATTATCAATAACTAGATATCGCGATATAACATTTTCTACGATGAACAACTTTTTTCAACACATTCCACTTGATAAGAACCTCATATTGGCGGAGAAAGTGTGGAATTAAATAATCAATTACTCTATGGTATTGTGCTCACTTCTTGAGCGCTAGAAAACTTAGTCACTTTCCAATACGATATCACTTATATATCATTAATAGATTGTGAGATACCATAGGAGCTATGATGTCTAAACTATTACTCAAAATCAAGGGAAACATCTCCCAACATAGTACCTGGCTGACTTTCCGATACCACTAATAAAACAATTTCAAGTCATGATACATTTGCCTAGATGAGTTAAATACTTGAACTCATGAACTTCAACTAATAATAAATTATGAGCATAACCAAACATTAATACCCAGTTAATCTTGAATCTTTTATTTCATAGATAGTTAATTCAACTAGTCATACACGCCTAACTGCACATTCTTCCTCGATGATTTTACTTCAACAGGCTTCCCTTAAAACCCTCTTATATCAACTATCAGACACGTAGTAACTCTTATTCTTTTCGACTCATGAAGATAGCAAATACATTGACTTTTAGAATGATGATTAAACTCATTCACCTTGTTCGTCTCAGTATGATATCTTTCCCATGAAACATGTACGTAAGACCTTCTTATAGGATGAATGAAATCATAGGTATCCAAACAGTCCCAAAGACTGTAGGGATCATAGTAACCATAGTCATGAACCAACAACGACATTACTCAAACGCACAATTAAATACACATGCATGTCCAAAAGAAATAAATATGACTTTGCCGCGACAAAATAAATAATGTAATGGAAATAGTAGTTGAGTATTATTTCCCCAAAAATATCGGAAAATAGGCGTGAGTACTCACCTTAAAAACGGATGAGAATATGAAACAAGACAATGAGATGTCGAAGAAAATCATGAGCTACTCATAGCACAATTAATCTACGAATTTACAATCATATATCATTTATAGATTCATTTTATAAGTCATAACTAATTTTAATACTTATTGTTATTAATTAACATGTCTTACGGTTATAACGAATACTTTGTCAAATAATAGATGAAATGTATCCTCAAATTAGTGATTAATGTATATAGATTTTTAAGTTTCATATAGTTTAAATGTATTCTTTATTAATGAATGAGAGAATTTTGGGTTAGACCGAATTAGGAAGTGAGGTTAAACGACTATGTATTAGAAGAAATTAAATAAAGATGAAAAAAAAAGATGAAAATAGATCAAGACACTACTATGCGTTATAAAAATCATATGAAACACCAAGTTAAATGAGACACCAACAAGGAGCATACCAGCGAGACCAGTTATACAAATATCCTTTAGACCTAGATCTTTACATCTGATTTTAGATTATGAAATTATAATATAGTCCTTGTATCAATTCAACTCCATACAAATCATGCATGCTACTCACGTATGAAATTTAAATCCCAAGGAAACACAACTCTAATGCGATGATACATGCTCATATCTAAATCCATGCGTGAAATAGCACATGCACAATTACAAAATTTTAACCAGATTTTATAGCATATGGACTCAAGACTAGCACACAACCAAAAAGAAAACTTGATAGGATTGACATATATAAAATCATTCGTGACATACACATGGAAACTCAAATTCATCACAAAAAGTAATGAGGTCTGGTTAATTTTTCTTCAAAGCATGCAAAGGATAAGTAACCTAAACTCACGCATACAAGATTATATTTTGTTTTAGATGTGGATTTGACACAACACATGTTTAACTAAGAATGATCGACCCGCAGAAGACAATCCGATTACAAAAAGCAGACACATGATTCTGAGACATGATATCCTTTTCTTAGCATGCATGCGAGACCATGAGATTATACAAATGAGAGAGCATAAGTTGTAATGAATGCGAAATACACCACTTGTCATGACCTCAAGCGGTTAACCTACCCACGAGCGATAACCCTCAACAAATAGAGATCAGTCGAAACCTCAACATGGACAAAACTCAATCTCGGCAAGAGCGACAAATGCAAACAAACTTAAACTAGGGCGAGTGAAGCAAGAACACCTAGACACCAATCTGCCATGAAAAACTCAAACCAAGAACATTTTAAATTCAGCAACTCTAAAACCTTACAAGGTCATGCGAAGTCAAGACTTGGAGTTTCATGTTGTGTTAATCTTTTATGTTACAAAGATACGTGCTATACCTATATTATTCGAATGACGCATGACATATAGCATCGAGACAAGATTAGATTAAGTTTTACCTTGAGCTTGAACCAATAACGATCGAAGAGGAACGACGATGGTACTCAAAGTCAACCACATACGATCACCAAAACTGCTATGAAACACGAACACAGGTACGACACTAGCAACTTCAGTGAATGATTTCCACATGAATAGATCTTGTATCGAACATGTAAGCCCTAATACGATCAAAGTATAATGCGAAGTATCATATCTCTTCTAGCATCGAATTGGTTTAGAATCGTTTAGGGTTTTATTTTGTTTTAGGAAAGATAGAATTATGAAGGAGGTGATATACAGATTTATGAAGAGAAACATAAGGAGATGTAATTGAGAGTTTGATAAATAATAGGGGGAACGTGTAAGGCAAATTGGGAAGGTTTATAATAGCCTTTGAAATATGCTTGAATGAATCAGTTATGTGAGTTATGTGATTGAATGAATTCAAAAATTATGGATTGAATGGTTTAAGTTTTGAAGGTTACCAAATTTGAAAAGAAAAAAAACGTGTGAAGGTCTAGGTGGTATTAGGAGTTTTATTTTTAGTTTTTTGTGTACGAGTATTTATTAGGAGAAAACAAATATCTTAGGTTAGTAACATTATTTTGTAATAATATTTATGATATATTAGTTGAAATGCAAGTTAACTTGGTTTAGTCTTTGAATTAATTGTACATGTGAATTTAGACCTTGTAGTTTTACAAGTATTATAATATGGTAACGAAAGTCGGGTCATGGATCTCCGTTGACTAATCTGATTTTGTAAGGGTTCTCACAGTATCACCCCGTTAGAAAGAATTTCGTCCCGAAATTCAATCAATTCTACTTCTCAAAATTTTTGCTACCGGTGGTGCAGGGTACTTGGTTTCATACAATCAGTGCGTTTACATGTATACTCATGTCTCTTTGTTAGAACTTCAACAACTTCTATAATTGAAATCTTAGTCGCATTATAGATTATTTAACTTCAGAGTGAGCATTTTGATTGGTTTTCAGGTTGAAGTCGATCATCAAACTTAAAGTCTTATGGATGATAATCAGTTTATCATTGGCAAGGCATTTCTTAAGGCTCAACACATCTTACCCACCAGGATTTTGAGGGTATTCTAACGGGGGAAAGGATATTCTATATTTAGGTTGGAAAGTTAAGCTAATGAAGGCATAGCCTAGATCCAACGACCAAATTAATTATATACAGGTAAACTAACCCAGGTTGCTCTCAATGCAAATGAGTCGGTGTTTGAATGAAGAATCTAGTGAGCAGCAAGGTTATAATGAAAGGACTAGAAATCAAACTAGCACACCAATGTGGGACAAAACCTATACACCAAAGTAAACACTATTAATGGAATATGAGATGCAATTGCAACTATCAAGTGATTAAATTTGATGGTGTAAGCATAAATTTTGAGGGTTCCCCAAACTGAGAAGCAACAAATAGGTTTCAAGCGACTTAAAGGTGGTGGGATTAGAAGAAGGTCACAGGTTCGCAAGGTAAGTGGGTCGCATTTGAGGGGAAAAATGGAAATGCAATGAGGATGAAGTTTTGGTTCACGAGGTTACGTAGGGCCTTTGAAAAAAAAGGATTTTCTAAACTTAGAGTAAGGAGAAATTAAACTTCAAGGGCATGAAAAGATAAACATGGAATTGTCTTATTATTCAGATAGTCAAGTAGCTACAGAGGGAAGAGCAATCATCTGCTCTCTATCCGGTATTTATCAAAACTCAAAATGGTTTGTAAGAATTATTATACTAAGAAGTTCTGTACAAGCAGTTAATGTAGGTATTGTTATTGGTATGATTGAAAGGAAATAGATAAACGATATTGCACTAAATGAATACAAGACCGGGAAGGTATAAATGTGCGATCTAAAAAATTAAAAATTTGGTTTTACTCAGGACGATGCGAGGATGATAGAACTTTTAATCATAGCCGCACAAATGAAATAAGAATTAAGCGGGTTCACGTTAATTTGGCATGAATACTTGCTACCATTGTAGAAGATCAGATATTTCCTTGCTTGAGGTTGCAACATATAATTAACTGGTGAATATTGTGGTTCTTGTGGGCACACTAAGGTCTATGTATTATGATCAAAAGAAAAGGCGATGATATGTGCATTTAAGGCAAAAGGATGGTCTTTTTGAAATGACTATCAAAGAAAGTTCTTGGGGTTCGCGTTAGGTACATTTCGTCGATAAGCGTACTTTCCAGCGTTCGATGTTTTTGGTGCCATAAGATATTTGGAGTCTACATTTTTTTGTACTACCATGAATCATAATTTTAAAAAAAAAACTTGGACAAAATGCTGTTTGTGGAATTTGTGGATTTAAATAATTGCTCATAAAAGTTGTTATATAATGTCTATTTATAATTTATAAAAATTTAATTTTTCATCTTTTGTCAGAATAATAATATTTTATTTTCCGTTATTTTGTCGGGTTTAATTAAAAAATGTTTGTGTATAATAAAACGTCTTAGGTTAAAATATTTATTCTTTTTAAAACGATGATTTCCTAAGTGTGTATTAAGTTGCTAATATAAATGGTTTAAATTTATTGTTTTAAATTTCCGGTCTTAACTAGTTGTGGTAAAATGTCTAGTTCTAATCAACCATTATTAATCCGTCGTAATCAATTTATCAAGTGGTCCGGTCTTACAAGTTTACAAGTTACTAATTTTCATATTGGGCCAACTAGCTCGATTAGTCAAATTTACTAAAGAGTTTAGTCCAAGTTTACTTACACATTGGTTCCAATAATAAGCCTAGCGACAAGTTTATAAATTTAGCCCATTAACAAGTTATAAGTTAAGCCTAATAGATTAACATATGCTAGATGGGTTCATAAGCCAAGATTTGAGGCAAGAATGCTAAAAAGATTTATTATAGTTGTATTTATGAATATAAGGGCGATTATTGTCTATGAAATTCATAAAAGTAGAGATTTACAAATATGGTATGGTATGAAGGTTACTAAACGGGTGAAGGAATGTATTTAGCTTAATTAGATGCGTGTTAGCGCAAAAATGAGAAGAAATGGGTTTTAGATGTGCTTAACATGAAGGGATGTTAGGTGGAATAATAATGGTTTCTTTAGGGACAACATGTAATCTAATAAATACCTCCCGGATGCAAGAGCATGAGGGTAATTGTAAAATTTTCTAGGAAATAGAATGGTTCATATGTTTCCAACACGTTTCTTGAGCCATGTGATGCGCTATTGTGAAATTTAAGGTAGATCTGAAAGCATAAAGGGCTTTCGAATATTGCAACACATGAGAAGGGTCATGGTTGTGTATTGTTGTGATGAAAGACGATTAGTGGTTATGCATCAAAGGCGGCAAAGACAATGAGAAAGATATATCAACTTCGTCATAGATTTGGCGATTCGTATACTTTCTTTGAAATCATGGTTTTACCTCATATGGTATTTTGTGTTTTATTATCGACCACAAAGATCTTACGCATACATGAGTTATGGAAAAGATCCCTCACGAGGCGAATAAGGTTGAGCGAAGTTAATAAAGGTATACGAAGGTGATATCTTCAATCATCTAGGAAAAGTAATTGTAGTTGTTGTCATCATGAGCGAAATGAATAAGGGTATGAAATAGAGTTTAGACAATGAAATTGACATACTCTTTGAGTCTCATAGTTGATATAAGAGAAATTTAGAGCAAATATGTTCAGGTGAAATCATCACATAGGATCGTGTAGCTGGGCATGTATGTCTATTTGATGATCAATGAATCAGAAGTTCAATGATAGAATTTGTGTAACCACCCGCATGTTTATGTTACTTTTCATTTTCGAGAATTTACTATTCACTTTTAATATTCATATTCACTATTCATCTCGTAAAATTTTTAATCCACATTCTCGTAAGATAAATTATTTTTAGTAATAACACGAGAGTTCAACCATCGTTAGATCATTTTCGCAAAAGTTATTAAGTAAACATCGTTTAAAAGTTTCGTTTTTAAGGCGGTCCATGGTTTAAACATGCATATACTGAAAATCAACTCGAAAATTTTCCTAGCATCGGATAAATTTTTTAGATCACTCATGATTAATTTGAAAATTTTTAAGAATTATTATTTTTAATATTACCAAATAAGAAGCGGTATGAAACAAAACTAAACTTCGTTTTTAAACAATTCTACTTACATCCGGACTTAGCGATTCTGCCTTTGTGTTTAATATGTTTTGATAGTTTTACATTTTTTTGGAGAATTCAAACATATTTCCCTCCTCCTTTGACCATAAAGGAATTAACCTTGTGCGTTCTACATTTTGCTAAATCGTAACTTTTTAAACTTCACGAATAAGCTGTAAAGTTATCCCATATGTGAATAACCACATTTTAACATCTCATATCACTTTTAGACTAATTTTAGTCTACTCTAACTAAATTCCGCGGTGGTTTCCGGAAATTTCGTTCTTTAATTGAAAAGGCGCGTATTACAGCGTTTTTTTCCGTATTTCCGACTTTAAGCATATTTTTGCACCCAATAAAACTTATCACCCATTTTATATTTTTAGATGGAGTATAATGATGAGTCTCATCATTCCTAAAAGTTTCGTATTTTTACGATACCGATTTTACGTTTATGGCCGGTTGGCATTTAGCGGAACCAAAACTCACTCAGTAACCAGATAATACCAAAACTAACCACCTAAGTCATCTTATCTTCACTAGCTGACCTAAGGGGGGGAGTCATCATTTTGGTGGCAAAATCCTAACCATGCTTCCTTTAGATCATTACAAGTGTCCTAACTTAACCATGGTTAATATTTAACCCAATATATGGTTAACAAAACTTACCCTCCTATAAATAGCAAGTGATATGCATCCTAAGAACCCTCACAATCTTTTTTGGGTCGTTCATATCACAAATCATACATATCTTCAATCATTTGATCTATAAACTCCAAGTTTATGCAAGGAAGTTCCAAAGATCAAGCTTCTACATCAAATCTCTAGCAAGTTTAAGTGATCTTCTTGAGTTTAAATACACTCAAGTCACTTAGTACTTCATCACCAACTCTTCAAGTTTGCAAGGGTGCCAAGGTGTGGAGCTAGCTCAATCCAAGTCTTCAAAATCAAAGTCCTATCCATACTAAGTTACTCCTTTCTTATTGAAAGCCAAAAGTTGTAAGCAACTTATCATCACCATCATCTCATCTTTATTATTCATAATCTTAACTATTTCATGCTATATATATTGTTACTATGTTGATTCATGATGTACATATACTCAATCACTTGTTTTAATTCACATATTGTCATAAAGGTAACAAACTAGTAAACTAGTCATATTCTACATATGTGAGACCATTAAAAACAGTAACATAAGGACTTTCTAACTTACATAATATGGTAGACAAGATAAAAATGTAAACATAGCAATTTTAATCACCCAAAGCGGACAAGCAGGTCAAAAGTTATATAAAAGAAAGTTAGCAAACCTAAACGCCAAAAGCGCCAATAGCTAGCTTTGGCGTTTTGAGTTACGCCATTTTAAAAAATGGTACTACGGTCGAATCATCAAAGCGTTAAAACACCGAAAGTTGTCCGGAGCGTTTTCCTTCAATAGGAAAGAAGCTGGGACCTTGAGAAAGCATAAATAGGCCAAAATCTTTCAAAAGCAGCTGCCAGTAAATATAGTCTCACGACTATACTTTTGTCACAACTAAAAGCAAACCAAGAGGCCAAATGGCCATAAGCCAAGACCACGGCTACGGCTAAGGCCAACTAGGTATCTTAAGACTATGGTTGTCAAGACCAAGTCAGTCGACAAGGCCATGGCTAAAGCCTTAAGGCTTGTTTACCCAATAGCGGATTAACTAAGGTGATCATATTTATGAAAGCGGCGAGAACTTGTAAAAACTAGATACTTGTAAGAACATGATAAACTTATTTATATAACAATCTTCACTCAAAACATATATTATATCTACTAAGTGCTACAATATAGCAGCTTCATGTGAGGGGTTTCATTTGAGTAAAAAGCGTGTCGGCACGAGTTCTTTGATTCTGATTTAAAGTGTCCTAGCTCCTCGAGCGTTCTTGCATGACCTCGAATTATGATGGCCCGAGCAGTGAATGCGATATCTATAAACTAAATATGTTTTCACAACTAGACCATTTCTATAAATGACATACACAAATACCATGTACTACATCATGATCAACATAGAGACGTTATATAGGATGGTTTATGTTTTCCTAAACATTGTTCCAAACCTAAGTCGCAACATCCTAGTTTAGGTTGCTCGTAGAAGTTCTCACGGCATATCCATCATGCTCATTATACATTTGATATCATTTACTCTGAGGTGAGTTCATAGCCCCACTTTCTATTATTTAATTGTTTTACAAACTCTTGGGGAAAATACATGCTTTATTTTAAACCGAACACATTGCTTTCAAACAAAAGCGGGGCTCAAGTATCTAGCGTATTGAGGCGCGGTAGTATCAAACAAAAAGCGGCTCAAGTATCACATACTTGAGGCCGTGGTATCAAACAAAAAGCGGGGCTCAAGTATCATGTACTTGATCGATTGTTATTAGCATAAGTTACGCATTTGCCAAACTTAAGTCCGCAATCATGAATCATTAATCACTATGTAGCGAGGTAAACGTGAATATTGTGAATATATCTATTGGGATTGGCGAATCCCGTTTGTGTTAGCCCCATTAAAGGCAAACAAGCGCCACTATATTTGAGTAACATTAGGTAAAAATGGCAATTTACTAATTAGAACGCGTAACAGAGCATTTTCACCAATTAATTTTGGAACAAGTGCGCCTTGATTGCATCTTTGCTTAGTCTAATAATGCTGTTTTGCTTTCAAACCTTTGGTGTGAATTTATAACTCACACTACAAACATAATGTGTTCAACCATCAAACAAACTCTATGAATTTCACTCAACCTTTGTTTGGAGTTTAACATGTATTTCAGTCCATAATGTGAAGGGCTTGCGGAAGAGCAAGGATCTTTGAAGGCTATAAATTTTATCATCATTCGAAAACCTATTTACTATATTTTGTAAACAATGGAACCAACTGGGACCTCATTTTTGTAAACTCCGATATTTATATAAATCGAATGATAAATCCTTTTTAAGCGACTCCTTTAGAGATGGTTTTCTATTATTATATTTGACTGTGCCATGAAGTAACACCCAGTTTGAATTCATTGCGTATCACGAAATTGGGGGTGTTCAGATTGATTATCGAAACCTGATTATAAGAGAAAGCGAATCTAGTAGACTTAAACTATAACTACTTTTACAAACTAAAACATTTTATAGCCTTCCGTTCTCAGTTACTTCCATCCTCCGAGACGATTATGTGACATTTAGGCATTTTAAGCTATACAAACATACTAGTATATTGATATATACACTTGACATAATTTCAATCATAAACAAAGTACTCAACATATATCGCGCATATGCCTATTCTAAGGCATTACGGGAACAATCATATTTTTCCTAATCTCCGATCATGCATCTACCTGGTGCTTTTGAGGATTACGAAACTTTATCCAAGACATTATGGCTGACTACAATGGTCTTTCTTACTTCGGACATTGTGGGTTACACAATGGTCTCTTCATCATTTCTCAAGACATTGTAGGTTACACAATGATCTCTCTATCATTTCTCAAGACATTGTGGTTTTACCAATGGTCTCTTTCATCACTTCTCAAGACATTATGGGTTTACACAATGATCTCCATCATTTCTTAGGCATTGTGAGTTACACAATGGTCTCTATTATTTCCTAGACATTGTGAGTTACACAATGGTCTCAACTATTTCTCGGACATTGTGAGTTGCACAATGGTCTCCTTCACCCCTCTCAGATATTGTAAGTATACAATAGTCTCTAAAAATTATCTTATAAACATTATATGATATTGTTTTCCATGAAACGCCCGTCCGCAGTCTATCAATTTCCCTAACGGAAATACAAGAAATGGGATTTCTAAAGGACAAAGTGACTCATCATCTACAAAAGGCTTTGAAGTTGACAACTTTCTCTACATTCATCAAAATTCTCTTTTGAAACCTTCATTGTTAAATGTCCATGAATCTTAGAATTACTTAAGATTTCCTTTCTTTTCCACACGTATCTACCCATACTATCTTCTATGCAAAGGAATGTGAAAACATAGGTTACAAGTCTTTTATGGCCGGGACTTGCAATCAGATGGTTTGATATAGCCTTTGCTTAGTGGACAATTTCTCAAAAGCTATGGACATATCACAAGTATACCTAATTTAGGTATTTGAAAAATTTATCGAACCTCATTAAATATAGCCTAATCACCTATATTTAACCTTGGGATAATGGATCATAGTCACGATTAACTATGTTAGAGCTTAAATTTTTCAAACAAGAGAATAGTTATACAAGGGTTATATTCGGGTTAATTTCTTACTTAAACTTCGATAAACCACCACAATTCATTAAAAAGATCTAGAGCAGTAGTGTTTTACCACTCAGTGAGATCTTAACACTTATGTATACTACCTAATTTCATTCTTGAAAGTTTTCATTTATGAAATAATCCTAACTACTATCTTAGGATAGTCATCAAATCTTCTCGTCATTTCTTAGAAGTGCTAGCTTTGTTTAGGTTTCAAGGATATAATTCGACATAATACTTTAAAATTCACTTTTGATTTTAAAACAAACTTGACATCTCTACCTAAGAATAATGGTAAGCGTATGCTACACTCTTCTAATCATCAACATATCACATCATTATCTCGAACCACATTGTAAGTCAATATATGAAACTTCACACTATCACGTTTCCTTCAAACACTAGTTGACATAAACACTATAGGATATGACCTTCATCCTGAAACCACCTAAGACAATGATCAACTTTGGAAATGGTTTGAATAACCACTTGCCACTAGCAAGACTTTCCTACAACGACAATTGTCACATTATTATAAACCATTTCACATCAACAATATCTTACACCTTTGATTAAAAATAGTTACCCTAACAACAACAAAACTATTCCATTTTGAGGCACTATATAAGAGCGAGTATTAGTTAAACCATTTCTTTGGACTAAGGTATTGAGATCACCCACAGAAACAACTAAGGAAACCATACAAATACAAATTAGGCTCCATACGCACTATCACCAAAAACTCTATGTTAGAAATTAAGGTTTTATTGATAGTCTCAATACAATAAGATATGATTCATTTTGAAAATCGAGAAAAGCCTAACTTGAGGTGTATAGAACTCAATAAGATTTTAACAAAACCTTTTAGATAATCAATTTAAGCCACATGATACATAATACATTCTATGACTAGAAACTTGAGAACACAAAGATTAGAATTTGGCGTATACATCCTCATTTTCCTAGACATTTCAACATTGGATATACCTTGAATTCGAGACAGATTCCCATTAGGGGTGAGACTGTAACCACCATGTTTATGTTACTTTTCATTTTAAATTTACTATTCACTTTTACTATTCATATTCACTATTCATCTCGTAAAATTTTTAATCCACATTCTCGTAAGATAAATTAGTTTAGTAATAACGAGAGTTGACCATGCGTTAGATGTTTTCGCAAAAGTTATTAAGTAAACATCGTTTTAAAAGTTTAGTTTAAGGCGGTCCACGTTTAAACATCACAGCATATACGAAAATCAACTCGACAATTTTCCTCATCGGATAAATTTTTAGATCACTCATGATTAATTTGAGAATTTTTAAGATTTATTATTTTAATATTACCAAATAAGCCGTATTGTGAACAAAAAAACTAAACATACGTTTTAAACAATTCTACTTACATCAGGACTTAACGATTCTGCCTTTGTGTTTCTAATATGTTTTTGACACTTTTACATTTTTGGAAAAGTCAAACATATTTCCACTCCTCTTGACCATAAAGGAATTAACCTTGTATGCGTTCTACATTTACCTTAAATCGCGTAACTTTTTAAACTTCACGAATAAGCGTAAGTTATCCACGCGTATGACGAAAAACAAATTTTAACATCTCATATCACTTTTAGACTAATTTTAGTCTACTCTAAATAAATTCGCGGTCGTTTCCACGAAATTTCGTTTCTTTTCTGAAAAGCTGCGTGTTAGCGTTTTTACCCGTATTTCGACTTTAAGCGGTATTTTTGCACCCAATAAGACTTATCACCCATTTTATATTTTTAGATGGAGTATAATGATGAGTCTCATCATTCCTACAAGTTTAGTATTTTTTACGATACCGATTTTTACGTTTTATGGCCCGGTTGGCATTTAGCAGACGAAAAAACTCACTCGTAACCAAGATAATACCAAACTAACCACCTAAGTCATCTTATCTTCACTTGTGACCTAAGGGGGATTCATCATTTTGGGGGCAAAATCCTAACCATGCTTCCTTTAGATCATTACAAGTGTCCTAACTTAACCCTGGTTAATATTTAACCCAATATATGGTTAACCAAACTTACCCTCCTATAAATAGCAAGTGATATGCATCCTAAGAACCCTCACAATCTGTTTTGGGTCGTTCATATCACAAATCATACATATCTTCAATCATTTGATCTATAAACTCCAAGTTTATGCAAGGAAGTTCCAAAGATCAAGCTTCTACATCAAATCTCTAGCAAGTTTAAGTGATCTTCTTGAGTTTAAATACACTCAAGTCACTTAGTACTTCATCACCAACTCTTCAAGTTTGCAAGGGTGCCAAGGTGTGGAAAGTGGCTCAATCCAAAGTCTTATCAATCAAAGTCCTATCCTTACTAAGTTACTCCTTTCTTATTGAAAGCCAAAAGTTGTAAGCAACTTATCATCACCATCATCTCATCTTTATTATTCATAATCTTAACTATTTCATGCTATATATATTGTTACTATGTTGATTCATGATGTACATATACTCAATCACTTGTTTTAATTCACATATTGTCATAAAAGTAACAAACTAGTAAACTAGTCATATTCTACACATGTGAGACCATTAAAAACAGTAACATAAGGACTTTCTAACTTACATAATATGGTAGACAAGATAAAAAGGTAAACATAGCAATTTTAATCACCCGAAACGGACAAGCGAGTCAAAGTTATAAGCAAAAAGTTAGCGAAACCTAAGCTGAAAGCGCCAATAGCCTTTGTTTTGAGTTACGCGCCATTTTAAAAATGGTACTTCGGTTCGAATCATCAAAAAGTTAAAACCACGAAAGTTGTCGAACGACGTTTTCTTTGTTTGCAAAGAAGCTCGGACCTTGAAAACGCATAAATAGGCCAAAATCTTTCAAAAGCGAAGCTGCTTGAAATATAGTCTCATAACTATACTTTTGTCACAACTAAAAGCAAGCCAAGAGGCCTAATGGCCATAAGCCAAGACCACGGCTACGGCTAAGGCCAAAGCTAAGTCTTAAGACTATGGGAGTCAAGATCAAAGTCCGCGCAAGGCCATGGCTAAAGCCTTAAGGCTTGTTTACCCAAGACCGTTAACTAAGGTGATCATATTTATGAAAACGACGAGAACTTGTAAAAACTAGATACTTGTAAGAACATGATAAACTTATTTATATAACAATCTTCACTCAAAACATATATTATATCTACTAAGTGCTACAATAGTAGCGAGCTTCATGTGAGGGGTTTCATTTGAGTAAAACGTATCTACGAGTTTCTGGATTCACGATTCAAAGTGTCCTAGCTCCTCGAGCGTTTCTTGCATGACCTCTGCATGATGGCCCGAGCAATGTCTCGATATCTATAAACTAAATACGTTTTCACAACTAGACCATTTCTATAATTGACATACAAAAATACCATGTACTACATCATGATCAACATAGAGACGTATATAGGATGGTTTATGTTTTTCTAAACATTGTTCCAAACCTAAGTCGCAACATCCTATTTTAGGTTGCTCGTAGAAGTTCTCACGGCATATCCATCATGCTCATTATACATTTGATATCATTTACTCTGAGGTGAGTTCATAGCCCCACTTTCTATTATTTAATTGTTTTACAAACTCTTGGGGAAAATACATGCTTTATTTTTAAAGCCGAACACATTGCTTTCAAACAAAAGCGGGCTCAAGTGTCTAGCGTATTGAGGCGTAGTAACAAAAATCGGGCTCAAGTATCACATACTTGAGGCCTTATCAAACAAAGCGGGCTCAAGTATCATGTACTTGATCTGATTGTTATTAGCACTAAGTTACCGCATTTGCCAAACTTAAGTCCCTTAATCATGAATCATTAATCACTATGTGAGAGTGGGCGCGAATATTGTGAATAGATCTATTGGGATTGACGAATCCCGTTTGTGTTAGCCCCATTAAAGGCAAACAAACGCACTATATTTGAGTAACATTAGGTAAAAATGGCAATTTACCTATTAGGGTACGTACCGACATTTTCACCAATTAATTTTGGAACCGCGTTAGCATTGATTGCATGATGCCTAGTCTAATAATAACTGTTTTGCTTTCAAACCATTGGTGTGAATTTATAACTCACACTACAAACATAATGTGTTCAACCATCAAACAAACTCTATGAATTTCACTCAACCTTTGTGTTGACGGTTTTAAGCATGTATTTCGAGGTCCATAATGCGGCGCAGGAAGAGCAAGGATACTTAAGAAGGCTATAAATTTTTATTATCATTGAAAACCTATTTAATATATTTTGTAAACAATGGAACCAACTGGGACCTCATTTTTGTAAACTCTGATATTTATATAAATCGAATGATAAATCCTTTTTAAACGACTCCTTTAGAGATCGTTTTCTATTGTTATGACTGTTGTGCCATGAAGTAACACCCAGTTTGAATTCCGCTGCGTATCACGAAATTGGGGGTGTTACAATTTGAGTATAAATATTTTGGTGACGCTCGGAAGTTATCATTAGGTGAAGTTCATGAGTTCAAGTATTCGACTTATCTAGGCAGTACTTAAGATGTGTAATGATTTTGGAATTGTTGTATTAATGGTCTGAAAATGTATAAGTCCATCAGATACTTTGAAAAGATGTTTGACTTGATTATGGGTAAGACATCAAATCCTTATGGTAACTTACAGTGCATTGTTTTCCAATGTAAAAGTGATATTGTATTGAAAAAAAGGCTAAGTTGTTCTAGAACTCAGGAAAAGAGTACGATACAATATAGTAATTGTACATTGATGTTTTATAATTCGTCACATCCTCTAACAATACGAGGTCCTTAACAAGCGAATGAGTTTAAAAAAGTCGTTCATCGTAGAAAGTGTTATATCATGGTACCTTATTATTGATAATCTTAGATCAGAGTGTATTCAGGCCTGTTCACAAGGTGAAAGGTATGGGAAGACGAGGCATATGATCTAAAGATATAGGAAAATAATTACTTGGTCGTTAAATTAGTATTCAGAATTGCCAAAATAGCTTAATCTATATAACATTTTAAAAGTAAAATCAATATGACCTTCCAACAATGCATTGTTGGGATGCATCCAAAAATAGTGTTCCAATTGCATGACTGATATAAAGGAATACTAGGAAGCATAGTGTAACAAACCAAACAAAGCATGATAGAAACAAGGCATCCTTAAACTCTAGTAGTGGTCACGATATATCACATAAATGATGACATATAAAATGCATAACAACACCGATATGAATGCAAATAAGCACACAATGCAAACCGCACATGCACACGACTAATGCAATTTCAAGTGTCCTAGGTTTTTGGGTCCACCAAACATGAACCAGGGTAACTACCCCCATCATTCCATGATCCCTCCTGAATTAGGCATAGTTGATCACGCTATGCATAATTTAGGAACGATGATGAAATGCTTGGGCTAGCTGACTCGTACCATGATTGGGGTTTTACTAGAACTTTAATTTGGTTATAGTTTGGGTTTTTATTTTTAGAAAAACCGGCATTCTCTATAACCTTTGGCTCTGATACCATTATGTCACACCCTGCTAAGAGCGGAAAACACGAGGTGCAACGAAATGTAACATCGCATAAGATAATAGAACAACACCATATAAGATTTAAGAAGTGGGTTCACAATGTTACATAAAGATTTTATACAATAATGAATAATGAAAACATAAGCCTTAATGTTATCAAACTTAAGTCTTTAGAAAAGGTCTTGGCTAAGTCACTCGGTCATTGATATGAGAACAATGCTTGACGTCAAAATGCATGACTTCAAAATGTGACTATCGGTCACCTGAAAATAATACTAAAAAATGTCAACATAAAGTTGGTGAGCTCGTAGGTTTAAGGAAATATAAGTATAAAACAGTTTGTTGTGCATGCAAATTGTAAGTAGGACATGAGTATAAATAATAGCGTAGAGCAAGTAGTAAATGAGATGTAATCCACATAATGAAATCCGACCACCATGTGGTCCCGTGCACAATAGAAATACAATCAGTTATTATCGCAAACCAGCTGGAGCTAAACTGTAGGATGAATGAAATCATAGGTATCCAAACAGCCACAAAGACTGTAGGGATCATAGTAACCATAGTCATGAACCAACCACCACATTACTCAAACGCACAATTAAATACACATGCATGTCCAAAAGAAATAAATATGACTTTAGCACAGCAAAATAAATAATGTAATGGAAATAGTAGTTGAGTATTATTTTTCCCCAAAAAATATCGGAAAATGGGGCCACGAGTACTCACCTTAAAACGGATGAGAATATGAAACAAGAGAAAGCAGATAATCGAAAGAAAATCGCAAGCTACTCCTTCTTCAATTGATCTACCTGAATTTACAATCATATATCATTTATAGATTCATTTTATAAGTCATAACTAATTTTAATACTTATTGTTATTAATTAACATGTCTTACGGTTATAACGAATACTTGGTCAAATAATAGATGAAATGTATCCTTAAATTAGTGATTAATGTATATAGATTTTTAAGTTTCAATTAGTTTAAATGTATTCTTTATTAATGAACGAGAATTTTGGGTTAGACCGAATTAGGAAGTGAGGTTAAGCGACTATGTATTAGAAGAAATTCAATTAAGATGAAAAAAAGGAGATCGAAAATAGATCAAGACACAACTATCGTTATAAAAATCCTTATTGAAACACCAAGTTAAACGAGACACCAACAAGGGAGCATACCCACGAGACAAGTTATAAAAATATCCTTTAGACCTAGATCTTTACATCTGATTTTAGATTATGAAATTATAATATAGTCCTTGTATCAATTCAACTCCATACAAATCATGCATGCTACTCACGTATGAAATTTAACTCCCAAGGAAACACAACTCTGATAAACGATGATACATGCACATATCTACATCCATGCGTGAAATAGCACATTCACAATTACAAAACCTTAAACCAGATTTTATAGAATATGGACTCAAAACTACCACACAAACAAAAAGAAAACGCGACAGGATTGACATATATAAAATCATGCGTGAAATACACATGCAAACTCAAATTCATCACCAAAAGTAATGAGGTCTGGTTAATTTTTCTTGGAAGCATGCAAAGGATCATAACCCCCTCGCTCTGCATACAAGATTATATTTTTGTTTTAGATGTGGATTTGACACAACACACACGTTTAACTAAAAAATGATCGACCACGAAGACAATCCGATTACCAAAAACAGACACATGATTTATGAGACATGATATCCTTTTCTTAGCATGCATGTGAGACCATGAGATTCGACAAATGAGAGAGCATAAGTTGTAATGCGACAACAGCCACACCACTTGTCATGACCTCAAACGGTTAACCTACCCATGAACGATAACCCTCCAACAAATAGAGATCGAAGTCGAAACCTCAACACGGACAAAAATTCAATCTCAGCAAGAATGACAATCCGAAACAAACTTAAACTAGGACGAGTGAAACAGAACACTTAGACACCAATATTCCATGAAAAACTCAAACCAAGAACATTTTAAATTCAGCAACTCTAAAACCTTACAAGGTCATGCGAAGCCAAGACTTGGAGTTTCATCTTGCGTTAATCTTTTATGTTATAAAGATACGTGCTATACCTATATTATTCGAATGACGCATGACATATATCATCGAGACAAGATTAGATTAAGTTTTACCTTAAGCTTGAACCAATAACAATCGAAGAGGAACGACGATGGTACTCGAAGTCAACCATATACGATCACCAAAACTGCTATGAAACACGAACACAGGTACGACACTAGCGACTTCAGTGAATGATTTCCACATGAATAGATCTTGTATCGAACATGTAAGCCCTAATACGATCGAAGTATAATGCGAAGTATCATATCTCTTCTAGCCACAAATTGGTTTAGAACCGTTTAGGGTTTTATTTTGTTTTAGGAAATATAGAATTATGAAGGAGGTGATATATAGATTTATGAAGAGAAACATGAGGAGATGTAATTGAGAGTTTGATAAATAATAGGGGGAGCGTGTAAGGCAAATTGGGAGGTTTTTAATAGCCTTTTAATTAGGCTTGAATGAATCAGTTATGTGAGTTATGTGATTGAATGAATCCGAAAATTATGGATTGATTGGTTTAATTTTTAAGGTTACCAAATTTGAAAAGAAAAAAAACGTTTGAAGGTCTAGGTGGTATTAGGATTTTTGTTTTTAGTTTTTTGTGTACAAGTATTTATTAGGAGAAAACAAATATCTTAGGTTAGTAACATTATTTTGTAATAATATTTATGATATATTAGTTGAAATGCAAATTAACTTGGTTTAGTATTTGAATTAATTGTACATGTGAATTTAGACCTTGTAGTTTTACAAGTTTTATAATATGGTAACGAAAGTTGGGTCAAGGATCTCCGTTGACTAATCTGATTTTGTGAGGGTTCTCACAGTATCACCCCGTTAGAAAGAATTTTGTCCCTAAATTCAATCAATTCTACTTCTGAAATTTTTTGCTACCGACTGGGTGCAGGGTACTTGGTTTCATACAATCAGTGCATTCACATGTATACTCATGTCTACTGTTCGAACTTCAACAACTTCTATAATTGAAATCTTAGTGCGTATAGATTATTTAACTTCCCAAGTGAGCATTTTGATTGGTTTTCCAGGTTGAAGTCAGTCATCAAACATAAAGTCTTATGGACTGATAAATCAGTTTATCATTGGCAAGGCATTTCTTAAGGCTCAACACATCTTACCCACTAGGATTTTGAGGGTATTCTAACAGGGAAAGGATATTCTATATTTAGGTTGGAAAGTTCGCTAATGAAGCTGCTAGCCTAGATCCAACAACCAAATTAATTATAACTGGGTAAACTACCCCCAGTTGCTCTCAATGCAAATGAGTCAGTGTTTGAATGAAGAATCTAGTGAACGGCAAGGTTATAATGAAAGGACTAGAAATCAAACTAGCACAACAATGTGGGACAAAACCTATACACCAAAGTAAACACTATTAATGGAATATGAGATGCAATTGCAACTATCAAGTGATTAAATTTGATGGTGTAAGCATAAATTTTGAGGGGTTCCCTCAAGACGAAGCAACAAATAGGTTTCAACGACTTAAATTGGTGAGATTAGAAGAAGGTTACAGGTTCGCAAGGTAAGTGGGTCGCATTTGAGGGGAAAAATGGAAATGCAATGAGGAAGAAGTTTTGGTTCACTAGGTTACGTAGGCAGGCCTTGAAAAAAAAAGGATTTTCTAAACTTTGAGTAAGGAGAAATTAAACTTCAAGGGCATGCAAAGATAAACATGGAATTGTCTTACTATTCAGATAGTCAAGTAGCTACAGAGGGAAGAGCAATCATCTGCTCTCTATCCGGTATTTATCAAAACTCAAAATGGTTTGTAAGAATTGTAATACTAAAAAGTTCTGTACAAGCAGTTAATGTAGGTATTGTTATTGGTATGATTGAAAGGAAATGAATCGCTTGATATTGCACTAAATGAATACAAAGACCGGGAAGATATAAGTAGCCGATCAAAAAAAATGAAAAATTTGGTTTACCCCAGACGATGCAGGATGATAGAACTTTTAATCATAGCCGCACAAATGAAATAAGAATTAAGCAGGGTTACGTTAATTTGGCATGAATACTTGCTACCATTGTAGAAGATCAGATATTTCCTTGCTTGAGGTTGCAACATATAATTAACTGGTGAATATTGTGGTTCTTGTGGGCACACTAAGGTCTATGTATTTGTCAAAAGAAAAGGGACGATGATATGTGCATTTAAGGCAAAAAGGATAGTCTTTTGAAATGACTATCAAGAAAGTTCTTGGGGTTACGTTAGGTACATTTCTCGTTGATAACGTACTTTCCCGCGTTCGATGTTTTGGTGCCATAAGATATTTGGAGTCTTCTGTTTTGTACTACCACATGAATCATAATTTTAAAAATAACTTGGATAAAATGCTATTTGTGAAATTTTTGGATATAAATAATTGCTCATAAAAGTTGTTATATAATGTCTATTTATAATTTATAAAAATTTAATTTTTCGTCTTTTGTCAGAATAATAATATTTGATTTTCCGTTATTTAGTCGGGTTTAATTAAAAAATGTTTGTGTATAATAAAATGTCTTAGGTTAAAATATTTATATATTTTTTTTAAAACGATGATTTCCTAAGTGTGTATTAAGTTGCTAATATAAATGGTTTAAATTTATTGTTTTAAATATCCGGTCTTAACTAGTTGTGGTAAAATGTCTAGTTCTAATCAACCATTATTAATCCGTCGTAATCAATTTATCAAGTGGTCCGGTCTTACAAGTTTACAAGTTACTAATTTTCATATTGGGCCAACTAGCTCGATTAGTCAAATTTACTAAAGAGTTTAGTCCAAGTTTACTTACACACTGGTTCCAATAATAAGCCTAGCAGCAAGTTTATAAATTTAGCCCATTAACAAGTTATAAGTTAAGCCTAATAGATTAACATATGCTAGATGGGTTCATAAGCCAAGATTTGAGGCAAGAATGCTAAAAAGATTTATTATAGTTGTATTTATGAATATAAGGGCGATTATTGTCTATGAAATTCATAAAAGTAGAGATTTACAAATATGGTATGGTATGAAGGTTACTAAATGGGTGAATCAATGTATTTAGCTTAATCCGTACATGTTGACTGCAAAGAATGAGAAGGAAATGGGTTTTAGATGTGCTTAACATGAAGGGATGTTCTGTAGACAATAATGGTTTGCTGGGGACAACATGTGATCTAATAAATACCTCCCAGATGCAAGAACTGATGAGGTAATTGTAAAAATTTTCTAGGAAATACGGTGGTTCATATGTTTCCAATACGTTTCTTGAGCCATGTAGTACGCTATTGTGAAATTTAAGGTAGATCTGAAAGCATAAAGGGCTTTCGAATATTGCAACACATGAGAAGGGTCATGGTTGTGTATTGTTGTGATGAAAGACGATTAGTGGTTATGCATCAAGGCAGCAAAAGACAATGAGAAGAGATATCCAACTCGCGTCATAGATTTGGCAGTCGTATACTTTCTTTGAAATCATGGTTTTACCTCATATGGTATTTTGTGTTTTATTATACTGACCACAAAGATCTTACGTACATGCGTTATGGAAAAGATCCCTCACAGAGACGAATAAGGTGAACGAAGTTAATAAAGGTATACGAAGGTGATATCTTCAATCATCCAGGAAAAGTAATTGTAGTTGTTGTCATCATGAGCCGAAATGAATAAGGAGTATGAAATAGAGTTTAGACAATGAGAATTGACATTACTACGAGTCTCATAGTTGATATAAGAGAAATTTAGAGCAAATATGTTCAGGTGAAATCATCACAGAGGATCATGTAGCTGGGCATGTATGTCTATTTGATGATCAATGAATCAGAAGTTCAAGGATAGAATTTGAGTATAAATATTTTGGTGACGCTCGGAAGTTATCATTAGGTGAAGTTCATGAGTTCAAGTATTCGACTTATCTAGGCAGTACTTAAGATGTGTAATGATTTTGGAATTGTTGTATTAATGGTCTGAAAATGTATAAGTCCATCAGATACTTTGAAAAGATGTTTGACTTGATTATGGGTAACATATCAAATCCTTATGGCAACTTACAGTGTATTGGTTTTCCAATGTAAAAGTGATATTGTATTGAAAAAAAGACTAAGTTGTTCTAGAACTCAGGAAAAGAGTACGATACCATATAGTAATTGTACATTGATGTTTTATAATTCGTCACATCCTCTACCAGAGGTCCTTAACAAGTGGAATGAGTTAAGAAAAGTCGAGTTATATCATGGTACCTTATTATTGATAATCTTAGATCTGAGTGTATTCAGGCCTGTTCACAAAGTGAAAGGTATGGGAAGAAGAGGCATATGATCTAAAGATATAGGAAAATAATTACTTGGTCGTTAAATTAGTATTCAGAATTGCCAAAATAGCTTAATCTATATAGCATTTTAAAAGTGAAATAAATATGACCTTCCAACAACGCATTGTTGGGATGCATCCAAAAATAGTGTTCCAATTGCATGACTGATATAAAGGCATACTAGGAAGCATAGTGTAACAAACCAAAAAAAGCATGACAGAAACAAGGCATCCTTAAACTCTAGTAGTGGTCACGATATATCACATAAATGATGACATATAAAATGCATAACAACACCGATATGAATGCAAATAAGCACACAATGCAAACCGCACATGTACACGACTAATGCAATTTCAAGTGTCCTAGGTTTTTGGGTCCACCAAACATGAACCAGGGTAACTACCCACATCATTCTATGATCCCTCCTGAATTTGGCATAGTTGATCAGGCTATGCATATTTTAGGAATGATGATGAAATGCTTGGGCTAGCCGACTCGTACCATGATTGGGGTTTTACTAGAACTTTAATTTGGTTATAGTTTGGGTTTTTATTTTTAGAAAAACCGGCATTCTCTATAACCTTTGGCTCTGATACCATTCTGTCACACCCCGCTAAGAGCGGAAAACACGAGGTGCAACGAAATGTAACATCGCATAAGATAATAGAACAACACCATATAAGATTTAAGAAGTGGGTTCACAATGTTACATAAAGATTTTAAACAATAATGAGTAATGAAAACATAAGTCTTAATGTTATCAAAGTTAAGTCTTTAGAAAAGGTCTTGGCCAAGTCACTCGGTCATTGATATGAGAACAATTCTTGACTTCAAAATGCATGACTTCAAAATATGACTATCGGTCACCAGAAAATAATACTCGAAAATTTCAACATAAAGTTGGTGAGCTCGTAGGTTTAAGGAAATATAAGTATAAAACAGTTTGTTGTGCATGCAAACTGTAAGTAGGACATGTGTATAAATAATAGCGCAGAGCAAGTAGTAAATTAAATGTAATCCACATAATGAAATCCGACCACCACGTGGTCCCGTGCACAATAGAAATTCAACCAGTTATTATCGCAAACCAGCTGGAGCTAAACTGTTGGATGAATGAAATCATAGGTATCCAAACAGTCCCAAAGACTGTAGGGATCATAGTAACCATAGTCATGAACCAACAACGACATTAATCAAACGCACAATTAAATACACATGCATGTCCAAATGAAATAAATATGACTTTAGCACTGCGAAATAAATAATGTAATGGAAATAGTAGTTGAGTATTATTTTCCCCCAAAAAATATCGGAAAATGGGGCCACGAGTACTCACCTTAAAACAGATGAGAATATGAAACAAGAGCAAGCAGATAATCGAAAGAAAATCGCAAGCTACTCCTTCTTCAATTGATCTACCTGAATTTACAATCATATATCATTTATAGATTCATTTTATAAGTCATAACTAATTTTAATACTTATTGTTATTAATTAACATGTCTTACGGTTATAACGAATACTTGGTCAAATAATAGATGAAATGTATCCTTAAATTAGTGATTAATGTATATAGATTTTTAAGTTTCAATTAGTTTAAATGTATTCTTTATTAATGAACGAGAATTTTGGGTTAGACCGAATTAGGAAGTGAGGTTAAACGACTATGTATTACAGTAGAAGAAATTAAATAAAGATAAAAAAAGGAGATCGAAAATAGATCAAGACACTACTATCGTTATAAAAATCCTAATCGAAACACCAAGTTAAACGAGACACCAACAAGGGAGCATACCCACGAAACAAGTTATACAAATATCCTTTAGACCTAGATCTTTACATCTGATTTTAGATTATGAAATTATAATATAGTCCTTGTATCAATTCAACTCCATACAAATCATGCATGCTACTCACGTATGAAATTTAAATCCCAAGGAAACACAACTCTAATAAACAATGATACATGCTCATATCTAAATCCATGCGTGAAATAGCACATGCAAAATTACAAAATTAAAACCAAATTTTATAGCATATGGACTCAACACTAGCACACAACCAAAAAGAAAACATGACAGGTTTGACATATATAAAATCATGCGTGACATACACATGCAAACTCAAATTCATCACCAAAAGTAATGAGGTCTGGTTAATTTTTCTTGGAAGCATGCAAAGGATCATAACCCCCTCGCTCTGCATACAAGATTATATTTTTGTTTTAGATGTGGATTTGACACAACACACACGTTTAACTAACAAATGATCGACCACGAAGACAATCCGATTACCAAAAACAGACACATGATTTACGAGACATGATATCCTTTTCTTAGCATGCATGTGAGACCATGAGATTCGACAAATGAGAGAGCATAAGTTGTAATGCGACAACAACCACACCACTTGTCATGACCTCAAATGGTTAACCTACCCACGAACGATAACCCTCCAACAAATAGAGATCTAAGTCGAAACCTCAGCATGGACAAAAACTCAATCTCAGCAAGAACGACAATCCGAAACAAACTTAAACTAGGACGAGTGAAACAGAATACCTAGACACCAATCTGCCATGAAAAACTCAAACCAAGAACATTTTAAATTCAGCAACTCTAAAACCTTACAAGGTCATGCGAAGTCAAGAATTGGAGTTTCATGTTGCGTTAATCTTTTATGTTACAAAGATACGTGCTATACCTATATTATTCGAATGACGCATGACATATAGCATCGAGACAAGATTAAATTAAGTTTTACCTTGAGCTTGAACCAATAACGATCGAAGAGGAACGACGATGGTACTCGAAGTCAACCATATACGATCACCAAAACGGCTATGAAACACGAACACAGGTACGACACTAGCGACTTATTGAATGATTTCCACATGAATAGATCTTTTATCGAACATGTAAGCCCTAATACGATCGAAGTATAATGCGAAGTATCATGTCTCTTCTAGCCACGAATTGGTTTAGAACCGTTTAGGGTTTTATTTTGTTTTAGGAAAGATTGAATTATGAAGGAGGTGATATACATATTTATGAAGAGAAACATAAGGAGATGTAATTGAGAGTTTGATAAATAATAGGGGGAGCGTGTAAGGCAAATTGGGAAGGTTTTTAATAACCTTTTAATTGGGCTTGAATGAATCAGTTATGTGAGTTATGTGATTGAATGAATCCGAAAATTATGGATTGATTGGTTTAAGTTTTGGAGGTTACCAAATTTGGAAAAAAAAACGTGTGAAGGTCTAGGTGGTATTAGGACCTTTTTTTTTGTACAAGTATTTATTAGGAGAAAAAAAAATATCTTAGGTTAGTAACATTATTTTGTAATAATATTTATGATATATTAGTTGAAATGCAAATTAACTTGGTTTAGTCTTTGAATTAATTGTACATGTGAATTTAGACCTTGTAGTTTTACAAGTTTTATAATATGGTAACGAAAGTCGGGTCAAGGATCTCCGTTGACTAATCTGATTTTGTGAGGGTTCTCACAGATTATACTGGTGCAAGGATATCCACTACTAGGGGTTGTCAGTTTTTGGGTAGGAGATTGATTTCATGGCAATGCAAAAAGCAGACAATTGTGGTAACCTCTTCTACTAAAGCAGAATATGTTATTCTTTGCTAACTGTTGTGGCCAAGTTCTTTGGATACAGAATCAACTGCTAGACTATGGGTTCAGTTTCATGTAAACAAAAATCTTTATGGATAACCAAAGTATAATTTGCATTGTTAAAAACCCAGTGTTTCACCAAAGAACAAAGCACATAGAAATTAGGCACCATTTCATTTGAGATCCTTATGAGAAACATCTTATTCAAGTCTTTGAAATACACACTAATGATAATGTGACTGATTTATTGACCAAATATTTTGATAGGCCTCAGTTCAACTTCTTAGTGGTGAGTATTGGGTTGCTCAATTCCTGATTGTTGTGCTTAAGGGGAGGCTTATTGTAGTGTTTTATATATGTTTTGTTTGTTTGGTCTCACCTTTTGCAGAATCTTTGGATCATGGGGGTGGCTAGGTGATTCTATATAATCCTGTGTGATGTTGTTGTTGGATAGCTTCCTTCTGGTAGTTCAAGTCATTCCTGCTGGTTGTTCACTTCCTTCTGGTCGTGGTATTTTCCTTCTGAATGACTTTCAGTTAATGTTGGTTACTCAAATTAGTTCTGGTTATGTCTGTTCGTGTTGGCTTTGATAATATGGTTGAATTTTCTTACGGTCACCTAATTTGGGATATACGCTACAGTAACAGTTATTGGTTCGACATTTATGGCAATTTTTTGGTCAAGGGTTACTTATTTAAAGGATAATTACTGTTATCTTCTGAATTTTAACAGTTATTCTCTTTCAATTAATCCCTAATCTTCCAAAAAAGTCTAGTACACATCAATCAAGTTCCCCCTGACTACCAGTACCAACTATAATTATGCTTTCCAATCCACCATCTCATCCCAACCCTCTCTCTAATTCATCAAAGGCTGCACTCAAATACAAGATCGAGCAAAACAAGGTCGGTTTCTTGGAAAAACCTCAAGGGAGTGATGACCATCAACAAATAATTGACTTCCTAAGGGCATCCCACATCCGGTATGCTATTACCAGTGACCCTAAAATTATATCTGATTCGTTGGTCAAACAATTTTGGTCAACGGCAACTTTAAGGTCTGCTGACTTGGGTCCTCCTGCCATTCTTGCTACTATTGATGATACGGAGTACACCCATTTTGAAGCTTTGATCAGGGATAGACTACAATTGGATGATCTTGGTGGTCTTACTAGTTTGGAAATTCCTGAAATTTACTCTGGTATGGACAATATACAATATGAAACGCAAGGAAAGCTGACTTTCTACAAGAATAAGTTCTCACCTCAATGGAAGTTCTTGATTCATACAATCCTGCATTGCCTTAGTTCAAAGTCTGGGAGTTGGGATCAGTTTAGGAGTGCTATTTTTGTGGCTCTTATTTGCCTATCTGATGGAAGGAAGTTCAATTGGTCAA
>OU343223.1:165885476-166082035 GCA_910596185.1 Chrysanthemum makinoi
TCGAACATTAACTCAAAGAAGTTCTCCCATTCTTGTCTTGAAGGTTTGTCAAAGGAAGTTGATTGAGCTCTTTGTGGTACGAGTCATGAACTGATGTGTCCAGAAGTCTGCTGGTTATGTTCGGGTCCTAATCTATTTTGATTAGAAGCCATCGGATTAAGCGCAGGTTCTAGAGCGAGTCTTTGAGAAGCCATTTGTGAAAGTTCGTCAAAATTCACATTCATCATCTCCATTATCTTCCTAGTTCTTCTGTTATACACCCTGAATGCCCTCGAGCTATCTGACTATCCAATGAAGATTCCAATATCACCTTTAGCTTTCAGTTTTCCTAGATCTTCTTTGTCATTTGTTGGATAGCATAGAGTGCCAAAAACGTGAAGGTAAGAGATATTAGTTTTCTGTTGTTAACTAGCTCATATGGTATTTTATTGAATCTTGGATGAATTAGGTGTTAGGAATTGGAAATTCCATGTTAAAGTGTCGGTCACCCCAATTATAGTCTAGCATAGGTTAGCTTGTAGACGTGTCATTATTTATGTTATTTAGTAGCTTATTAGTTAGTTTCTAGCGTAGATTAGTTTAGTGTAATACCGTGGAGGAAGGACGGGTCTTTACCCATTGTATGCCTGATCCACAGCCAGTCAGGAGGGCGTTTAGTTTGTAACTATAAATACCCTTCCCACTAAGGGAAGGGTGGTGCTTTCCAATCCAACCTTTCATTTGTATTGTTATTTTCTCTCTCTAAAAAACACCCATCTCCTATCTTTCTCTTTCTAAATGGCTAACATGTATTTCCATCATCCAAGACCACCCGAATCATCTAAACAACATAAATATTCGATCCTAACAATTGGTACCATAGCCTAGGTTTTGTTGTTTTTGGTGATTCATATGGTTTTTGAAGCGGTTCTTGTATGCGGTTTGTGTAGTTATTTATGCGGTTTGATATGGAGGTGTTATGTTTGACGTGTTCTGCTGCTGCTTGTTGTTGATGTTGTTAAGATGTTATGAGTTGTTCAACACGAGATTTAACGCAGTTTTAGGCGTGTTTGATATGCTATTAAGCAGTTTTGCTGTCGTGGTTTAACTGCTAATGCTGAAATTGATATGATGACAAGCTGTTTAATCTGAATTTGCTGATTGTTAACATGTTTTTGTTCTGGTTTTGATGCAGTTTTGTTTTTAAAAACAGTTTTACAACTTGTTCATTTGAGCGATTTGTGTCATGGTCAATGATGTGATTTGTCCTAACTAAGTCCAGGTTCAATGTATCTTGTAACCTGCGATTTGTCACATGGTCAAAAGCGATTTGTCAACATCTTCCTGATGCGTTTTGACGCAATTCAGTGTGCGATTTGTCCTCTCAATATATGAGGCGATTTGTGTGTTCTGACATACATAAAATCAAGCAGTTTGAGTGTAAAAGATTGATGCAGTTTGTCTGGGATAAAAACATAAGCGACTTGTGTTTAATTACAAGTATGCGATTTGTTGAATAAAAGAATAATAGAAGCGGTTTGTTACATACTGAAACGTTTTGGCTCAAGAGTTGAACACAAGCGATTTGTGATATAAGTAAAGGTCATGACTGCGGTTTCTTATACAAGATCATTAGCACATTCTAATCACATCAACTAATTCAACCATCAATCATTCTACAGTAACTAACTCGATCTAGAACAATTACTTGCTAAACTTACAAGAACAACATCTACATCATTCATCTAACTACATACATCAAGACTCAAATTACGGTTTATTTATATCATATCTGAATCTTTGGTGTACATATCCATCATTCGAATCACATCTATCAAGAAGATATGATCAAGATCTCAGGTTCACTTGTTAGTATACATGAGCAGTATATTAAGAGCCTAGAAGGTCTTTCAAACAAGTTTTCATCATCAATCTTTGGTTGACATATGCGACACATCAGAAAAAAAAATGAGACAACAAATGTGTTACTCTTTTTCCTGGGTTCATCTACTGTTCAACTAATCAAGAAGTGAAGAAAAATAATCAATCGATCTCATGACCCAAACATAATCAAGACTCATCTCATTTATACTACGACAACATAAACAAAAATGATCTCAGATTCATCTTGTGGTGTATTCAAGAGTTTGTTCTCATTACAAAACCACAACAGAAATTCATCACTGATCTTGTTTGTCATTAATATTCGAATATTATTAAGATAGATAAAAAACCATTTGGTTTTCAATCTATCTCTCATTCGGTATACAAGAAAATGATAAACATGAATCTAGACAATACCTACCTGAAGCAAACGAACTCTATGTCCTTCATCTTTTATTCGATTCAAACCATCCCTGTGGCCTATTCGATTGATGAGCCTCTAGCCAACCCTATGGCGAGGATAAGTGCGTGAGTCTGACTGTAGATGGTGTGATACACTTCGTATGATTTTTTGAGAAGCAGATTGGTAAGAAACGTACAGATGAAAAAGGGAGGCGGGTTGTTTTGTGAGAGATATTTTAGGGTTGAGGTGTGAAAGATTATGAGGGGGCGTGATTTGTTGGAGGATTATTAGGGTATAATGTTTGTGATATTACTACTTCTTATAACCCGTATTATTAGGGCAAAGTGTGTCTTGAACCAGCATGGTAATCGTAGGCCTAAGAACTTTTCTGCTGGGCTTGACAGTAATTGAACTGGGTTTTAGGTCACAATACAAAGGCTGCTATCATTAATTGTTGAGAATGGGCTTAAATTGATATCTGATGTGCGGTTGAATTTTTGAACCGGGTCAAGATAATTGTGTACATTTGGGCCAGTTGATGATTATCCTACGATTTGAGATGTTTTGATGATGTAAGTGATAATGAGACTTAATGATATGATTTGGAGATTAGTCATGTTATGAAAGTTGGCAATTTGGTGTATACATTTTCACGGAGATTATTATGTCGTGGATTGAAGTGTTTATTGGAAAATATGGACTACGGGGTTGTTTGGACGGTATTACTTACTTGGATTTGAAGTAAGGTTTTCGGGCACGTTTACTTATTTTCATCTTCTTTCTTTCTACTCTTCCGCGAAGATGACTTGTTTGGGCATTTATAGAGGGTGATAGAGACTTGGCTATTTAGTTACGTTTGTGACTCTTTCTCTCTTAACCCACAACGTAGCTATCACTTTGGTGCCTCACTCTGTTTAGAATGGCAAGAGGTTTTGTACATTGGGCACATCGTTTCTTTTTCATAAGGATTAGTACAAGTTTTAAGTAACAAATCTGGGGAATTTTACTTCATGATCAAGTTTGGCATATCGGGTTTACTTAACCATGTAGTCACCACAATTGCTGACTGAATGCGTAAATGATGTGTTTACCATTGTGTTTATTGGATGGTTGATGATATTGTTGAAGATGGATAATGAACCGTTGATGAACCGCTGCATGTTCCCCTAAAACAGATATTCAACGAAACCAAAGTTGTCATAACACATTCAAACTGACATTGTTTACGGTTTTGTCTTGATTTTGTAAAATCCCGCGAAAGAAACTATTTCTCGGTTTAAATCATAGATTTGTAAAATCCCGTGACGATCGAATCATCCCGGTTTAAGTAAAGTGCATTTTCGGCTCGATCTCTCGGTTTATTCTTGGTTTTGTAAAATCCCGCGAAAGAAACTATTTCTCGGTTTAAACTATAGAATTGTAAAATCCCGTGATGATGGAACCATCCTGGAGAAAGGGAAAGTGTAATCTTCGGATCTTATCTGATCTGGGTGCTACGTTTCTCTTGCTTCAAAGAAGGGATAAAGGGTGTACTTCATGAATTGGGAGATTGCTTGGATCTTCTTCATGGCAGATTGGTTATTACATGGTTTTACGGGTTTATGTGCTTTTAACCATGGTCGGGATGAAACCATTATCATAGTTCACTTAAAATGTCAAAGGAGGCTAGATTTGAGTTTTTAACTACAAGATGTGACAACGGCGTTAATTCAGTATTATCCATTTTGAGGTTGAAGTGAAATGTCACGGGCAAGTGTACTTTGTATCTGAAGGTATCGGGGATGGTTGGATGAAGATTCTTCAAGATCCTTGTTCGAGCTTATTATCAAATACGAAGACTTGGAAATCTAGTTATTGTTGGGTGACTGTTTCCTTTTCTTTTACAACTTGGGGGAATTGGGCTCTTACCACCTCAAAATAACTATCACTTTAAGGAGTTACGTTGTAGTGCTCAGTGTCACATTCAATTGTGGATTTTCAAGAGGTGATGTACATCTTATACTTGATGGTTGGTTGGATGAAGAGTATAGAGTACTTAGAGATTCAATGGAGGATGAATTCTCGGCACCGCTCTTTGTTACATATGTGCAAGCTTAAGTCACGAGTTCGGGTTAGTTTACTTCAGGGTCAAATTCATCATACTGGGTTTTCTCCATCAGTTGTCACTACAAAGAGCCTACTGAATGATAATGAGGTTGATTACAAGTTTGCCAATAGTAGATGAAAAGAGAGAGATTATGACTTTTGAACACAATAGTTCAAGCCTCGTTCTCTAAAGAAAAGAAAAGTGTATATTTCAGTGTGCTTTATCTTCTAAAGAAGAGAAATCTTCTTATGACGTTTAAACACAATAGTTCAAGCCTCGTTCTCTAAAGAAAAGAAAAGTGTACATTTCAGTGCGCTTTATCTTCTGAAGAAGAGAAATCTTCTTATGATGTTTGAACACAACAGTTCAAGCCTCGTACTCTAAAGAAAAGAAATGTGTATGCTTCAGTGCGCATTATCTTCGGAAGAAGAGAAATCTTCTCACTAATGACCATTCTCATCAAAATGCTTCATGCTTTTTCCATGCGCTTTCAAACATCAAGTGAACCGAACTACCGATGATTGTTATCTTATTCCACTTTCTCTTTTATAATGACGATGGCGACATCATATGCTAATTTTGCGGGGGAGAAGTGTGAATAGAATACATTTGGATGATATTCACTTGCTTAATCAAGAATGGCATCTCCGTATGCAATTCTTGAGGGGGAGAAGAAGTGTGATAATTCTGCATGGTTGATTGACATATGATAATATCTGGTCATACGGCTCCTAACTCATGTAATAACCGAGCAACCTTATGTTCTTGTCATACGGTCATACGGCTCCTAACTCCTAACTCAAGAATGGCATCTCCGTATGAAATTCTTGAGGGGGAGAAGAAGTGTGATAATTCTGCATGGTTGATTCACATATGAGAATATATGGTCATACGGATCCTAACTCATGTAAGAACCGGGCAACTTTCTGTTCTTGTCATACGGTCATACGGCTCCTAACTCCTAACTCATATATGGTCATACGACTCCTAGCTGATATGAGTTTAATGACAAAGTACTTCCAGTTAATGCTTCACGTATACATCGACATGATGATTCCGGGCAACCTTCTGTTCTTGTCTGATGTGATTGTTTGTTTGGTGTTACCATTTCAAGTGTTCGCTGTGGGCTGATTGTTGATTTCCTTGATGAACATCTTTCTGTTCTTGTTTGATTGGGAGGGATTTGTGTTAAGGGGATCTGCTATTTGTAAGTTAATTGGGATGCTTTTTGGTGAGATGAAGATGTTAACTATCTATTCCCCAACTAGACAATCTTGAAGAAGGTCGAGTCTACAGTCGGTTCTACGTTTTCTACTGTATGTTAGAAGACTAAAAGACGAGTTGCATTTGATTATCTAAAGACTTCTTCTTAATCTGGGCATTTATCAAACAGATTGTCTGTTTAGGGGAGAGCACTAATTGGGGGAGAGTGATATGTTAGATTTAATCCATAATTAGATTTGCTCACTATGTACTTCAGCAAGTTGATTCTCACAAGCCTTCAAGTGTTCTTCTCAACAGATTTCTAGTATACGGGCTTATAATATGTTGCTGATTCTGAAGTATCAAAACCAGCAAGGGGGAAGGAGACACGTATCTAAACGCGAGTAAACTTGATGAACTTAATACTTTTAAGTGATTGAAGATATCCTGGGAAGAAAAATGTCATGACCGCAGAGAAACTCAAGGTTTTACTCATCAAGGCTTTTAGTGTTATTATTCCAACTACGTGGGGGAAGTGATGTAAGAGAAAGTTTCTGAAGATAAAAGAGGTACACAAGTGTGTGATGATTTTGATGTTATCGCAATCATCAGGGGAAAGAGAATTGTGTACATTAGGCGCTCATTTGGTTCACTTGAGTGCTTAATCGTGATTCATGATATAATCACTTATACCGGAGTTGACATCCGCAGAGATAGTCCTCCGCAGAGATAATCAGTGATTTGGCTTGCTTCTTCAATATTATCGGTTATTCTCTCTTTGGGCATTCGGGTACTTCGGGCTCTTGAGCTTCATACACTATCATCAGAGGAGAGAAAAGTATACATCGGGGTTATTCTTTGGCTATCGGACTTAATCTGCTACTTAGATGTTATAAGGTTCTTTTTCTTTGGGTAATTGTGTATTCGGGTTCGTGAGCTCTAGTCTAAGAGACTGACTGCATCAATTCATCTACATGGGGGAAGTGGTCTCTTGACAACTTTTTGGTATGGATCGCTTCAGACTTCAGTGGAAATGGAATTTGAGAAGATTATTCAAGCGTGGGATGATTCTTGGCTGTTCTACTTGATGATATAACCCTGAACAGAGACTTACGATGATCCTTCTTAAATGGAGTAGCAAGATCGATGATATGGTGTGCGTCTTTGTGCATCTGGCTACGGTTTGGGGGGAAGCTACCAAAGTCTCACTTTCAAGTGGCTCAATTTCTCTCTTCGATTCACGAGCCTTGGAAGCTTTGGTGGTGAATGTTTAAAAGATGATGACTTCTATCTTCTGCAACAGGGTTGTTCGATATCCTTATCCCGGTACTCTTCTTTGTACATCTGGCTACGGTTTGGGGGGAAGCTACCAAAATCTCACTTTCAAGTGCGTCTTTGTGCATATGGCTACGGTTTGGGGGGAAGCTACCAAAGTCTCACTTTCAAGTGGCTCAATTTCTCTCTTCGATTCACGAGCCTTGGAAGCTTTGGTGGTGAATGTTTAAAAGATGATGACTTCTATCTTCTGCAATGGGGTTATTCGATATCCTTATCCCGGTACTCGTATCATCGTCTTCTTAAACTATATCATCTAATCTATCTTTGTAAATATTTATCAAAAACCAAAATACAAAAATAGAAAACCAACAAAAGAAAATAGAAAAATATAAAAGCTTCAAAAACCCATAAAAATCAGAAAATTTTGAAAAATTCCAAAAATATGTTTTCTCAAGACATGTCTTCTGGTATCGATAACATCTACGGTCTTAGAAATGTCATTCAATAATGGCACGTGACCATAGATGAAGTTCGAGCAGGAGGTGTAAATATTCTTTTTCAAAACATGTCTCAAAATATGGCTTGCAGTTAATTCAGATAGCAACCCGCTCTTCAAGGAAGGAAAGTGTTGCGCTAAACCATTTTTCAAATATTTCGTGCACTTATCCTAAAAAAAAATTGAGGAAAGTATGTCTAAGGACTGCTGTTCCTACACAAATGTTTTTCCTTCTATAAATTCTTTAGAAAAATATTTGTTGTTTTCAAAAATGGTGGTAAATGAGTTGCTTGTAAATCAATCAGATTCAGAGTTTTCGTAAAAATTGAAAACTCAATCAATGACTTCAACGCTTTTAAAATTTTTCATAAAATGAGTCATTGATTGAGGGGGAGAATGTTTTTCAAATTTATATCATCTATCGGGCTTATCTAATTATCCTATATGCTCAACTGAAAATGATATTAACCTACGTTGAAGGACTAGGTTCCTATGATATGATTGTTAGGATTAGATGATTAGAGTTTGATAAACACATTATTCCTATGCCTTTCCATGATCTGATTGAAATGTTGAATTGACTTTTATTAGTCGATTGTTGTTTGGGTGATGTCGACCACCATATATTTGTATGTGTGTTCACTAACGTATGCAGGTATATTGGTATATAAGAATGTTCCCGATCCGGATCCCACAATAGAAGATGATTGGATGCCGAAAGGAAAGGGTAACTATATCTTGGGTTGTCAAATGAAGAAACGAAGCTTAAATTGACTTCTATGGAAAGTTGGCATGAAAAAATGCAACGTAAGAGGTCTCACTGCATTAGCAGATGGTTTTCTTCATCATCAAATGAAGAAACGGAGCTTAATTGGACCTCTATAAAGAGTTGGCATGACAAATGCAACGTCAGAAGTCTCACTGCATCAGCAGACGGTTTTCTTCCAGCCCTACAACAACAACAACAGAAGCATCTTATTATTCTCTACCACCTAACGTATCTTTGTCCAGGACATGTGGTGAATAATACCATTTTTCAAAATATTTGATAAAATTGTTTTGAAAATGGAAAAATATTGTTCTGAAAATAAATTGGACTAAATTTTGATAATCACCGGACTTCATTTTATCAAAACTTAAGTCACTCAATCATCGACTACGGTCATCGATTGAGGGGGAGAGTGATTTAAAATAAAATATTTTCAAACGATATTTCTTCATAAAAGGTCCGTTTGTACAATAATAAGTGGTGATCTAAAGATTTAATATTATATCATGGTATGATTTTCTTTAAAACTCAAAGATCTTACAAAATGAATTTTTTTCTGTTCTTGTTTGATTGTGAAATTGTTTTATTTTACTTAAGGATCTCTTAAAATTATCATACCTGACACTAACAATCTTTAATGTCTATAGTTGGTCCTTATCAGTCAATTTGAAAAATTAAATCTAGCCACGTCTTTCCCCAAAATTTTCCAAATAATTTAAATCAATCAGGTTCCAAAATCTCAATTGGTTTGAAATTTTTGATTGGGGGAGAGACCGTGATTTAAATCTCAAATTGGTTTTAAAGGGTGATTGTTTCAAAAGCACTCCTTCCTTCATGTGCCAAACGATTTTGAAATACGTAATGCACATGATTGTGGAGGAGCATTTAACCATAAACCAGAAGAGCTTTTGAATTAGGCACATTTTCTCCCATGTTTTCTAAACCTGATTATATCACTTGAGATCCAAAATCTGAAAGGATTTGATATTTTTGATTAGGGGAGAATTTGTGATTTAATAATGAAATTTGATAAAAGGTGATCATTTTGATTCAAATGTGCTGGCTGCTCTCTCATATGTGCTAAACGCTTTCGAATCTCGAAGCACATTTTGAGGGGGAGCATTTCAAAAAGAAAATAAACTTTCAAGGTACAAAGATTTCTATGTTTCAACATAATGTACCTTGATTGATTTTCTAAATGGTTTCTTAATGGATTTTGTGATCGTGGATTTACTTCAAATGAACTCTTTCCTCTATGTGATAAAATGATTTCAAATATCCTATGCACATATTGAGGGGGAGAATTTACCAAAGAAAATCAAATGGATTTTTCCACGGAAATTATGATCAAGAATATATTTCAAAGAACTCTTGCCTCCATGTGCTAAACAATTTCAATATCATATGCACATGTTGAGGGGGAGCATTTCAAAAATGATCAAAACAATTAAGGTACAAAATGCTTTGATTTTATATCACAAGTACCTTGATTGGTTTTCCAAATGATTTTTCAACTGGTTTCAAGAAGGAAAGAACAATACCAAAAGACCGACCAATTTACTTTATGCATGGTGTTATAAGGACGGTTAGGTTAGGTATTCGTTCCCACGATCCCGCCAGAGCTGGAGGGATCTACCTAGGGACAACCCACTAGATAGTGTAGAGTCCTTAGGTATGATGAAAAAAAAGGAGACAAATGAGAATATGGGAAGAATGCCGAATGAGAAAGAGCTAGAACTGGAATAAACCTAACAAGGTTCTAGTTATGAAGTCTCGGTAAGCACTGAAGGGGTTGAAGAATGAAAAAGAATTGAATGTGAAAAGGGTGAAAAGAAATAGCCCTCCAATAATTCAACCTTAGGGCAGAAACCGAGTTCAATACATATGCTACTGGTGTTTAACAAGGTAACACTGGTATTGCAAGCTACTCAATTTCCTCTTAAAAGGGCTTGTTTCATTCTCACGGGGAACCGACATTATCTATCGACTTTCTCTTAGAGATTGTTGATATTGAAGAAGGAGACCCTCTCCCTAGTATCCGACATAGGAACCAAATGTGCACAATTGAGTCTAGAGCCAAGAGATCATCCACAATATCTCATTAGGACACAAAATTAATGAAAACTTACTGTTTCACACAATGTGGAAAGTAAGAATATATTAAGAGTCCTACGCATTATCCTTGTGGTATTGCCAGAACATCCGAGTGATATGTAAAAGTATTCACGATGAAGATGGAAATCCTTCTAGAGCCAACATCAAACAAGCTCTTGGTGGGTGACATGTGAGATCTTACATAAGATCATGCTTGTGACAACTGCACAGAAATGATGGGGCGATTCACTCTTGAATCAACTTTGGTCCAGGAAATGAATTGACGAATACTTTTGGAAAAACCGTTCGATGTGCAAATCTTCTTTTCTCTAGCACATCCAATGTGTACTAATGTTTTCAAACACAAAAAGTATCTCTGATTGAAAAAAATACATTTGGAAAAACCGTTCGATGTGCAAATCTCTTCTTTTCTCTAGCACATCGAATGTGTATTCTCATAAAACCTTTGTCGTATTGCAAAACTCTTTCTTCTAAAGCAATACGCGATTGTTTTCAAATATTTTTTCATCAATCAGTGAATCTCAATTCGCTGGTTCACTCACTCCGTGTTGTCTTCTTTGAGATGTTCCGGTTTGAGAATAGCTAGAACAGCTGCGAAACCCTGTCAAGGAGATTCTTAGGAATCCTACCTGATCACAGGTAGTACTTGTACTGATCAACGGTGAACCGTGGGCCGTGTACCTCAATTCAACGAAATTGATCAAAGACACTTTCGTGTGTTTTATTGCTAACTGTTGTTTGCAGGTACATTTGGACGGTTGCAGCTGATTAGAATTGAGAAGTCAATCCAAAGCCTCATGCTCACAACATCCACACTTAATTGAAGAACATCATGACAAGTGCATATCTATATAACCTGGGTCTGATATTTTTATACTATGCTTCTGCTACGCTGCTGTAAATATCTTGAACTAGTAAAAGCTTCCGCTACTCTGATGAAAAGATGTCATGATCCAGAAAGTGTGAGCATGTCGGTCCGAAAGTCACAACATCACATGAAGGCAACACAACTAAGGGTGATCCAGATATTTTCTGTGGCTGATGATCTCAATGAAAGCTCAAAGATCATCAAAGATGTGGATCTGTTCAAAGACCTCCATTTAAAGTACAAAGTAATCGGACTTTAAAGAATCACTGTTAAAGCACAAAGATGCAGATGTTGAAGAATTCAAGTCTACGAGCTCAGAACTAAAGACAAAGATTGAATGCTAGGATCCAAAATGTATTTCATGGGGTGACCTCCCTTAGGGGGAGATTGTTTGGAATTGGAAATTCCATGTTAAAGTGTCGGTCACCCCAATTATGGTCTAGCATATGTTAGCTTGTAGACGTGTCGTTATTTACGTTATTTAGTAGCTTATTAGTTAGTTTGTAGCGTAGATTAGTTTAGTGTAACACCGTGGAGGAAGGACGGGTCTTTACCCACTGTATGCCTGATCTACAGCCCGTCAGGAGGGCGTTTAGTTTGTAACTATAAATACCCTTCCCACTAAGGGAAGGGTGGTGCTTTTCAATCTAACCTTTCATTTGTATTGTTATTTTCTCTCTCTAGAAAACACCCATCTCTTATCTTTCTCTCTCTAAATGGCTAACATGTATTTCCATCATCCAAGACCACCCGAATCATCTAAAAAACATAAATATTCGATCCTAACATTAGGGATCGGTTCTGAGTGAAACAAGCAGTAGCAACAGCATCAGCCCATAAAAATAACGGTGCACTAGAATAAATTAGCATTATGCGAGCAGCTTCCACAAGAGTTCTGTTTCTTCTTTCAACTACCTCATTCTGCTGTGGAGTTCTAATAATTGATGTCTGATGAGTGATTCCAACAACTTCAAAATAAGTTCTTAACTCCAGATTTGTAAATTCTGTGCCGTTTTCTGTTCTTACAATCCTTACTGGAGCTTGAAGAAGGACTTGAATACGCTTCAGAAAGGTGCTGATGATGCCTGGTGCTTCGTCTTTTGACCTCAGAAACTTAGCCCATGTATATCTTGAATAGTCATCAACTATAACAAGAATATACTTTTTCCCGTTTATGCTTTCAAGTCTCATTGGGCCACATAAGTCCATGTGCAACATATGTAACTTTACTTCCGAACTGGGTACAATTTTGGGTTTATATGATGCTCTTTTGCTTTTTCCTTGTTCGCATAATGGACATAAGTGATCCTTGGTGTATTTGAACTTTGGAAGTCCGTTAATGATGTTGTCTTTGGCAAGTTTGTTGATAGAGTCGAAATTGAGATGGGATAGCCTTCGATGCCATAACCAGGACCTTGTTCCAGATGCTCATGTCATAAGACATATTGGAGATGAAGAGGCCATTTGGTTTATGTCGATAGAATAAAAGTTTGTGTCACGATTCCCAGTTAAGAGATCAATGCCATCCAAGTTTCTAACGAAGCAAGAATTTCTCCTAAATGCAACCTCTAAATATGCATCACAGAACTGCCCGACTGAAAAAAAGTTGTGTCCCAACCCTTCGACATAGTAAACCCGAGTGATCAAATAATTTCCAAATGGAAGATCTCCATAACCCGTGATAGCTGCTACATGGTCATTTCCAAAGCGTACGGTTCCCATGAATTTCTAGACGAAATTGATCAGCAGCTTCAGATTCCCGGTCATGTGCTTGGACATATTTCGATAACCTGCCCAGAATAGAAGAAGATGTTTTTGGAAACCATTTTGATTTTGGTTCCTTTGGGTTAGAGTTAAAATCTTGATCACACTCATAGAATTTTTCTAGTGGGTAAACTGGTTTAGCACTCATTCTACCATTCTGGAGTGTGAAAATTCTACCCGTTGGTTTCCAAATATCATCCCTAAAGTAAACACTATGCTCCTTATCAATAGTGTAAGACCTAAATCTTGCAACTAGACTTCCTATTGGTTTAGCATAAGTTCTTCTTGGAATGTTCTTCTGAACAGGCTTATCAATCATATTTTTAAACACACACATCTTGAATAGTAATTAAAGATTTCTTGCGAGTAACACAAATAGATTCAAGACATTCATTACACATAGCAATTTTCTTAGGTTCATTACATTCAGATGAAATGTCTTATTACAAAGCGGTAAATTCCTAGGGTGTTCTTCTACTTTCTTCTCTTTATTTAAGCTACTACTCTTAGAGGCAGGCGAGACTCTATTGTTCCTTGTATTGCTCTTAGGCTTTAGTCTGCTGCTCCTAGAGGTGCTATCTAGTCCTATAGAAGGTAAGGCACACGCATTAGGATTCACATTTTTATCAAGAGAAGTGGTTTCAGCTTTCCTAGTCTCTTTAGAGTGATTTTTAAAACTTATGTCATTTGTTCCTTATGGTTTAGATGTGGAGGCACATGCATTAGTGGTACTCATCTTAAAAAGGGTAGGAGCTAAAACTTTTGGTTTCTTGATAACCATTTTTTCTGTTTCAACAATCTTTTCTTTTTGCATTTGCAAGGCTTGTGGAGTGACAGGTTTTGACAAATCATTATGCTCATTGACTTTTGGAGGAGGCTGAGAAATAGACATTTTTGGTTTGGAAAACGGTTTAGAAACATCTGTTTTCTCCTCAGTCAATGGTTTTGCAAACTTAGTATCCACAACCTTTCCTTTTTGACATTCCAACTGAGCTCTCAAAAGGTCATTTTGCTCTTTCATATCTTTGTAGGCACGCTCATACGACAGTTTGTCATACTTGCATTCCTCAGTTTTTCGATCAAGTTGTTTAAAATATGATGCATTTTCTTTTTCAAGTTTTTCATATTTTGAAACAATTGCGGAGGTCTCAGAATGGAGTGTTTCATGGTCTTCAACAGAATATGTTTGTAAAACAATGGACATGATATCAGTGGTTATTACATCTTCGAAGAGAGAATCATTTAAAATTTCCAAAACTTTGATGTGTTCAAAACATTCATTAGCTTTCCTTACCAGGGATTTATGGTCCTTGACAAAGTCACCTGTTTCTTTCAAAAATGCTTGTTCAAAATGAATTACCCTCGCACTGATGTTATTTTGCGGAGTGGCAATTTGAGTTTCAAAAACCTTTTTCATTTCATCATCAAAACTAGAAAACCAGTTGTTAGTACTGATGTTGATTTTAGATTTAACAATCTGTTGAAGTTGCCTAATTCTAGTCTTAACGTCATCTAAAATGCTTCTAGCATCACTTGTGTTAAAAGGATTGTTTGAAGACATTTGTTCCATGTTCGAAAATGATTTTGAAACAACAATTGGTTTCAAAACTGGTTTTGAAACTAATTTTGACTATTTTTTTAAAACACTGGGTGTTATGGAAAACTTTAACTTTTCTTTTTGAGGAACAAATTTAATTCCAGAAATTTTGTTAAGTTTTTTGTAATCGATTGGTTTTATTTCTGGTTTCTTTTGTTTCATTTTGGATCTACTCTCGTCAATGAGTTCTAACGTTTCATGAGAATCACGAACTTCTACGGGTTCATGTTTATCTAACAAAGCTTTTCCATTGTACAAAACATTATGTTCTTTCTGAGCTTTCTTGAGTGCACAAGGAGGTTTGTTACCAAGAGCCATTTTTTGAGTTGTATGAAAATACGGGTTTTTCTGATGTGTTAAAATGTTGACAGTTTGAGCTGAATGACCCGTTGTAACAAGCAAATTTTCCAATTTGTTGATTTTTTCATTTTTCTCAAGAATTTCATCAAGAAGAGAATCTTCTCATTTTGAAAATTCTGCAATCAATTGTTTCTTCTCTTTTTCAAGATCAGAATAAGTTGCTTTTTGTTTAGAAAGTTGGTTTTGAAGATCAGAAATTTCCTCGTTTAAAGATTTTATTTTTAAGTTCAAATTAACATCAAGTGTATCATACTTAATTTGAAATTGCTTTTCTCTTAAAACGGAATTTCTATAACCAATTTCTAATTCTGACTCTTTGTTTTTGTGAAATTCAAAAGCTTTTGCATTCTCCTTGTACCTCTCAAGCTCAGCGGTCAATTTATCATTCGCGGCCTTAACTTCGCGATTGACCGTTTTCACTTTCTCAATTTCAATGCCACAATTATTAATCAATGATTCAAATAAGGCACGCGTTTGCTCATCAGTCTCAGTATTTTGTGCCACACAGCCTCAACTAGGATTCACATCTAGAGTTTCAGAGATAATATTGCTACTACTCGGATTGTCCGAGTATGTATCATAAGTAGGTGCTGGAGTCACAGAATGCTGTTTCTCATGAGTAAACACATCAAATATGACATTGTTATAGCATGGATCAATGATTGGTACCTCAGACTGCATTGGCATCATAAACAGGAGGTGTGTCAGAATCAGTGTCGTACTTAGCCTCCTCATGATTTGCCATGAAGATGCAGTTAGCATTAATATCTTCTCGGTCTTCCAATTCATCCATAATTGCTTCAAAGTCATGTTCCTCAGCACTAAACTGCATCCCTACTTCAGCCTTTTGTACCAACAGCAATGCTTTCTGAAGATACGCTGAATCCTTCTTTTTCGGCTTAGTAGGGAAATTCCTTGCAATGCAGGTTGTTCGTGTTGATTGATTTTTGTGGTTCGAATCATGTTTCAAAACTGTTTTTATGCGTTGTTGTTGAATCTGAAATTTTTTTCTTATTTATTTATTGAGAACAGTTTTAAACTAGTATTGTGTATCCTAAGTTCAAAAAAAAAAAAAATAAATAAATATATATCGTGGTCCTTATTTGTTAACTGTCACAATCATATGTGTCAATAATATTCATTGATTTTTTTTACCTTATCCGTGACTTTTACTGGTCCATTCCTTGCAGTCATCTTCATGGTCAAAATGGGTAAAAAGCGTATATTTTTATGCCTTTTTTCTGGGTTTGAAGCTATTCGAAAAAAAAAATGGTCAAATCTTCTTGGATGCGTTTTGAAGAAAGTTAAAATCAGATCCAGATTTTTAGGGAAGTACAATGCATTTTGTCAAAATCATTGATGCGGTTTGTTAAAATAGAGTTGCGTTTTGACCAACTCTTGATTGGCATGCAATTTGTCAAAAACATATGCGATTTGACCCAGTTTTGACTGCGTCTTGTCTGAAGTGCGTTTTGACACAACTTGTGCGATTTGTCAAAATTCATGCGATTTGTCAAAAATAAAAACATTGAAGCGGTTTGTCACATCTCATGTTCGGTTTAAATGAAAGCTGTTTGTTAAAATCCTATGCGTTTTGAAAAAAGGCAGCTGAGATGTGATTTGTTGACCAGAAATACCATGACTCATTGACTTTAGGTATCCTTAACCATCATCAGTCCATAGTCTGTTTCAACAACACCGTTTCAAAAACAAAAAAGAAAAATCGAACATGAAGAAAATCATCAACCTCAACTCAAATCTCTTCCAACTTCAACAAATCTCATCTATCCTAACTCATCCTCCATCAAAACCTAGACTCAATGATTTTAAAGAAAACATCAATTGTCCTCAGATTTGGTTCGGTTATAATCTTTACAAGATTTTTTTCTCCGAATCATCCTCATCACAGATTCAATATGTGGAAGCTAAGCTTCAATGAATATTTGAATCATATAAGGTAATAATCAAACATATTTGTTTGACTGGTTCCTTGATTCGTTGAAAAAGAAAAAGAAAAAGAAAAACTTCATCATAAATTGAAAATACCATCACACAAAACCTACCCGAGACCTTGTATAAAAGATCTTGAAGAGATAACCTATTATGCTCTTGGTGCTGCGTATGGTTTTTTTATGAGATGTGTGTTGAGATTGAGATGACTGATGATATTTGGGAGATATCAGAGTGCGTTTTTTGATATGGAGAAATGAGATGCGCCTTGTGGATGCAGTAGTAATGGAGGCGTATTTTCTTGTGAGTGAGTTTAGGGTTAAGATAAGTGAGAATAATTAGGGTATTTGATTGAGAATACCGGTGTTAATAGCCTAAGCATGGATCGGATATGAGGGATTATGATTGGATTGGGCCTTCTCGTTATCAAATGCACTGTACTTAAATGTGTTATAGTATTATTAGTTTGGGCTTGATTCGATTTTGGGCTTCAACGATTTATGGATATTGTGTTAGAATGGATCGGACAATGGGCTTGACATTATATGACTTTTGGATTCGGGATGTCAAGACATACCACATATTGGCTTTAAGCTGAAGTAAACAAACACTGTCCTGGTAGTTTAAGACACTAAGATGAATTAATTATTCAATGTGTTATTAACATATTGAGTTAATTATGGTACATTGTCGGTTAAGAGTGGTATCAATCGCCAAACAATGATCTAGGGTTGTTTTTTATTCATTTTTGTGGTGAAAAGCATCAAACCATTCGAATTTTTTGCTTTTCTTAGCTTAAAGTTTGTTCTTTTAGGCTTAAGGTAGTTATATTCGATTAGTTTAGTGTTTAGATAGGTTAAATCAAACGTTTATTGGATCATTTGGGTGTTATTCGAGCTAAAAAGTCATTTTTCTATTAAGCGATTTGTCAATTTCATCTATGCGATTTGTGTGTTTTTATGCGATTTCAGCTAATACTACTAATCGATTTGAGTAAAAAAGTGGAAAAAGAAAAAAACTGTGAAAGCGACTTGTACTTTATGCGATTTGAGCTTATGCGTTTTGATGCTTATGCGGTTTGTCACCTATGCTATTTGACACTTATGCATTTTGACACATAGGATATTTGAAATCAATATGTGCATAGGATATTTGAAATCATTTTAACACATAGAGGAAAGAGATCTTTTGAAATACAACCACGATAACCAAATATTTAGAAACCATTTAACATACAATCAAGGTTCCTTATGTTAAAACATGGAAAATTTTGTACCTTGAAAGTTTGTATTTGTTTTGAAATGCTCCCCCTTAATATATGCTTCGAGATTCGAAAAGAGTTTAGCACATATTAGAGAGCAGTATGCACTTTGAGAAAAAAATGGTCATCTTTTATCATCTTTCATATTTATATCACATTTTTTCCCCCGATCAAAAATTTCAAATCCTTTAAGATTTTGGATCTCAAGTGATTTAAATATGTATGAAACAAAACATTTGTTGGAGAAAAATGTGTCCGGTTTTATATGATCTGAAGTGGACAACACTGAAGTTCCCTTTTTAGATAAAAAGGGAAAACACAATACATAACCTAACACTATTACATACATTATAGTTGTTCATAGTACATACACCCCATTTTACACATCAAAAGTACAAAACAGAAACAACTTCCGGAAGATGTCTTCATTCAGTTCTTTGAAGCAGTTTGTAATGACCTTCACGAAGTCTACCACCCACAAAATTTTCAAGGCTGCGATAAATCATTCTAGTCTTTAATCTTCGTCCGATTGCAGCAATGAAATCTTCACACATCTTCAAGTCCTGTTCAGACCAGAATCTAGTTTTGTTCCACGGCTTCATGTCAATCTTGATTTCCTTCACTCTTGAGTTCAATTCTTGTTCAACCATCCTGAGTGTACCATCACTGAACTTGTATAGCTCGCATAGCCTCATTAGCATTCTTGTCCCGTATCTGTCGGTAAAGATGATGGCTCTAGGAGTGTCAATCACTTTATATTCGTGGTGAAATTCAAGACCTGAGGCTTCCCATTGCGGTCTTGTTAGGTTGACGCAGGTCTGATAGCTTTCCATTCCTAGCTGAAAATCCTCAACCCTTTTTTGAATGACCAAGCCTCTTATCCAGAGATTGATAGCAGCTGGGAGAGCCTTCTTCTCACGAACCGAAAGGTGGTCAAGGTGTCCTTGTAGGTTCAGAAGATAGAGATCTTCAAAGTCATTTGGCATCAAGTGTTTGAAGTCGTTCTCTTCAATAACATACTCTTTCAAATATGCTCTTCGAAGAACAATCTTCTTCAAGTAATCATAGCCATAGATTGAGAAGATCTCTATACTGATGACACTTAGAATGCGAAGCTTGGATCGAACAGCTTTACGACTCTTGTTAGCACTATGTCGGTAGCAACTTTCATCTTTGAAATTGATAAAGCTGGTCTTCTTTCAGATGTACGAGCACATAGGTAGTCCAGGTCTTGGTTGAAGAAGAACTCAGACTGAATGGTCATTTGACCAGGTTCACCACCGAGAGGAAGAGGCTTGTTTACATTGAAACGGCTAATCTGCTCACTGACTTGATCACTCAGCATCTTATGACATTCTTCCATCTGGTATTGAAGCTGATTGGCATCTGAGTGAAAGACTTTGACAATTTTGAATGCTTGTCCTTCAAGATCCTTTGGAGTGATGGACGAGATTCCTTTCTGTTCACAAAACCACTTCATAAAGCTGCCCATATCTCCTTTGATGTGAAGAAGTGAGTCCTCAGCTGGGGCTTCATAGTTGGTAGTGATTGTTGATGCCCAGTTGTTGTCAGGAGTCATCGTGTCACACTCTGGGATGAACCATGAAGGTTATGGAGTTTGAGGTCTCTCTTCAGTGAGCCAGCTTTGAGTCATGTCTTTAGAGGGTGCAACTCTAGTGGTTTTAGAGCGTTCACCCGAAACATATGCATCAAACGAATCATCTTCAGATGGCTTAGGGATATGTTTTGTGGATGCATCATCATCATCAGATTCTGATTCTGCCATGACATAAGATTCTTCATGAAGTACTTGAGCTTCTGTAATAGTAGAAGATGTTGGTGTGAACCTTGAATCAACGGTGGTCCAAGCTATAGATTTCTTATGAGTTCCTTGATCACTGGATGAACTGGGTTGATTTGAAGGTTTTGGTGGTGATGATGGTGGTTGTGATGGAGGTGTAGTGGTCGTTCCAGAAGATCCACCATTACCAGAAGTACCAGCTCCACCAGTTGGAGGCGGTGGAGGAGGAGGATCTTTAGGACCTTTACGCAACCTCTCCAACACCACAGTCCTCCATTTCTTCTTAGCTTCCCTTTCTCCAATGTCCTTCAAAAACTGTACATGATTGTCATGCTTAATTATTTCTTCAAGTGCTTCATATAGCTTCTTATGTACCTCATCCTTGTGCTCATTAGCATCGTACATCTTATCTGCCAGAACAACTTTCATATCAGCAATGGGCAAGTCCTTGAATCGTTGAAGCAGTGGAGCCTGCATTGCCCATTCAACAGCATCCTTAACTTCTCCTTCAATGGCATCTGCTACCCCTTCATCAAAGTTAAGGTGCTCCCACCTATAGACACGATTCTCAAGGGCATTGACCAATTTTGGAAGTTGTCTCTCAATAGCTTTAATTCTTTTCACTGCTTTGTCGAGCAATTGATCTGATGTAAGTATTTGAGGTGGTGAATCCGGTGGAGATTCCGTGTCAGTAACAGCAACCACTGGTTCAAGAGATAGATCTTTAGCAGGTTCAGGTGGTGGAGATGCGGTTGTTTGAGCAGGTTTGGGCGGTGGAAGTGCGATTGCATGAGAAGGTGCTGACATAGGAGGAATGGTTGAAGTGTCTTGCTGTATGTCGACTGTAAACATGGACTCTGCATCCTCTTTCTCATTATCTTGCTTATTAGTCTCAGTGTCTGAGGGTTTGTCATTTATGAACTGATCACCGAAAGAGAAGTATGTATCTAAATTCTTCAATGAGGAAAGGGAGTCAGTAGACATGTTCGGTTCCTCCATATGCCTGGTTTCATCAGATCTTGACTCAGGGTTCTCTTGTGAGTCTTTTGCAAGTACTGGATGACAAGCTTCGAGAATCTTATGCTAGGAATCACAAGTTTGTAAACTTTCTTTCTTCCTTGAACTAGATTCTGAGCATTTGTTCTATCGGTGATGAATGTGTGCATTGACAGTGAGAATTCTTCTCAAATATGTTCCGAGACATTAATGTTCACCCTATTGACGAGACCCAATAGGATTTGCAGAATAGGTATCCTTACTTTATAGAACCCTGAGGTTTTGCCAGATAAGCATAAGTTGAGAATGGTAGTTGTGGCTCTCCAGGGTTGATACATGTGTCCAGTAATGATATCCGAAGCCCTTGTTATGCCAACTTGATAACCCAAACCAATCAGAAAGACTATAAGCTCTTCCGCATTAGGTAGAGAGACAGATTGAATGCTAGGGTCACAGGGTGTTATTCTTAGGGCCTTACTGAGAATGTCAGATGTGATTTCAAATTCCTTATCATCAAGCTTGCAGGAATAAGTGGCAGTAATCTTGTCCCAAGTGATGGTGTTCCAAAATTGTTGTAGGTAAATGGAAGGGATCGTGCATTGTTTGGTTAGGGCACTAACGAAATTTGTGTTCTTGAGAATATCAATTGCCACTTTGAAGATTGGATTTTGTTGCAATCTTTCCATGTCCACATAGCATTTACTTTTTCGTATATCAGCCCATTTGTTTGTTGGAAGAATTTCATTGTCTGTAAGAGCTATGGATGGAGTAGAGGTAGCAAGGTTCTCGGATGAAGTTGGGTTTGACATTGAGATTCTGTAGACACACACATACAACACCAGTATTCAAGAGCATGTTAGATTAGACATGGTTAGTTGAAAAAAATTTAAATGTATCCTCATGACTCAAGCACAACAAGTAGCATACATGATAGATTACCAATAAGCAGATTGACATACTTAGGAAATAGATTAAGTGGCATTTGTAATTTTCAAAGTAACAAATCATGTTGACAAATTTTTTCAAGACACAAGTTGATATGAGTAAAAAAATGTGAAGAGCAAAGTTGCTATAATAGGATTTCATGAGACAAGTTGCTATTACGGAAGTGTTATAACAAATTTCTTAAACAAGTTGTTAATTCAGGTTGCTGCAAGAGGAACCAGATACAAATTGCTTAAACAAGAATGTTATAGCAAGTCGCTAAGAGCAATTTGCCAATACAAATTGCTACAAGTAATCCTGAACCAAGTCGCTAGTATGAAATACTTAAAGTAAGTCGCTTTAAAAATTTTGACAAAATCAAGTTGCTACATGAAATTTATTAACAAGTCGCCATGGCAAGCCGCTAACTTGTCAAAACAAGTTGCTATAAGAAAAATACAAGGCCAAGTCGCTACAAATCAAATCACTAAGTCGCTAACTTGTAAAGACAAGTCGCTATCAAAAGAAACAAGGCCAAGTCGCTACGAATAAAATCACTAAGTTGCTAACTTGTAAAGACAAGTCGCTATAAAAGAAAAACAAGGCCAAGTCGCTACACATTAAGTCACTAAGTCGCTAGCGAGAACGCTATATTGAATCTATGAACCAACTCGCTATGAAGAACACTAGTAAGTCGCTACCAAGAACAAAGCTTATCATATGCATTTTACCACAATCCAATCAATATAGACACACAATCAAACCGCTATAATGAACGCGTACAATCAATCCACAAACACAATCAATTTCATAAATACAACCCAAATCGAACCACATACAAACGATACAACAAGTCGCTCACAAACCCATTAATACATACAAATATGCAAGATTACATCTATCCTAGTGAACCCAAACAACACTTTAATCCATTAACACATATATATCAAGTGTTTCATTCAACGAGTCCATTAACAAACCTAGACGAGGAGAGAAAATGACGAGGATCAAGAGCAGTGGAATCTGTTAAGGAGAATGAGTTAGGGGATGCATATAATTCACATGTTTTGAGACAAAAATGATTAACATAAACCTTACCACACACAAATCGCTAGCAAGAAGTCACGAGAGAGAAAAAAAATCTTTTTAGAGTTTTTGAAACTATGTAAATGAGAGATAAGTCGCTAGGGGATAATAACTGATTTTTCAGGTTTACCAAGTTAACACATTCCGTCCCTGTACTTGTGCAAAATAAGCAACTCGCTAGTAAAGATGAAGGACAAGTCGCTACCACTTAAAAAAGCTAAGTCGCTAACCCTGATTGAAGCAAGTCGCTATCTATCAAGTCGCTATCTATCAAATTTTGTACTGTTAGCACTTTCAGTCCTTGAACTTATCAGATAGCATGCAAATACAATTTATAAAAACATGTAGAATAATATGACAAGTACCCAAAAGTGACATATCATAGATAAGAAATCTAGCACAGAGGACATAACGAAGCTAGACTTAAACATGCATCAGCACACAATACATATCAAACAATGGTGCAGAGAGAAACAGAGATAACGAGATAACTTGAAATATTCTCCCCCTCAATCAATGTCACCAATGAACACTGATTGAATTCAAACCCCCTATTTTAAAACAAGAGTATATCTTTCGTTCGAACTTCATCTATGATCCCGTGTCATTATTGAATGACATTTCTAGGACCGTAGATGTTATTGATAACAGGAGATATATCTTTTATCAGATTGTGTGTACAAAAAAAATGATTAAATTAATTAAGAAAATTTTTATTTTTGATTGATTTTTAATAAATTGTTTTTTTTTTTTTTTTTTTTTTTTTTTTTTTTTTTTAACAGAAAACTAATTTGTACACTGATTTAAGAGAACGAGTCCTGATTCAGGTTGAACCGGAGTCAGAGTACGAGGTACATCAATTCTGGCAAGCTACAATTCCTGAGTGAGCGATCTTTATTTATGATGGAAACCAAGTCATGATGTTCATGATTGAATTGAGCATTGTACCTAAAAAAGACTGAGGACACTTTCCCCTAGTAACACATGTAGTATTGCAGATAGATGGGTTAGTGATATGAGTAACCTCACTACTGGATGTAGCACAGTTTGATCTAGGAGTGTCATTAATAGAAAGCCCTTTTGGTTCAATATTCTTGAAGAGTTTTCCTGTGGGCATCCACTTAAGGCAAGATATAGGTATGTAAGTCTGTTTGGATCCTGAAAACATAAATAACCTACCAGTGGGAATCCATTTGAAATAGCTGCTAGTAGATTTGGATGTAGGCACTTCCCTGTTTTGAATATTGGTCCTTTTGTAATTAGTTCGCTTCTTAGGGGATTGATCAGCCATTTGATGCTTCTTAAGAGAACAAGATGAACTCCTAGTATTCATGATTTTAGGACTTTGAACATTAAACTGGGGTTTGTTATTCATCATATCGGAATGAAATAGTGAAGTGACTGATTTTGTCAAAACATTATTCGCATCAACTTGGGAGGCAAGCTTAGATTTCGATGGTTTAAATCTTTCAGTTCTAAAAGCATTGGGCTGCCTAACTACAATATGTTTTGAGTTGTTATGAACAATTGGCTTTCCCAAGGTTGATGGTTTTGCAAACTTAGTGTTCACCCTATTTCCAATAGATTTCCTAAGCTCATTTTTTAATGCAACAATAGTGAAGCTCTTATCCTGAATTTAGGCTTTGAGGTCACCAATGTGTGCCAACAAGGAGTTAGTTTGATCCATCAACTTGGAATTGTTCACTGATAAGTTCTTTCTTAAGGATTCATTTTCCCTTAATAGGTTGGACACACAGAGCCAATTCATTATTCCTAGATTTAAGCGTACTATTCATCTCATGATTTGGATTGTTCATCCCATGATAATCATTATTATGCACATTTGAGAGTTGTAATTTCATATTGCATATGGTTGAATCTTTGTCTTGAATCTGGGTTTTTAAGTGGTTAATTTCAAAAAATTCTGGGAATTTCTGATTAATGCAAGGTTTTGTAGCAAGAAAACTTTCTTCTTTTTGTTGTATTACAATTTCAAAGGAAATACAATGTTTTTCAAGAATTGAGTATTTGTTTGAAAGTTCATCATAAACCCCTTTTTCAATCATGTCATTAGTTTTAACAATTTTAGATTCAGGTTCAACCATGACATATTTAACAATATCATGTTCAGAGTTAGGAACAAATGGATCAGGTACATTAGCACATGCATTATGTTGATCAGTTAAGGGTACCTCATCGCATGAAATCTGTTCATTTGCAGATATGTCATCAGTATTCACCACATGCATAACAGGAGTTGTCATGTAAGCTGTTTCAAGATTTTCTGACTCTGAGCCTTTGTGTTCAGTACAGTCGGTTTCATCATCCTTTGTTGCAACTGAAATTCTGCATTCGGCATCATCCATTCTTTCAACTGGTCCATTGCCCAATATATCACAACCATCACTTAACTTAAATTGACACCCATTCAACTCATTCAAATTATCATTCACTTGAGCAGCATCCTTAATGTATATTTCCATATTACCCATAAGTTGAATAAATGTGTTTATGAACTCATAAATTTCCATTCCAGTATGTTTCTTGAATGAAATTCCAGTCAATTCATGATCAAAATCTGAGGAATATTCCCCCTTGATAAATGTAACACCCCAAAAATAATGGTTTGCAGCGGAAGAAAGTGTTACCGGGGTATTACTCGATTGGTACGACAACACAATGTATAGAACAACAGTTTAACTTGATAAATCGTATTTTGTAAAGATTTATGTTTATATTTTTCAAAATATATATTATAGAATGTAGGCCCATAAAAGAATTAAAGTGGTCCCCAAATTTACATCAGAGTCTTCAATGATCATGCCATGCCAATGCCCAAGCGCCTCCAAAGTTTAGCTAACGCCATCCTGAACATACATGCTAAAAATGTCAACACAAAGGTTGGTGAGTTCACAGGTTTTTAAATACTCAAGTAGTTTCCAAAACAGGAAAATCAATTGGTTGTCAAAATTTCAAAGGGTCCATTCTGTATGCAGCGCGTTCATGCCATAAGGGTTCCACTACTTAAGCCGATTTAGCCGTATACATTGCCCCTACGTGCAACATGCTCTAACCTAGCATGAGAAGGTGATTCTATGCACTCCGGTTAGTAGAGTGAGGGGTTGGCTCTGCCCCTAAATAGCGCTATCCATAGATATCAACGACTCGTCCCGTACAGTGGGAGGGAGCTAATAAGTAGTGTGGTAACAGGGGACTTTTACAGTCGTACATAGGCGCCAAACATAAGCATACATACCAGTTTGCATAGTATAGCAGAGCATAGCTCAGTAGATTGAATCAGTTCAGTAAATCCATAATTTCATAAATGCACAACCAATTTATTTTTAAGTAATCATAGCATGCTTTTCACCCCAAAAGAGTAAAACAATAAAATGGGGCTGTGAAACTCACCTTGGTCCGAAGAAGTACAAGAATCACAACTAACACGACTGGCATCGAGAAATGTAACACAATAGTATCACAAGGTTGCAACGTACATGATACAAGAGTACCGACACGATGGTACATCATTGGCGCAACCTAATAGTATGAGCTTGTCTCATAATATGATACGCGAATAATAATCGATGTGTATAAATTTCAAAGAATAAAATGTCTTAGTTTTCGTGGAAGTTTCGTATCAACGTTTGTAAAATGTTTTGTATCGTCATTCGTGTGGTGGTATAAGGTCATAGACTCAAGACAAACGCACGCCAAAAGTATAAACATGTAACACAAGTGTAATATGAAATAAACACGTAAGAATCAAATAGCAATTAAGTAAGAATTTAATTAAATGGTTAAGTCTAGAGCATTTATCCGGTATCCTCAAATAATATATGTTTTATTATATAGAGCAAAGAGAGGAAATTTTCATATTCAATAAAATTATACTTCTCATTTTATTATCGGACTTTGATCAGAATAAGTATATGAATAAAAGTTTGATATGATTCGTTAATTCAAAACACAATTCTGATAATTTATTTAGATAAATTTAAATAATAATAAACGTTTAAAGTATTTAAAATTTTTCAGGTTTTACAATCAAATAGTAGCCCGTACGTATCCAATATGTTCAATGTCCAAGTCCGTTATTCTTGATAATTCAATTATGTAAAGTCCAACATTTGTCTAATAAATATCAATATGAGTCCAATATAACTCTAATTTATTCGAATAATAAGTCCGATATAAGTCCAAATGTAATTTCAACTACTAGTCTAATATATATTGTTTCCATCCCATGTCCAATATGTAAATATCCATAGTTCGCTTAATAGTCCAATAATTTTTTTAACAATCCAATGTGTAATATAAGTTCGATAGTCTAATAAAAATAACTTAACTGTCCAATTTATTTAGCTCCAATAGTATAATCCGAATCAGTACGATAAGTCCAAAATATGTCGATTGTCCAAATAATGTCTAACTCGATATGTTCCAAACATATATATGCATATATTCCAATATTTTGCTCAATGTTATATATTACGTATGGTCCGCTATGTCCGATAATCTAATATATGTCAACTTGCCCTAAGTATATTTAGTCAAATAATATTAACCATATTGGGCCCATTAAAGTTTAGTCCATTAACATATATGAGCTCTGCCCATTAGTCTTTATACATTCGGCCCAACGATGTTTTAGAAGTTAATAAGCCCATAATGCTATAATAGATTTCAAAATACAAGTCTAATGTTAGTACCAAAATTTTTATAAGCATAAGCAGTTTACCAATTATAAGATAAGCAACTTCAAAATAAGCAATATCCTGAATAAGCTTAACCTGATAACTCTCGTAAGCGCAAAACAAGCCATAAACATACAAGTAATATTCCAATACCCCAATTATGCCGCATAAGCAAATAAATCACAACATAAGCTCGACAAGCAAACATCCTTAACAGCTTTTATCATATCGAAAATCAAACAATTTAGACAAGCCATAAGCCTTCCAAAATAGGTCAAATAGTACTAGCTGAGAACTACATACTTACATAAAGACTCTTGCGGGTTTGGTTGTTGTGCCGAGAATCAAACCAACTTGACGGGGTTGCGGTGGGCAGCGGACAACACCACCAAACAGACCCAAAATTTGGTCACGTTGGTGGGCTAACAAGAGTACGCCAAACACCCAATTGGGTGTGGCTGTGGTGATCCAACCCGAGCCAAACAAACAAACCACCCTTCGGGGTGTTCATGTCAGAAGAGAACCAAGAAAAATGTACAATACTTATTTGGTGGTGCTTTTCCACTCAAGTCTCGAAGCTAAAATGAAAACAAACACCCTCTTGTGTGTCTTTGTGAGCCAAGGCTAAGCAAACATCACGACACCCCCTTTGGGTTGTCGTGCACCGAGCCAAACAAGCAAGGACAAACACTCCGGTCTGGACAATATAAACCGAACGCCCCTGATGGGCTGCTGCTAACCAAGTACACACTCGTGGTTCTGTTATTGAACCGAGACAAACACATCCCTTGTGTATCATTCCTGCTGAACAAAAAAACAACCACACCATTTTGGTGTTTCTACCTTGATCAAACACACAAACACACAAGCACTCCCTATGTGTTGTTCCAACCTGCGACTAAAGATAACGAACCAAACCGCACCCTCTTGGGTGTATTCTGTGGCCACGACCCAAAACAAACAACAATTTAAATTGACTAAACTCTATCAAATAAGTAATTTAATGATTAGCTAAGTAACACCAAGATCAAATAAGCGGCTGTGATGGTGGTGATGTTATGGTTGTTGTCGTTCACCATAGAAAAGAGGAGGGAGAGATGGCATCTTCCTTCTTTGAGAGAGAGTAAGGTAAGAAGAGATTTATTCAATCTATTTTTTTTACTTGATCTTGTGAAGTGAGACTAGACAAAAAAAATTTAAAAGAGAGGTGTGAGATATGTGTGTGAGTGAGGTGGTGGTATCACACATGGAAAAGATAACCATAAAAAAAATAATAACTATTAATTATGTAGAGTATATTTTGTGCACTTCGTGTCCCGTTGAGCCGAAGTGTAAACGCAGTAGCACTGTTTGGTAAATATGAAATATATATATCTCGAAACATTTTTATAAAAATGAATGTAAAAAAATAAAATTATTGACTTCAAAAGAATAATTATCAAATTTTAAATCATTGCTAACGCGGTGTCGTTCAGGAAAAGTCAGTAGTCAAAAGTCAACTTTAAAAGTCAAAGGGTAAAATAGTCGTTTAACCTTATGAAAAATTACGGGTGGCTATAGTCTCTACCCCTTATGGGAACTTCGTCCCGAAGTTCAGCGAGTGTTATCTGCTGATGGTGTGTTTGAGTTTATTTTCATGTTTCCACGTGAATTCAAGAACTTTTCTCGAGTCCCATCGAACTTTGACAATAGAAATGCGACATTCTTAAGTCATTTGATCTTTCGGTAAGTTCTTCGATAGGGTTCAGACGTTCATCAATCTGGATCTCTTCCAGAGAAATAAGGAGTGTCTCATCAATATGACACTTCTTGTGATAGTTCAACTGAATGACGTCGTACACACTGTTAAATTTGGGTGCTATCTCGAATTTGTAAGCTATCGATCCAACTCAAATGAAGATTTTGAAAAGTCTGATGTTGAGATGTCTGGGAAAAATGTGAGTGTTTATGATGAATTCGGATCTCACGCTCCCAAGTGAAATAAGGAATTCTCTTAAGGTTTTATCAGTGTGCAAAAATTATGATTAATATCAAGCTTCAAGTTAGTATATTTTAAGGGATAATAGAAAAATTATAGATGATTGGAGGATTAACGCAACTCTAGAGTAATGTTGCAGGGTTAGTTGAAGGCACCACAGACATAAATGTTATATTAATGGTCAAAGGTTGTTCTTACAAGGAATTTTGAAGCTACAAGCCCAAAAATTACAAAGTCCCAGAAGGAACGGTTGGTTTGGCTCGTTGGTTTGAGTGAACATATTCGATATTTCTAATCATGAACTATGTTGAAGACTGCAAAGTCAAACATGCCGCAAACATTCTTCTGAATGATGCTTTGTCATGGTAGAATGTTGTTGCTCAATGTATTAGTATTGAGAATACTCATAAGATTGTTTGGACAAAATTGAAGAAGTTATAATCAAGAAGTACTGACCTCGGAATGAGGTGCAATAAATGAAGGTGATTTTAAAACCTTGTTGTCAGAGATATTAATATCACGACTTATATCCTGTTGTTTTCAAAAGTTGGCAGTAATGTGAATTGTAAGTTATGCATGTATCTTTGTCTAAGACGGATAGTTGGGTAAGATGTTCGTAACCTCGAAAGAATTATTTTAGTAAGATAGGTTTTCAGAAGTGACGTAATAAGACATTTTCGCAGAAGTCGATGTTTTGATGTTTCTTAGCATAAGAAAGTTTGATAAGGTTTGACCAGAGAATTTCTAATTCGTAAGAACAAGTATCTTCAGGAAATTGTCGTCACAAGTTTTATCGTTGAGCCAAATGAAACTCTTAAAGCAAGGTCCTTGAAGGCGAAGTGTCATAAAAGGAAATTAAGTTAAGTATGTATGAATCCATAAGTTTTAGATGCCTAAGGTTAGAGTACAATTGTTAATGTTAAGCTCGTTGGTAGTTTATCCTATAATGACTAGCATGGTGTCACCGTCCTCTCGGATTTGATCACTATAAAAACAAAGAGTCTCGACTTGTTAAAATTTCGGGAGAGAACTTAAATGAATGTAGAGAAAGTTGCTGAACTTCAGTTTTTGTGATGAAAACTTGTTAAATAAAGTTCTTAAATGATCACATGGACTCGGTTCCAAGTTGAAAGTTTACATGTCTATTATATGAGTTCAAATGTTACTTCATAAAATCAAATAATTCCAACACCTTAGTTTTTTTTTGTAAATAATGAATCAGTTTGTTCCTTAGCAATTTCCCATTAAATGTTTATTATTTATTATTTGATAACAAAGAGTTTGATCTATTCTCAAAAAAGGAGATGTCGGTTAACCTTTAAAGCTTTTCAAGAGGGTAAATAGTTTATAATGTAATTGTAACATAATTTGTTAAACGGTTTGTGAATCCATTTATTGTGTAATAAGGATAATGTTTTGTCATTTGCAAATTAGTGGTAAATCGTAGTTTGTGATTTAGTATTCGAAGCATCAACTTGGTAAGTTGTTATTATTATTATTATTATTATTATTATTATTTAGCTTATAGAATAATAGAAAACGATTTATTATTTATAGAATAGTAGTGAAATCGTAGTTAGATTTTGTGACATTTTGGTAAGGCAACAAATCAGGTTGTAACATAACTCGTGAAATAATTTGTAAATAATTCATATAGTAGATAAGAAAACAATTTGTTAATTTCCTAATAGTAGTAATATTTGTAGTTCATTTTGTGATTCAGTGGCAAAACTTGTTCATAAGGTTGTGATAAACTTGCAGGGCAATTGTAACTTAATTTACAAAATGTTAGCAAAAGTGTTTGTTGTTTAATGAAATAAAAGCACAGTAGCGAATCGATCTATTACAATATAGTAGTCCATGAAGTGATTCGTAAAAAAGTTTGTAGGAAGATTTGAGAAAGACTCGTTGTTTATAAGATATCGATAAGGTCGAAAATTTTGATTCAGTGATGAAGTAGTATAACACTTGGTAGATTGACCGCGAAATAGTTGACAAGATGATTGATTACAGTTATGCGTTAGAAAACAACACAATTTACTTATTTTATAAGGGGAAATAGTTAAGCAAAGAGTCGGTATTCTCTAGGGATAAGTAGGGGATTAGGTATATGTTCCCATAAATAGTAGCTCGAGTTACAGGTTAACTCGTGGTATGTCTCTAGATTGTTAAAAGTTTAGTAGTTCGCTCGTTATTTATGTTGAACAAGGGTTTCCCTTCGTAGATGTCGTGATGTGTCGTTCCTAGAACGACAAGGGATGTAAGCTGAGTCATCAATTGAGTACGATTTTTGGGATAGAGGAGACACTATTATAACAGTGAGTGATGAGGCAACCTCGATCTCAACGTCTGAGAAAATGAGAATGGGATGGGTGGAGATGACATGGTGTTGCAACGACTCAGTAATAGTGATTTGATATATCATAAGTAATATTTCTGTTGGGTATAGAATCAATGTTGAAGGGAGAGGTTTGCAGTTCAAGGTAAAACTCCTGAGGAGAGAGTTAATTATTACTAGTAGTCAGTCGATTGGATTAGTACTTAACGAAGAAGTGTACAACATTCTAGTTCAAAGTCATAGTTTCAAAAGAAATCCGACTATAGTTGTTAGGTTCCCATATTAGTAACACAATCATCAATAGAAGAAATAGAGAAGAGATGAGATCGGTTGAACAACTACACACACACACACATGTATAAACTATGCACAGTTAGGCGTAAGAGTGTAAGAGTGAAATGAATTGAACAACCAACCATCTAAGGATGTTTTACAAGAGTATTTATAGGAGGGAACTAGGGCAACACTCCAAGTTCCCATCCTTTTCCTTATTGGGCTTGTCCTAGGCTTATGGGCCTTCTACATAAGCCTAAGCATAATAACAAACATAAAGGCCATATTAAGCTAACTATTACATATCAATCACTAACACTTGAATTAAGGTTTAGGAGTGATTCCAACAATCTCCCCCTAAGTGTTAGTGATGAATGAAAGAATGATAAATGTTGTAGGTGCTGATGTAATAGTAGCTTTGACGTCTTCTAACATTCTTCTTTCTTGTGAGAAGAATTGTCTTGATTCGAACAATCTCCCCAGTGTAGAGAAATTATTTCTTTTGAAGTATTCTGCTTTGACGTCATCTTTGTTCTTTGATCTTTGTTCTTTGTCATGGTAGTGATAGTATGTTGTTGTTGTCTGCATCAGTTCTGCTTCGTTGCTCCAGTGTCTCCACGTCATTCTTCAACATGCTCACACGCTCTTTAACGTTGGATTATAGTACTGATGAAGTTCTCTTAGTCTTTAACTTTGTAGATTCTTTGACTTGACGAAGAATCATTCTGACTTTTGTGTTGCCTTTAGAGAGAACTTCCATTAGTGATGATGTTGGTATGAGCATGTGAAGAATCTGCACGATCAGTCCGCTCCAGAGCTTCCATAAGAAGAAAAACATAAGAAAGGTTAGTAATAAGCGGATTCCGGCACTTACAAGTTTGAACTTCGAGAGTGTTAACAGCATAGTGTGAAAACACAACTCTAATTCTCACAAAGGCCGTTCCTAAACCGGAGTCCCACAAGTGAGATAACGCGATGTACCGAAGTACTTCTACGGTTCAGATGAGTCGCTGAGGTACACCGAAGCATCACCCCACGACTGTAGAGCGTTTGAGACACACTAAGCGTAATCCACGGGGAGTTACCGAAGTGACTTGCTGTCAGGGCTGTTTAATGTTGACCCTGGCAGGAGTTTCCATTCAATCACTGAGGATCACAATTGTGAACCTCTCATTAATTTTCTTGACAGATTGCTAGGATCTGTGCAGGACTCGATAACGTACCACTGTTGTTCTTATTGTTGAACAACAAGTGATGAAATGTCAAGTGTACCTATGAGATCTTTTGATGAATCTCGTGGCTCTAGACTCAATAGTGCGTTTTGGTTTTCCTGAGCGGAGACTAGGGAGAGGGTCTCCTTCTTCAATACCAGCAATCTCTAAGAGAAAGCCGATAGTTTAAGTAGGGTTCCCTGTGAGAATGAAAGAAGCTTCTGTTGAGAGAAACTTGAGTGGCTAAGAAGGTTTAGTGCATGCGTCACTGGGTCCATGACGACTTTTAATCTTCAATACCAGCGTCATCAAGTGACGACCAGTAGCATATGAATTGAACCCGGTGTCTGCCCTAAGTTGAATAATCTGGAGTGCTATTTCTTTTCACCCTTTTCTTTGCTTTTTTTTAATTCTTCAACTCCTTCTTTCTCCATTTCTCATTTTCTCCTTTCTAATAATCATACCTAAGGAATTCTAATTCTAACTATTGGTAGTGTCCTTGGGTAGATCCCTCCGACTCTGGCGGATCATAGGACAATTATTCCTAACCTTAATCACCTTATAACTCCATTTCCATAAAACCATTTTCATGAAAATCTCTCAAAGTGTTTGTGAGTGAAAGACATTTTGAACCACTGTGAGAGTTTAAGATTTTGCAGAAATACTCCCCCTCCACATGTGCTTAAGAGTTTTGACAGAAATCTGCACAGAGAGGAAAGAGCGCGCACTTTTTGAATTGATCGACTCAAGATAGACAATTCCTTGCGAGACATGATTACGTTGCATAGTTAAAGAGATACATTGTCAGCTTTTAGGTGAAAACTAGCTCTAATAACTACCTTGAAGATGTGGACAACCCCGAAAGGTTGTCAAACCCGTCAAAGTTCATGTCTATCAAGAGCTTCTCGAATGGGTACAATTTACTTGGATAATTCTTGGAAGACAGATCTTTTCAATGTATGACTGTTCAGATCCCGTCAATTCATGGATTGAAGTCTTTTCACACGAGGATTCAATAGAAAAACACAACATATTTCTTATCACATAATTTTCTCCCCCTCAAAAATGGCATATAAATGTTATTTTTGAAGAAATGTTGACAATAAATATGACAATTTTGAGTTTTGTGGGAAGATTACACGAAGAATAATTTGTGAAAAAAGTTATGGGTCAAGTACTCCCCCTCAACAAGTGATACAAACGGTTGAGGTTTTGAAGATCATAAGGGAAAGTACTTGTTCTTTTGAGCAAAACCTTTTAAAAATTGAAAGGTTTGATAGGTTTTACTCAAAAGTAAGAAGCTTTCGCTCCTGTTATAAGGATTGTGGCACTGAAGCGTACCACAGGGTCCTTTCATTACAAGAGCGGGTTGTACAATGTTATGTGTGCACAAGCCATTGTCATTAGATAATCACACATCCAAATTAATATGAAATAGAAACAGATTAAGGGGTACCAGGAAGTCCATCAATCTTTCCAGGAATGCGAACAGGGCGTTGATAGCCTGTGAGCGTAATCCTGGGACGACCACCTACAAAGCTCTCCAGAGTTCTGAACTGGTCCCTTCTGTACAACCTTTCATCAATTAGGGTGATGATCCTCTTCACATCCCGTCTATCCTTAGAATTCCATCGCTTTGGAGAACCAATTCCTTTATGTATCTCCTTCAACCTATAAGCCAAACCGTCCCTCACCATCTTTAATGTGTGATCCCCAAACTTGTGAAGATCTCTACACGCCATCAAGCAGTTGCGATGTAGTTCATTGCGGGAAACTACTCCGAATGGTTTGCTGATGAGAGTGTATTGTGAGAGCTGGTTGATATCAGGTATTTCTAGCTGAGGTCTGGTGAAGTTGACACGGGTCTGATAGGATTCAATAGCAAGTTGTAAATCTTCTACACGTTCCTGGATCACTATGCTTCTGATGAAGATGAGCAAGGATTTCATGAATTCACGTTGAGTTTCAGTCGAGAAATGTCTCATTCTTCCCTGGACTTTGGCAAGATACAGATCTTCAATGTCGTTGAGAGATAAGTTTTGAAAGTCCGCTTCACAGAATTCATAGTCCCTTTCATCTTGTCTTTTGACCACGATAGTCTTGAGAAAGGTGTAATCCCATTTAGAAGAAAGGGTGACATGCTTAACAGCCACGATCCCTTTATCACTAAACACTTCATGTTGAGACTTTCGAACCTGGGAGCTCTTGTAGTAGACTCGTCGGCGTTCTGGCCAATGATGAATCCCGTACATTGCATCAATGTCATACTGTTCCACGCTGTTGGAAAACATGTGGGTAGCCCTTTCTTCGATGGCTATGCAGTTGGAGTATATGGCTGCCGGGAACGGAAGTGTAAGTGATGTAGCGTATTTCTTTGTACCATCGCTACCGTGTAGAATAAATTCCAAATCTTTGTTGAAGAAGTAGCGAAATGGAATCCTAGGTTGATCTGGTTGGCCAATTGTTGGTAGAGAGTTAATTATTACTAGTAGTCAGTCGATTGGATTAGTACTTAACGAAGAAGTGTACAACATTCTAGTTCAAAGTCATAGTTTCAAAAGAAATCCGACTATAGTTGTTAGGTTCCCGTATTAGTAACACTATCATCAATAGAAGAAATAGAGAAGAGATGAGATCGGTTGAACAACTACACACACACGCACACACGTATAAACTATGCACGGTTAGGCGTAAGAGTGTAAGAGTGAAATGAATTGAACAACCAACCATCTAAGGATGTTTTACAAGAGTATTTATAGGAGGGAACTAGGGCAACACTCCAAGTTCCCATCCTTTTCCTTATTGGGCTTGTCCTAGGCTTATGGGCCTTCTACATAAGCCTAAGCTTAATAACAAACATAAAGGCCATATTAAGCTAGCTATTACATATCAATCACTAACACTTGAATTAAGGTTTAGGAGTGATTCCAACAATCTCCCCCTAAGTGTTAGTGATGAATGAAAGAATGATAAATGTTGTAGGTGCTGATGTAATAGTAGCTTTGACGTCTTCTAACATTCTTCTTTCTTGTGAGAAGAATTGTCTTGATTCGAACAATCTCCCCAGTGTAGAGAAATTGTTTCTTTTGAAGTATTCTGCTTTGACGTCATCTTTGTTCTTTGATCTTTGTTCTTTGTCATGGTAGTGATAGTATGTTGTTGTTGTCTGCATCAGGTCTGCTTCGTTGCTCCAGTGTCTCCACGTCATTCTTCAACATGCTCACACGCTCTTTAACGTTGGATTATAGTACTGATGAAGTTCTCTTAGTCTTTAACTTTGTAGATTCTTTGACTTGACGAAGAATCATTCTGACTTTTGTGTTGCCTTTAGAGAGAACTTCCATTAGTGATGATGTTGGTATGAGCATGTGAAGAATCTGCACGATCAGTCCGCTCCAGAGCTTCCATAAGAAGAAAAACATAAGAAAGGTTAGTAATAAGCGGATTCCGGCACTTACAAGTTTGAACTTCGAGAGTGTTAACAGCATAGTGTGAAAACACAACTCTAATTCTCACAAAGGCCGTTCCTAAACCGGAGTCCCACAAGTGAGATTACGCGATGTACCGAAGTACATCTACGGTTCAGATGAGTCGCTGAGGTACACCGAAGCATCACCCCATGACTGTAGAGCGTTTGAGACACACTAAGCGTAATCCACGGGGAGTTACCGAAGTGACCTGCTGTCAGGGCTGTTTAATGTTGACCCTGGCAGGAGTTTCCATTCAATCACTGAGGATCACAATTGTGAACCTCTCATAAATGTTCTTGACAGATTGCTAGGATCTGTGCAGGACTCGATAACGTACCACTGTTGTTCTTATTGTTGAATGATGAGTGTCTAAATACTCATCATTTTCATACCTTTTAAACTGCAAAAACATCTGAAAACACTCAGAAACGCATTAAAATGATAAAAATATCACAAACAAGTGTTTTATGTGTTTTAAATGCAAAAACATCAAAATCTGATGAAAAACGTATCAAGTTTGCATAATTGGCAGTTTTAGTCCCCCAAGTTTCAAAAGTTGTCAAAACTAGTCCCTGGTAATTCAAAAACTTGTAAAATGTCATTTAAGGTCCATAGGATTCAAAAGTTGTCAAAATAAACCTTTTAAAGTTTAAAATTTACAAAATGACAACTTTAGTCCCTCAAGTTTGGAAAATGTCAAATATAGTCCTTGGTTAATTTAAAAAGTGAAAATTATCAAATATTAACCTTGTACTATTAATAAATGACAAGAATGGTCCTTTTGGTAAACTTTTATAAAATTACAAGTTTGGTCCCTAGAGTTACAAAATTGACAATTTTAGTCCTTAGACTTGTAAAAAATGGAATTTTATGCAAATGGTCCTTGTACTATTCTTATATGGCAGGTTTGGTCCTTGTGAGAATTTTGGAAAAGCTACAAGATCAGTCTTTTAACTTTGCAGAAATTGCAAAGTTAGTCCTTGTGATTATTAAGCTTAAACAAATGGACCCTTGTATTATTATTCCAAATCCAATAACCAAAACACTAATACCCAGCTGGCCCAATCTTTCCCCAAGCCCAAAACCAACCCGACCCAGTGTTTAAATAATAAAAGAGCGCGTGCACTGTTCACCATCCCCTTCCCTTTCCACCTGTGTCCACTCCTTCCCCGACACCTGCTGCTACCACCTCACCAACACCTTTCCACCTCACATCACAGCTGGTTACCGACTCCCCCTCCACCTTGCAAACCAGCCCACACTGCATTAATTGCAGAAACCCACCCAAAGACTTTTTGGCGCCAAAAGTAAAATTGATGGCTAGGAATTGTTTCAGAGATCCAATGGTGGTGGGATAAGCTAAGAAGCATGTGGGGAGCCTAAAGAGGCTATAAAGAGAGAAAAAGAAGCAGAGGAGAAAGAGTAGTAGTGTAGATTAGTTTAAAGTATGTCGTTTTTTTTATTTTAAGCTTCTTATTGTAATTTAAATCTTTCAAGTAAATTATTTAAGTTATCTAAGTGTATGTGAACCTTTTCCAAACATAAATTTCAGCTTTAATGCAAGTTTTCAGTTTATGCTAAATTTCAAATTTCAAAAGAATCTCATGTTACATTGAATGTTGTTATCAGTGGTTGTTAAGTTCTCATAAGCTCTGATAAGCTCTCCTATAGCTTATTAATTGCTTATATAAGTTTCTACTCAGTTTTTACTTTTAAAATTCTCTCAGTCAACAAAAGTCAACTGTTAAGGCATCATTTGAATTTGTTCATGATATTGGGTGAAGCAGAGCTGGTTTTGGATTATATCTTGGTTTATAGCTTCTTGGGAAGCCATAGGGTGTGATTTCAGTCACTGGTTCCTTGTCCTGTGCATGATCTCAGTTTGTAAGCCATTTTCTAAAATTTTGCATCTGCTACTATTAGTAATTAAAACTTGGTAATTATAGTTTTATCATGTTTAAATACAGTTAGTATAAGGTTTTAATTAGTTGTATGATCTTAATCCTTGGAATCCTTTGTTTAGCTCCATAACTGCTTCATTAAGGGTTGTTTGGATCTGTCAAGTTAACTGTGTTATAAGGTAATTGAGTTGTTATTTGTTGTTGTTTCATGTTACTCTAGTTCAAAATAACTCATTCAAGTCCTTAAAACTGCACTCATTACCATAGAAGTCAAAATAATCTTTGAAGCTTATTTCTACTTAACTGTTGAAATTTTAGATTGTAAAATCATGCATACTAGTTTACAAGTTGTTTATCTAGCTTAATTCATCCTCAAATTAGCTTAATACATCATAATAGATCATCTAGGATCATCAGAATCTCATAAAAGTCAAATATCTATATCTGTCTACAAAAGTCAAAATTTGGAAAGTCCAGTTTTTACAAAACTTTGTTGAAGTCTCATTGATTCATTTCTTCATCAAAATCTATGAAACTTTGGGATTTGCAAGATCAGTAGGTCTAGTTTAATATTATCAGTTTTGTTTTCCATTTCTCAAGCTCCAATAAGCTTAAAATCAGCTTCCAATAAGGCATGATATGCCCTGCACACACTCAGCATTCACTGAGTGTGCACAGGCACATCTTGCAGCACTTTCACAAGCTTCATTCAAGCTTGTGAGGAGCTGGTTTTTGGTTCTTGTGTAGTTAGCCAGGTATACTTTAAGTCCCTATATCTGTTTTTCTATTTAGCTTACTTTTTTAGCTTATGCAATAGCTTAAAGGTGCCCACTAATCACTGTTTTGCTTATATAATCCAATAAGCTCAAAACTAGTTTAAGCTTCTTTAATGAACTAGAGTACTGTTAAATGGTTAAGATAGGCTTAATATAGCATTAGTTAGCTTCTGTGTTCAGCTGGTACTCTGTGGTAGCTTATAGCTTATTTTGGATTGCTTATTTATAAGCAGTTACACTGCAGCTTATGATTCTCACACATAAGCATATGTTTTTATATTTTTTAATAAACTTAGAATAATATTTTAGCATTTTCCTGAATTTTTCAGATTTTTCCATCACTGTTTTCTATTTTTCCTTATTTAAACTAGTTTTTAAGTCTTTTTAAATAGCTTTTAATACTAATAAATCAGAAAAAGCTTAAAAAAATATGTTTTCAATTTTCCTAGATTAAGATAAATATAAAAAGCCTAAAAAGTATTTTTCCATAATTTTCTTGGTTTAAATAGTATTTTTTAGCATTTTAATTAGTTTTAAATAGTATTAAATTAATAATAAATACATAAAAAGTCAAAAAAATATATTTTCAATTTTAAAATAAGTTTTATCATATTTTAGATTTTTCTAACTTATAATTTCATTTTTCTAGGTTAATTTTGTATTTTCTTATATTTTAGTGCATTTTAAATACTTAATAAATAGTTTTTAATTAATAATAATTAAATAAATAGTTGTAAAAATAATTTTCTTTTTCTAATAATTTTCTTTTATTATTAGGATTGTAAAAATATCATTTTCTTATTTGTAGGCCTTTTATTTCTTAAAACTCACTTTTTATTTTGTACGTTTACGTAATTTTATTTAAACGTACGTTTTAGGTTTTAAACGTTCATCATTTTAAAAATAGTGATAGCGTTTATTTAATATATTTTATCTTTTGAATTTTCTTAATTTGCATTTAAATCGCTGTAATTTATCAATCTTTTCTTTAGGTTATTATCCATCCAAATCCTTTCTGATCACTATCCTTAGTGATCATTCTATCATCTGAAGTTGTTTGAACGCCAATTCATCCTCCGTGGGACTTAACGACCCAGGAATACACTATATTCCTCTTGTCTAAATTGCATTAGTGTTTGAGCTGTTTTGAGTTTCTTACGGTTGGTCATTCACAAGTGCCTAGCTTGCGTGAGATAACTTGACGGTTCGGCACCGATCAAATTTTGGCGCCGCTGCCGGGGAGGCTGTAAGCGTGTTTTAAGCATTTCCAGATCCATTATTGCACATATACCACCTTTTTGTAAACAGTTTTTTTTTGTAAAGTTTTTCAAAATCAAAAAGTTCATTAACACTTTTTCTAAAGTGTTAACAAACGCCAAAAATATTTTCATTCTTTGTTTTTACAAAATATTTATCCAAAAATCCAAAAATATTCATCTTTACCCTCTTACCCTTTTTGATTCTTTATCCCTTTACCCTCTATCCATTTGATTCTAACTTCTTCTATTCTCATGGAATCTCTCGACTACGACGAAATCTGGAGCGAAGTTGAAAAACTTCCTATTTTATCACAAATGTCAAGAATTCGTGTTGTCCATGATGATCCATTGATTCTGCATAGGGAAATGGAAAGAGAAACCAAGGTGACAAAGGACCAGGTACTTCCCTCTGATAATGGAGGTGCTAAATACGTCCAACCTACGGTTATCCAAAGATCTAACCCCTCGATTGCTCCTAAGCCGTCTAAAATTGATCCTACACTTTCACGATTTACGGTTAGAAGCAATCATGCAGAATTTAGACCGGTGACTAGCAAGAATGACTTGCCAAATCTTCACGTTTCTCAAGAACCAGAACCAGAGATCATAACGGAAGTGGTGGAAATTGCTAGCTCTCAGAGCACACCACTTGTCCCACCTCCGGATTTTTCAAAATGTTCTTCGAGTCTTAATAGTCATTCGGATCACCATGTTGGTTTTGTTGATTCTTTGAATGAACCGATTCCTTCTCATAACTCTCAAATAGAATCGTTTATTCCTTGTGTCGGTTGTGGTGAGCCTCTTTTTGGTTCACCATGTCACTGGTGTACGTGTGTACAGTGTGGTAATGATATTCGGAACGGAGTTGTTTGTTTTGTGGTTCGAGGAATTCATTTGATTATGATCCTAATCCAAACTCATTTAACGACCCTTCAAACTTTTCCAATTACCCACCACAGCCCGACTTATCTTCATATAATCAACATCACTGCTGTGAATTTTGTGGAGGTCCTCACCAAGGATTTGAGTGTCAATCCGGAAACACGTTTGTTTACTAACAGTTTTCTGGTAACACTCAGGACTTTGGAAATGACCAAATTCCATATTATTCACATGACCACCCACAACAATCATTTTGTTGTGAGAACTGTGGAGGTCCCCATTTCAGCTTTGATTGTCAAACAGGGAATCCATTTCCTTGTAACAATTACGACTATCCATATCACGACCAACCTCCACAATGCCAAATGACTCAAACTCCTCAGCAAACCCAACAAGACACTTATCTAGAGCTTTTGGAGTCAGTGAAAAGAACTGAGGAGTTGAGTAAAACAGCATTTCTAAATGTTCCCAGTTTTTCTTGTGTATATTGTGGGGGTCCTCATGATGATTATCAATGTCAACCTTCCGGTTTTGACAAATCTCCACTCACACAATGTCCCATCATTCAAAATTCACATGAGAAATCCATGGAAGAATTGTTAGCTGAAGAGCAGGCTGCTAAAATAAATTCCCAAATTGCCTTTGAAAAATCTGTTAGGGAATCAATTGCAAAAGAGAAAGCAGCCAGATCTAGCTCTCAATTTCGTTTCATTCCTGATGACAGTGATGATGAGGATACACTTGAAGATTCATCAAATTCATCAGTTGATATCCCAACAGTTGAGATTCATTCTCAAACAACGCTATCACACCCAAGCTCCCACTCACTCTCTCGAACATGGGGACGAGCATCTTGACACTGTTACTGAAAAGGAATCGGACGAATTCATAAAGTCTAGTGTTGAGGACCTTGTCCCAATCCGAGAGAGTCACAGGGAACTTTCGATCATGTATGTGATATCCCTCCTCCTCTTGTCTTCCAAAGTAATCATGTTGAGATGTGCTCCGATTCTATTGATGACGATTCGTTATCTTGTGGAGACATCAGTTATATGGAAGAATTACCTTCTGAGCTTGTTAGCTTAGAAGAAGAGAATGATGAAGTTACTGACATTGAAATCAAAGATGAAGCACTTCGTGCAACATTACTGAATGTCAGTCTTCTCATTTCTAAAATCGAGGCTTTCAATGAAAAACCTATTTCATCTCCTATCCCCATTAAGGATAGTGACATTCTTTCCGATGATTCTATTCCGGAAATGGAAGCCTTCTGTTTTGATAACATGGGAGAGAAGATTAGTGGCAGTACCACTTTTCATTCTCATAATTCTCTCCCCGATTATGAATCATTTACATTGAGGAGTTCACCGTGAAACCCACTGATACCAATTTTGAATATGATTCATTCACCTTCGAGGAGTTCTCCTGTGAACTCACTCATATCATATCTCCGCCGGAGTATGATAATTTCCACTTTGATCTAGACATTCCCATAATATGTCTTGATCAAGCGAGCTTAACTGAGGAGATTCATGAAACTATGAATTCTCCTATTGAGGATGAAGAGTTAGTCATGATTTTATCATGATTTTCTTTCTTTTCTTCATATATCCCGTGATTCTCTCCTGTTCTTCACTCATTCGGGAATGAAGACACTATCTTTGACCCCGGCATTTTCATTTATCATTTTGAGCCGGTTCTATGTATATCTCATCGGTGTGGAACTTTCGCGTGCTTCAAATGTTTATACAAACATCTTGAATGAAAGTCCGATGAAGATTGTTTCTTCCACTTTGCTTCCCCATGAACCAATGAATTCGGGGTCGAGTCAAGCTAGCGACTCGGTAATCAAAAAAGTAGTTAAACATGGGTTTTCACCCGTGTGTACCACCCTAGTGTGGGGGAGATGCCCCACATGTTATATATAGATCTAAAAATGAAAATTGTAAATATTAAAAAAGAGAATAATTGTTGTGTATCCACACTTGGCTAGTAATGTTCTCTTTTTCGTTCAAGGATCGGCATAATAGCCGGGACTTTGAACATTGAGGACAATATTCATTTCTAAGTGTGGGGGGGAAATTCTGGCGAATTTGATCATAAATGTACCCTTTTAGTCCCTTTTTCCCCCAAAATGACCAAATTTTTTTTTTGAGTAAGTATTTTACACTTACTCAGCAAATGGTAATCAGTCCGCCATGTCTAACCCACATAAGGATTGGCTAATCCAGGAGCAAACGGCTCTTGGTAAAGATATCTCAAATCCGTTTATGGCTTGCAATTTGCCCAAAATTGTATGGTGTTCAACTCACCATATCCTAAAAAGTTAAGAGTTGGCTAGCCCGCAAGTTTATGGCTTGTGGTAAAGGCAGTTGAAAATCCATAATTGGTAATCGACTCACCAAAGATAATATTGATAAATTATCTAAGAGTTGGCTAGTCCAGAAGCAAACGGCTTCTGGTAAAGACAAATCAAATCCGTTGAAAGCTTATGATTTGCTCAAAATCATTTGGTTATCGGTGTACCAAGGTTCTTACTTGAACTGAAACATTTGGCTACTCCAGAAGTAATGGCTTTTGGTAAAGAGATTAAATCCATTAATTTTTCTCAAATCATTGCTAGGGACTAGCAATATCTTAGTGTGGGGGATTGATGAGTGTCTAAATACTCATCATTTTCATACCTTTTAAACTGCAAAAACATCTGAAAACACTCAGAAACGCATTAAAATGATAAAAATATCACAAACAAGTGTTTTATGTGTTTTAAATGCAAAAACATCAAAATCTGATGAAAAACGTATCAAGTTTGCATAATTGGCAGTTTTAGTCCCCCAAGTTTCAAAAGTTGTCAAAACTAGTCCCTGGTAATTCAAAAACTTGTAAAATGTCATTTAAGGTCCATAGGATTCAAAAGTTGTCAAAGTAAACCTTTTAAAGTTTAAAATTTACAAAATGACAACTTTAGTCCTCAAGTTTGGAAAATGTCAAATATAGTCCTTGGTTAATTTAAAAAGTGAAAATTATCAAATATTAACCTTGTACTATTAATAAATGACAAGAATGGTCCTTTTGGTAAACTTTTAGAAAATTACAAGTTTGGTCCCTAGAGTTACAAAATTGACAATTTTAGTCCTTAGACTTGTAAAAAATGGAATTTTATGCAAATGGTCCTTGTACTATTCTTATATGGCAGGTTTGGTCCTTGTGAGAATTTTGGAAAAGCTACAAGATCAGTCTTTTAACTTTGCAGAAATTGCAAAGTTAGTCCTTGTGATTATTAAGCTTAAACAAATGGACCCTTGTATTATTATTCCAAATCCAATAACCAAAACACTAATACCCAGCTGGCCCAATCTTTCCCCAAGCCCAAAACCAACCCGACCCAGTGTTTAAATAATAAAAGAGCGCGTGCACTGTTCACCATCCCCTTCCCTTTCCACCTGTGTCCACTCCTTCCCCGACACCTGCTGCTACCACCTCACCAACACCTTTCCACCTCACATCACAGCTGGTTACCCACTCCCCCTCCACCTTGCAAACCAGCCCACACTGCATTAATTGCAGAAACCCACCCAAAGACTTTTTGGCGCCAAAAGTAAAATTGATGGCTAGGAATTGTTTCAGAGATCCAATGGTGGTGGGATAAGCTAAGAAGCATGTGGGGAGCCTAAAGAGGCTATAAAGAGAGAAAAAGAAGCAGAGGAGAAAGAGTAGTAGTGTAGATTAGTTTAAAGTATGTCGTTTTTTTTTATTTTAAGCTTCTTATTGTAATTTAAATCTTTCAAGTAAATTATTTAAGTTATCTAAGTGTATGTGAACCTTTTCCAAACATAAATTTCAGCTGTAATGCAAGTTTTCAGTTTATGCTAAATTTCAAATTTCAAAAGAATCTCATGTTACATTGAATGTTGTTATCAGTGGTTGTTAAGTTCTCATAAGCTCTGATAAGCTCTCCTATAGCTTATTAATTGCTTATATAAGTTTCTACTCAGTTTTTACTTTTAAAATTCTCTCAGTCAACAAAAGTCAACTGTTAAGGCATCATTTGAATTTGTTCATGATATTGGGTGAAGCAGAGCTGGTTTTGGATTATATCTTGGTTTAGAGCTTCTTGGGAAGCCATAGGGTGTGATTTCAGTCACTGGTTCCTTGTCCTGTGCATGATCTCAGTTTGTAAGCCATTTTCTAAAATTTTGCATCTGCTACTATTAGTAATTAAAACTTGGTAATTATAGTTTTATCATGTTTAAATACAGTTAGTATAAGGTTTTAATTAGTTGTATGATCTTAATCCTTGGAATCCTTTGTTTAGCTTCATAACTGCTTCATTAAGGGTTGTTTGGATCTGTCAAGTTAACTGTGTTATAAGGTAATTGAGTTGTTATTTGTTGTTGTTTCATGTTACTCTAGTTCAAAATAACTCAGTCAAGTCCTTAAAACCAGACCTCATTACCATAAAAGTCAAAATAATCTTTGAAGCTCATTTCTACTTAACTGTTGAAATTTTAGATTGTAAAATCATGCATACTAGTTTACAAGTTGTTTATCTAGCTTAATTCATCCTCAAATTAGCTTAATACATCATAATAGATCATCTAGGATCATCAGAATCTCATAAAAGTCAAATATCTATATCTGTCTACAAAAGTCAAAATTTGGAAAGTCCAGTTTTTACAAAACTTTATTGAAGTCTCATTGATTCATTTCTTCATCAAAATCTATGAAACTTTGGGATTTGCAAGATCAGTAGGTCTAGTTTAATATTATCAGTTTTGTTTTCCATTTCTCAAGCTCCAATAAGCTTAAAATTAGCTTCCAATAAGGCATGATATGCCCTGCACACACTCAGCATTCACTGAGTGTGCACAGGCACATCTTGCAGCACTTTCACAAGCTTCATTCAAGCTTGTGAGGAGCTGGTTTTTGGTTCTTGTGTAGTTAGCCAGGTATACTTTAAGTCCCTATATCTGTTTTTCTATTTAGCTTACTTTTTTAGCTTATGCAATAGCTTAAAGGTGCCCACTAATCACTGTTTTGCTTATATAATCCAATAAGCTCAAAACTAGTTTAAGCTTCTTTAATGAACTAGAGTACTGTTAAATGGTTAAGATAGGCTTAATATAGCATTAGTTAGCTTCTGTGTTCAGCTGGTACTCTATGGTAGCTTATAGCTTATTTTGGATTGCTTATTTATAAGCAGTTACACTGCAGCTTATGATTCTCACACATAAGCATATGTTTTTATATTTCTTTATAAACTTAGAATAATATTTTAGCATTTTCCTGAATTTTTCAGATTTTTCGATCACTGTTTTCTATTTTTCCTTATTTAAACTAGTTTTTAAGTCTTTTTAAATAGCTTTTAATACTAATAAATCAGAAAAAGCTTAAAAAAATATGTTTTCAATTTTCCTAGATTAAGATAAATATAAAAAGCCTAAAAAGTATTTTTCCATAATTTTCTTGGTTTAATTAGTATTTTCTAGCATTTTAATTAGTTTTAAATAGTATTAAATTAATAATAAATACATAAAAAGTCAAAAAAATATATTTTCAATTTTAAAATAAGTTTTATCATATTTTAGATTTTTCTAACTTATAATTTCATTTTTCTAGGTTAATTTTGTATTTTCTTATATTTTAGTGCATTTTAAATACTTAATAAATAGTTTTTAATTAATAATAATTAAATAAATAGTTGTAAAAATAATTTTCTTTTTCTAATAAATTTCTTTTATTATTAGGATTGTAAAAACATAATTTTCATATTTATAGGCCTTTTATTTCTTAAAACTCACGTTTTATTTTGTACCTTTACGTAATTTTATTTAAACGTACGTTTTAGGTTTTAAACGTTCATCATTTTAAAAATAGTGATAGCGTTTATTTAATATATTTTATCTTTTTAATTTTCTTAATTTGCATTTAAATCGCTGTAATTTATCAATCTTTTCTTTAGGTTATTATCCATCCAAATCCTTTCTGATCACTATCCTTAGTGATCATTCTATCATCTGAAGTTGTTTGAACGCCAATTCATCCTCCGTGGGACTTAACGACCCAGGAATACACTATATTCCTCTGATCTAAATTGCATTAGTGTTTGAGCTGTTTTGAGTTTCTTACGGTTGGTCATTCACAAGTGGCTAGCTTGCATGAGATAACTTGACGGTTCGGCACCGATCATTGAACAACAAGTGATGAAATGTCAAGTGTACCCATGAGATCTTTTGATGAATCTCGTGGCTCTAGACTCAATAGTGCGTTTTGGTTTTCCTGAGCGGAGACTAGGGAGAGGGTCTCCTTCTTCAATACCAGCAATCTCTAAGAGAAAGCCGATAGTTTACGTAGGGTTCCCTGTGAGAATGAAAGAAGCTTCTGTTGAGAGAAACTTGAGTGGCTAAGAAGGTTTAGTGCATGCGCCACTGGGTCCATGACGACTTTTAATCTTCAATACCACATCAGTGCGACCAGAGCATATGAATTGAACCCTGTCGCCCTAAGTTGAATAATCTGGAGTGCTATTTTGTTTCACCCTTTTCTTTGCTTTTTTTTTTAATTCTTCAACTCCTTCTTTCTCCGTTTCTCATTTTCTCCTTTTTAATAATCATACCTAAGGAATTCTAATTCTAACTATTGGTAGTGTCCTTGGGTAGATCCCTCCGGCTCTGGCGGATCATAGGACGGTTATTCCTAACTTTAATCACCTTATAACTCCATTTCCATAAAACGATTTTCATGAAAATCTCTCAAAGTGTTTGTGAGTGAAAGACATTTTGAACCACTGTGAGAGTTTAAGATTTTGCAGAAATACTCCCCCTCCACATGTGCTTAAGAGTTTTGACAGAAATCTGCACAGAGAGGAAAGAGCGCGCACTTTTTGAATTGATCGACTCAAGATAGACAATTCCTTGCGAGACATGATTACGTTGCATAGTTAAAGAGATACATTGTCAGCTTTTAGGTGAAAACTAGCTCTAATAACTACCTTGAAGATGTGGACAACCCCGAAAGGTTGTCAAACCCGTCAAAGTTCATGTCTATCAAGAGCTTCTCGAATGGGTACAATTTACTAGGATAAGTCTTGGAAGACAGATCTTTTCAATGTATGACTGTTCAGATCCCGTCAATTCATGGGTTGAAGTCTTTTCACACGAGGATTCAATAGCAAAACACAACATATTTTTTATCACATAATTTTCTCCCCCTCAAAAATGGCATATAAATGTTATTTTTGAAGAAATGTTGAGAATAAATATGACAATTTTGAGTTTTGTGGGAAGATTACACGAAGAACAATTTGTGAACAAAGTTATGGGTCAAGTACTCCCCCTCAACAAGTGATACAAACGGTTGAGGTTTTGAAGATCATAAGAGAAAGTACTTGTTCTTTTGAGCAAAACCTTTTAAAAATTGAAAGGTTTGATAGGTTTTACTCAAAAGTAAGAAGCTTTCGCTCCTGTTATAAGGATTGTGGCACTGAAGCGTACCACAGGGTCCTTTCATTACAAGAGCGGGTTGTACACTGTTATGTGTGCACAAGCCATTGTCATTAAATAATCACACATCCAAATTAATATGAAATAGAAACAGATTAAGGGGTACCAGAAAGTCCATCAATTTTTCCAGGAATGCGAACAGGGCGTTGATAGCCTGTGAGCGTAATCCTGGGACGACCACCTACAAAGCTCTACAGAGTTCTGAACTGGTCCCTTCTGTACAACCTTTCATCAATTAGGGTGATGATCCTTTTCACATCCCGTCTATCCTTAGAATTCCATTGTTTTGGAGAACCAATTCCTTCATGTATCTCCTTCAACCTATAAGCCAAATCGTCCCTCACCATCTTTAATGTGTGATCCCCAAACTTGTGAAGATCTCTACACGCCATCAAGCAGTTGCGATGTAGTTCGTTGCGGTAAACTACTCCGAATGGTTTGCTGATGAGAGTGTATTGTGAGAGCTGGTTGATGTCAGGTATTTCTAGCTGAGGTCTGGTGAAGTTGACACGGGTCTGATAGGATTCAATAGCAAGTTGTAAATCTTCTACACGTTCCTGGATCACTATGCTTCTGATGAAGATGAGCAAGGATTTGATGAATTCACGTTGAGTTTCAGTCGAGAAATGTCTCATTCTTCCCTGGACTTTGGCAAGATACAGATCTTCAATGTCGTTGAGAGATAAGTTTTGAAAGTCCGCTTCACAGAATTCATAGTCCCTTTCATCTTGTCTTTTGACCACGATAGTCTTGAGAAAGGTGTAATCCCATTTAGATGAAAGGGTGACATGCTTAACAGCCACGATCCCTTTATCACTAAACACTTCATGTTGAGACTTTCGAACCTGGCAGCTCTTGTAGTAGATTCGTCGGCGTTCTGGCCAATGATGAATCCCGTACATTGCATCAATGTCATACTGTTCCACGCTGTTGGAAAACATGTGGGTAGCCCTTTCTTCGATGGCTATGCAGTTGGAGTATATGGCTGCCGGGAACGGAAGTGTAAGTGATGTAGCGTATTTCTTTGTACCATCGCTACCGTGTAGAATAAATTCCAAATCTTTGTTGAAGAAGTAGCGAAATGGAATCCTAGGTTGATCTGGTTGGCCAATTGTTGGTAGAGGTTTAGACCAGTCGGTGTACTATGGAGGGTTGTCCCTTTTGATGAAGTCGATGTTTGCTTCAGGGTTGAGCCAATCAATGTTGTTAGACATGGCTCGTGCTATGTTATCAAGGTGATATTCGACTTCAATAGCACTTTCCGAGCTATCTTTGTGTAGTTGAAATGCTTCATTCTTGATTCGTTTCAACTCTGATTTCGTCATCTTCTTCACACGGAACTTCTCTTGCAGTAACTTAGCATGCTGCAACGTACTACCTTCTACCATATCACGGATCATCGTTAGAGCGGGAGTGGAATCAACAAGTTTAGAAAACCATTCAAACTCGGTGTCATCTTCGTCTAGCCATGAGACGACATCAGCTTGAGGCGTCTTCTTCTTCCTCTTTGGTTTTGATGAGGATGATGGTTTCTTTGTTGAGGCGGGAGAGGTGGGTTGTTGTTGGGGCTTAGGGACTTCCTCATCGTCACCACCAGTATACTCAAAGTGATCACCGGTTTTCTTTGTCTGGGGTGGTGACTCAGAGTCCTGAGGTTTGTCAGCAGAAGAGCGAGGAGGATATCGTCTTGGTGGTGAAGTCCTTCGGGGTGGTGATGGCATAGATGATGGTTCTCCAGACTGCTTTGGACGTTTAGGCTCGTTATTTTTATCCTTATCCTTATCTTCATCATCTCTTGGACGTTTAGGCCTTTGAGCCTCTTCTCTGTATGTTGATTTGAGTTGGTATTCCAGCAATGCTTCAAACAATTTACCTTCGTGAGAAGTAAATGTTGCAGATTGTTTGGACATTTGAGCTACTAGCCTGGAAACCAATTCAACATCTGAGAATATTATGGGATCAACTGGATTGATGTTCACATGCATAGGTGTTGATCTCATAGTTTGCTTGGCCAAATGCAATAGATTCGGATAGAGTTGTCTGGTGTACATTTCTTTTGTCATACCAGGAACGATGTCAAGAAGGAACTTGTGAGTGTAACCTTTGATCATCTCGTTCATTTCCCCTTGAAGATCCCGTTGCATGAACTTCTAGATGTACTCCCTTTCAGCTGACATCTTGTCATTCTCGTCATGAAGATAATGAACCTGGTCAGCGAGAAAATTCAGCTTTTTGTAAAGCACGTCTTTCTTCCTTACCTGTTTGACAGCTTTAACGATTCTTGTCTTAGCTTGAGAGATCCAAGATGTCGTTGGCTTCTTCACTGATTTGGATGTGGATCTGGTTGATCTTTTGGATGGTGGTGGTGAAGAGTGAGAGGATGAATCCGATGATGAAGAGACATGAGGGGATTCAGGGTCCTTAGGAGGTTCAGAAGTTTTATCCTTGGAACGAATTGGACTGTTGAGAAGAAAGTCATCATAGTTCACTTCGTCATCTTTTCCAGTTTTAGCCTTTTCTTCAGCCTAAATCCGAGCTTCCTCATCAGCTTTTTCTTTCTCAAACTTCTCTGTTTCTGGTTCCTCCAGGTTCTTTTGTTGTTGCTCAAGAGTGGTGGTACCAATTCCCTTATCGGGTTGATTAATCGCATCAGGAATTGGTGTTGACTGGACACCACCACTAGACCCTCCGGGGCCACGCATTTGTTCCCGTTCAAACTCTTTTGCCTTGTGTTGGAGTCTAATGATTTTGAACTGCTTCCTGTAGTCGGTGTCCAGTGGCTCTTCATCTGAGCTTTCTTCTTCTTGCTCAAGTACTGGAGTCTTCCCTTTGCCTTGGAGAGCTTTTGGACTGGGAGGTTTAGCTACTGTTGGAGTGTCATTGGTTGCAGTTTCAGAGTAGATAACCTCTTCTTCTGATTCGGTTTCCTCAGAGCTTTCATCAACTAGCTTTCTTTGCAGTTCAGACTTGGGAATGGTAATAGGAACAACTTCCTTAGATGGAACTTTCCTTTTGAGTGGAGGTTTCCTCTTAAGGAACTTTCGTTGACTCTCAGTGCTTGCAACACTTCCTGCACTGCCTCTTCTGGTTTTCCTAATAGGTGTGCCAGAAGACTTGTCTTCGAGAAAACCAACTTTACCTTCATCAACTGCTACCAGATACCTTTTGTATGAGTAAAGTTGTTTGATTGCATCAGAGAGACGGTGATCCGGCAGCACAACACCCTGTTTCTTTGTTGTAGATTCCTTGAATCTGACTGTGAGTGTAGGCTCATACAACATGGAGTGATTGTTTGGGTCATCGAGTCTCAAGGGAATATCGGGATTTAACCCAAGAGCTCTTTGGATTAGCAGTTTTGTGTATTTGATGTATGGGATCTTGGTGCCTCGCTTTTTGAGGAAAGACATCATGTCATCACATATCAGAGCTTCAACTTCGATATGTTTCATGTTGACCAAAGCCCATAAAATCTGTAGTTCCATGAGCTTGGGATGCTGATAACCATTATCCCGTCTAGAAACAAATTTTGTGATGATGATGAAGAGGGTTCTCCAGGGCTGAGGGATATTCTTCAAGTCAACGGAAGAGTGCTTGGTGATTGCCCATGTTGCTTCGTCATAACTGATGTTGATCATGAATTGCAGAACAGTCTCTTCAGTTGGTGCGGCATTGTATTCAGTTGGCTCGATGTCCGTAATGAGGAGAATAGCCCACAAGTATGCTGGTGTGATGGTGATTTGCTTGTGATTGAGAGTCACAGTCACAGCATTTTGCCCTTTGATCTGCTTCATTGTGTGCCAGAATTGCTGAATGTAGATCTCCGGAACTGTGGCAGAGTTGGTGAGCATATTCTGATAAGAATGGTTCTTCAGAATGTCCACAGCTACCAAGCAAGAAGATTCTGAGCATGTGAGAGTATCAAAGTCAAGACGGAGGTTGTTCTCTCCAATCTTCATCGGATAGCCATTAGGGAAGATATCAACAACGGTGAGAACATTTGGTGCATCCACATTCTGCATTTGAGCGTCCATGTCGTGATCTGAAAGATATTTAGCCAAAAGAGCCAACATATCGAAACACATTATGTTAGTCAATAGATGGTTATATTGTCTAATTATTGAATGTGATATGTCGATGATTGTTACGAGTCCAATGTCACTTGTTTGTCCAATAGTCCAATGACGTCGTGATAAGTTACGTGAATTAATTAACTTTAAGTTTTAAAGTCCATATTTTCACTTATTATTCACAACTTGTTAAACATTTAAGCTTATAGTGACATTATTGGTTTCGTGGCATTATGATTTATTTATTTACAAGTTTGCACGCGTAACAATTCATAATTAAGGTTAAACAAGGCTTAGGCGTAGAAATGGCAAACTTATGCGTAAACAGGAGTGATATACGCGTAAACGCAAGCTTATGCGTAGGTTCTTGACTTATGCGTAAGAAATATTACGCGTAGGAAAAGGGGACCTTATGCGTAGAGCTTACGCGTAAGCGCATATAAACCTTACGCGTAAGGCTTACTCGTAAGAGAAGACCTTGGCGCGTAGAGGTTACTGTTTACGCATATCCTTCACAGGATACGCGTAGTCCCTTATGTAGAACCTTGCGCGTAAACGTTACGCGTAAGATTTCTCTTACGTATAACATGCTACGCGTAAGGTGATCCTTATGCGTAGATGTCAAACAACCTTGATTCTGAATTTTCACGCGTAATAAACCTGAAATAATTTCGTCATAGCACCAATGTTAACACATTCATTCAGTTATTTTCAGATCATAGCATGAATACACATTAAACAGTTACGCGTAAGAACAGATTACGCGTAAACCTTAACATTAAGGTTCAAGAATTACGCTTAAGCAATTTAGCCATGGAAAATGCACCAAAATGATTCTGGGAAGTCTAGTAAACCTATTAAGTTGTTTTATCCAAGTTTTAACATCAAACATGCTATGAATCAAAAATACAATTCGTATGAACTAAAACCCTAAATCTCAATTCTTTCACATTTGTTGTTTCTGGGCAAGTTCTACGCATGGATATAGTAAATTCATCATAAAAACAACATCTTATAAGCAACTAATTAACCAGAAACACTCACACAAGAAAACACCCAATTCCACGCATAAACCCTAGTTTTTAGAAATCATTCAATTCGTGTATCTGGGTGTGTATTAGTGATGAAAATGTGATCATTGATGTTAGAGAAATGTTTTGACACTATCATTTTAACCACAAACACACAAAGTTGATTATGTGTTCATACGCATATGCGTAGAACACAAAATCATCCATATACAAAACTCTAACCGTTGGATTCGTTTAAAATTCAAAACCAATGTTTATAATCATGTTAGAAACATAAAACCACTTACAGTTTGATGATAAAAAACACGGATTAGAAGAATGATTATTAGGCGTAGGATATGGTTTGGTGTGGTAATAAATGTGATGAATTAAATGTGTTTGGTGAAGAGTTTTATTAAAAATAACTTTAAGATTTTGACAGTTTTAGTCCCTCCACCTTTTCCATTTTCATCCAATGCCATTAACTTCCGTTTTGGTTACTAAACAAAGGATATTTGGAAAGAATTTTGATGACACTCCCCCTTGACTTGAGAAATAATGAAAGTTTATAAATTTTAGTCCGAGGAGTGTCAGAAAACCAGAAATGTGACCACCATTTATAGAAGAAACAACCGGGATAAGGTAACATGCAAGTACAATGTATTATGAAACTGAAAAATATTAGCTTTCTCCCCCTCAACACTTGATCGAAAAAATACTGAATTTTCAAAGATTTGAGTGTTGACGGAAGAATTGTACTTGCAATGTTAAAAGAAATATAGATAGAAGAATATTTTTGTTGTTTTATCGGATTTTATAATTTTGTATTTTGTTTTTGAAAAATATTTACAAAAAGTTATTTTTGGTGTTTGACTGGTTTTTAAGAACGTTTTAAGAGTGCATCTAGTTCCTCTTGAGTCAAACACCGCATACCAATCCGGTGGACCAACTCAGTAAACCTAGCAGGAGCTAAGGCTTTGGTGAGGAGATCTGCCAATTGGTATTCAGTACCCACAAAGTATAATTCAAGAGTACCTTTTTCCATGTGCTTTGATTTCGAATATTGAACTGAATTGCACGAGATCGCAATAGCACTCCGATTGTCGCAGTACATCGAGATTCTGTCAAATACGTAACCATAGTCTTTGAGTTGTGTTCTCATCCAAATGACTTGAGCACAAGACGCCGACATGGATACATATTCTGCTTCGGTTGAGGACAGCGATGTACAATCCTCCTTCTTCGATTGCCATGACACCAGTTTATCACCAAGAAATTGTAAAGCTCCTGAAGTACTTTTTCGTGAATCTAAGCATCCTGCGTGGGTCGTCTGAAAAGCTATTAGTTCAAAACCAGAATCCTTCGGATACCAGATCCCCAAATTAATGGTTCCCTTGATGTATCGAGGATTCTTTTAGCCTCAGAGAGGTGGGTTTCAGTTGGTCTCGACTGATACCGGGAGCAAAGATAGACGGCAAAAACAATATCAGGTCTGCTAGCTGTTAGATACATGAGAGACCCAATGATACTACGGTACTTGGTAGGGTCCACCAATTTCCCATGTAAATCAGCGTCTAGCTTCTTGGTATGAGCCATTGGTGTGGCATAGGTGTCACAGGTTTGCATTCCAAATTTGTTTAACAATTCAAGGGCATATTTGGACCGACTCAAGAAAATACCACGGGGTGATTGATGAACTTGCATTCCAAGGAAGAATGTGAGTTCACCCATCATTGACATTTCAAAATGTTTTGTCATAAGTTTTTCAAAAGCATTTGAGTATTTTAAATGTGTTGACCCAAAAATGATGTCATCCACATAGATTTGAACGATTAAGATGTGAGCCCCGTGATATTGTATAAAGAGTGTAGGGTCGACCGAACCTTTGGTAAAATTATTGACAATAAGGAAGGAATATAACTTATCGTACCACGCCCGAGGGGCTTGTTTGAGACCGTAGAGAGCTTTCTTCAGTTTGTAGACATGATTAGGGAACTTTGGATCAATGAATCCTTATGGCTGGCTAACATAGACCGTTTCTTTCAGTTGTCCATTGAGAAAAGTAGTTTTGACATCCATCTGAAAGACCGTGATGTTCATGTGAGCCGTAAATGCCAGAAAAATCCGAACAGCCTCAAGACGAGCAACCGGAGCAAATGATTCTTCAAAGTCAATACCCTCTTCCTGTCTATAACCCTTAGCCACCAGACGTGACTTGTTTCTAATTACGGTTCCTTCACATCAATTTGTTTTTCCATATCCATTTTAGACCAATGACAAAGACCCCTATTGGTCTTTCAACCAGTTCCCATACTTCAAGACGTTTGAATTGGTTGAGTTCTTCCTGCATGGATTCTATCCAGTTGTCCTTTGTTATTGCGTCTTTAATGTTTTTAGGCTCGATTGGCAGACATGTGAGTGCATAAATGCAATGTTCACCATCGTGTGAAGACGTTGTCTCGTTACGACGGTTGATTCTCAAGTTACCATAATATTCTCAAGAGGATGGTCTTTTGTCCAACAATGTGTAGAGGGTTGATGTTGGTATACATTATGCAGATTTTGAGGATTCAAATGGCTTGTAGATGATTCGCAACATCTCAGGTACAGCAGTTTCATTAGCAAACGGGTTAAAGAACGCATTTGGATCAAAATCTACAGGTGGGGGTACTGCATTAAGAACATCATCAGCTAGTTCAGCGTCGTTGGATGCAGTTTGATCAACTGTTGTTGTAGAGTCAACTGGTGGTGCTTCTTCAACAGTAGTTGTTGTAGCAGGTGTATCAGGTATAAGAGTAGAATCAACACGATTCGTTTTATTCAACTCAAGCTTAAAGTTCCTAGATTGGTCTTCTACTCTCTTCCAATGCACATTCTTAGCTTGCAAGGTCCTATCATTCCTTGTATTGTCTTGAGACTTTGACCTGCTCGCTTTAAAGTCACTGATTACTCCTGTAGAGGGAATGGGAACATTAGTTGGTTGATCTAATTTTTGCATTCCTGAACTTGATGTGCAAGGATCTGATGTACTAGAAGGCACATTAGTGTATACTTTCTTAAGACTGTGATTTGAGCTTTTTGCAGCACACTAAAGTTCACTTTCTTAGCACTAACATATCTGGAATCTGAACTACTTGAAGGCACATTAGTGTTTCCTTTCTTAAGACTGGGCATAGAACGGATTTCTGCTTGGCACTAGGCATAGAACAAGGCATCACAGCTTTGCCTTTTGCACCTAAGGTTAAGGATTTGGGACATGTTGCAATTACACATTCTAGCAACTCTTGAGATCGTTTGGCCCGGAGGCAAGCAAACCTAATTTCACTATCAAGAGGTTTGTTAATGAAATCCTCTTCGACAATCTCACGGAGACATTCTAGACTATCCTTAAGGTGAGCACAAGTATTCATGAAAGGCATGTTCATTATTCCTAAGATGAGGAGGAATATATTTAACTGTCACAGTATATTTGCAGTCTAAGGGTGACTTTGAGACAACATTCTTATTGAAAACAAGTGGCGGTTTCCCATTTCCCTGACTTCTCAGATTCTCAATTTCCTTTTGTAGAGACGTTATTTTTCGTTGTTTTGGTCACGGGTGACTTTTATTGAATCATATAACTCTTTAAAATGTCGTTTAACTTTTTCATTTTCTTCTAGAAAACTCTCGTTTTCCTTTTGTAAGGCATCAACTAAGTTTTGAAGATGAAAAGTTTGAGAATTTTGAGAATCTAAAGGAGGAGGCATTTGGGAGCCTGTCATATTGTTCGTTGACCCTTTAATTGAGAGATTTGGGCTTTCAACTTTCTGATCGTGTTGCACTGAGCTTGAATCTGTTCATTACGTTTGTTAATTTGAAAAACTGCATCAAACTCTGGAGCATCTGAGGATGTCTTGATATTTAAAGTTTTGACATTTTCTTTAAGATGTTGATATTTTAGTTGTAAATTAAAATGCTCAACTTCCAGTTTAGAAAAATGTTTAACCAAATTGTCGTGATCATCCAGTTCAATTTTTTCGTTTAGTTCAGAATTAGTTTTTTCAAGCTCAATGACACGATCATGGGAGACTTTCAGTGCAACCGATAATTCATGAAATTTGGAAGCATTAATGGAACAATTTGTAGCAGTGAAAAACACATCCTAGTAATACATTGAAATCAGGTTCTCATATAGTGTATGCAAGTTCTTCCTCTCAATCTCATTATATTTTAGTGCTCGCTCATAGTCACTAACTTCAACTATCATTGCATCAAATTCCTTTTCCAATCCCTTAATATCAGTTTCTATCCCTTTTTAAGACTCTCAAAGTGATCTTTTAGAAGTTTAAAGAAAGGCATGACCTCAGTTAAATAACATTCTTTCATTTGCTCAAAACCCCTTTCTCCTTCCGTAATACCAGTGGGTGTGATCCTTTTCTTGCAAGTTTTCTCAAAATCAACAAATAGTTGAAGTATAACATATTGGCTAATTAAGGTCTTGCTTTTAGTGGAAATTGTTCTAGGAACAAGATGCATTGGTGTATTAGGAGGATACACAGTCGCTCTAGGCATTTTCCAAAGAGGGGGGGTTGGTTACAACAATATTTTCAGCTTTCTGCTTATCTAAATCCATTTTCCGAACACTTGTTCGGAGTTAACAATGTCTAAGGCTTAAACTTGTTTAAGGCAATCCAATTCTCCTTTTTGTAATCATGGGGTGTGATGATTACTTTCTTTTCTTTACATTTTGGATCAGCTAGTTTCTTGTTTAACTTTTCCCTAGTGATTTCATCTGATTTCTTATCTTCCTCTGTGCACTCAGTGCAACTAGGTTTCTGTCGAGGTTTAAGGATTTCCTTGCCATCATAAAGAACATTATGAGCATTTCTAGCCTTTTTAATGACCTCTGGATTTGGTTCCTCAATAAGGGGAATGCTATGCTTATCGCTTAGAACTCTATGCTTAGTGATCATGTGAGCAGTTTGAATGGTGTTTCCTTGTGCGTACAACTTATTTTCAAGCTTGTTTTTCAAGGTTTTTAGATTAGAAAAATCATTCAAAAGTTTTGATTCCTTAGCATGAATTCTTGCTTAAGCATTTTAACATTTTCTTGAAGTTCTTGTTTTTGCTTAGCAGGTTTTAGAAAGCTTTTCTTGCAAGGAGTTTAGCTCTTTTTTTAATACTTCTTCTCTAAACCTACTTTTTCTAATAGTTGTACGCATTTGGTCATCCATTTCCTGCTCACGAGTGGTCAACTCAAATTTAGCACGTTGTTCATAAATAGCAACACGTTCTTTATAGGCATTCAATTCAGATATTACAGACTCATCATGGGCACAGGCAGTGTATTCATCAAAAATATAGTCATTTTTTACTGCAGGAGATGCATCACTTGGCACAACTTCACTTTCACTTTGTTTCACATATTGATCATATGGGACAACATTGATATTACCCATATTTTCAATATTTGATACAAAAGTTTCAGTTGATAGTACTTTGTCATGCATCTTTTGCACATCAGCATCATCATATAGTTTTAGTACCTCTGAGATGAGTTTGTCTTTGGATGGGCCAGCTTGTGGTAAAGAGGAGACCTTGGGAGAAACCATTGGAGAAATGCTAGCCATAAAGATTGTGTGTGTAGTAGGTCCATCATCCACATCAGAGTCGTATGCATCACAATCAGCGACTTGAAAGGCATTCTGATGATTGTGACCTATCTCCTGAATAGGCTGCTCATCCACATCTGCATCATAGGTCTTGGCATTGCCCTCGGCAAGAAACAACAATTCCTCTTCATCCAAAGTAGCACCATTATCCTGAGCTTGCACAAGCAGCATCTTATCTCTGAAGTTAGTCGCATTCTGTGGGCGCTTTGGAGATGTGCAGTTCCTTGCAATGTGTCCCTCACCACCACAATTATAACATTTGATCGGCTTAGTTGACCTTGATTACCATTCCTTCCTCGATTCAGATTAACAACATAACTTCTACCAGCTCCACCTCTTCCCTGATCATACTGTCTTTCCTGAACTGGTTGCACCACGATCCTCCCATCTTTAATCGTAGCTTGATTGTGTGGGTTAGATGTTGTTCTGAGGTTGTTATTGGTTTGTGGGAGAGAATTCATGTTTTGACTGATCAGAAGAGCTAGTTGATTAATGAAATTACCCACGTGTGCATCAGCATCAGCTTGTTTGAACATGGGATCAGGAATTTGTTTGTGATCACCATTTCCCATGGGTATGACTTGTGAGGCTTTGGTTGTGATTCCGATGTTTGAATAGAAGGCGGTTGAGTCATTAGACGAGCTTGTCTCTCCCTGGTTGGTTTTGAATTGATTAAGAACCAATTTTTCAAACATAGCATGTCTCTCATTCTGAAGAAGGAAGGCATAGAGTTGCTCATAGTTTGTATTCTTCAATCCTTTAGTGAGCTTCACAGAAGTGACAAACTTGTGCCATTCGGGATTCATGTTGTTCACAAACTTAGTTCAGAGTTCAACTGAATGTTAGGCATAGTCATTCTGATGTTCCTCATGTCATTCACCAACTTATGAAATCTCACATAATACTCATAGACACTCTCATCTGGTTTCATCTTGAAGTGTTCAAATTCGTCATAGAGTTGTGATTCTCTGTCTTCCATAGTTAATTCTGGCCGAGAGAAGCATCTTGACATTATCCCATACTGCCTTTGCCTCGGTATTGTGATTGATCAGCTTGTAGATGTCTTTAGGAAGACCTTGAAGAACAATGTTAGAAGCCCGGATATCAGCATCGAATCTCTTTTTCTCCTTATCATCAAGCTCATCATACATCTTTTGTCTGTCCATTCCGTAAATCAGAGTTCCATCTTCAGAAGTATCAAGTACATCTCTAGTCGTCTCAACTCGATACGGTCCTTCATCAATGGATTTGAGAATGTTGACACCATTTTCCTTTCCAAGGCAGTACAATCTGATTCGTTGAGCCCAAGAATCGTAGTCATTTCTGTCAAGCATGGGTGGACGAGTATCTGAACCAGCTGCTTGAACATCCTCGACAACAGTGGAGATGATAGTAGAACGTTGGTAGACACGTTAACAGATTATACGGGATTTTATAACTCTATGATTAAACCGGGAAATAGATTCTTTCACGGATTTTACTAAATCAAGAGAAAACCGTAAACAATCACCCAAGTCGCTAGAAGATAATGAACCAACTCGCTAGCAACTAAATAGTAATAATCCCAAGTCGTTAAATCAACATCCAAGTCGCTAAGTACAAGTCGCTAATCCTCTAGTCACTAACACCTAATTCGCTATACCACCAAGTCGCTAAACAATTTCAAGTCGCTAAGTAGTAACTCGCTAAGCATTAAGTCGCTAGCAAAATTTTGGCAGAATTCGCTACTCCAAGTCGCTAAAGATACAAATCGCTAAAGAGCAACTCACTGAGACCAAGTCGCTACAACTAAGTCGCTACCCGTAGTGGAGAGTCCACTACTTGTACTGTTAATCGCTAGATCTAAGTCGCTAGCTCCAAAACTGTAACTCGCCACGAAATTGCAAAGTAAGTCGCTACGAAGAATGAAGTCCGAATGTCAAGTCGCTAGCAAGAAAACCACAAAAACATCACTTTTCAATCCAAAAACTACCCAACCACGATGATTCAAGCTTACCAAATCAAAACCTAAATACTTGTGATGATTCTAAACATAAAAGTACTATCAAAATCCAAACTTTAACACTAGAAATCAACCAAATGATGCACAAACCACTAAACTTTTTCAAACTCAAAAACCACCTAAAAACCACTAGAAATCCAAAGATGTGTAAGATATGATCTAACCATGGCTCTTGATACCAATTGTTGGATATTGGATTTCACAAACACATCAAACCATTAACACAAGTGGGCGTATAAGTGGAATTCTAGAGAGAGAAAGTTAGAGGTTTAGGGAACTTAGTGAGAGAAAGTGAAAGATATTATTATGAGCTCCAACTCTCTACCTTGGGAGGTAGAGAGTATTTATAGTCTTACATAAAACGCCACACAACGGGCTGTGGATCAGGCATACAGTGGGTAAAGACCCGTCCGTCCTCCACGGTGTTACTTAACAAAATACTACTTAACTAAATATAACTATGACTACGAGCATTCTAACGATTACATATACTTGAGGTGACCGACTCTTTAATACCGGGAATTTCTAATTCCTAACAAATAACTACCTTGAAGTTGTAAACACTCCTTGAAAAGGAGGTTAGACCCATGAAGGTTCATGGCTATCACGAGTTTCTCGAAATGGTACGTTGATTACTCGTCAATTCATTGGTTTCGACTGAGTCGAGCTCTTTTGAGATTCAAACACCGATCATAAAACATTTTTGATCACCTTTTAATCACGTTTCTCCCCCTCAAAAATAGCATATCTATGATGTTTTTGAAACAAAATGATTAAAAGATATGTTTTTCGAAAAGCATTTGGAGAGAAACTGATTTAGCATGAATTTTGGAACAATTTTGGTTTTATACTCCCCCTTAACTAAAGCATATTTTTCATACACAAAATTTAGAATCAATTAAGGGTTTAGAGGGAGTTATCTTGGTACCAAATGTGAGATATTTTGAAAAATCTTTTTGAAAAATTCGAATCGATGGTACGCAAGATGTGGAGAATATTTTGAAAATCTTTTGAAGATATTGAAGAAGAATTATCTTCATTTGTTTTAGGATAAGTGCTCGATATTTATGAAAATCGATTTTGCGCAACACTTTCCTTTCTTTAAAGATCGGGTTGCAAGCTGAAATACTTACAAGCCATTATGTTTTTAGGAATAGTGCTTTAAAAATATTTAAAACCTTTGATTTGGTTAAGCACTTTCCTTTCTTTGAAGCGCGGGTCCTGAACTGATGTGTTCAGAAGCCATTATTTTGAAGTCCGGGTTTCGTTCAGAAGTATACGAAAGCCATTTTTGAAGAAATTTTGAGAAACGACATGTTTTAGAAAACAATAAAGAACTCTCGTTCAAGCATCTGTACATACCCGTATCATTGTTGAATGACATTTCTAGAAACGTACAGAATATCGATTATACGAGAGACATGTCGGAGAAGAATATTTTTGATTTTTTGATTTTATATTGTTTTTGTATTTTTTGAAAATTTTATATTTTTATATTTTGCTTTTGTTGGTTTTTCAAATTTTGTATTTTGGTTTTTTCAAAAGATATTTACAAAGAAGATTTGAAGAAAGAAGATTAAGTTTGGCCAAGTAAAAGTGGAGTTAAGAGTGGAACTAGAAAAGGATTTCCACATGCGAAATTGGCATAAAGTTCTTCTTTACCACATGGGGTATATGAACCTTCAACACTTTTACAAGTACCTGCATCCACAGAAGAAGAATTTTCACAAATAACAGTGTTAGAAGTATATATTTCCTCACGGCGAGGGAGATCACTATCAACGGTTGTAGTGGTTCTGACTTCCTTATCCGAATGATTGTCACTATTATCTTTGTTGGTGCAAGTATCAAAAATCTTTCCTGTGGGAATCCATCTAAGACCTACTTGGTTGAAAACTTTTCCCGTGGGTTTCCACCTAAGGTAAGATCTAGGAGTTGTTTTCTTATCGGATCTGCGGAAGACTCATTTTTAGAAAAACTACGTCCTGAAGAGATCGTCCTATTAGGTGTCTTTTTTTTGTCTTTTTATCAACGGGCTTGTTTCTATTTGGTGTCTTAGTGGATTGTGCCTTGGCACGAGAATTATCCTTCTTGAGATATAGTGAGACACATGCATCATGATTAGCTGAAAAGACACATTTTTTACATGTAGTACAGACAAATTCAATGTTCTTGTTTAAAACAGCCGCTTTAACTTTGTCACTACAGTCTTTTGGAAATTGATTCTTGTTCGAAAAAGACATAGAATTCCTAGTGTTGTTTTCTAAGGGCCTAGCATTTTCTTTTGCACAACTACTCTTAGATGCAAGCCAATCCCTAGCCTTATGTAGAGTGTTCCTAGGTAATGGTTTACTACTACTAGCAGTGCCTTGAAATCTTGTAGAATTCGCCACCCTAGATGTTGCACCTAGAATTCCGTCTTTTCGAGTCTGTGCCTTTTGCCTAGCTTCTTCTAGATAGTGATTGTTGACCATGTCATTAGAACCAACAGATTCTTTAACTGGATTTTTGGTCACATTCCGTGTACTATTCCTAGAAATGCCAGGTGAAATAGCTTTTGGTGTTTCAGCAACTGTTTTTTCTTTGTCAAAACCGTTGATAATTCTCTTTTTAATAGGCAAAGTCTCTGGAGTGACTGTTTTTGACAAATCATTTTTCTCATTGACTTTTGGAGGAAACTGAGAAATAGACATTTTTGGTTTGAAAACCGGTTTGGGAACATTTATTTTCTCCTCAGTCAATGGTTTTGCAGACTTAGTATCCACAGCCTTTCCTTTTAGACTTTCCAAATGAACTCAAAAATCATTTTGCTCTTTCTTGTCCTTGTAGGCACGCTCATACGACAGTTTGTCATACTTGCATTCCTCGGTTTTTCGATCAAGCTGTTGAAAATAGGACACGTTTTCTTTTTCAAGTTTTTCAAGAGCTTTTTCATATTTTGAAACAATTGCGGAGGTCTCGGACTGGAGTCTTTCATGATCTTCAACAGAATATGTTTGTAAAATAATGGACATGATATCAGTAGTCAAAACATCTTCGAAGAGAGAATCATTTAAATTTTCCAAAACTTTGATGTGTTCAACACTTTCATTAGCTTGCTTTACCAGGGATTTATGATCCTTGACAAAGTCAGCTGTTTCTTTCAAAAATGCTTGTTCAAAATGAATTACCCTTGAGTTGATGGCATTCAGCTGAGGGGCAATTTGAGTTTCAAAAAACTTTCTCTGTTCAATATCAAAACTGGAGAACCAGTTATTAGGTGTAATAGTGGTTTTAGTTTTAACAGTTTCTTGAAGATCCGCAATTCTCGTTTTCACATTGTCTAAAATACTTCTCGCATCACTTGAGTTAAAAGGATTGTTTGAAGACATTTGTTCAATGTTCGAAAGAGATTTTGAGACAACGACTGGTTTTTAAACAGGTGTTGACTCTTTGTTTGAAACATTTTGTGTGATGGAGAACTTTGACTTTTCTTTTTGATTGACAAAAGTGATTCCAGAAAGTTTGTTCCATTTGTTATAGTCAATAGGTTTGATTTCCGGACCTTTTTGTTTCATTCTTTCTCTGCTCTCCTTAGATAGTTCTAACGTTTCAAGAGAATCACGAACAATTATGGGTTCATGCAAAGGTTTTCCATTGTTCAACACATTCCGTTCTTTCGGAGCTTTCTTGAGGAACGAAGAAGGGTCGTTACCAAGTGCCATTCTATGTGAAGTATGAAAACGTGGATTTACTTGATTAGAAAGCATCTTGTTTGATTTAGCGGACTGACCCGTTGTAAGAAGCAAATTTTCTAAGGATTTGATTGTCTCATTTTTGTCAAGAATTTCATCAAGAAGAGAATCTTCTCGTTTTGAAAAATCAGTAATCAACTGCTTCTTTTCTTTTTCAAGATCAGAAAACAATGATTTTTGTTTTGAAAGTTGGTCATTTAGATCTGAAATTTCCTTGTTTAAAGATTTAATTTTCAAGTTCAAATTCACATCAAGTGTGTTATACTTGATTTGCAAAAGTTGTTCTTTAGAAACCAAATTTCGATAACCAATTTCTAATTCTGATTCTTTGTTTTTCTGAAATTCAAAGGCTTTTGCATTCTCCTTGTAACTCTCAAGCTCAGCGGTCAATTTAGCATTCGCGGCCTTAACATCGCGATTGACCTTTCTAACTTTATCAATCTCAATACCACAATTATTAATTAATGTTTCAAAATAAGCACGAGTTTCCTCATCATTAGCGCCATTATGTTCAACTAGACCTCCATTAGGATCCATATATGGAGTTTCAGAGTTAACATTGCTATTAACTTGCTCTCCCACATATGTGTCATAATAAGGTGCAGGAGACAAAGAATGTTGCTTCTCATGAGTAAACGAATTAGCAACATTAAAATAATTTGGTACCTCATTGAGTGGATCTGTGTCATAGACGGGAGGTGTATCAAAAGTAACACTTGATGTTGTGTGTCTGCTGGTTGACGTATGATAGCTTGCATTATCATTTGCTTTCTCTGCCCGTCCTGGATACAGAGATTCGTATTCCTCAGTAGTCAACTCTATTCCCAATTTTTCTTTCTTTGCTAACAGCACCCTGTACTTGAGGTTCGGAGGTAGCATACTGAACCGACGATACCCTGAATCTTGGCTTTGAGGTTCGGAGGTAGCATTCTGAACCGAAGTCATCAATTCTAAGGTCGTATGAAAAATTTAAGTTATGACAATTTTGACGCCAAATTTGACCCGAAAAATTTGAATTTAGGCCCAAAAATTTGAATTTTTGACCAAAATTTTCACAGTTAAACCAAAATTTGAATTTTGCGTAAAAATTGAACGTTTAGTCTCCTCAAAAAATTGATTTTTTTATTTTTTATTTATTTTTTTTTTTAAAGAGCTTAGGCGTAGACCGAAGAAGTTACGAGTAGAGTTGGTGCTTATGCGTAGGATCTTATCGCGTAGGGATCTTATGCGTAGGAGCTTAGGCGTAGGATTCCTTAGGTAGGATCTTATCGTGAGACTTAAAGTTAGGTAGAAAACTTATGCGTTAAGATTTAGCTTATGCGTAAGACAAGGCTTAGACGTAGGATAAATACTTAAGCGTAAAGTAATCTACGCGTAAGTCTAAGCTTATGCGTAAGATTAGGGTTTAGCCCAAAAATCCTTTACACTATCACAATGTAAGAGATATCCAAAAGTCGAAGTGTTCCACAAACTTATCCAAGTGAGGGAAGCACCGAGTCACATTGAAGCTCGAAGAATCTGCACCAAAAGTTATGAGTAGAACCTTATGCGTGGTTTGGCTTTCTGCGTAGAACTAGGGTTTTTACCTACTCGTAAAAAATTTCCAATGATTCAAACGATTTCTCTTGCACGGATAGCCTTAAAAACACTCGAATAACCCAAAAATGTTGACCTTTTTCACCCAAGTGCTTAGAAAGTTACAGTAGAAATGACCAATGAAACAAAATGAGGGTAAAAAACGTATCTAAACCCGTAAAGCTTGAAAATTTTTGCAAAAAACTGAAACTCTAGCACCAAATAAACCTTAAACCACAAGAATCTTGAATTTTTTGATGAAAAAATCAAAGCTTTAAGCGTATGAAATATGTAAACCGTGAGCTTTACGAAACAGCACCAAAACTTCAAAACAAACACAAACACTCCTAAACCATTGTTAGGCGATTGATAACAATTGTAAAGCCCCTTTTATCACTTATACCTTATCACAACTCGAACACGTATAACAAACTCACGAAACAGTTATGCGTATAGAAAGATGAAGGTTAGAAAGTGGTGACTTGAATGATAGATCGTGTATGTATTTAGAGAGATAAAGGAAAGAAGATGAAAACAATAAGTTGTATATTGCTTCAAGGAAAAACACACACACACACACACACTCAAGCACACCCCTCAAATGACCATTTGAGGGGTATTTATAGTACAAGTAACTTAAAACCCTAAAAGGCTTTGCTTGGGCTTTTCGTGGGTTGGACATGGATTGGGCTTAGGATACTTAAGCTTCAAACGGCTAGCATAATCATAACGCCTAGCCATTTAGCTTAGTCCAATCCACGAGCCCGTTGACTATTCTATCACGATATCTGACACACGTTACAAAGTTCCTAAATGTGAATGACCATCACTTCTAATATAAACTATTAAGGCTAACAAGAACCAAGGTTTCTTTTAAAAATATGAGATTAAACGAGGGCAAGACATTTGGTTTTGCCTTGTCTTCCATGAGAGTTTTGCAATAAGAACACTGAAAATCATTTCGCCAAGGTTGATTTTTCTACCTTTCATGAGACTGAACACAATAATTCGTTGTGTTGAGTTCAATCGCTCATTTGAGGATTTGTTCCCACCAAGGACCTGAATGGCAAAAGTCATTAGGACCCTCCAAACCGGTGAGAACCAAGCTTTTAGAATGGGCGTTTCGGACATCAGGTTGCCTGGGGCCACTTCAGGGTAAAGTTTGTCATGTGGCCCAAAAAAAGTATTTTAGATTTTACCCCCTCGGTAGAGGGGTTTGCTTCAATGTTTTCAGTCAAATCAAGACGGGTGGTTTTAATAAAGGTCAAGAAGTTTAAAATCAACAGTATTGACCTGTTCTTCACCGTGAACTCGATTACGGAGTTCTTGATGGGATCTGATTTTTTAACAACAGCAGTGCACCAGAACTCCCTAAGGTAGTTGTGATATATTACCTCTAGGGTTATTGTAAAAGCCTTGTTGAGAAAACTGTTTTGGAGAAACTTTGCCATGTCTTTATATTGAGAAAAGTTTTCTGGGTTAGCAAAGTTTCCCACAACATTGTTTTTAAACATTTCAACACACTCAAATGTAAATTCAACATTTGGAGCGTATGTAAGAGCATTTGAGGAAGCCATTTGAAAGATTTTTTAAGGTTTTGAGAAATAATTACACAAAAGTGGTTTTCAGATTTTGCAAGATTTTAAGAGAGTTTTGTGAGAGATTTGAAAAAATTGTTTTCTTGTAAGTTGTGTGTGATATGTTTGGTTAAAAAAATGGGGTATTTATAGTGTGGCAAAAGTGGTGCAATTTTATTCACGGCGTTAATTGACCCGTTTAGGTAACCGTATTTAATGCCACCACTATTTGAACCGTCGTTTTCACGAATTTCAAGGGAAACAGTTGCGCAGTTCTGCAACAGCACTTTTGCAAAGATTTTGTCACAACTTAAAATATCAAAAGATATTGTTTGTGAGTGTTGCCATTAAATTCCAAGTGGGAGTTAGGCAATGAGTGGAAGCCATGTGTATTGGATGCTAGTTAGATGGGAAGGGACATATATTCTTTATTACATGTTATGAGTCACCTACCTAGGACATTTAGTAACTAAATACTTAGTGCATTTAGTTCTATAATAAATGTGATTGGCATCCAAGCACAAGGTTCTTGAATGAGATTTCATTCAGTGAGAAGGTATGTTTTGGAGACTTTTTATTCAGGGACTAGTGACCTTACAAGACATATTTGCTGATATTGGGATTGATTGTCAGGTTACTGACTTTCAATATCGAGCATCCCCAATTTAGCTTTCGGTCTTCTGAAGGTGGGTTCATCCAAGGGTTTGGTAAATATATCAGCTAGCTGATATTCAGTAGGGATGATATAGAGTTCAATGTCCCCCTTCATGATGTGGTCCATAATGAAATGGTATCTGATATTAATATGTTTGGTTCTTTGGTGAAGGACTCGGTTGTTGGAGATAGCAATAGCACTAGTGTTATCATAAAAGATAGGTACCATCTTGTACTATATGTCATAGTCATTGAGTTGACTTTTCATCCATAGCACACTGGCACAGCAACCTGCAGCTGCCACGTATTCAACTTCAGGTGAGGACATAGCCACTGATTATTGCTTCTTAGTACTCCAACACACAAGTTTTCCTCCAAAGAATTGACAGGACCCTGAAGTACTTTTTTATCCATGTTGCAACCAGTATAGTCAGAGTCAGAGTAACCTTTGAGGTTAAATCCTAAACATATAGGATAGTAAAGTCCAAGATTTGGGGTACACTTTAGGTATCCGATGATTCTTTTTGCTGCAATGAGATGAGATTCTTTAGGGTCTGACTGAAATCTTGCAATCAGGCATTAAACAAATATGATGTCGTCAACATATACTATAATTAAACAAAGTGTTGTATATCATCCCTCTGACAAACTTATTTTGGATCAGGAAGGCTGAGAGTGTTTCATACCATGCTCTGGGAGCTTGCTTCAGTCCATAAAGGGCTTTGTCAAGCTTGCACACATAGTCAGGGTACTCACTACTTTCAAAGCCTGGAGGTTGCTGAACATAAACATCTTCCTTAAGTTTACCATTCAGGAAGGCACTTTTGACATTCATTTGGTAGACTTTGAAGTTCATGTATGTTGCGTATGCAAGGAAGATCTTAGTCAATGCCTTCTTGTTGATTGTAGTCAATGTCTCATCATAGTCAATGCCTTCTCGTTGATTGTATCCTTTAGCAACAAGTCTGGCCTTGTTTTTGATGACAGTGTCATTTTCATCAGTTTTATTTCTGAAAACCCACTTCATCCCTATGACTATGACATCTTTTGGACATTTGATCAGTGTGATCCGCTCCCAAACAGTCAAGTTTTCTCACACAAGCCTGCCACTTGTGAATGGCAGACCGTAAGAAACTTAAAACGGCTCAGGAACGAACTTAATGAAGATCTGAGGAGTATAGGGTTTCCCCGGGTCGTTATGTCCCAGCGAGCTAAGCAATGGATTACCAAACGTAAAGTGATCGAGAGATTTGAACGGAAAAAAGGAGGATAGATATGATTATAACTACAGAAAAAGCCAACAAATTACAGAGGCTTAAATGCAAATTAAAGGAAAGTTAAAAAGATAAAAAATGTTAAATAAACGCTATCACTATATTTAAAATGATGAACGTTTAAAACTTAAAACTTACGTTTAAATAAAATTACGTAAACGTACAAAATAAAAAGTGAGATCTAAGAAATGAAAGTCCTAAAAATATGAAAATGACATTTCTACAATCCTAATGGTAAAAGAAAATTATTAGAAAAAGAAAATTATTTTTATAACTATTTATCTAATTATTATTAATTAAAAACTATTTTTACTTAATTAATAATACACTAAAATACAAGAAAATAGGCAATAAAACTAGAAAAATAAAATTATGACTTAGAAAAATCTAAAATATCAAAAGAGAATTTTCAAAACTATTTTTGTATTTTTCTGATTATTTTTGTATTTTCTATGAGTTAAAAACTATTAAAAACTAATTAAATTACTTAAAAATACAAATTTAACTAAGAAAAATTTGGAAAATTATTTTTTTGCTTTTTCATATTTATCTTAGCTTAAGAAAAATGAAAAATTATTTTTTTGAAGCTTTTATGAATTAATTGTATTAAATGCTATTTAAAAAGACTTAAAAACTAATTTAAATTAGGAAAAATAGCAAACAGGACAGGAAAAATCTGAAAAATTCAGGAAAACTCTAAAATAATATTATGAATCTAAGAAAAATAGAAAAACAGGTGCTTATGTGAAGGAATATGAAACTGATGTGCCAAGTGCTTATAAATAAGCACTTTGAATAAGCAAATGGAGACCAATAAGCACCAAACCAAAACAGAAGGTATAATATGCTATAAGTACCAAAATGCAACAGGTTTCAACTAGCTTAAGCCTCTAAATTGCAACTTGATCAGATTTGGCTTATTTTGATTACTTGTGCTAAAACGTTGAGGGTGCTACTTTTGAGTTTAAGTACAAGCAACACAATAAGCTGGAAAGGAAAACAAAAAGTTGGAACTTAATATAGACCTGGTTGGCTATCTGTAATCCACAGCTGAGACTTGGACAAGCTCAAATGAGCTTGTTGCAAGCTCTGCAAAATGCCTGCACACACTCGCTATCTGAGTGTGTGCATGGGCATATAAGCCCTGTTGCCAAGCTCATTTGGAGCTTAAAGAAAAATCACAAAAATATGTAAAAATGGTAATAAAGAAATAGACCAAGAGAAGTTTATAAAACAACAAATTTCACTTAATGTGGCTTAAAGATGAACCCAAGAAAAATCAGTTCAGTTGGGTGAAAACAAGGTTTAGTCCAATTTGACTTTTGATATAAAACTGAAGGTTTGACTTATTTGAACTTTGAGCTAGATTTCCCAACTGAAATTGATGTAAATGGATGAAATGAGGCTAGAGCAAGCTATATCTATGATATTTAAACACAAAATGAGTTTTTGATTTTGCAAAAATCCAATAGTTTACTGATTTAAGACAAAAGAGATGGATTTTGACTTTGGTGGGTTATAAGCACAAAAGTAAGACAGATATGGTTTATGTAGAGCTAAGTAAACTTAAAACAACAAGAGTTACACACTCAACAGGCCCTGAACACAGACTTAAGCATTGATCCAAACACACATTTATTACAACTGTTATGAAGATTAAAAGAGTAAATCACTGGACCAACATATTGTAATGATCAAACTAAATTCACCTAACCTAATCACAACTTATTCAACAGATTTGAACCAGGTTTAAAGTCAAAAACAGATAATGCAATGAAACTTTAAAAATCACTTACAAGAGTCCCTAGCCACTATGGCTTGAAACAATAACCAAAGGATCACTACCTAGTTTGATCAACCCATTAACTTCGAAACAACCCAATTCCAACCTTTGCATCACCCATTGACCATTTCCATTACCAAATTGACCCTGTTTGACTTCATTGACCAATCCTAAAATGACTTGAAATTTGAATGTAACTTGTGAAAAGCTGCAATAAGCTTATACAAGCTTATTTGAGCTTTGAAATAAACTACTACACACTTGTACTTAAGAATTTGAAATTGCAATTTGAAACAGTGGACTTGAAACTTGAATTGTAAACATAAACTGAAATTGATGCTTGAAATGAATTTCAATACACTTAAACACTTTAAACTGATACAAATTAACTAAAGATCACAGGTTTTCTGCTAAATTAAGTACTTTAAGATAAAAACGACATTAAAGGTAAAATAAAAACTACAAGACTCCTCTTTGCTTCTTTTCTTGCTTCCTTTTTATACCCAAACTCTTTCTCTCTCTATTCTGAGCAGTTCCCACTTGTTTCTCAGCCTTTGGATTAATAAAAGTGATCTTGGCCATTGAATGAAGTTTTGGCGCCAAAAAGTGGTATTAGCAGTTGTGGGTTGAGTGAGGGTGAGAAGAAGCATTTAATGCTTTCTTGGATGTTAGCTGAGGTGGGGGGAACATGGGTAAGTGGAGGTGAGGAGGGGGGATGGGAAGGTAGCTTGTTGCAGGCTTAGTTGTTGAGGAAGACAGACTTTTGGCGCGTGTTCTGTTTTTAATATTGCAAGGGGGGGTCAAAATGGGTTAAGTGGCAGGGGTCCAAAGGGTTTGGCATGGGTCACAATGGTTATGACATGGTCCAAAGGTATATTAAAGGTTTAATATGACAAGGACTTCTTTTGCCATTTTCTGAAAATATAAGGACCATGGCTGCCATTTTGCAAAGTTGCTCTAAAGGACCAAAAGTGACAAGCTTCCATACTACAAGGACCAAACTTGACATTTTCTAATTTTCCAGGGGCCATTTTTGCCAAATTTCAAACTTGAAGGACCAATTTTGTAATTTCTCAAAACTTTTGATATTTTTCACCAAAGGACTAAATTTGACAACTTATGATTTTAAAAGGACCTTTGGTGACTTTTCTTTTGAAATTAAAGCTCAGGGACTATTTTTGACAATCTTTGAAACTTGGGGGACTGAAACTGCCAATTATGCAAACTTAGCTCATTTTTCATCTGATTTTGAACATTTTGCATCTGAAACATATAAAATGCAATTTTGGAATATTTTCAGTATTTTGATGCATTTCTGAGCATTTTTAGGCGTTTTGCAGTTCAGATTTAACCAAAAATGATGAGTATTTACACACTCATCAATCCCCCACACTAAACTATTGCTAGTCCCTAGCAATCTTTTAAGAAAATTTAATGGATTTCATCTCTTTACCAAAAGCCATTACTTCTGGAGTAGCCAAATGTTTCAGTTCAAGTAAGAACCATGGTACACCGATAACCATGTGATTTTGAGCAAACCACCAGCTTGCAACGGATTTGATTTGTCTTTACCAGAAGCCGTTTGCTCTGGACTAGCCAACTCTTAGATAAATTATCAATATTATCTTTGGTGAGCTGATTACCAATTATGGTTTTTCCACTGCCTTTACCACAAACCATAACCTTGCGGGCTAGCCAACTCTTCACTTTTTAGGATATGGTGAGTTGAATACCATACAATTTTGGGCAAATTGCAAGCCGTAAACGGATTTGATATATCTTTACCAAGAGCCGTTTGCTCCTGGATTAGCCAATCCTTTTGTTTATTAGACAAGGCGGACTGATAACCAATTGAGTAAGTGTAGAACACTTACTCCAAAAAAAATTTTTGGCCAAAAACGGGGTGGCGGTATAATTACATGATAAAATTCGTGAGAATTCCCCCACACTTAGAAATGAATATTGCCCTCAATATTCAAAGTACCGGCGGTTATGCGAAACAAAAGAACGTAAAAGGGAAATACTACGGCCATTATTTAGAAAGAATATATTTTTTTTTTTTTTTTTTTTGGAACTTACTTATATACACAACATGTGGGGCAACCCCCCCACACTAGGGTGGTAGAAAATAGAAAGAAGTCAGAAATATGGGTGAAAACCCATATGGCCCCGAATTCATTTGTTCATGGGGAAAGTAACGTGGAAAACCAATCTCGATCGGACTTTCGTTCACAATGTTAATAAACATATGAACATCGAAATTTCACACCGACGAGATATAACCGCGGTATTGTTAATAGAAGAATCTATAAAGTATGATACCGGGGTCAAAGATGGTGTCCTCATTCCCGAAAGAGAAAAGGGAAAGAGCAACCACACCATCTGTGAAGAATGGAATAAAGACGTACATGAGAATGCAAGTCCATTCCTCAACAGAAAGAAGCAAATCACCATTTTTAACATTTTTAAGCTTAAACTTGAAGCTTATATGGTGATTGTCAAGAAGATGTCCGGGAGGTCCGGGAGGGAGGGTGGGAAACGGTTCTTCAATCAACAGATTTTCAAGAAAAAGGATGTCTCCCTCCGGATCAAAGTAAGTATTGTCAATTCCCGTTGGAATTGACTCATCACTAAGAAAGGCATCGACTTCATTCCAAAAGTTGTCGTCTTCCTCATCAGGAGTGAGAGAAGGGATGGAAGAGTCGGGAATAAGACTAGAAGATGATGGATCATTTTTGAGCAATTCATCAATGGGAAGAATGTCTCCCATTGGATCACAAATATCATCATCCAATTCAGATGAAACTGAAGAGAGTTTGGTTTCATCCACAGAGTTAACAAACTCGATGCGACAAACTGATTCCGGAGGTGGGACAAGTGGTGTGCTCTTAGAGCTAGCAGTTTCCACCACTTCCGATGAAGTCTCCGATTCTAGATCATCATCATCATCAAGAACACTCTTGACTTTCCTGGTACAACTTTCAAACCATTTGTTTGAACCAGGGTTGATTTTCAAAGCTTTGAGCTCAGCACGTTTTTGGTAACTCCTCTTAACCGTGAAATTTGAGAGTGTTGCATTGAATCTTTCAGATTTGTGATCAATTGTGGCAACACTCTGTTTGGACAGAGGTTTGGAGTTCTGGTTGATATTCAATGTGAGCTCTTCGTTGTCAACCCGAATGGTCAACTCTTCAGCAAACACATCAATCAGAGCACGACTCGTTCTCAAGAAAGCTCTCCCTAAGATGAGGGAACTCTAGGATCTGCATCAAAGTCTACTACAACAAAGTCAGTAGGAAAGTGAAACTTTCCACTTTCATCACGACATCCTCGGCTATCCCAAGTGGACGAGTTATGGTACGGTCCGCTAGCTCGAGTGTCATACAAGTGGATGAAAGTTTAGGAAGAGACAGTTTCTTCCACACTGAGAGTGGCATGAGGTTAATGCTAGCGCCAAGATCGGCCAAGGCGGAGCATTGAACCATCCCAAAGAAATCACACGGGATTAGAAATCGCCAGGGTCTTCAAGATTTTTGGGAAGCTTCTTGAGAAGGACCGCTGAGCATTGCTCATTGAGAGGGGTTTTAGCCATCTCAGATAGCTTATCTTTGTTGGTCAGTAAGCCTTTAAGCGTGGATGCAAATTTAGGCATTAGAGCGAGAGCATCAACGAAGCTTATATCAAAGTGTAGCTCATTGAAGATTTGGAAAAATTTTTCCATTTGCTCTTTGTTTTTGTCTTTGAGCTTCTCATCATTCATTCTTGATGGGTAAGGAAGTTGACTAGACTTTTGAGCCGGGATGGAAGTATTTTCGGCTCGAGAATTTTTCTTCGAAACTTCGGGTTCCGGACTTAAAGCTTGGACTACCGAAGGTGGGACGTGTGCGGTACTTCGTGGGCTTGAGAATTGCACCTTGTCCATTGTATCCTTGGTAACTTGACTCAATGCTACAGGAGGAGGGGCATTGGAGTCGAAGGTCCATTGTGCGTCTTACCACTACGAGTGGTGACGGCTTTCAACTCGGCATTGGGATTAGAAATAGTATTGCTTGGGAGTCCTCCAGAAGATGACGAAGCTTTGTTCATATTCATGTTCATGAAACTGCTCATCATATTCTTCAACTCATTTGTCTGCCGAGACAATGTGGTATCAATTTCCTTTCTTAGCTCAACTCTCATGTTATTGATCTGAGTTTGCATTGAGCGCATGTTTGACTCAGTAATTTTCATGAAGTCATTTGGCATGGGAGCTTGAGGAGGTTGTTGATAACTTTGATGATTAGGAGCTTGATATGGTTGGTTGAAATTGTTCCGGTTTTGATTGAAATTTTGAGAGTTATTGAAATTGTGTCCTTGATTCGGAACAAAGCGATTTTGATTGCCATGGTTTTGCACAGGAGGAAAACCAGGTGGTGTCATACCGCTAGGTGCACGGTAGTGAGGATCACTGTGGTCGGTATTGATTGTGGTTTACGAAGCTACGGGAGCTGGTAAAAGAAGCATCGGTTACTTGACAATCATAATACGCGTGTGGACCACTACAAGTTTCACACACCTTGTTTATGGCTTTGATTGGTTCCGGCTTATGAATTTCGCTTTTGATCTCCTTAACATCCTTAATCATACAACGGATGGCGTCCGTTAGAGCGGCTATCGGAGCTGCTAACTTCGAAGAGTTATTGGATGAAAAAGCAGGAGTGTTCGGAATATTGACTTTGTTGCGAGAAATAGGAACTTTTGATTTACTCTCGCAAATCTCAATCACATCTTTAGGCCTACGATTCAAGATATTGCCACGCTGCGTGCATTCAAGAATCTTGATCGTTACCGTTCAACCCATTGCAAAAGATATTGACTTGTTGAAGCTCCGTGAATTCATGATGGGGCATTTCCTGAGGAGATCTTTGAATCTCTCCCATGCCTCTCCAAAGTTTTCATCGAAATTTTGAGAAATCCGAATTTTCATTTTTAAGATTAGTCGTCTTTGATGGAGGAAAGAAATAATTGACAAACTTTTGAACAAGATCCTCCCAAGTTTCAATAGATCGAGGGGTTCTTTTTCCAGCAAATCGGGTGTCCCCTCAAGAGAGGATGGAAAAAGCATCAACTTGATCACTTTTTGTGGCACATCTTTGAAATTGATCGTTGCGGTCACTTGTTAAACCAACTGATGTGTGCATACGGGTCTTCTCGATCAAACCCGCGGAATTGATTCGTAGACACAAGTTGGATCAAATGTGTCTTCAATTCAAAGTGATCGAATTGATTCTTACGGTAAAACGATGGCATCTCCATAACCCTCGGTGGGTGCACGGAGCATTTCGCCGTAGTTCATTCGTCTGCCATATTGTTGCTTGAAATAGTACGAATCTCGGGTTCGGCTATTTGGGCAGCCCGTCTACGAGAACGTCGTCTAGGAATTTCTGCTAGATCACGCAAAGGACTCAATGATCTAGAAGAACGAGTGTGCATGCACTAGAGATAACTCTAAGGACCTCAGAGTTAACTCTAAGGACCTCAGAGTTAAGGAGAGGAATGGAATTATGAAGACGTTAATAAAAATGGGGTGAGAAGAATCTTTTTGGGTTTTCTGGTTCTGACAAGTAGATATAACAACAAAATCAATTAAAACAAAATCGAGGCAAAACAACCGTGAACTTGAAGCAATAATCACAAGATGAATGGCTTCTTTGAAAAAGGTACACCAATCACAAGGACACAAAGGCAAGTTTTGAATCTTTAGTTCGGGAACTTATTATGGTCGTACCCCCAGTTAGGTAGTACACTGCCTTGGTTTGCGGTGGTAATCTTTTATGTTGTTATTATTAAAGAAAACGACAAATCTTTTTGTATTTTTATTTTTGATACATATATAGAAACAAAAGGAAAAATATTTTTGTGTTTTATACGTTTTTGTTTTTTGGGTTTTGGATTTTTATAAGAAAATATGGATATATATAGATAGATATGGATGATATAAACAAAGAGTGAGTATTCAAATTACTAATCTGCTAGCGATAGATAATCAGACACAGCTCGGCGTAAAAATTTGATCCGCTCCCAACAGTCAAGTTTTCTCACACAAGCCTGCCACTGTGAATGGCGGAACCGTAGAAACTTAAAAGCGGCTCAGGAACGAACTTAATGAAGATCTGAGGAGTATAGGGTTTCCCCGGGTCGTTATGTCCCAGCGAGCTATGCAATGGATTACCAAACGTAAAGTGATCGAGAGATTTGAACGGAAAAAGGAGGATAGATATGATTATAACTACAGAAAAAGCCAACAAATTACAGAGGCTTAAATGCAAATTAAAGGAAAGTTAAAAAGATAAAAAATGTTAAATAAACGCTATCACTATATTTAAAATGATGAACGTTTAAAACTTAAAACTTACGTTTAAATAAAATTACGTAAACGTACAAAATAAAAAGTGAGATCTAAGAAATGAAAGTCCTAAAAATATGAAAATGACATTTCTACAATCCTAATGGTAAAATAAAATTATTAGAAAAAGAAAATTATTTTTATAACTATTTATCTAATTATTTTTAATTAAAAACTATTTTTACTTAATTAATAATACACTAAAATACAAGAAAATAGGAAATAAAACTAGAAAAATAAAATTATGACTTAGAAAAATCTAAAATATCAAAAGAGAATTTTCAAAACTATTTTTGTATTTTTCTGATTATTTTTGTATTTTCTATGAATTAAAAACTATTAAAACTAATTAAATTACTTAAAAATACAAATTTAACTAAGAAAAATTTGGAAAATTATTTTTTGATTTTTTTATATTTATCTTAGCTTAAGAAAAATGAAAATTATTTTTGAAGCTTTTATGAATTAATTGTATTAAATGCTATTTAAAAAGACTTAAAAACTAATTTAAATTAGGAAAAATAGCAAACAGGACAGGAAAAATCTGAAAAATTCAGGAAAACTCTAAAATAATATTATGAATCTAAGAAAAATAGAAAAACAGGTGCTTATGTGAAGGAATATGAAACTGATGTGCCAAGTGCTTATAAATAAGCACTTTGAATAAGCAAATGGAGACCAATAAGCACCAAACCAAAACAGAAGGTATAATATGCTATAAGTACCAAAATGCAACAGGTTTCAACTAGCTTAAGCCTCTAAATTGCAACTTGATCAGATTTGGCTTATTTTGATTACTTGTGCTAAAACAGTTGAGGGTGCTACTTTTGAGCTTAAGTACAAGCAACACAATAAGCTGGAAAGGAAAACAAAAAGTTGGAACTTAATATAGACCTGGTTGGCTATCTGAAATCCACAGGTGAGACTTGGACAAGCTCAAATGAGCTTGTTGCAAGCTCTGCAAAATGCACACACACACTCAGTTAATCTTGAGTGTGTACTGGCATATAAGCCCCTCTTGCCAAGCTCATTTGGAGCTTAAAGAAAAATCACAAAAATATGTAAAAATGGTAATAAAGAAATAGACCAAGAGAAGTTTATAAAACAACAAATTTCACTTAATGTGGCTTAAAGATGAACCCAAGAAAAATCAGTTAGGTTGGGTGAAAACAAGGTTTAGTCCAATTTGACTTTTGATATAAAGCGAAGGTTTGACTTATTTGAACTTTGAGCTAGATTTCCCAACTGAAATTGATGTAAATGGATGAAATGAGGCTAGAGCAAGCTATATCTATGATATTTAAACACAAAATGAGTTTTTGATTTTGCAAAAATCCAACAGTTTCTTGATTTAAGACAAAAGAGATGGATTTTGACTTTGGTGGGTTATAAGCACAAAAGTAAGACAGACATGGTTTATGTAGAGCTAAGTAAACTTAAAACAACAAGAGTTACACACTCAACAGGCCCTGAACACAGACTTAAGCATTGATCCAAACACACCTTTATTACAACTGTTATGAAGATTAAAGAGTAAATCATCGGACCAACATATTGTAATGATCAAACTAAATTCACCTAACCTAATCACAACTTATTCATGATTTGAACCGGTTTAAAACGCAAAAGCAGAGATAATGCAATGAAACTTTAAAATCACTTACAAGAGTCCCTAGCCACTATGGCTTTGAAAACGATAACCAAAGGATCACTACCCTAGTTTGATCAACCCATTAACTTAAAACAACCCAATTCCAACACTGCATCACCCATTGACCATTTCCATTACCAAATTGACCTGTTTGACTTGTTGACCAGATCCTAAAATGACTTGAAATTTGAATGTAACTTGTGAAAAGCTGCAATAAGCTTATACAAGCTTATTTGAGGTTTGAAATAAACTACTACACACTTGTACTTAAGAATTTGAAATTGCAATTTGAAACAGTGGACTTGAAACTTGAATTGTAAACATAAACTGAAATTGATGCTTGAAATGAATTTCAATACACTTAAACACTTTAAACTGATACAAATTAACTAAAGATCACAGGTTTTCTGCTAAATTAAGTACTTTAAGATAAAAACGACATTAAAGGTAAAATAAAAACTACAAGACTCTCTTTGCTTCTTTTCTTGCTTCCTTTTTATACCCAAACTCTTTCTCTCTCTATTACGGCGTTCCACTTGTTTCTCGACCTTTGGATTAATAAAAGTGATCTTGGCCATTGAATGAAGTTTTGGCGCCAAAAAGTGGTATTAGCAGTTGTGGGTTGAGTGAGGGTGAGAAGAAGCATTTAATGCTTTCTTGGATGTTATGAGGTGGGGAACATGGGTAAGTGGAGGTGAGGAGGGGGATGGGAAGGTAGCTTGTTGCGGAAGCTTAGTTGTTGAGGAAGATAGACTTTTGGCGTGTTCATTTTTAATATTGCAAGGAGGGGTCAAAATGGGTTAAGTGGCAGGGGTCCAAAGGGTTTGGCATGGGTCACAATGGTTATGACATGGTCCAAAGGTATATTAAAGGTTTAATATGACAAGGACTTCTTTTGCCATTTTCTGAAAATATAAGGACCATGGCTGCCATTTTGCAAAGTTGCTCTAAAGGACCAAAAGTGACAAGCTTCCATACTACAAGGACCAAACTTGACATTTTCCAATTTTCCAGGGGCCATTTTTGCCAAATTTCAAACTTGAAGGACCAATTTTGTAATTTCTCAAAACTTTTGATATTTTTCACCAAAGGACTAAATTTGACAACTTATGATTTTAAAAGGACCTTTGGTGATTTTTCTTTTGAAATTAAAGCTCAGGGACTATTTTTGACAATCTTTGAAACTTGGGGGACTGAAACTGCCAATTATGCAAACTTAGCTCATTTTCATCTGATTTTGAACATTTTGCATCTGAAACATATAAAATGCAATTTTGGAATATTTTCGGTATTTTGATGCATTTCTGAGCATTTTTAGACGTTTTGCAGTTCAGATTTAACCAAAAATGATGAGTATTTACACACTCATCACAGTGTCATGACTTTGTTTCTGTCAAACGGATGAACTTCTTCTTGCATAGCCTGAACCCAGCTTGGATGTTTTAGAGCCTCTGTGACACTTTTAGGCTCAACTTTTAAGAGAAAGTTTGCATATAGACACTCATTAGCTGAAGCTACTGATAATTTAGTAGCCATGCTCCTAGTGAGCATACCTTCAATAGGCTCTCTAATGATATTCACAAGCTCAATGTCTTGAGATCTTGTCAACTTATTTTGTGGTTTAGGGTTAGAACTTGATGAGGTCAATGGGGTTTGAGGAATGGGTTTAGGAGCTAGTGTAACAGAATCATGAGGTTCTTTAGACGAGATAATTGGTTGTTCAGATTAGGATGTATGAACTTCAGGTTCCTAAACATTTGGTTCACTATAACCTATCCCACTAGGGATTGTAGGAGTATCAATGAATTCACTGATGGTTGGTTGAGGGAGGTTTGTTGGATATTTGATTTCACAAACACATCAAACCATTAACACAAGTGGGCGTATAAGTGGAATTCTAGAGAGAGAAAGTTAGAGGTTTAGGGAACTTAGTGAGAGAAAGTGGAAGATATTATTATGAGCTCCAACTCTCTACCTTGGGAGGTAGAGAGTATTTATAGTCTTACAAAAATCGCCACACAGGGTGTGGATCAGGCATACAATGGGTAAAGACTCGTCCGTCCTCCACGATGTTACATAACTAAATACTACTTAACATAAAATAACTATGACTACGAGCTTTCTAGCGATTACATATACTTGAGGTGACCGACTCTTTAATACATAGAATTTCTAATTCCTAACAATCTCCCCCTAAGGGAGGTCACCTCAAACATATACTAAAATTACATTGAATACAATTAGATATTACATTAACAATTGATCTTGCATTCTTGATGTAGTACTTTGCTTGAAGCTTCGTAGTCATTGATTCCACTCATTGCATGTTTGGTTAATCCAAGTGGAGGTCTTTTCCTGATCCACGTGATAATAATGTTGAGCCAGCTTTTGAGATCATCAGCTAATAGAAAATCTCGATACATCCATTGTGGTGTTGGTATTATGTGATGATGTGACTTTCAGACCGACATGCTCACATTCTGGATCATGATATCTTCTCATCGGAGTAGCGGAAGCATTCGTTGATTCATGATATTGGCGGCGTAGCGAGAAGCATGGAGTGATAATATCAGAGTCATTGATGCACTAATCATGATTTCTTTTGAGATGAATGTGTTAGGTGAGCATGCGGCTATGGATTGACCGCTTCATTACGATCACGCAAACGTCGGGGTGTACCTGCATAAGGCAGTTAGCAATAAAGCGCACGAAAGTGTCTTTGATCACTTTCGATGAATTGAGGTACACGGCCCACGGTTCCCGTTGATCGATACAAGTCTTGCCTGTGATCGGTATAATTCGAAGAATTTCCTTGGCGGGGTTTCGGTGCTCTAGCTGTTCTCAAACCGGGCGTCTCAAAGAAGACAACACGGGTGAGTGAACCAATTTACGTCCAACGATTGATGAAAAGAGATTTGAAAAACAATGGTGTATTGCTCAATAGAAATTGTTTTTGCAATATAACGAAGGTTTTAATGAAAATCAATTATCAATCATAAAACACCTTTTGATTTGAAAAATTAGTACACGGTCGACGCGCTAATGAAAAGAGTTTTAAAGCACAAAGACCGGTTTTTCAAAGGTATCCGTCAATCCATAACTGAACGGATTGATTCAAAAGATTGAATCGCCCCATTGTTTACGTTCGCTTGTCACATGGTTGATATATATAATAGATCTCACATGCCACCTACCAGGAGCTTGTTAGATGTTGGCTCGAGAAGGCTTTCCATCTTCATTGTGAATATGTAAACACATCACTCAGATGTTATGGCAATACCACAAGGATAATGCGTAGGACTCAAGATATAATCTCTCTTTCCACATTGTGTGAAACAGAGAGTCTTCATTGAAAGTGTCCTAATGAGATTTATTGATGATCTCGTGGCTCTAGACTCAATTTGTGCATATTTGGATCCTATATCGAGACTAGGGAGAGGGTGGGTCTCCTTCCTCAATATCAACAATCTCTAAGAGAAAGTCGATAGATAATGTCGGTTCCCGTGAGAATGAAACAAGTCCTTTTAAGAGGAACTTGAGTGGTTTGGAAAGTTGAAGTGCGGTGCGTCACTGGGTCCATGACGTCTTGTCTTCAATACCGATGTTACCATCAATAGCATATGAATTGAACCCGGTTTACGCCTAAGGTTGAATAATTGGAGGGCTATTTGTTTTCACCCTTTTCTCATTCAATTCTTTTTCATTCTTCAACCCCTTCGGTGCTTACCGAGACTTCATAGCTAGAACCTTGTTGGGTTTATTCCAGATTACTAGCTCATCTTAGTCCGCACTCTACCCATATCTCATTTTTCTCCTTTTATCATCATACCTAAGAACTCTACACTAACTAGTGGATAGTCCCCGGGTAGATCCCTCCGGTTCTGGCGGATCATGGGAACACATACCTAACCTTATCATCCTTATATCACCATACATAATGTAAAGTTGGTCGGTCTTTTTGGTATTGTTCATCGGCCATAGGAACCAATTGAAAACCATTTGAAAATCAATCCGGATACTTATGATATTTTATCAAAGCATTTTGTACCAATTGTTTTGATATTTTAGAAGAAGAACTCCCCCTCAACATGTGAATCAAGTATTTGAAATAGTTTTCCACACGGAGGCAAGAGAAAGAATTAACTTCTTTGATTACCATTTTCAAAAATATCAACATCACTTCCCTAATCGAATCAAGTAGATAAAGCATTTTGGGGAAGGATGAGGTTTTCATGATTTTGCTCCCCTCAATATGTGCCTCGAGATTTGAAAAGAGTTTTGCACATACTAGAGGGAACATGCACCTTGAGATAAGTTATCACGTTTCAAATCATAGGTTTAAGATAGATGCTCCCCTCAACATGTGCATGGAAAATTTGAAATCGTTTGTCACATGTGGGAAGGAGAGCATGTACATCCTTATAAAACCATTTACCGAATTATCAGTTTAAATCCAATTTAAATCACACATTCTCCCCGATCACAATTATCAAATCATTTGAGATTTGTGATCTCTTATAGATTTAAATTGATTTTGAAAGCTTTTAAGGAGAATTGTGACTTGATTATGAAAGCGTTTTAGCTGATAATGATCGGATTTTAAGACTTTAAACTCCATTGATAAAACATGCATGAATATCTTTTGAAAACAATTGAATGCCAAATAACTTTTTAATTTAATTGAAATCATTCTCCCCTCAATCAATGACATAGGTTGTTGATTGAGAGATTGATATTTTGACAAATAAGTCCGGATGATTATCAAAAATAGAGACCGAGTTATTTTTCAAAGCATTAGTTTTCAGCAGATAAATGTTTATAGAATCAGAGCATGGAATTTTGAAAACATGATAAAATATGGCTCTGTTCTTTCTTTGAAAAGCGGGTTACTGCATGAAATGACAATAAACCATTGTTTCTCTTTCTCCCAAAAATATTTTTTTATTTTTGATTTTTTTTTTATTTTTTTTTGATTTTTTAAGAATTGAACAACATCTAAAGTATCGTGTCATTCTTTGAATGACAGCACAAAGACCGTAGATATTATCGAACCGAGAAAAACATGACAAATTGACAATATTTTTGATAATATATTTTTCTGATTTTTATGGATTTTGAAAGTTTTATAATTTTCTATTTGATTTTGAAGGTTTTATAATTTTGTATTTTGTTTTTCGAATAAGTATTTACAAGAGATAGATGAAGATAGACCTTTACTCCTCGTCTTCCTCCGAAAGACGTTTGAGTGTTTCTGGTTGAAGGCTTTTCAAGCCAAGTCGTGGAAGAATAAACTCAAAACGTTCTCTTGGAAGAGCTTTGGTGAAGATGTCGCTAACGATATTCGGACCTCACAAAATAGAGTTCCACCACACCTTTTTCCACTTGTTCCCTGATGAAATGATGTCGAATGTCGATATGCTTTGCTCTTGAGTGTTGAACGTTGTTGCATGAGAGAGCAATAGCACTTTTATTATCACAGAACAGAGGGATTTTGTTGAATTCAAAGCCATAGTCAGATAATTGAGATCTCATCCATAAGATTTGAGCACAACAAGATGACATGGCTATGTATTCAGCCTCTGTAGAGGAAATAGAAGTACTCATTTGCTTCTTTGAAGACCAACTCACAAGCTTATCACCCAAAACTGAGCACCTCCGGATGTACTTCGACGAGTATCTTGACAACCTGCATGATCAGCATCTGCATAGGCTGTTAGTGACATACCGGTGTCCTTCGGTACCAAAGTCCCATATTGATGGTTCCTTGGAGATACCGAAAGACCCGTTTAACCGCTTCAAGGTGCTTTTAGTAGGCTTAGCACGGTATCTAGCACACATGCAAACAACAAGATGTCCGGTCTACTAGCAGTGAGGTACATCAGGGATCCAATCATACTACGATATTTCGTTTGGTCAATCATGATCCCCGAGTGGTCCTCATCTAGTTTGGTTCGATCAATCATGGGGTGTCAACAGGGTCACTTGAATCAAATCCAAATTTCTTTAAAATCTCATTTGCATATTTAGATTGATTTATGAAAATGCCTCCTGGACTTTGTGAAATTTGTAATCCCAAGAAAAATGACATTTGTCCCATCATTGACATTTGAAACTTTGAACTCATTTCATTTGAAAACGATCACATTCCATTGGGTCTGTCGAGGCAAAAATAATATCATCAACATAAATTTGAACATGAGTTAAATGTTTGCCGACTTCCGGTGAACAATGTAGGATCAATCGCTCCTTTCTAATCCGGTAGATAGAAAAAACTTTGACAGTGTATCATACCATGCCCTTGGAGCTTGCTTTAAACCGTAAAGAGCCTTCTTCAACGATAAACGTGAGTAGGATGCTCTTGATTCACAAATCCTTCAGTTGGCCGACGTGGACGACTTCTTTAAGATCTCCGTTCGAAATGCCGTTTTCACATCCATCTGATAGACTACCATGTTCTTACTAGCGGCATTAGCCAAAAGATTCGATTGCCTCGATTCGAGCCACTGGAGCAAAAGATTCTTCAAAGTCAATACCCTCCTCTTGACGGTATCCTTTAGCAACTAATCGAGCCTTGTTCTTCAACACATCACCATGCTCATCAAGTTTCACTTTGAAGATCCATTTAAGAGCAATAATCATAGCACAATCTGGAGCAGGTACTAACTCCCATACATCAAGTCGATCAAACTCATGAATTTCATCTTGCATGGCATTGAACCACCTATCTTCATTCATGGCGGTTTTAACATCTTTTGGTTCGATCTTAGATAGTACGGAGTTGAAGAAGCACCATAAGGCATCGGTTGCAAGTTGTTTCGGGTTGATCTGGGGCGAGAGGGATTTCCAACGATGTTGTCTAATGGATGATCGTGAGTCCATTTTCTAAGGTGTTCATGTGGCAGTTGTTGAGGGACTGAGGTAGCGAGTCGATGTCTCCGAAGAAGATGGTTCTAATGAAGATTCAGGAGCAAATATGTTTTCAAATGGAGCATCTTCAGGAGTAGCAAAGGGATTAACTTCATCATTGATGCGTAAACATTTCCATGATGTACATTTGAAGAATGATGATTTGTTGATGAGATCAAGGATCAGGCGGTGCTTCTTGACTTAAAGATATTGAGGCGAGGGATTGACTTCATTCACGTGAATATGAGCATCCTCTGTAGTAGGGATCAACACCTCATTAGTAATTGAATCATACAGTTCATCAAACATAGGATCAAACAATTTCTTTAAATCATCTTGAGATGGAGGTACATATGGAGTTTCTTGAGAAGAGTTTGGAACAAGAGATGAACCAATGGGACTGTTTTGAAGTGCGGGTCTGGAGTGTCCAGAGCCATTTGACCGGTCGACTCATCAAGCGTAGCGTGAATTGTTTCCATGATATTTCGGGTTCTTTTGTTGTAGATTCGGTATCCCTTTTGTTTGGTGCATATCCTACAAATACTCCAATGTCAGCTTTAGCCCTAAGTTTGCCTAAGTCTTGACCCTCATTAGTTGGATAACACAATGCACCAAACACACGAAGGAAAGAGAGATTAGGTTTTCGGTTGTGGACAAGTTCATATGGAGTTTTTCCATGAACGGTGTGAATCGAGGGCGATTTTGTGTGTAGCATGCATGGCAATAGCTTCACCCGAGAGAAACATTGGAACTTTTGAGTAAATCGATCAGCATTGTTCTAGCGGCTTCTACAAGAGTTCGATTTCGTCTTTCAACTACACCGTTCGGTTGAGGAGTTCGTGGAACACTTCTTTGATGGCTGATTCCAATGCTTTCATAGAATTCACTAAGTTGTTTGTTAACAAACTCAGTTCCATTGTCTGTCCGGATAATTATGACGGTTTTGTTAAGTCGAACTGCTTGTTTGATGAGTTTGATGATGATATCAGGAGTTTCATCCTTTGTCCTTAAGAACTTGACCAGGTGAATCTAGAGTAATCATCAACTATAACTAACACATATTTCTTCCCAAAGATATTCTGCACTCTCATTGGTCCACATAAATCCATATGAATTGTATGAAGAACTTCGTGGAGTTAGTAGGTTTGGATTTATGGGCATACTTCTTGCTTTTTCCCAATTGACATCCTGAACAAAGATGATCCTTTTCATACTTTAGTCGAGGTAAACCTACAACTAAGTCCTTTCGGGAGAGATCATTGATGGTGCCGAAGTTCAAGTGATTGAGACGTCGATGCCATAACCATGACTTTGTTTTGAAGCCTTTGACAGCAAGCAAATTGGAGAAGACTTCATCATATCATCGATAGAGATGGTGTAAAGATTTGAACCACGAGTTCCTTTTAAAAGTTCCTTACCATTAAGATCTCTAACAAAGCAAGTATGTTTTCGAAGGCTACTTCTAGATCGAATCCGAATTGACCAACAGAGAATAGATTATGACCAAGACCTTCCACATAGTATACTCTAGAGATAACACTATCACCAACAACATAATCACCATAACCCATAATTGCAGCGAAATGATCATTACCGAATCTAACAGTCCCGATGAATTTGCTCACGAAGTTCATGAGCCGCGACCGGTCTCGGTCATATGCTTGGAAATGAGTCCGGTACCACGAGCGATTTGAACGATCTGCAGCTTGAACACGAACAAGAATGGATAACTGGATAATTGGGATCCCCATGCAAGAATGGGTTCCACTTGGTTAGTAAAAGTAATTGGAACACCCACATCGAAACGAAACATCCATATCGAAGTAGAAGCAATGGAATCATTGGGAATAGATGCAATCTTGGTGTCGTATTTGACCTATTCAAAGTATGTTCACTTCTTAAGGGAATAGTTCTACCAAGAGGCATCCATTTTCTAGTGGGCATAATCTTAGCAGTTTGAGAACAAAACCGATTATTCTTATGGCCAAAAGGTATCCAATAATAACCTATCTTTATAAAAGTTCTTCCTGTGGGTTTCCACTGTTTTCTAACAATCTTCGTTTTTGCCTTTTGCCTTATTTGCACGATTATTAGCATTAACAATTTTAATCGGCATTTGACAGATTAGACAAAGCATTCACACCACATTCATGATTAGCAACAGAATTCAAGCGGACATCATTACAAGGTTTGCAAATAGTATCGAATTGAATTAATTACAGATGCGCCTAAGGCTAATACTTGAATCAACACGATTCGTTTTATTCAACTCAAGCTTAAAGTTCCTAGATTGGTCTTCTACTCTCTTCCAATGCACATTCTTAGCTTGCAAGGTCCTATCATTCCTTGTATTGTCTTGAGACTTTGACCGCTTTCGCTTTAAAGTCACCGATTACTCTGTAGAGGAATGGGAACATTAGTTGGTTGATCTAATTTTTGCATTCCCGAACTTGATGTGCAAGGATCTGAAGTACTAGAAGGCACATTAGTGTATACTTTCTTAAGGCTGTGATTTGAGCTTTTTGCAGGCACACTAAAGTTCACTTTCTTAGCACTAACATATCCGGAATCTGAACTACTTGAAGGCACATTAGTGTTTCCTTTCTTAAGACTGGGCATAGAACGGATTTCGCTTGGCACTAGGCATTGAACAAGGCATCACAGCTTTGCCTTTTGCACCTAAGGTTAAGGATTTGGGACATGTTGCAATTACACATTCTAGCAACTCTTGAGATCGTTTGGCATGGAGGCAAGCAAACCTAATTTCACTATCAAGAGGTTTGTTAATGAAATCCTCTTCGACAATCTCACGGAGACATTCTAGACTATCCTTAAGGTGAGCACGGTATTCATGAAAAGCATGTTCATTATTCCTAAGATGAGGAGGAATATATTTAACATCACATGTATTTGCAGTCTAAGGGTGACTTTGAGACAACATTCTTATTGAAAACAAGTGGCGGTTTCCCATTTCCCTGACTTCTCAGATTCTCAATTTCCTTTTGTAAAGACGTTATTTTTTCGTTGTTTTGGTCACGGTGACTTTTATTGAATCATATAACTCTTTAAAATGTCGTTTAACTTTTTCATTTTCTTCTAGAAAACTCTCGTTTTCCTTTTGTAAGGCATCAACTAAGTTTTGAAGATGAAAAGTTTGAGAATTCTGAGAATCTAAAGGAGGAGGCATTTGGGAGCCTGTCATATTGTTCGTTTGACCCTTTAATTGAGAGATTTGGGCTTTCAACTTTCGATCGTGTTGCATGAGCTTGAATCTGTTCATCACGTTTGTTAATTTGAAAAACTGCATCAAACTCTGGAGCATCGGAGGATGTCTTGATATTTGAAGTTTTAACATTTTCTTTAAGATGTTGATATTTTAGTTGTAAATTAAAATGCTCAACTTCCAGTTTAGAAAAATGTTTAACCAAATTGTCGTGATCATCCAGTTCAATTTTCTCGTTTAGTTTAGAATTAGTTTTTCAAGCTCAATGACACGATCATGGGAGACTTTCAGGGCCACAGATAGTTCATGAAATTTGGAAGCATTAATAGAGCAATTTGAAGCGGTGAAAAAGATATCTTGAGCAACACATTCAGTAATAAGAGTCTCATTTAAGGTATGCAAGTTCTTCCTTTCAATCTCATTATATTTTAGTGCACGCTCATAATCACTAACTTCAACTACCATTGCATCAAATTCCTTTTCCATTCCTTTGATATCAGTTTCTATCCCCTTTTTAAGACTCTCAAAGTGATCTTTTTGAAGTTTAAAGAAAGGCATGACCTCAGTTAAATAACATTCTTTCATTTGCTCAAAACCCCTTTCTCCTTCCGTTATACAGTGGGTGTGATCCTTTTCTTGCAAGTTTTCTCAAAATCAACAAATAGTTGAAATATAACATATTGGCTAATTAAGGTCTTGCTTTTAGTGGCAATTGTTCTAGGAACAAGATGCATTGGTGTATTAGGAGGATACACACTCGCTCTAGGCATTTTCCATAGGGGAGGGTTTGTTTCAACAATATTTTCACTTTCTTTATCTAAATCCTTTCTCCAGAAAACTTGTTCGGGAGTCAACAATGTCTGAGGCTTAAACATGTTCAAGGAAATCCAGTTTTCCTTTTGTAGTCATGGGGAGTGATAATTATTTTTTCCTCTTTGCATTTAGGATCATCTAATTTTTTGTTCATCCTTTCCCTAGTGACTTCATCGGATTTCTTATCTTCCTCAGTGCACTCAACGCAACTAGGTTTCTGTCTAGGTTTAAGAATCTTATTGCCATCATAGATCACACTTTGAGCATTTTGCTATCTTCCTCGTGGTTGGGTTTATCTATCATGGGAACACTATGCTTATCGCTTAGAACTCTATGTTTAGTGACCATGTGAGCAATCTGAATGGTGTTTCCTTGTATGTACAACTTGTTTTCAAGTTTGTTTTTCAAAGTTTTCAGATTAGAAAAATCTCTCAAGAGTTTTGATTCCTTTGCATTAAATTCTTGCTTAAGCATTTTCACATTTTCTTGAAGTTCTTGTTTTTGCTTAGCGGTTTTAGAAAGTTTTTCTTGCAAGGAATTTAATTCTTGTTTCAATACTTCTTCTCTAAAATTACTTTTTCTAATGATTGTACGCACTTGGTCATCCATTTCCAGCTCACGAGTGGTCAACTCAAATTTAGCACGTTGTTCATAAATAGCAACACGCTCTTTATAGGCATTTAGTTCGAAATTACTGTAATCATCGGGGCACATGCAAGTGTATTCATCAAAAACATAGTCATTGTTGACTGCGGAAGATGCATCACTTGGTACAACTTCACTTTCACTTTGTTTCACATATTGATCATATGGGATAATATTGATATTACCCATATTTTCAACATTTGATTCAATAGTTTCAGTTGATTGTACTTTGTCATGCATCTTTTGCACATCACATCATCGTATAGTTTTAGTACCTCTGAGATGAGTTTGTCTTGGGATGGGCCAGCTAGTGGTGAAGAAGAGACCTTGGGAGAAACCATTGGAGAAATGCTAGCCATAAAAATTGTGTGTGCCGTAGGTCCATCATCCACATCGGAGTCGTATGCATCACAATCAGTGACTTGAAAGGCATTCTAATGATTGTGACCTATCTCCTGAATAGGCTGCTCATCCACATCTGCATCATAGGTCTTGGCATTGCCCTCAGCTAGAAACAACAATTCCTCTTCATCCAAAGCAGCACCATTGTCCTGAGCTTGTACCAGCATCTTATCTCTCAAGTAATCGCATTCTGTGGGCGCTTTGGAGATGTGCAGTTCCTTGCAATGTGTCCCTCACCACCACAGTTATAACATTTGATTGGCTTAGCTTGACCTTGGTTACCATTCCTTCCTCGATTCGGGTTGCCAACATAACCTCTACCAGCTCCACCTCTTCCACGATCATACTCTTTCCTGTCTTTCCTGAACTGGTTGCACCACGATCCTTCCATCTTTAACAAAGGGCTTGATTGTGTGGGTTAGATCTTTGATGCGAGGTTGTTGTTGGTTTGTGGGAGAGAATTCATGTTTTGACTAATCGGAAGAGCTAGTTGATTAATGAAGTTACCACGTGTGCATCGACATCGCTTGTTTGAACATTGGATCAGGAATGAGTTTGTGATTACCATTACCCAAGGGTATGACTTGTGATGCTTTGGTTGTGATTCCGATGTTTGAGTAGAAGGCAGTTGAGTCATTAGACGAGCTTGTCTCTCCTTGGTTGGTTTTGAACTGATTGAGAATCAATTTTTCAAACATAGCATGTCTCTCATTCGAGGAGGCATAGAGTTGCTTATAGTTTGTATTCTTCAATCCTTTAGTGAGCTTCACAGCGGTGACAAACTTGTGCCATTCGGGATTCATGTTGTTCACAAATTTTGAGTTCAATTGAATGTTAGGCATAGTCATTCTGATGTTCCTCATGTCATTCACTAACTTATGAAATCTCACATAGTACTCATAGACACTCTCATCCGGTTTCATCTTGAAGTGTTCAAATTCGTCATAGAGTTGGGATTCTCTGTCTTCCATAGTTAATTCGAACTTGAGAGAAGCATCTTAACATTATCCCATACTGCCTTTGCATCGGTGTTATGATTGATCAGCTTGTAGATGTCTTTAGGAAGACCTTGAAGAACAATGTTTGAAGCCCGGATATCTGCATCGAATCTCTTTTTCTCCTTATCATCAAGCTCATCATACATTTTAGGTCTGTCCATTCCGTAAACAGAAGTACCATCTTCATTAGTATCAAGTATGTCTCTAGTCGTCTCAACTCGATATGGTCCTTCATCAATGGATTTGAGAATGTTGACACCATTTTCCTTTCAAAGGCAAGCATAACTGATTCGTTGAGCCCAAGAATCGTAGTCAGTTCTGTCAAGCATGGGTGGACGAGTATCCGACCGCTTGAACATCCTCGCAATGGAGATGATAGTAGGAACGTTGGTAGACATGTTAACAGAATATACGGGATTTTATAACTCTATGATTAAACCGGGAAATAGATTCTTTCACGGATTTTACTAAATCAAGAGAAAACCGTAAACAATCACCCAAGTAGCTAGAAGATAATGCACCAAGTCGCTAACACTTAATTCACTACACCACTAAGTCGCTAGAGTCCCAAGTCGCTAGACAAATGCAAGTCGCTAAGTAGTAACTCGCTAAGCCTCAAGTCGCTAGCAAAATTTTGGCAACAATTCGCTACTCAAGTCGCTAAAGATACAAGTCGCTAAAGAGCAACTCGCTACCAACCAAGTCGCTACCACCAAGTCGCTACCCGTAGTGGAGAGTCCACTACTTGTACTTGTAAATCGCTAGATCTAAGTCGCTAGGTCTAAAAGCGTAACTCGCTACAAATATGCAAAGCAAGTCGCTACGAAGAAAGTAATCCGTGAGTTAAGTCGCTAGCAAGAAAAACCACATAAACATCACTTTTCAATCCAAAACAACCCAACCAAGATGATTCAAGCTTACCAAATGAAAACCTAAACACTTGTGATGATTCTAAACATAAAAGTACTAACAAAATCCAAACTTTAACACAAGAAATCAACCAAATGATGCAAAACCACTAAACTTTTTCAAACTCAAAAACCACCTAAAACCACTAGAAATCCAAAGATGTGTAAGATATGATCTAACCATGGCTCTTGATACCAATTGTTGGATATTTGATTTCACAAACACATCAAACCATTAACACAAGTGGGCGTATAAGTGGAATTCTAGAGAGAGAAAGTTAGAGGTTTAGGGAACTTAGTGAGAGAAAGTGAAAGATATTATTATGAGCTCCAACTCTCTACCTTGGGAGGTAGAGAGTATTTATAGTCTTACAAAAATCGCCACACAACGGGCTGTGGATCAGGCATACAACGGGTAAAGACCCGTCCGTCCTCCACGGTGTTACTTAACTAAATACTACTTAACACAAAAGAACTACGACTACGAGCTTTCTAACGATTACATATACTTGAGGTGACCGACTCTTTAATACCTGGAATTTCTAATTCCTAACAAGGTTGTTAGGTATAATGTAGTAAGAGATGTTAGTATCAACTCGATATTGACATGAGGAATTGTTTTCAAAGCTGAACTCATCAGGAGGATATCTAGATGAGTCATCAGTTCCTATTTCTTCTCTTTGAGGTGTTAGAGAACCTGATGCTTTCAGAGCTCTCATCAAAGGTAAGATGAAAGGTTTTCTTAACTTGTCTTCTGGTGTTGAACACCCTGAAAGCTTTATACATCTGTGAGTAACCTAAGAAGTAACCATCATCAGCTTTTGCATCAAATTTGCCTAAGTGATCCTTGTGATTGTAAATGAACATTGGACACCCAAACATATGAAAATAGCTGATATCAGGGAGTCTTCCTTTGAAGATCTCACTGGGAGTTTTGTTGTATCTTTTGACAATGATTGACATGTTCTAAGTATAACAGGATGTCTTAACAGCTTCAGTCCAGAAGTATTTTGAGAGTACGGAAGCATTTAGCATGGTTCTTTCACCCTCAATGAGAGTTCCGTTGTTCGTTTCAGCTATCCCATTTTGTTCAAGATTATAAGGAGATGATAAATTTTGGGAAATCTCTTTTTCATCATAGAAACACTCAAGCTCTTGATTTTTGAATTCAACACCATTGTCAGTTCTGATTTGTTTTACTTTAGTTTCATTTTTATTTTCAATCTTCCTGATGAATGACATTATTGTATCAGCTGCCTGACTCTTTTTGGTAAGTAAGTATACCCAAGTGTATCTTGAAAACTCATCAACAATGATAAGGGTATATTTCTCATGCTGGCTTGATCTAGGACTGACAGGTCCAAACAGATCCGTGTGTAGGAGGTGAAGGAAACTTTTGATTGAAAAGTTTTGTTTTGTTTTGAAAGAGGCTCTGTGATGTTTTCCTTTTTCACAGGCTGAACATGGTTTATCCTTTGCAAATACAAGTGATGGTAAACCAAGTACATTGTTTTGTTTTTCCAAGCTGTTAATATTTTTGAAGTTTAGGTGAGACAGTCTCTTGTGCCATAGACAGTAGATGGTTTCAGTGGTCTTGGCAAAGAGACATGTTCCATTCTGAGAGAGAGTTGACATGTCAAGTACATATACATCATATCTCCTAGGAGCTATAAGAACAACTTCTTTATTGGAATTAAAAATAGTTCCTTGTTTATCATCAAACTACACAATGTATTTTGCATCACACAACTGACTTACACTAATAAGATTATACTTCAGACCATTGACATCAGCAATTCTAGAGAAGACTATGCCACTACAATTTACTAAACCATAACCTTCAGTGGGACATGATGAATTATCACTAAATACTGCCTTAGGTCCTGGTTCTTCTACATATTTGTGCAGATATTCCTTCACACCAGTCATGCTTCTTGAACATCCACTAATGAGATGCCAAACAAGCTACCCGGCATGTTTCTGCACGAACAGTAAACTGAGTTAGTTTCTCTTCCTAACCCACTTACTAGTGGGCTTGGGGTCTGATGGACTTTTTGAACTGTGTAATGGACTCATGGTCAGTGGTTGAGTGGACAGTGCTACCACAAGTTTTACACTTACCAACTGAGGAAGACTCAGTGGTGCGGGGTGATTTAAAGTTTATGCTTCTCCTTGCATGTATGACCATGTCATGTTGAGATGTCTCATGTGCTAGATTTCCACATATTCCACAATAGGAGTTTATGAGACAGTCATTAGGATGACGGTCATTAAATCCACAGTGTAGATAAGGAGGAAAAGGTTTAGCTTTTGGCCAATGGGTCTGCTCGGATGATGAAGCATAGTTGTGGCCAAGGTTCATATAATTTGTTTCATTCAGTGACTTTGTGCATTGTGAGTGATCAGAAGTTCTGTGATCTTCTCTTATGCAGATCATGCAGAAGAGAATTCTGTAGCAATTATCAGTGGAATGACTTGTATAATGGCACAGTTCACACTTCTGTTTGGGTTTGGAGTTGGTTTTTGACTTGGAGGAACTTGAGGAGGTTGACTTTGGTTCTTTGATTATTGAATCAGGAACCTTCTTAGTTGAGTTCATCTTTTCACTCGGTTCCTCACAAGTTTAGTCAACTGTTTGATTTGATCTTCTTCAGTAGGAACTGAAGATGTGGAATTTTTAGTAGGAACTGAATCTTCTTTAATTGGTTTTTCAGGAATTTTTAGTATTGTTCTACCAAAGCCTGATCTTTCTCTGGGAGAGTGTGGAGTATATTTCAAGGGAGTAAGCTCAGAGTTAGGTGCAGCTCCCTGAATAGATTTCAGAGGTGGAAGTGGTGCTTGTGATTCGGCTTCAGACTTAGTGATGAACTTAGTATCACTGGGTACATCAGGGAGTCCAAGCATGTTTTTGAGTGTCTGACTTTCAGGTTCAAGTATTCTTCCATAATCGAAGTTTGGTAGCTTACTATCAGGGTTTACCCTTTCAACCCAGACATTGGGTTTAGGTATTGTCCCTTGACTAGAGAACATGCCAACAAACATAAGGTTTGGGATTTTGACCTTCACTGAGTGGATCAGTGAGTTGACCCTCTCCTAGTATTCTCCTTTTATTACTAGGGGTTTCAACAGTTTCATAGACTTTAGGGTTTTTAGTGGTCTAAATTTCAATGACTTGTTTCTCTTTCTTAAGTTCTTCCTGAAGAGCTTGATTTCATTTTATTAACTCAGAGTTTTGAATTTGAAGTGTAATAGCCTCAAGTTTGGCTTGTTTTAAAGCAAGAATTTCATCTCTACACTTATTTAACTAAAAGCTTAATTTTTTATATTTGGAAACAAATTAAATCTTTGCTCTTCAACAAACTTAAGATCAACATTTATATAATTCATGAAAGATTGCCAGTCAAAATCATCATCCATAGATACTAAGATGTTTACCTTCCTCTTGGTGATGTTAACCCATTCACTATTTCTTGCATGATTCTTTCCAACTGTGAACTTGTCTTTTTCTGAGAGAGCCATTAGTGCACTGACTTGTACCATTTCATCATATGAGGAAACTGGCTCTTCATCCTAGTCAAAGACTTCAGCTACAAGACCCTTGTTCTTTCCATGCACAGATTTAGTGTTTTGTATAGTTTTTAAGGGAGTGGCCTCAAGAATGGCAAGTTTAGCCTTAGCTTTCCTATATCTTGCTTCAAAATCTACTTTTTTGTTTTGGTTAGTCTTATTTTGATAAGTTCTTTTTGGGGTAAAAGGCCTTCCGCCCGTTAAACTTTTGATACGTTTTTTTGTGTAAAAGAGATTCACCCTGGTAAAATATATTAAAAAATCAACCAAATAAGTACAATGGAATGTGGCTGACGTGCCACATTAACCTCAAGCTAAGCTTGAACAACCAATAGAAATCGCTAGTGACAGACCACTAAGCGTTACAATAACTATAGAATACAAAGGCTAAAACACCAACTGGGACCAACCATATAATAACACATGAATGACCACAAATATCAGCCTACCTCTTCGAAGGAGATTGATGAATCAGATGAGCCGGCCTCCTTAAAAACCCTTGCCAAGTAAAAACCCAATGGGAAAACTTTGGAGTAGGGAAAAAGAGTACATCACTCACCTGAATCTCCAACGAATAACCACTACCTCCAATAGCATAAGCAAACGAAACAAAACTATCCTCAAACCACCAGTGCCAAGAATCTTCAACATAACTGGAGCCCGACATTCAGGAATGTAAAAAAGAAAGAGGCAGCTTCCAAACCCGCAACAAATCTCTGGTATTCGACGTCTTCTTGAATTTGCATGTAAGGAGCTTAAGCCGAACCATAGATTTGATAATATCAATAACTTGAACTTCTGATCTTCTTTGTTGCTTAAAAATCATGTTGTTTCTTTCTTGCTAAATGAAATAGGCCGAAGCTGCAAAAAGGAGCATGGAAACAACACTTTTAACAAACCGAGACTTCTTAATAGGAATGAGATAGCGAATCACATCATCCAACGAAGAAGGAATATCCTGAAAACCTGCAAACATATTTAAAGAAACCCAAACATGAAAAGAGAACACACAATCAAAGAAAAGATGATCATGAGAATCCGGTTGTACCCTGCAAAGAGGACACACCAACATATCACTATTTGAATCATGATGGCCATCATGATATCGCAACATGTATTGAGTCAAAAGCCTTCTTTTCAAAACAAGCCAAAGATGGAATGCATGCCTCAGAATGCGATGAGAAAACCAAACAAGGTGATACCAATCCACAATAGAACCCCTCGGGCGGATACAATCCCACGCAAGAGAGACCGAGAAGGGCTTTATGGAATCACCTTTACGCCAAAGTAACTTATCATCCAAAATTTCAATCAAATTAGGGACCGTAATAGAATTAATACCCAGATACTGATCTCCCCAATCACTAGGCCATGACCACGAATTCCCATTGATAACATCACGAATAGAAGAACTTGGAGAAAAGCCCGCGTGATGAATATCTTTAGAGGAAATAATAAGTGACAAAGGACCTGCCAAACACCACTGATCAAACCAAGCGTAAGCCGACCACCCCAGTACCAAGCTTATACCAAAAGAAGCTACGAACAAGAGGTCTAATGTGAAGGATTTTCCGCCAACTCCATGTCATATTTTCCCGACATGGAGTATCCCAAAAATTGCGCCCCCTCAACCTATACATATGAATCCATTTAACCCATAGGGAATCTTTACACGTTAACAAGCGCCAAATATGAGAAGCAATAAGAGCATTATTAAATGAGCCTATCCTACGAATACCAAGACCGCCCTCCTGCCTGGGCAAATAGATAACATCCCACACAACCTTATATTTACCTCTCTCAGCATCACAATAACACCATAAAAACCCTCTGAATAAGTTGTAACCGACCGACAAAGGACAGTGATTTGTTCCGCCAATCCTTTATACGATTAGATAACCTCTCCACCAATTCCTTGCAATCTCGAAAAATCAACCGCGTAGTAACCGAAGGGACACCGAGGTACTTAACGGGAAAAAGCCCTTCTGCAGAAGGAAGAATCTAAAGAATAGCAATTTTAACATGATTAAAAACATTACAAAAATAATTCATCCTTTTGGGAAAACTAGGAGTAAGACCAGAAGCATGCTTAAATTCTTTCAACGCCTCCATAATAACCCCGACCAAACTCGCATCCCCATGAGCAAACAAAAACAAATCATCAGCAAAGCAAAGATTAATAATATGTAATTGAGAGCACTTGTGATGATAAGTAAATAACCCAAAATCACTAACCCTCTGGTTTAACATAAGAGTAAGCACTTCTATAACCAACGTAAACAAATAAGGAGACAACAGATCCCCTTGTCTAAGCCCATGCTTACCATTAAAATAACCATGCAGAATACCATTCACACTAATCGAAAAAGAGGTGGTAGATATACATTCCATAATCCAATGCACCATACGCGAATGAAGCCCGAAGCAGATCAGAGTATTACGCAAAAACTGCCAATCAACAGTATCATACGCTTTCTGGATATCCACTTAGCAGGACCACGATCATGGTGATAATTATGCATGAGCTCCTGAGTAAGAAAAATATTATCCAAAATCCATCTACCAGGAACAAACACATATTTGTTCGACCCAACCAATATAGTAAGACTCTCCTTGATACGGTTGGCAATAACCTTACTAATACACTTAAACAACACATTGCAACAAGATATAGGCCTAAAATCAGTAATCCGTGTAGGAGAATTAACCTTAGGCAGGAGGGCAATGATAGTATGGTTAACCTCTTTCAAAAGTTTACCCTTGACGAAGAATTCCTTAATCGCCATATTAAATCAGCAATGATATCCCACGCACCCTTAAAAAAGCCGCAGAGAAACCATCCGGACCAGGAGATTTATCATCCCCCATAGAAAAGATAGCATCTCTAACCTCTTGAGAAGTAACATCACGAACCATATCCAAAGCAACATGAGGATCGAGAGTAGTAGATAACATGTTACTAGCATCAAACAGGATTGTTAACCCCTCTTGACCAAGAAACGAAGTAAAGGGACTAACAAAAGCATTAGGAACTTGATCATCCACGAACGTAACACCATTACCATCACAAATAGAATCAATATGACTCCTCGCTTTCCTACTCCTAACCACTTTATGGAAGTAAGCTTAATTCAAATCCCCCACCCGAAGCCAATTATCTTTAGCCTTTTTCTTAAGAAAATGTTCCTCCGTAAGAATAGCTTTATTATAAGCATTAAGATAACAAGCTTCTTCCTCACGAATATCAACATTAAACGGGTCCAAGTCAAGAGCACGTTGAGCCACATCCAATTCATGGCGAAGTTTCACAAATTTTTCATGAATATTACCCTCATGAAATAGCAATCTCCGAAGAGGCTTCTTAAGAGATTTCAGCATACTCACAACTTGAAACATGCGAAAACCACTAACAGGCTTATACCAATACTCCCGAACCTGTAATTTAAACCATGGATTCTGCATAAGGATATTAGAGAATTTAAAAGGCCTAGGTTCAAATTTAAATGAAGTAGGAATATTAAGAATAGCAGGAGAATGATCAATAATATGGTATGGCTGAAATATAGCATGAGCACCAACAATAGAATCCATAAACCAAGATTGGCCATAATGCGATCAATCTTCTTCAAAGTACCATCCACACCTCTAGGTTTCTGATTCCATGTAAATTGCAGCCCGGTCTGATTAATATCGGACACCTCGATCTCATCAACACACTCCTTAAATTCCCTCATAGCTATATCAATTACTGAGGACCCCTCGACCTTATCTTCCAAGTTCAAAGCCAAGTTGAAATCTCCAAGAATAAACAATGGGCGAAGATGAACAAATTGCTTGTGAGAACCAAGTTTATCCCAAAGAGGTCTCCTATGTGTGTACCTATTATGAGCATAAACAAAAGAACAAAAGAGCTCCTTTTTATCCTCCTTAAACCTAACAAAAGTATGAATAACCTAGTCCATCATATTAATCACATTCAGGTCGACCTCATCCATATTCCAACCTAAAATGACACGATGCCCTTTATCACATAAAGTACCATTAGATGTCCAATCCCACCTATGAAAAACCTTAGCACATAAAACCTAAAGATGAGAGCTGGAAACATGAGATTCCAATATAGCACAAATAGAAAGCTTTTTCTCACCAAGAACCTGCCGAACCTCTTTTTTTTAGGGGATTGGTTCATTCCCCTTATATTCCAAGAGGCAATACTATACACGAGGAACATATTTATAGGAAGTTCTTGCTTCCTTAATATTAAGCAGATTAGTGCTCGGATTATCAAACATGGTCATAAACTCATCAACTTTACTATCACTATCCAATGTGGAATTACCTGCATCCTTGACCGTCCCATAAGAAATATTCCCCGTCTCAAGAGTATGAACCTCGCCACTAAGAGCCGCAAAAGTGTTTTTTAATGAGAAACAATTAGTGTCATCATTAATATACAAATTAGAAGTGCTAGGCTGATAAGGACCCGAACCAACATTGACTTGAGAACCAACTTGACCATTCTGAGAACGCACATATGAAGATGCAATCTGAGCACCACTCGTACCCTTATTACCATCCTTGACCAGAGAATTAGGAGAAGTACCAATATTACCTTCGTTGACAAGATTATTAGGAGACACAAGGGACTTATTCGAATGAGTAGTAACACCAGGTTGAGAACCCAACGCACTACCACTAGTATTAGAAGGCACCCCTTCTTTCATCGATGCCTTGGGCTCCCAACAATAATGGAATGCAACCTTTGGTTTATTAAAATGAAGACATCAATGTGCTTTTTCCTACTAAATTGTTTACCTTTACCCTTACACTTGTTTACTTCCACAAAACCGTCAGCATCAACAACTTGCTTAACGTTAGTCGCGATGTTTTTAGGACAAACCTCATCCTTATGATCAAAAATCTTACAAGTATCACACCTTGGTGGCTTCCATTCATATTCAACATCAACCCGTTCCAAAGAATGCCCTTTCCCATTAGGAAATCGGATTGCCACCACCAAAGAATCCAATAGCGCATTAAGAGAAGATACTTCCACTAGAGCACGTGCATAAGAATTTCTACCCCACGACTTTAGGCACATAGTGCTTGTGTACGAATCCAACATAATTGGACGACCAATTTTTGTTGTAATCAAACTCAATCCAATCTCCGAATAATCGATAATTGGCACATTATGTAACTTAACCCAAACTGGAACCGACGTTATTTCATCTTTTTTAAGCTTGGAGTTAAGAGTCCAAATGTTCAAAATAATAGGTACAAGCCGAATTAACCACGGACCAGATTCTAAGACTTGTTCCATACCTTCCTTTGTAGTGAATTGAAAAAAGAAAAAGCCATTGTTCAACATTACCTGTTCCAAACCAAATTTCGCCTAAGTGTTCTTAAAATAATTCTCAGCGATAGGGAATGAAAGTCCCTTCCTTATAAAATAAACATAAAGGGTATATGTAAACCAAGATGAAACCTCATCCACAGCTTATAATGGAATGGGAACATGCGCCCCATCGACACACTTCTCATTGCGCATTTCAACAATATTCACCGCCTTAGGAGTACTACGATGCTTAAACATAGCAGCATATGATGATTTTAGACCCACATTAGGACTAATAGAAGAAGTAGAAGCATTGGTAATAGTCGATGCATGGGTCATTCCAAGGGGTGTAGCATTAGTAACATTAGTAACCTCACCTACCTTAGATTCACATGTATTAGAATTGCATGCATGCCCATCAAGTGACTCGACTTGGATATCTACAAGGCCAGTGTTAATTGTAGCCCCACCTATGTTGCTCGTTACATCATCCTCAATAGTAAGTGTGAAATTAGCAATATCATTATTCACCTGCCAAGACAATCCCTCAAAAGAATACATGCCTTGATTAACCATACGGTTAACATTAGAAGAAGGAATGGTATTGGTAGGAGTTATGTTGCGACGTGCTTTCTTCAAAATAGATTTAAGAATAGGAACATCAACAAGCAAACCAGCCCTTATAACACCGTCAGCAGCATTCGAAGAACCCTTAGAACCCTTGTTATACTCAGACTTCAAAGAATTCATAATAAAAAAAAAGATTGACAAAAGAAACCCTAAACAGCGAGACCAAGAACAGCAGCAGCACGATCAAATAAACCAAACAAACAAAACCCAATAATAACTCTCAAATGATTAATAATGATAGAAAAATTAATGCTTTATGAAAAGAAACAAGACAGAAAACCGATCGGTGAAACCCTAAAAATAACCAAGCGAAACCCTAACTTTAAACTAACAGCACCCAAATAAAAACACGACTATAGGGATACATACTCTGATTAATCCACTACATTAGAGTCGTTATAAGAGATTTAATCAGATTAGAGCAGGAAAATCGAATGGAGAAGAAGGAGACATGGAATTGCCAATATCGCCAGCTGATTAGGGTTTCCGAAGAAGCTTGGGATGAAACTTGCTAAAACCAAATGATTGGTTGGACCCTGAGGACTTCTATGAGGGTTCTGAAACAGTTTTTGAAAAACAATCTTTTGCAAAGTGACACTTTTGTGACATTTATAGCACTCGGTGTCCTCATTAGCTTCAACACTTGAAAAGTTTTCATTTCTTTCTATAAATATTTTTGAATTAGCAAGGAGTGCCCTTTCCTGAAACCCAATGTGTAAGTCATTCAGGTACTCTTCACTAGTTCTTTCATCAGCCTTATCATTAGAGTTTTCTTGAAAATCCTGAGCAACACTATTTGAAAAGAAAGTAGTTGAAATGGGTGTTGAGGTAGTTGTCAGGTACTTTTTAACCTCCTAAAACTTCTTTAAATCTGGGTATCATCTATTGATAAGATTATCTTCATAGACGAACTTCCCATAGATTTTAGCAAGTTCAAGAGTTTGAATGTGATTTGCATTTCTAAGTCCCTGAGAGAAGTTTAATTATTTCTCAGGGAGACTTTTGACAAACCTATATTAATTTCATGTTTAGACAATTTGACACCATTATTTTCCAATTCATTCAACAGGGTTTTATAACAAGTGTAAGTTTGAGAGAGGGTTTCTGATAACGCTACACGCGTCGTTCGGGGTCAAAGGAACTTCCTTTTCGTCGAGCAAGTTTTTCAACAACCTAGGCAGTGAACCTATTCGTTGTAGTGTAGTATTAGGGTAAGCCACGGGAATTGATATCGTTCTCTAGGGGAATAGGAATGCTAGTGAGAAGTTACTACGCTAAGGTTGGGGTTGAGGAAGATTATTTTTTATCTTTTTATATTTTTTTGGGAAATGGAAAGGTACGAATCTCGGGATTTGGATTTGGGGGTTGGTATTTCTACCGATTACTTCTACTTATCTAATTATCTAAACTAAGGTGTATGTAGTCTATGTCTAATTATTGTGTGCTCGTATGATGATTAAAAGATGTGTTTACTTAGGTTTTATTACTCCTTAATTATCTCCTATTGATGGTTGAATTGTCACATCCTTATTCTTAATCGCTTTGTGTGTCTAAATTCGTAGGGAATGCGTTTATCCCTATCTCTTTTAAACTACCAAAGGTTATCGCCTAAAAAATCTCTAGGATTTATAAACTCAACTCTAAGGTAATCTTCGGATGGTTTAGCGTACAATGACTCTAAGTATTATAAACCAAGGTTCACAAAGATTAATCAAGCATTAACTACACAACGAATGACCTATCACAATACTAGATAATTAACAATTAAGATAAGAGACAACCAATCAATATTCAATAATCAATTTTCATATTCCCTAAGCAAACACACAAGTAAATTAGCCGGACATGGAGAACATGCAAGCATACACACAAGTAATTGAAGACATAATTGAATTAATGAAGTAAAACACTTATCTTGATGTAAGATAGAGTATGGAACCCTAAAATACTGTACAAGATAGCCTTGGTTCGGTTTAGGTTTTAACTCCAAAAGACTACACACTGAAAACTAAAAAATTCGGATTCTATATATAAGATTACATATGCGACGGCGTCACCTTATGATTTGTGATGACGTCGGGTCGTCATCATTAGGGTTTCGTCTTGGCCACGTTAGTCTTGCGAAGGCGTCACCTTATGCTTGTGACGCCGTCCCCTTCATCTCGGCGTCGTGCGGATCAAATCTAGGTCGTTTGAGTTGCGACGACCTACTCTTTTAAAACTTGAGGCCGTCACTTGAAAATAATCAATTTGGCTACTGAGCCGTCACAAAAGTGGTCCGACGACATCGCAGATAACACCTGACGCCGTCACCTTCAGTTTTAGCAGCCTGAGTGTCTCGATTATTGAATTTGGCCATTTTCTTCGTATATCCGCGCCTTTTCGTCCGAATAAGTGTCATTCCAGCATTTTGCCTTCAAGATACCTAAAAAGTGAAAAGGAACGATATTAAGTAATAACGGATACAAAAGTGATCAAATAAGGGCTTAAAGGACCCCTAAGAAAGGTACCTTTTAAAACCTTATCAAATATCCCTATACTTGGTATTTGCTTGTCCTCAAGCAAATGTACTTTTAGCCAATTAATTTATAAGTTAAGGGTCATGAAGCATTGGTTTAGAACGATCCACAACACATATAAGACCCGCAAAAGTCATAACAAGCACGGAAATTACATACTAGCACCTCACATGGGGTGTTTGGATACTCACATCTCTCGGGTGTATATGAAATATAACAAGTTGGAAATGGAAGATAAACACTCATTAACCGGTCTTAGTACATAGATTACCATAGGCTTGAGACTAGATCAAACCTCCATCGCTTTGGCGTAAACACCAAGGAAAGACTATCAAAGAGGTCTTTTAAAGGGTTGTAATGTTAGGCTTACGGTAGGGAAACAAAGGGTTTGGTGGGATAGGCTATTTAGTGGTGGCAAGTCAAAAATCTTTATGTTACAAGCATGCGAAGAATGGCGTTGCTAAGCCAAGACTCGACACTCTAGACTCTAGATAACTGAAACAAACAAACATAAATTTAAAGATAGATGTAGGATTGTAGCCCGTATGGTTTTTTTATTTTTATTTTTTTACACTCTTTTTTTTTCATACACTTTTACTCTACCATCCTCTACGGTAACATCAAAATGATAGGGATTTATACGCACATCCCTACACTTGAGTTTTTATTACTCTAACACTAATATGACCCGAATTGAAAAGATCAAAACACTTGGAGTACATTATTACAAAAATAAAGGGAATTTGAATTTAACGTTCCCTTCCTGTCATTTCATAAACTTTAAATTTTCCCATGAGTCCCAATCGTCCCAAAACTGTGTACAAAGGATATGACTCGACTTAGCAACTTATGCAAGCAACTAGATAATTGAACAAAAGGTTTAGTGTGATAACAATAATGCACTAAAAGTGAGTGCATACAAGGTAGGTTAAGGCGATTTGAGTGTACATTTGGGGTTGGGGTGTAAACAATGCTCTTCATTGATATTCTGGAAAACCGAAACATCACGAGAACCGCGAAAAGGATAGACTCAGAGGGGTTAACTAGGGGTATCGTGTACTAAAGATGAGTACAACGCAAAGGTGTGGGAGAATTACTCAACCGATGTGGAAGAAGTAATTATATTACGGGTATCAAACAAGGGTTATCCTAATGCCTCTTATCATTTATTTATTCCTAACTACACAAGCGTAGTCTTACTAGCGATCTCGGGATGCATCACAAAACAAGTTCTAGAATCTATTATACTACCGGTTCACACACTAAGCATTAAAGATGAATGCTTTAATTCCTACTAATCTAAGGGCGATCCTCACATTTTGGGTGGAATTTAAGTGGTAAAGGGTTTTTTTGTGCTAGTCATGCAACTTCCTATCCATGAGACGCTTTTGTTAAGACTAATGGCCCACTCCTATATGTCATGAAAAATTTTAAATTTGGTGCCAAAATTACCCTAACCGACATTTTCTCATGATTTATTACACAAATGCATTTGGACAAAGCAAATATTTAAGGATAAGCATAGTTTCAAAGTTCTCGTTTTATTTTCCCTCCCTAAACTTAAACTGAACATTGTCCCCAATGTTCCCCGAAAGTATCAAAGTTATGATACTGGAAGGTAATAAAAGATGAAAGAAACTAGTACTCCCCTGATTAGCTCAGTAGGATCCGTGTAAAGTGGTGGTTACAGTTTTTTTTCAAGAAGAATGTTTGCGTGAAAAGCTCCTTCTCATCTTATGTATCTTCTTCTTGGTAAATTAAACCTGCACACTTGAAGAAAACAAACGAAACCTTCGCGTAAAATCGGTGTAGTAATATATATATAGGACTCTACTAAACTAGGATATAATGCTTGTGGAATGGACGTTTACAAAATTTCTGGAAAATTAAGACCTGGAAAATTCCAAAAATTATAAGCAGCTCGAGAAAACGAGAAAATGTAATCAGTTGTTTTGCTCCTTCCTGACGCCGTCAGGTTTGTGATCTGGCCGTCAGGTTATCCTGACAAAAGCTGGTATGCGATTTTCTGGAAAAAATTCTGGAAAATTTACATCTTTAGAATCTGGAAAAATTTCCTGCAAAACATCCATTATGACTCGATACAAGCATTTGACTCGAACAAACACACATATATATCTTTTAATTAATTGAAATTCTCATGTTTACGTTTCTTTTGAAAACGTGTGTAATCCTCCCTACACTTATCCGTTATGTAAAATACCTTTATATGTAATTAAGACGAGGTTAAAAACAAAATAAAGCATTTTTACAAATTTAAACATGAGAATAAACAATTAATAAAAGATATATGACACAAACAAGCAAACAATTAAGCATGGGTTGCCTCCCGCGAAGCGCTTTTCTTTATTTATGAGTCTTGTAGCTAGACTCAAAGTCGTGCCCTACGTGACTTCATTACCGTCACCTTCTTCCTCATGACGGTCTCTATTGGGGGATTCCTTGTTGTAAAAGTTCCCTATGATGCACCTTTCTAAGAGGTCGTCCTCCCCCCAATTGGTTCTATATTTCGGTCCTAAGTTCAAGCAATCCTTATAGAAACCGAAAATCTTGGCCATAACATAATCTACTCCTTTCTCTTTATCCTCCTCATTCCTATAGTAGACCGATAGTTTAAGTTCCTTTTCATCATTAGAGAGTGATGAAAACTTCTCAATCTTAAACGGTATTTGGTAAGCTACATCATCGGTCTCATCCTTGAATCGCACTATTCCTAATGAGGGATCATAAGTCATCCCGGTGTTTTCTATGAAAGGCTTTCCTAGAATAACGTGAGATAAGTTAGGATCTATGGTCGTACTAATATCACTCACCACTACGAAATCCATAGGAAACATGAAACCACCTACGTATCCTTAACTCTACCAATAAAATTGCAACTAACCCTAGGATTATCGGGATCTTGCCTAGTTGGGATAGGCTTCTTCATTACCCAATTATAGTAGGTGCTAGTCATTATGTTTATTGGGGACTTGCGATCAATGTAGGCCTTTGCCACGAAAAGGTCCTATGCATCATGGTATGTTAAGATTCCAAGGGTTCCCAAACTTGATCCTAGGGCTTTTCCTAACGTACATGTGACGAAGGTCTCGTACTAAGTGTGGGTGGCGAGAGAGCTCTTCTTCCATAGGAAACTTATTGAAATAGTCATTGCCTACTTCACCTACTTCCTCGATTGTTTCATCCTTAGGAGTTCCACTAACCTCAAGTACCGCTTCTTTGTTCGCTTCGTCATTTGTTCTATTGGGCTTTACTAAAGTGATGGTATTGATGAATTGAACATACTTAGCTAACTTACTTGGGTCCTTAATCTCTACACCGGGAGCTTCGGGAGTTGAGATAACATTAACCTTCTTGTCACTATTGGTTATGGCTTTCATGAGGTTATCTATCTTCCTATCCATATCGGCTTGTTGTTGGTTAAAACATTCCAAGAGCTTAGCTATTTGAGCTTCTTGGGATGCAACTATGTTTTGCAACATCCCTTCTATGTTTTGTTGGGTAGGGCCATGAGATGGGGGCCAAGAGAAATCATTAGATGTGAATTCTTTGGTTTGTCCCCAATAGAATTCGGGTTTGCCCTTCCATGCTTCTAGGCGTCGGGCCATTAAAAGTCCTAGGTTCAGGTGTTGTAGGGAATCTTCCTCCCGTTCCATTAGTACGCGAGGATGCGTAGTCAACGGAAGCTTGTTCGGGGAATTTGGTGCAAGTGCGCATGTTACTACATGGCTCACACGAGGAAGAAACTTTGTTTACATGGCGTGAAGACTTAGGATTTTCGTAGGAGCACATTAGGAATTTAACTTGATCTTCAAGCTCAAGCATCCTACGGTCGGAAGATTGTGAGTCAATAGGAAGCAATGAGATTGCCTTAACGGTTTTGGGAAACTCACGAGGGTCATTCGAACTTTCGTTGTCATAGAGAGCAAGGTCCTCTATTATACCCCATGATTCCTCCGCGGAGAGATCACTAAGTTTTCCACCGGCCGCTTGGTCAATGGATCGCTTGGTGGGGAAGTTGACATGATCATAGAAGAGTTGGACTTGGAGCCAAAGATCAATGCCGTGATGAGGGACTTTATGAAGTAAGTCCTTGAATTGAGTCCATGCTTCGTAGAGAGATTCACCTTGACATTGTTGGAACATCAAGATATCATTCCTAAGCTTAGTGGTTCTCCTCGGTGGGAAAAATTGAGCAAGGAAGCGAGAGGTGAGATCATCCTAACTTGAGATGGAGCCGGCGGGAAGTCGCTCAAGCCAATTACTAGCTTGGCCCGTAGAGAGAATTGGAAGAGACGCAGACGCGTGGTCTCCCGAGTAGTAGCATCGAGGTTGATGGAATCGACAATTTTAAGGAAATCCTTAAGATGCTGATTAGGATCTTCGGAACGAAGTCCATGGAATGCACATCCGTTTTGCACCAACCGGATGGTGTCGGATCGTAGGGCCGTAGTTTGGGCTTGGTCGGGAAGCTTAATGGTGTTCCTATAGCCTAGGTGGCTTGGTCTTAAGTATTCACCAAGAGTACGGCCTCTTGGCAGGTCATTGGGTGCTAGGTTGATGAATGGTGGTGGGTTATCACCTTCCATGATGAAAAGTGATGGGGTTACGAAAAAGGTCACGAAGAAGGGGGATAGACTACGAGAAAGCTAAAAATGAAAAAAAAGCTTACTTGATAGGAATCAAGCAAGGAAACCTAAACGAGGTGGACTACTAACTAGCTATTCTATTCCCCGGCAGCGGCGCCAAAAACTTGATAACGCTACACGAGTCGTTCGGGGTCAAAGGAACTTCCTTTTTTCGAGCAAGTTTTTCAACACCCTAGGCAGTGAACCTAATCGTTGTAGTGTAGTATTAGGGTAAGCAACGAGAATTGATATCGTTCTCTAGGGGAATAGGAATGCTAGTGAGAAGTTACTACGCTAAGGTTAGGGTTGAGGAACATTATTTTTTATATTTTTATATTTTTTTAGGAAATAGAAAGGTACGAATCTCGGGGTTTGGATTTGGGGGTTGGTATTTCTACCGATTACTTTTACTTATCTAATTATCTAAACTAAGGTGTATGTAGTCTATGTCTAATTATTGTGTGCTCGTATGATGATTTAAAGATGTGTTTACTTAGGTTTTATTACTCCTTAATTATCTCCTATTGATGGTTGAATTGTCACGTCCTTATTCTTAATCGCGCTGTGTGTCTAAATTCGTAGGGTATGCGTTTATCCCTATCTCTTTGAAACTACCAAAGGTTATCTCCTACAAAATCTCTAGGATTTATAAACTCAACTCTAAGGTACTCTTCGGATGGTTTAGCCTACAATGACTCTAGGTATTATAAGCTAAGGTTCACAAAGATTAATCAAGCATTAAATACACAACGAATGACCTATCGCAATACTAGATCATTAACAATTAAGATAAGAGACAACCAATCAATATTCAATAATCAAGTTTCATATTCCCTAAGCAAACACACAAGTAAATTAGCCGGACATAGAGAACATGCAAGCATACACATAAGTAATTGAAGACATAATTGACATAATGAAGTAAAACACTTATCTTGATGTAAGATAGGGTATGGAACCCTAAAATACTGTACAAGACAGCCTTGGTCCGGTTTAGGTTTTTACTCCAAAAGACTACACACTGAAAACTAAAAAATTCGGATTCTATATATAAGATTACATATGCGACGGCGTCACCTTATGATTTGTGACACCGTCGGGTCGCCGTCATTAGGGTTTCGTCCTGGCCACGTTAGTCTTGCGACGGCGTCACCTTATGCTTGTGACGCCGTCCCCTTCTCGACATCGTCGCGGATCAAATCTAGGCCGTCTGAGTTGCGACGACCTACTCTTTTAAAACCTGAGCCCGTCACTTGAAAATAAGAAATTTGGCTATTGAGCCGTCACAAAAGTGGTCCGACGACGTCGCAGATAACACCTGACGCCGTCACCTTTAGTTTTAGCAGCGTGAGTGTCTCGATTCTTGACTTTGGCCATTTTCTTCGTATATCCGCGCCTTTTCGTCCGAATAAGTGTCATTCCAGCATTTTGCCTTCAAGATACCTAAAAAGTGAAAAGGAACGATATTAAGTAATAACGGATACAAAAGTGATCAAATAAGGGCTTAAACGACCCCTCAAAAAGGTACCTTTTAAAACCTTATCAGTTTCAGTGTCTTTGGCTCTAAAGGTGTTGTACTTAAGTTTCAGGTCCATGATCCTGTTTTCCTTGGTATCTTAGGGACCCTCATAGCTATGAACCAAGTCATTCCATGTTTGTTTAGCTGTACTATTGCTAATGATTGATTCCATTACATCATTAGGGAGACATGATATAATGATGCTTTTGAGTCTTTGGTCCTGATTCACCACTCTTTTCTCATCTTGGGTCCACTGAGCTTCTGCTTTTGGTAAACCTTCAGCAGTTTTAGGGACAAATGGACCTTCATTATTACATTTAATGTAATAAAGTTCCATCCCAGTTAAGTAGCGAAGCATACACTTTTTTCACTTGTTGAATTTTCCAACTTCAAGTCGAGGGGAAACAACAACATAGGCTCCACCCTTTTTATCGACAAGTTAGGCAACTTCACTTTCAGCCATGGTAGGATTCTGATTTTAAAAATTCTTTGAGCATCGTTAAAAGGTTTTATAAATCAGCATAATCGGATACCACTTGTTGTTTTCTTATCAAAAGTAGCAAAATTATAATTTAAGCTAATCGTGATCCATGACTTAAGTGAAGTAGTTTGAAAAATCAGTTTAATAATTAAACTAAAGTAAATTCACAAGAGAATTTTCAACATTTATATTCTTATTAAAATAAATCAAAAGAATATATTACCCAAGTGAATGCAGAATAACACTTGGGATTGAATCATAAGTGTGGTGTAAACTCCTCACTAAGCTTAGGCTAAGTCTAAGAAAAAACTACACGGAACCACTGAACTATTTCAGGGACGAGTTGTATTTGGAGGAATGAAAGTTACTTGTTATTGCTAACACATTTAATGCACAAGCTTAACTTTCACCCCATCCTTATGCCTATTTATACAAGTATAAGTTTTAACTATTTCTCAAAATACAATACTGACATAAGCTATAGAAGAAAAAATACTAATGTACTTTGTCTCTGTTTATAAAAAGCTATATTAGGTAAAATACAATGTTACTTTCTGATCATCAGTGATGACACTGATCTTGCTTGTTAACCTTCCAGTAAAAGTTTGACTTATGGTTGATAAGGACTCCTCCTTATGCATTCAAACTTATCTCGCATTGTCCCGCCCATTCTTCATTCTTCTTAATCTTCAGTATTTGTCTTTAGTGGTTGTAGTTGATGAGGTGCTATGGGATTCAGTGAGTTATTGTCATCACTTACTGAACCCATCATGTTCTTCTTGACTCAGTCTTCACCCTTTGAGTTTCGCCTCACTGAGTGGAGAAACTGTCTTCTTAGTCTCGTTCTGATCATCCTAACGATGACTCACTGAGTGATTATGCACTCAGTGACTTGTTAGTGTTTAAGGTCATAAAAACTTATGGTATTTTCTATTAAAGCCTAGACTTACGGGGTTTGGGTGCTGATAGAACCCAATAAAAACACCATTTTCACATCCATTTGATAAACTGTGATATTCTTGTGTGCAGCATACGCCAGAAATATCCATACAACTTCAAGTCGAGCTACTGGTGCTAACAATTATTCATAGTCAATTCCTTCTTCTTGAGAATACCATGTTGCCACGAGACGAGATTTTTTACGAATCACAGTGCCTTCAGCATCCAGTTTGTTTTCCAAGATCCATTTAAGTCCAATGACATAAACCTCATCTGGTCTTTGAACTAATTCGCAAACTTCTAGACGTTTGAACTGATTCAACTCTTCTTGCATTGATTTTATCCAGTGGTCATATGTCATGGCTTCCTTAATGTTCTTTGTTTCATCTTGATAAATGATGATTGCATAAACATAAGTTTCATCTTCTGTTTGAAGTCGTTGTCTCGTTATGACAAGGTTAGAGGGATTACCAATCACATTTACTAAGGGGTTATCTCTTGTCCATTTATGTATCGAAGGGTGGTGATTGAAGGTTGTATGTATATTTGATGGTTTCTAGTTGCGTGAAAAAGAATATCCAATATCTGGAATATTGAAGCCAGTGCAAATGGATTAAAGAAGGCATTTCCATCATAATTTTCATGTGTGGGTTCTTCATGAGTTTGCTGATCATCAGTTGTATCATTCTTGGAGGCAGCTTGTTCTACTGTTGTTTGAGAATCAGTCAGAGGTGCGTCTGTTGCAACGGTTATTGTTGTCGTTTAGGTGTATCTTATATTGTATTATTATCAGGTTATGTAGCGGAAACATATAATACATCTGGAGCACTACTTTCGGGAATCTCAACAAACAGTGGAGCAAACAAGGTTTCTAATTGATGAAGGTTGAGTTCAACGGGTTGAACAACTGATGAACTAGGAAAGTTTGGACGGTTGGATGCGAGTCCTAAGCTGTTTTAATCAGAAGCCATTGCTGTAAGCTCATCGAAATTAACGTGAATGGTTTCCATGATTTGTCGAGTACGATGGTTCCAAATTCGAAATCCTTTTGAATTTTAACAGTATCCAATGAACAAACCAATGTCGGCTTTAGGTTGAAGTTTATCAGTATCATCGTGATCATTATTCGAATAACAAAATGCACCGAATACATGAAAGTATTTCATATCTGGTTTGCGGTTGTAAACAATTTCATATGGGGTTTTGTTATGTCGTTTATGAATGATGGAATGGTTTTGAGTAAAGCATGCAGTTGAAACGGCTTCAGCCCATAAGTAATCTGTCAATTGAGAGAAAATCAACATCGTCCTAGCTGCTTCCACTAACTTCTTGTTTTGTCTTTCAACTACACCATTTTTTTCTAGAGTGCTAGAAATTGATGTTTGATATGTGATTCCTACTTTCTCGAAATATACACGAAGTGTTTCATTTTTATATTCACTTCCATTGTCTGTCTTTACTATTCTAACTATATTTTTAAGCTGAACTTGAATCTTTGTGAGAAAGGTGATAATCATTGTTGGAGCTTGATCTTTACTTTGAAGAAAATAAACCCACGTCCAGTGTGCGTAATTTGATAATAACCTAGTTATAGTGTTTGCCATTCATACTTTGTACACGGATTGGACCACATAAATGCATATGAAGCAAACGAAGAACATGTTGAGAACTTGGTTCTTGGTTCTACAGAAAGTGAGTTCTTTTGCTTTTTCCTTGTTCACATGCTGAACATAAATGATCTTTGGTATACCTAAAACTAGGAAGACCATTAACTAACTTATGTCGTGCGAGTTCAGTCATGTTTTTGAATTTCAAATATGAAAGTCGTTTGTGCCATAACCATGATTTTGTTGAAGTTTCTTTTGAAAGAAAGAAAATCGGTGAGGACACAAGCATATCTGACATTGGAACGGTGTAAAGGTTGGTGCCTCGATTTTCAGTGAGTAAATCATGCCCTTCCAAATATCGTACAAAACATATTTTGGATCGAAAGGAGACTTCTAAATCATCATCACAGACTTGTCCAACTGAGAAAAGGTTGTGTTGAAGACCTTCGACATAATAAACCCAAATAATTTCGATGTTGCCATTAACATAATATCCATAACCCATGATAGCATAAAAATGATCGTTCTTGAATCTGACAGTACCGACGAACTTTGAGTCAAAGTTTACTAACAATTTGAGATTGCCTTTCACATGACGGGTACAATCGATATAAACAATCCACAGAACGAGTTAGATCACCTACATCACATGAAGACGAAAAGGATGGAATAATGGTAGGAGTGGAACCCGAAGAGTTAGTGGGTTCCATTAGGTTAGAGGTACACATATTTGCACATTTAGGAAGCCACTTAAAGTTAGATGTACGCTGCAACAATTTTTTCCATATCCAACTACTCCGTGTTTTGGTCTTAGTGAATTCACTAGGTGATGGGACTTTCTTAGGGGATGTTTTTGCAACTATGGGATCTTCTACAACATTCTTAGAAACTACACTAGGCACCTTTCCTAAAATAGATTTGGCAACTATAGTGGACCTAGATGGAGGGCTAGTTATAGGTTTCCTAGAATGAGCTAAAAGAGAATTTGAAACACATCTATCATGATTACCATCAATCATACTTTTACGACCAAAAACACAAGATGCATTAATGTTTGAAACATTAAAAGATCTATCATTCGTAAAACTGATAATACAATTACAATTTTTGAATTTTGAATCTAAATCAGATGCAACATGAGTTTTATTTGAATTCCTAAGACGAACTTTTACTTCTGGTGCTTGATGAGTGCTTCTCCTATGTTGCGAGATCCTAGTGTTTGCTTTTGGTCTCTTATTCTTGGATCTTCTAACGCTAGTAGATGCAACTATTCCTGTAGAAGTGGAAGGAATCAAATTAGTATGTTGAGTTTTATCGGAAGTATTCTATTTGGGAGATGTGTCTATGGTATACATTCCTGGTGCAATCACGTTTGTGTTTACACACGTTCAATGATGATGTGTTGTTGTTCTTGAATTTTTGCATCGAGAGATCTGTTTAAGTGTGCAGTGTTGGTGTAACATTCCGCAAATTCATTATTTTCTTTTAAAAGTTGAGTCCGTGTCTGTCTTAATCAACCAAAAATGATTTGGTATTCTGGTTTTAAATTCTCAATTTCTTTTTCATATTTTGATGACCATGTCTGTTGCATCTAATTTAAGATTTAGATTTTTGTTTTTGTGTTTTTTGTTTAAACGAAATTTTCGACTGTGTTGAAAGCTTTAATCATTGAAGTCACCTCTTTTTTAAGTTCCCTTTCCCAGTGTGTTGCACACAGAAGCAAATGTGGGACGTGAGGTAAAATTTATGTTTGAAACATTTTCTTTGCTCTCTTGCATAAGCTGACTGAAAATTTGATGCTTTTAACTCAGAAAAATTTTCAATTGTCGTTTCTAAAAATTAAATGTCTTTCATAAACGTTTGAAAGTACCGTAGTACTAAATAAGGTTTAGGAGTTTTTGGCAAAGAATCGTTGTTACAAGAGGACGGTAAAGGACCATTTATTTGTGCAACAGTGTGAACGAGACCTTCCACATAAGATGACTCAGTTATTTAAGAAATAGAACACGACTGTTCTAATGTGGCATGTAGTTTGTAAGAAGCATTTTGATATGTGTAATTACATGGTAAGATTCAATTTAGACTCAATTTTAATCGACTATAATCTTCTTGTGTCCATCGTTCCTCACAATCATATACAACAAGATGCATGCTTGGGTCAAAAAGACAATGAGCACTATATAATTTAGGTAACGTTTTGAGTCATCCAGACACGGTTGTAAAGTTGTCATTCAATTTGTGTTACTGAGTAGCCAATTATATATACAACAGTTCCAAAGTCTTTAACCATTTTTGAAATCTAAGAATTTCATCGATTTCGTCATCAATGCGTTTTTTAGATTTCTTTTTGAATTAAGAAAAATTTGACCGATTATTTGAAAACTCTTGTTTAGTGTTTGAAAGTTAAGTTTGATTTTTTTCAATGTATTTTTAAAGTTCAGATTTTTCTTGTTCCATTTTTGAATTTTTTTCATTATTTGAAACAACAAGTTTGTGCATTTGATGTTGGATGTTTTGTTCGTTAACTTAAGAATTTTGAAAGGCCACCTCAAAACTTTCTTCTCTTTTAGTTTTTATTTCAAAATCATTTATCCATTTTCAACAACTCTCAAGTGCAGCATTTAATGAGGTAATCTCAGCTTTAAGGTTTTGGTTTATTTCATTACATTTTGCAATTTGGGCTTGCATGGGCTGAAGTAATGAATTAAGATATTCTGAATCTGGACCATGTAAAGCTTCACTCTGTTCAACATACTCATTATTGTCATCGTCACTTTGTTCATCAAATGTAACCACAGGTTTAGTTTGATCATCTTCATTAAGATTAAGTAATGAGTCATGTTGAGCAGATTGTTGCTCTTCATGTGCAGATTGTTGATTCAAATAATGTCTAAAAACCTTATTTATATCTTTTGATATCTCTAGTTTTAATGATAACCAAATGTAAAAACCCTTTACGTCAAAATTAACGTAAACAAGTTTTGAATTGAAATATCCCGTTTCTACATATATCACTCTATGTAAGAACAACAAATTTACAACTTGACAAATGATCAAAGAAGTGAATTTGTGTTTCAAGCTTCACATTTTTAATGTGACGAAACATCTTTTCAAAAATATATTTTACAAATTATTTGTGAATAATAAAGAAATGTTTTAATTGGAAAAATAAGTTTACAAATCGAAACAACTATTTTTCCTCCCCAAACAGCTCCTAACTTCCACAAATAAGCTTTCACCACTAAAAACAAATATAGGAGCATTTTTTCTCGGACGGTACCACGGTACCACAAAATTTAGTGGTACCGTCTGATATTTAACGGTACCGTGCACTGTAACGGTCGAATTTTTTATCCCTATAAATACCATCCTACATCACAGTTTTTGAGCATCCTTTTTCATACAAAACTTTGTGAGTTTAATTCTCCTAACACACATACACACTCCTTTGATCATTTAGATAGTTTTCTTTTGTTTAAGAGTGATCCTTTTTTCTAACCAAGTGATCACCTTCATTCCTCTCCTAGTGCAAGAGAAGAACACATTGTATCAAGAATGTAACACCCCAAAAATATCGCAGTGGAACGATATCGTCACTAGGGTGCTACTTCATAATACAAAGTACAAGGTATAGAAAACTACCTCTAAATGAAACATTTTGAAAAGTTACCATTCGATTAATGAAATCAGAGTTACAACATGAGTTCCAAGGTACAATACATAAGTGTTTTTAAAACATATCGAATGGTTATAAAAAAAGCATAAGTCTTCAAAATATGTTGAGCGAATCTATGCTCCATGCAACGGCTATCACCTTTCATACCTGAGATAAACAAGCTAAAGTGTCAACACAATGGTTGGTGAGTTCATAGAGTTTGTTTAACATGTAAAGATTTTAAAGAATGTTTACATAACAAAGGCATTGTAAATCGAATCAGTTCCAAGTTCCTCCCATACAAAACTTGCAACATGTGTGTTCACAACCCACTGCCAAAATATAGTTTGCACAATACACCAGATTATATTCACCCAAGGTCATGAATCTGGTACACAAGGGCGGGGGCATCTTCCCAAATAGTACTATATTACTCCCAAGGTCATGAATCTGGTACACATGGGCAGGGGCATATACCCGACTTATAGTACTATCAATATCTCTCCGACAGTATAGAGCATTGTGTAGTTATGTAAATACAAATCATGTATTTAAATTAAGTGAGTAAAGTATTTCCAAGAATGTATAACGAAATCATGTATAATTCAATCAAGTATAATGTAATCATGTATAAATCCAATCAAGTATACTGCAATCAAATGCAATCAAGTATAAATGTTTCGAGTATTTGTAAAAGTAAAAGCAAGTAGTTGAGCATGTATCTCCCTGTAGGATCGTAATATTATTGTGTTTGATGATTCGGGTGGTCTTGGATGATGGAAATACATGTTAGACATTTTAGAGAGAGAAAGTAGAGAGATGGTGTTCTTGGTAGAGAGTTAATGAACAAAATATGAAAGGTTAGATTCCAAGCCACACCCCTTCCAAGGATGGAAGGGGTATTTATAGTTACAAGACTACATGACCTCCTGACGGCCTGTGGATCAGGTATACAGTGGGTAAAGACCCGTCCTTCCTCCACGGTGCTACACTAAACTATACTACGCTTCAAACTAACTAATTAACTAATAAATAACGTAACTAACAACACGTCTACGAGCTAACGTATGCTAAACAGTAATTGGGGTGACCGACACTTTAACATGGAATTTCCAATTCCTAACAATCTCCCCCTAAAGGAGGTCACCCCATGAAATACATTGTGCATCCTAGCATTCTATCTTTGTCATTAGTTCTGAGCTCGTAGACTTCAATTCTTCAAGTTCCGCAATCTTTGTGCTTTTGTAGCGATTCTTCAAAGTCCGCATTGATTTGTACTTTTAGTGGAGGCCTTTAACTGATCCACATCTTTGATGATCTTTGAGCTTTCATTGAGATCATCAGCCACAGTAAATCTCTGGATCACCCTTATGTTGTGTTGCCATCATGTGAAGTTGTGACTTTCGGACCGACATGCTCACACTTTCAGATCATGACATCTTTCCATTAGAGTAGCGGAAGCTTTACTGGTTCATGATATTTGTAGCAGCGTAGCAGAAGCATAGTATAAAAATATCAGAACCAGGTTATGTAGATATGCACCAGTCATGATTTCTTCAATTAAGTGTGGATGCTGTGAGCATGCGGCTTTGGATTGACTCCTCAATTCTGATTAGTTGCAACCATCCAAATGTACCTGCAAACAACAGTTAGCAATAAAACACACGAAAGTATCTTTGATCACTTTCGTTGAATTGAGGTACACGGCCCACGGTTCCCCGTTGATCAGTACAAGTACTGCCTGTGATCAGGTATAATTCCGAAGAATCTCCTTGACAGGGTTTCACAGCTGCTCTAGCTGTTCTCAAACCGGAACGTCTCAAAGAAGACAACACGGAGTTAGTGAACCAGCGAATTGAGATTCACTGATTGATGAAAAATTGATTTGAAAACAATCGCGTATTGCTTGAAAAAAGAGTTTTGCAATACGACGAAGGTTTTATGAGAAAGATCAATTTTCAATCAAAAATACTTTTTGTATTTAAAAGAGTACACATTCGACGTGCCAGAGAAAAGAAGATTTGCACATCGAACGGTTTTTCCAAAAGTATTTTTTCAATCAGAGATACTTTTTGTGTTTGAAAACATAAGTACACATTCGACGTGCTAGATAAAAGAAGGTTTGAACATCGAATGGTTTTTCCAAAAGTATTCGTCAATTCATTTCCTGGACCAAGGTTGATTCAAGACTGAATCGCCCCATTGTTTCTATCCAGTTGTCACAAGCTTGATCTTTTGCAAGATTTCACATGTCACCCACCAAGAGCTTGTTTGATGTTGGCTCTAGAAGGATTTCCATCTTCATTGTGAATACTTTTACATATCACTCGGATGTTCTGGCAATACCACAAGGATAATGCGTAGGACTCTTAATATATTCTTACTTTCCATATTGTCTGAAACAGCAAGCTTTCAGGAATAGTGTATCCTAATGAGATATTGTGGATGATCTCTTGGCCCTAGACTCAATTGTGCAAATTTGGTTCCTATGCCGGAGACAAGGGAGAGGGTCTCCTTCTTCAATATCAACAATCTCTAAGAGAAAGTCGTTAGATAATGTCGGTTCCTCGTGAGAATGAAACAAGCCCTTTTAAGAGGAACTTGAGTAGCTTGGGAAGTTTAGTGTAGTGCGTCACTGGGTCCATGACGTCTTGTCTTCAATACCAGTGTTACCTTAGTAAACACCAGTAGCATATGTATTGAACCCGGTTACTGCCCTAAGGTTGAATTATTGGAGGGCTATTTCTTTTCACCCTTTTCACATTTATTTCTTTTTCATTCTTCAACCCCTTCAATGCTTACCGAGACTTCATTACTAGAACCTTGTTGGGTTTGTTCCAGTACTAGCTCTGTCTCAGTCGGCACTCTTCCCATATTCTCATTTTTCTCCTTTTTTCATCATATCTAAGGACTCTACAGTATCTAGTGGATTGTCCTTGGGTAGATTCCTCCGGCTCTGGCGGGATCGTGGGAACGAATACCTAACCTAACCATCCTTATAACACTATGCATAAAGTAAATTGGTCGGTCTTTTGGTATTGTTCATTCCATCTCGAAACCAATTGAAAAATCATTTGGAAAATCAATCAAGGTACTTGTGATATAATATCAAAGCATTTTGTACCTTAACTGTTTTTGATCATTTAGAAATGCTCCCCCTCAACATGTGCATATGATTTTGAAACTGTTTAGCACATGGAGGCAAAAGTTCTTTGAAATGATTTCTTTGATCTCAATTTCCTTAGAAAAAGCCATTTAATTTTCTTTGGTAAATTCTCCCCCTCAATATGTGCATAGGATATTTGAATTTATTTTATCACATAGAGGAAAAAGTTCTTTTGAAGCACATCCATGAACACAAAATCCATTAAGAAACCATTTGTTCCCCCTCAATATGTGCTTTGAGATTCGAAAGCGTTTAGCACATATGAGAGAGCATTATGCACACTTGAATCAAAACGATCACCTTTTCTCAAATTTCATTATTAAATCACAAATTCTCCCCCGATCAAAAATATCAAACCCTTTGAGATTTTGGATCTCAAGTGATTTAATTAGGTTTAGAAAACATGGGAGAAAATGTGGCCAAGTTTAAATACTCATCTTGTTTTTGGATAAATGCTCCTCCTCAACATGTGCATTGTATATTTGAAATCGTTTGGCACATGGAGGCACGAGTGCCTTTAAAGGACTAAAACAGATTTGAGATTTAAATCACGATCTCTCCCTCGATCAAAAATTTCAAACCAATTGAGATTTGTGATCCCAATTGATTTAAATCATTTAGAAAAGTTTGGGGAAAGACGTGACATGATTTAATTTTGAAAAATGACAGATAAGGACCATTTTAAGACATTAAAGATTGTTAGTGTCAGGTATGATTTTTTTAAGAGATCTTTAAGTAAAATAAAACAATTTCACAATCAAACAAGAACAGAAAAAATTTCATTTTGACAGATCTTTGAGTTTTAAAGAAAATCATACCATGACATAACATTAAATCTTTAGATCACCACATTTTAACGTACAAACGGACTTGATAGATGAAATATCGTTTGAAAATATTTAATATGAAATCACTTAAGATTTGACAGAATAAAGTCCGGTTGATTTCAAAAGTTTGAATCCAATTTATTTTCAAAACAATATTTTTCCATTTTCAAAACAATATTTTTCAAAGTTTTAGAAAAATGGTATCATCACTGTTATCCATGCACAAAGATACGTTAGGTGGTTGAGAAGCTTATGTTGTTGATGTAGGGCTTGGAAGAGAAACCGTCTGCTGATGCAGTGAGACTTCTTACATTGCATTTTTTATTTTTTTTTATGCCAACTGAGGTCAAATTAAGCTCCGTTTCTTCATTTGCTAATGAAGAAAACCATCTGCTGATGCAGTGATACCTCTTACGTTGCATTTTTCTATGCCAACTCTCCATAGAAGTCCAATTAAGCTCCGTTTCTTCATTTGTCAACCCAAGATATAGTTACCCTTTCCTTTCGGCATCCAATCATCTTCAATTGTGGGATCCGAATCGGGAACATTCTTATATACCAATATACCTGCATACGTTAGTGGACACAAACAGATATATGGTGGTCGACATCACCCAAACAGCAATCGAATAATAAAAGTCATATCAATCAAATCATACATAGGCATGGGAATAATGTGTTTATCAATCTATAATCATCTAATCCTAACAATCACATCCTAGAAACCTAGTCCTTCAACAAAGGCAATTATATTTTTTAGATAAGCACGTAGGATGATTAAGAAAGCCCGTTAGATGATGTAAATATGAAAAACATTCTCCCCCTCAATCAATGACTCTTTTTTCTTGAAAACTTTTAAAGGCGCTGAAGTCATTGATTGAGTTTTTGCAATTTTATGAAAACTTAATTCTGATTGATTTTCAAGCAACTCATTTACCACCATTTATAAAAACGACAAATATTTTTCTGAAGAATTTTAGACGGAAAAACATTTGTGTAGGAACAGCAGTCATTCGACATACTTTCCTCAAATTGTTTTAGGATAAGTGCACAATTTTTTTTAAACTTGGTTTAGCGCAACACTTTCCTTCTTTGAAAAACGGGTTGCTATCTGAAGTAATAGCAAGCCATAGTTTTAAGCACGGGTTACAGTCTGAAATAACTACAAGCCATTTGATTTGTGACATGTTTTGAAAGGAAATATTTACACCTTCTGCTCGAACTTCATCTATGGTCCCGTGCCATTATTGAATGACATTTCTAAAACCGCAGATGTTATCGATACCAGAAGACATGTCTTTGAAAAACAATATTTTTGGAATTTTCAGATTTTCTGATTTTTATGGGTTTTTGTTGGTTTTATATTTTTCTATTTTGTTTTGCTGGTTTTATATTTTTGTATTTGGTTTTTAATAAAAATATACAAAGATAGAGAAGATGATATAGTTAAAGAAGATGATGATACGAGTACCGAGATAAGGATATCGAGCAACCCCGTTGTAGAAGATAGAAGTCATCATCCCTAAAACTTTCACCACCAAAGCTTCCGAGGCTCCTGCATTGAAGAAAGAAATTGAACCATCTGAAAGTGAGACTTTGGCAGCTTCCCCCCAAACCAAAAATCCTATAGCTGAGCAGATTTGAAGCTCTATTTCAAGCTTGCCTTTGCCAGGTGCACAGAGAAGCACACCATTATCATAAATCCCGCTGCTCCTTTTAAGAACGATAATCGAGATTCTCCATTCGGGGTTATATCATCAAGAAGAAGAACAGCAACGTATCATCCCACATTTGAATACCTCTTCTCAAATTCCATTCCACTGAAGTCTGACGCAATCCATTCCAAAAGGTGTCAAGAGACCACTTCCCCCGAGTAGTTGAATAGATGCAGCCCGTCTCTTAGAATAGAGCTCAAGAACCCGAATACACAAATAGAGTTCCAAAGAATAAATGATACAACCACCCAATGCACATTTATCTTTCCTGATGATTATGTATGAAGCTCAAGAACCCGAAGTACCCGAATGCCCAAAGAGAGAATGACCGATAACATTGAAGAAGCAGGCCGAATCACTGATTATCTTTGCGGAGGACTATCTCTATGGATGTCAACTCCGGAATAAGTGATTATATCTCTGAATCACTGATTAAGCCCTCAAGTGAAACAGCTGAGCATCCCCAATGTACACAATCTCTCTCCCCTGATGATTGTGATAACATCAAAATCATCACACACTTGTGTACCTCTTTTATCTTCAGAAACTTTCTATTACATCACTTCCCCACGTAGTTGGAATAATAACACAAAAAACCTTGATGAGTAAAACCTTGAGATTCTCTGCGGTCATGACAATTGTCTTCCCAGGATATCTTCAATCACTTAGAAGAGTTAAGTTCACCAAGTTTACTCGCCATGAGTCTAACCTTGAGTTTCTCTGCGGTAATAACATTTGTCTTCTCGGGATATCTTCAATCACTTAGAAGAATTAAGTTCATCAAGTTTACTCGCTTTGTGTTTAGATGTGTCTCCTTCCCCCTTGCTGGCTTTGATACTTCAGAATCAGCAACATATTGTAAGCCCGTATACTAGAAATCTTGTTGAGAAGATCATAATTAGCTCAGATGTATCTGTGAGAATCAACTTGCTGAAGAAACAGAATGAGCAAGTCTAATTGGGGATTAAATCTGGCTTTTCACTCTCCCCCAATTAGTGCTCTCCCCTAAACCGACAATCTGTTTGATAAATGCCCAGATTAAGAAGAAGTCTTTAGATAATAAAATGCAACTCGTCTTTAGTCTTCTAACATGCATCAGAAAATGTAGAACAGATTGTAGACTCGACCTTCTTCAAGATTGTCTAGTTGGGGATTAGATAGTTAACATCTTCATCTCACCAAATGCGTTCCAATTACCTTATATGTAGCAAATATCCTTAACTAAAATACCTCCCAATCAAACAAGAACAGAAAGATGTTCATCAAAGAAATCAGCCCAGCAACTAGAAGCACTTTGTCATTTAATCATATCAGCCCATGTGAAGATGTTAACCAACGGCTCATAGAAGAAACTCCATGTGAAGATGACCCGATAAGAAGAAGCTCGGATCTTACATGAGTTAGGAGCCATATGACCATTTATACTCCGAAGTCAATCAACATGCTATAAATTCACGCTTCTTCTCCCCCTCAAGAATTGCATACGGAGATGCCATTCTTGATTAAACAAGTGATTATCATCCAAATGTATTCTATTCACACTTCTCCCCCGGCAAAATTAGCACATGATGTCGCCATCTTCATTATATTGAGCAAGTGGAATAAGAGTAATTATCAGTAGTCCGGTTCACTTGATGACTGAAGCGCATGGAAAAAGCATGAAGCATGTTGATGAGAATGGTCATAATTGAGAAGATTTCTCTTCTGCGGAAGATAAAGCGCACTGAAGCGTACACTTTTCTTTTCTTTGAGGAACGAGGCCTGAACTGGATGTGTTCATACGTCATAATCTCTCTCTTTTCAAACTCTCTTGGCAAAACATGAAATCACCCCATTATCATTCAGTAGGCTATTTGTTGTGATAGCTGATGGAATAAACTCAATATGATGAATTTGACCCTGAAGTAAACTATCCCGAACTCGTGACTTAAGCTTGCACATATGTAACAAAGAAAGGGGCCGAGAATTCATCCTCCATTGAATCTCTAAGTACTCTATACTCTTCATCCAACCAACCATCAAGTATAAGACGTACATCACCTCTTGCAAATCCACAATTTAATGTGACACTGAGCACTACAACGTAACTCCTTAAAGTGATAGTTATTTTGTGATGATAAGAGCCCAATTCCCCCAAGTGGTAAAAGAAAAGGTAAAAGTCACCCAATAATAACTAGATTTCCAAGTCTTCGTTTTGGATAATAAGCTCGAACAAGGATCTTGAAGAATCTTCATCCAACCATCCCCGATACCTTCAGATACTAAGTACACTTGCCCGTGATATTTCACTTCAACCTCAAATAAATAATAGTGAATTAACTTCGTTGTCACATCTTGTTAAAAGCTGAAATCTAGCCTCCTTTGATCTTAAAAGTAAACTTTGATAATGGTTTCACCCCGACCATGGTTAAAAGCACAGAACCCCGTAAAACCAAGTAATAACCATACTGTCATGACGAATATCCAAACACACATCCAATTCATGAAGTACACCCTTTTATCCCTTCTTCGAAGCAGAAACCATAACACCAGCATCAGAAAAGATCCCGAAATACACTTTCCTTTTCTCCAGTATGGTTCCATCAATACGGGATTTTATAACTCTATGGTTTAAACCGAAAAATAGTTTCTTTCGCGGGATTTTACAAAACCAAGAATAAACCGTAAGATAGATCCGGAAACGCACTTTATAATTACCAGGATGTTTCCATTTTCACAGGATTTTACAAGTCTATGATTTAAACCGAGAAATAGATTCTTTCGCGGGATTTTACAAAATCAAGACAAAACCGTAAACAATGTTAGCTTGAATGTGTTATGACAACTTTGGTTTCGGTGAATATCTGTTTTATGGGAATATGCAGCGGTTCGTTCACGGTTCATTATCCAACATCAGAAAAATCATCAACCATCCAATACACACATTGGTAAACACATCATTCACGCATTTTGTCGGAAAATGTTGTGACCTCCTGGAGAAGTAAACCCGATATACCAAACTTGAACAAGACGTAACATTCCCTGGATTTGTTACTTAAGCTTGCACTAATCCTTGTGAAGAAGAAACGGTGTACCCAATGTACAAAACCTCTTGACATATCCTCAACTGCGTGAGACACCGAAGTGATAGTTACATTGTGGATTAAGCGAGAAAGAATCACAACCGTAACTAAATAGCCAAGTCTTTATCACACTCTATAAATGCCCAAACAAGTCATCTTCGCGGAATGGAAGAAAGAAAGAAGACGAAATAAGTAAACGAGCCCGAAAAACCTCACTTCAGATCCAAATAAGAAATATCGAACACAAACAACCCCGTAGTCAACCTAGTTCCAATAACAATTCAAGCCATGACAAAATATTTTCCATGAAAATGTATACACCAAAGTATCAAACCTCATTACCCAACAAATCTCATCATAACACCAACTCTCATCATCACAACTAATTATCACAAGTCTCATTATCTAGTCACATTGACAAATCTCATTAAACAATCCAATATTGAGTAGCCCATATATCCATTATCCAAGTTCAAAACTTAAATTACTCAAGCTCGGTCCAGATACCTTAAAGGTATTTAGCCCATGAGATACATTAATACCCCCCCCCCCCATCAAAATCTTTAGATCCTATTCATAGAAAAACAAGCAAATCTGCTCCGGCTCATCGAAATAGAGTTTGCACGATACAAAAGAGATAACATGCAGCCCACGACATATCAACTCAATACATTGAAACATGTTAACCAACTCCGCAACTGGAACCCAGCTCAGGTCTAATCCCACGTCAAATGTCAAATCTTAAAAATGTAGACAAGAACCATGTCGATCCGAGATTAACATCAACCATCTTATAAACCATTTGATATATGAAGTCCAAAGTTAATATCAAAATTACTAGCCCACGTCAAACACTTTAGATCCAAAATTAATATCAAAGTTAATATCTAATATGCACGGTGATATAAATTACAAGATCCAGTCCATCAAGTGATACACAATCTCATATCAGTCCACAAAACGGCCCAACTCCCATATAACAGTTTACGGCCCAGCACAAAATTGGATCAAAGCATAAGCAAACCCTAAAATTTCGGGTATTTAAGAGTAACAACTCATAATCCTAATCCCTTCCAATTACTCACAAACTCACGCCCCCATTTCAACCATTATCTCAGTCACAAACCAAACCCTAATTACTCTTCACAATTTCTCCACCTCCCTTCTTTCTTACACACATATCCGAAAAAACTTCACATCATATCAATTGAAACTGGAAACAAAGCTTCTCGCCACAGGAATGGCTATGAGGACACCAGCGCCACAGGGATGGGTTGGTTTAGAAAAAGGCTACAATATCACGCAAAGAGATTTAAGGTAAGTATTTATTCTTTATGTATTTCGTGTCCTAAGTTAAACGAATCAAAGAAAAGAAAGATAACATAATTGTTATATTTTCATTACTTGTTTATTCGTATATTAAATAGGAGCTTGGTCTCCAAACAAGTTTGTAGATCCATGATGATTTCGGATTTCATGCTTTAGACCTTTTATCTTGATGAACCTTTCAGTTCCACGATAATCTGAAAACTGGGATCGAAAGTTTCATTGTTCCTTGTCTTGTTTGAAGACCCTTTTTTGATAATAATTTTGTGAGATACTCGAATGGAAATAGAGTTTGAGACAAATAACTTGGACTCTCCTTCAAACACTTCGAATAGTCAATGAGGTTTGAAACTTCAAAAATTATATTGATGATGTATTTAGTCAAGTGAATGATCTTTTGAAGGTTGTATATGATATGAAACCCACTTGACAAATCTGAGATCTGGAAAAAAAACTTTCATTTTTTGTGCTTGAGTTGTGTTTTAAAGTTGATGATTATTCATATTACTTTATGGTTTGATCATTTGAAGATCTTGAAATACACTTTGAGTACCACGAAAGTAATGAAGCACAAATCACATAGCCTTCAATATGTTTGAGTCTTGATGTTTCTTTGATAAGTATTGGACAAATTGTGATTGTAAAGATCTGAGGTCAATGAGTCTAGGTAGTAATGGTGTTTGGTGTGGGTCATACTCATCTTCATCCTTTCTGTCTAGTTGCTAAGTAAGACAAGTCGCTACCAATTTTGCAAAGGAAGTCGCTAACTCTTTAAGTCAAGTTGCTAACTTTGAGTGAAGTCGCTAACAATGACAAGTCGCTACTTGTTAAATAACAAGTCGCTACAATACTCAAATCGCTACTTTACTCAAGTTAGTGACAAGTCGCTAGTAATATTTGACTCAACTCGCTATTGACTTTCAAAAAAGTCAACGAATATCCAAGTCGCTACATTGAAACAATGAATCTGGACAAAAGGTGACAAGTCGCTATGAAGAATTTTTGAATATTTTCGACGAGTTTTTCCGACCTGTTTATTAGAAACCCAGAAAAATGTCATGACAATACCATTTTGACCCATGTTTGACTGCAAATATGACTGTTTGACCACCATAACTATCACAGATTGGTAACAAAAACATTTGAGGATGAAACAGATTTGGACAAAAATATTGACACAAGACATATCCTTGACACAAAGAATATCATCCCATAACATGACCATATGACATCTTGACCAAAACAGATACAAAAAAACACTTGTTGAAAAACTATTTATCCAAAGTAAAGTGGAAAGAATATTTCCGACCAACCAAAAGTACAAAAAACAGTTTTTTACAAGAATCAAAACCACAAAGAATCAACACAACACAATAACCTGGCTCTGATGCCAATTGTAGGATCGTAATATTATTGTGTTTGATGATTCGGGTGGTCTTGGATGATGGAAATACATGTTAGACATTTTAGAGAGAGAAAGTAGAGAGATGGTGTTCTTGGTAGAGAGTTGATGAAAAAAATATGAAAGGTTAGATTCCAAGCCACACCCCTTCCAAGGATGGAAGGGGTATTTATAGTTACATGACTACACGACCTCCTGACGGCCTGTGGATCAGGTATACAGTGGGTAAAGACACGTCCTTCCTCCACGGTGTTACACTAAACTATACTACACTACAAACTAACTAATAAATAACGTAACTAACAACACGTCTACGAGCTAACGTATGCTAAACAGTAATTGGGGTGACCGACACTTTAACATGGAATTTCCAATTCCTAACACTCCCCCAAAGAGTTTATAAAGTAATTAAACAAGTAAAAGTGGGGCTACAAACTCACAATGAGTTATGATATCAAATATATAGCAAGAACGATGGATATTCCGTGAGCACTTTTACGAGCCACCAAGAATATGGTATATCTTAGTGTATGGAACAATGATGCAAAAGTGTAGCAAATCTATATACATATTTATATTGATCATGATGTAGTACTTGGTAGTTGTGTATGTCATTAATAGAAATGGTCTAGTTTTGAAAACGTTTTTAGTTTATATATATTGTACTACCGTTCGGGCCATCATAATCCATAGGTCATGCAGTAAATGTTCAAGGAGCCAGGACACTTTAATTCATTAATACACAACTGGTCGATCCGTTTACCCAAATGAAACCCCTCACATGAAGTTCCCTAGTGTTGTAGTACTCAATTTGTAAAACATGTATAATAGTTATAATGATTTTGGTTTTGAAAGTCTTGAGGTCTTAGCCATGGCCTTGTCGTGGCTTTGGTCTTGGCTACCATGACTTTGATATCTTAAGCTTGGCCTTAGCCACATTTGTGATCTAAGCCCTAGGCCTTTAGGCCATTTGGTTTTCGTTAGCCGTGACAAAATACATGGTCGTTTAGATATATAAGGGGCTGTTAAGATTTTGAAGAAAAATATCATTTTTATGCCTTCTCAGGACTCGAGCTTCTTATATACCGAATGAAAACGTCGTTCCGAACAACTTTTATGTTTTAACGATTTGATGAAACGGACCAGAAGGGCCTCGTTCAAAACGGACAGCTGCTTAACAACTTGTTTTAGGCAATTTCGGTGTTTTGGTTTCGCTAACTTCTTTTGGCCGTATCTTTTGACTCGTATACTCGTTTTAGGTGATTCAAATTGCTATGTTTTCCTTGTAAAACCCTCTTTAATAGCCAATGTGTGCATAGAGCATCATAAGAAAAATCACACATTGCTAGATTCATCAAGCTATATGATAAGAACAAAAACCTGTGAAACTCAACTACAACATTAAATAAATGATATTCAACCTTCTTCGTAATCAATTAATCCATAAGAATCAAATACGAGCCTTTTTGAATCCTTTAAGAACAAATCACCAAACTCCTTGTGTGTGTGAACAATAACCTGTGTGTGTGTCGTCCAAAAACCATAACAATAATTATGCTCGACTTCCCCTTAATTCCAAATCTCCTCGTAATAAACCATTATACTGCCAATCCAAATAAATTTTGCCATGTAAAAACCTTGAGCAGTACTTTGTAAGAACAGTACTTTGAGGCATAAGCAATACTTTAAAAAATACTGAGCAGTACTTTCAATTTAACATAAGTGAGCAGACTTAAACATGAACAATACCAAATAAGATGACATGATCTCATTAGCCAATCAAACATTATTCCCACACAATGACCTCCAATTAATATACCACGTGAGCATGGAACAATTAAATTACTACCAACATCAAACTGATTATATGGCCAATCACAAAGACATCAGTATTAATACTTTGGTAATTAAATAATGCGTGTAAAAACCCATTTACTTGTACCCACGTGATCATCATATATCAACCTATCGAGTATCATTGAGAGACCAGCATCATGTATAACTGATGAGTGTATAAATACTCATCATTTTTAGTCAAATCTGAACTGTAAAACGTTTAAAAATGCTCAGAAATGCATCAAAATACTGAAAATATTCCAAAATTGCATTTTATATGTTTCAGATGCAAAATGTTCAAAATCAGATGAAAAATGAGCTAAGTTTGCATAATTAGCAGTTTCAGTCCCTCAAGTTTCAAAAATTGTCAGAAATAGTCCCTGAGCACATAATTTCAAAAGTAAAATCACCAAAGGTCATTTTTAAATCATAAGTTGTCAAATTTAGTCCTTTGGTGAAAAATATAAAAAGTTTTGAGAAATTACAAAATTGGTCCTTCAAGTTTGAAAATTGGCAAAAATGGCCCCTGGAAATTGGAAAATGGCAAGTTTGGTCCTTGTACTTTTTGAGATTGTCATTTTCAGCCCTTGGAAACAACTTTGCAGGTTTGGCAGAACAGGTCCTTCCATTTTCAGAAATTACAAATGAAGCCCTTGTGTTATTAAACCTTTTATACACCCTTGGCCCTTGTCATTTATATTTTGGACCCTGCCAACACCTTTGGACCCCTGCCAATTGAATCCCTTCCCTTTAATAATAAAACCCGGTCAAACTACTTTGACTTCCACTTTCCCTCCCACTCACGGGTTGCACCTTTTCCACCATCATCACAAAAACCTGCAATACTTCTGCTAACACTCCACCATCATCACCAAACCTACCCTCCACCTCACCCCACTCCAAGAATGCATTTAATGCCTTCTCCAATCTCTCACTCAAGCTCCAGCTGTTAAAACCAAATTTGGCGCCAAAACCACTTAAATGGCCAAGATCAATTGTAGCAATCCAATGGTCCTTATAGCTGCTGGGAACTATTCAGAGAGGTGAGAGAAAAGATAGTTTGGGTATAAAAGAGAAGGAGGACAGAGAAGGAAAGGGCACTTAGTTAATTTCTTAAAAATGTATGTCGTTTTATGATTTCTTAGTCTAAAATAGATTTTTAGTTGTATTTTAAAGTTTCATTGTATTAAAGTAAACCATTTCAGTGCATTTCAACTTTACTTAAGTATAAATTTTAGTTCATGTTCAATTTCCATATTGTATGTCCACTGTTAAAATTTCCATTCTCAAAATCCTATGTCAAATCTCTTAGTCACTTGTTTTTAAGCTCAAACATGCTCAATCAAGCTTGTTAAAGCTTTCTCTAAGCTCACATTGCAGTTTTAAACAATATTGGAATTTGGTCAATAAAAGTCAAAAATGGAAAAAAATGTTGCAGAGTTGGAAATGGGTTGAAGCAGCCATGGATTTGGGTTAGTTCAGAGACATTGGGTTGGTTTTGGATAGGTTAGTGGTACTTTGGTTCATTGTTTCAAGCCATAGTGGCTAGGACCCATTGTAAGTGCAAATTTCAAGTTCATAAGTATAAACTGTTTTTGTAATTTCAAGTAGTTAAAACCTGTTTCATTAGCTGTGTTTAGGACAAGTGAACTCAACTTAATCAGTAACATTAGCTAAATCAGTAGTTTGTCTAATTAAATTTGCTTATTAGTAGTTAAAGGGGTGTTTGGTTTATAGCTTAATCTGTACTAAAGGTGTGTTCATGAGTAAAATCTGTTGGTTCATGTTTGTTTAGTCCATATATACTCATTCAAGTCTTAGTTTTGTGCCTGCAAGCTCAAGAAGTCAACATTTCACTAAACCTGTCTCAATTGCTTCACTGTTGTGATTTTGGATTAGCAACTTCTTGATTTATGTTTAGAATTGTTAGTCATAGCTTGCAGTAGGTGTATTTCATCCATTAACATCATAATCAGTTGAGAAATCAAGATCAAACCTCAAATTAGTCAACTTTTCAGTTTTGTTAAAAAGTCAAACTTGTCATTAGCCCGTTTTTTAATAAAACTTAGAATTTCATTGTGATCTTACTGTTAGGCTCTAGGATTGTGCTTTGGGAAATTAAAATTTAGTTGCTCAACAAAATTAGAAAAATACTGGTTCAGTTTTAATTAGCTTGTAAAGTGCTTATTTGTCAGCTTATTTTGGATACCCTTTCTGAAAAGTGCCCTGCTCATAAGTCTCAGCTCAAACTGAGTTTTTCTCAGTTCTGTCCAGGGGTGCACAGAGTTCATTAGAGCTTGTCCAAGCTTGGTTTTTGGTTTAAACATAGTCACCCAGGGCTAGTGTAGGTTCCAAGTTTTTGTTTTAGATTTCTAGCTTATTTGAGTGCTTATTTTGTGGCTGCAAGTAGCCCCCCAAAACTGTTGTTGCACTTGAAACTCAAATACATCAAATCTGTGTAAATGGAGATTTAGAGGTTAAAAGCAGTTTAGATCAGTTGCATTTAAGTACTTGTAGCCTATTTTAGCTTCTGTAAACAGTTGGTGCTTGTTGATCTTCTTTTGGCTTATTCAAGTGCTTATTTATAAGCACTTGTGATAGCAGTTTCAAATTCCTACACATAAGCACCTGTTTTTCCATTTTTCCTAGATTCCAAATATAATTGTAGAATTTTCCTGAAATTTTCAGATTTTTCTAAGTTGGTTTGCTATTTTTCTACGTTTAAATTAATTTTTAGGCCTTTTTAATTAGCTTTAAATACAATTAATTAAGAAAAGCCTCAAAAAATTAAATTTTCATTTTTTTTAAGTTTAGATAAATATAAAAAGACAAAAAAATATTTTTCTAGATTTTTCTTAGTCAAATTTATATTTTTAAGTAATTTAATTAGTTTTAAATAGTTTAAAATTCCTATAAAATACAAAAATATTCAGAAAAATACAAAAATAGTTTTGAAAATTCTATTTTGTTATTTTAGATTTTTCTAGGTCAAAATTTTATTTTTCTAGCTTTATTTCCTAATTTCTTGTATTTTAGGCTATTATTAAATAGTTAAAATTAGTTTTTAATTAATAATAATTAGATAATTAGTTATAAAAATAATTTTCTTTTTCTAAAAATTTTCTTTTATCATTAGGTTTGTAAAAATATCTTTTTCACATTTTTAGGGTTAATATTGCTTTAGTTTCACATTTTTATTTGTACGTCGCGTAGTTTTTAATTTCAGTTTTATAAAAAACATAAAAACAAAAACATCATTTTGCAAATAGTGATAGCGTTTATTTAATAGTTTTTATCTTTTAAATTCTCTTTAATTTGCATTTAAGCCGTTGTAATTTGTTGGCTTTTTCTGTAGTTATAATCATAATCAAATACTCTTTTCCGTTCAAATTCCTCGATCACTATACGTTTGGTGATCCATTGCATAGCTCGCTGGGACATAACGACCCGGGGAAGCCCTATACTCCTCAGATCTTCATTGCATTCGTGTCTGAACCGTTTTAAGTTTGTTACGGTCGGCCATTCACAAGTGGCCGGCTTGAGTGATAAAACTTGACGGTTTGGCGCGGATCAAATTTTTGGCGCCGCTGCCGGGGAGCTGTGCTGATTATCTTCCGTTTAGCAGATTAGTAGTTTGAATATTCACTCTTTGTTCATATCATCCATCTCTATCTATATATATATCCATATTTTTATAAAAAATCCAAAAACCCAAAAACATCTAAAAACGTATAAAACACAAAAATATTTTTCTTTTGTTTCTATATATGTATCAAAAAATAAAAATACAAAAAGATTTGTCGTTTTCTTTAATAATAACAACTTAAAAGATTACCACCGCAAACCAAGGCAGTGTACTACCTAACTGGGGGTACGACCATAATAAGTTCCCGAACTAAAGATTTAAAACTTGCCTCTGTGTCCTTGTGATTGGTGTACCTTTTTCAAAGAAGCCATTCATCTTGTGATTATTGGTTAAGTTCACTGTTGTTTTGCCTCGATTTTGTGTTAATTGATTTTGTTGTGATATCTACTTGTAAAAACCAGAAAACCCAAAAAGAATCTTCTTACCCCATTTTTATAATTCATCTTCATAATTCCCATTTCTCTCCTTAACTCTGAGTCTCTTAGAGTTAACTCTAGTGCATGCGCACTCGTTCTTCTAGATCATTGAGTCCTTTGCGTGATCTAGCAGAAATTTCTAGACGACGTTCTCGTAGACGTGCTGCCCAAATAGTTGAACCCGAGATTCGTACTATTTCAAGCAACAATATGGCAGACGAACGTACTATGGCGGAAATGCTCCAAGCACCCACCGAGGGTTATGGAGATGCCATCGTTTTACTAGTAATCAATTCTGATCACTTTGAATTGAAGACACATTTAATCCAACTTGTGTCTACGAATCAATTCCGCGGGTTTGATCGAGAAGACCTGTATGCACACATCCGTTGGTTTAACAAGTTGACCGCAACAATCAATTTCAAAGATGTGCCACAAAAAGTAATCAAGTTGATGCTTTTTCCATTCTCTCTTGAGGGACAGCCCGATTTGGCTGGAAAAAGAACACCCTCGATCTATCGAAACTTGGGAGGATCTTGTTCAAAAGTTTGTCAATTATTTCTTTCCTCCATCAAAGACGACTAATCTTAAAATTGAAATTTCTGGATTTCGTCAAAATTTCGATGAAAACTTTGGAGAGGCATGGGAGATTCAAAGATCTCCTCAGGAAATGCCCCCATCATGAATTCACGGAGCTTCAACAAGTCAATATCTTTTACAATGGGTTGAACGGTAACGATCAAGATTCCTTAAATGCAGCCGCAGGCGGCAATATCTTGAATCGTAGACCTAAAGATGTGATTGAGATTTGCGAGCAAAAATCAAAAGTTCCTATTTCTCGCAACAAAGTCAATATTCCGAACACTCCTACTTCTTTATCCAATAACTCTTCTGAGTTAGCAGCTCCGATAGCTGCTCTAACAGATGCCATCCGTTGTATGATTAAGGATGTTAAGGAAATCAAAAGCGAAATTCATAAGCCAGAACCAGTCAAAGCCGTAAACAAGGTGTGTGAAACTTGTAGTGGTCCACACGCGTATTATGATTGTCAAGCAACCGATGCTTCCTTTTACCATGCTCCCGTAGCTTCTGTAAACCACAATCAATACCGACCACATGCTGATCCTCACTACCGTGCACCTAGCGGTATGACACCACCTGGTTTTCCTCCTGTGCAAAACCATGGCAATCAAAATCGCTTTGTTCCGAATCAAGGTTAAAATTTCAATAACTCTCAAAATTTCAATCAAAACCGGAACAATTTCAACCAACCATATCAAGCTCCTAATCATCAAAGTTATCAACAACCTTCTCAAGCTCCCCTGCCAAATGACTTCATGAAAATTACTGAGTCAAGCATACGTTCAATGCAAACTCGGATCAATAACATGAGAGTTGAGCTAAGAAAGGAAATTGATACCACATTGTCTCGGCAGACACATGAGTTAAAGAATATGATGAGCAGTTTCATGAACATGAATATGAACAAAGCTTCATCGTCTTCTGGAGGACTCCCAAGCAATACAATCCCCAATCCAAATGCCGAGTTGAAAGCCGTCACCACTCGTAGTGGTAAGACGCACAATGGACCTTCGACTCCAATGCCCCCTCCTCCTGTAGCATTGAGTCAAGTTACCAAGGATACACGGACAAGGTGCAATTCTCAAGCCCACGAAGTACCGCACACGTCCCACCTTCGGTAGTCCAAGCTTTAAGTCCGGACCCGAATTTCCGAAGAAAAATTATGAGCCAGAAAAGACTTCCATCCCGGCTCAAAAGTCTAGTCAGCTTCCTTACCCATCAAGAATGAATGATGAGAAGCTCAAAGACAAAAACAAAGAGCAAATGGAAAATTTTTTCCAAATCTTCAATGAGCTACACTTTGATATAAGCTTCATTGATGCTCTCATTCTAATGCCTAAATTTGCATCCACGCTTAAGGCTTAATGACCAACAAAGATAAGCTGTCTGAGATGGCTAAAACCCCTCTCAATGAGCAATGCTCAGCGGTCCTTCTCCAGAAGCTTCCCAAAAAGCTTGAAGACCCTGGCAGATTTCTAATCCGTGTGATTGGGATGGTTCAATCGCTCCGCCTTGGCCGGCTTGGGCTAGCATTAACCTCATGCCACTCTCAGTGTGAAGAAATCGTTTACCTAAACTTTCATCCACTTGTATGACACTGAAAGCTAGCGGACCGTAACCATAACTCGTCCCACTTGGGATAGCCGGGATGTCGCGGATGAAAGTGGGAAAGTTTCACTTTCCTACTGACTTTTGTAGTAGACTTCATGCAGATCCTAGAGTTCCCCCTCATCTTAGGAGAGCTTTCTTGAGAAATCCAGTCGTGCTCTGATTGCTGTGTTTGCTGAAGAGTTGACCATACGGGTTGACAACGAAGAGCTCACGTTGAATATCAACCGAACTCCCAAACCTCTGTCCAAACAGAGTGTTGCCACAATTGATCAAAGACCTGAAAGATTCAATGCAACACTCTCAAATTTCACGGTTAAGACGAGTCACCAAAAACGCAAGTGAGTTGGGGAGTTAAAGGCTTTGAAAATTACCCCTGGTTCAAACAAATGGTTTGAAAGCTGTACCAGGGAAGTCAAGAGTGTTCTTGATGATGATGATCTAGAATCGGAGACTTCATCGGAAGTGGTGGAAACTGCTAGCTCTAAGAGCACACCACTTGTCCCACCTCCGAATCAGTTTGTCGATCGAGTTTGTTAACTCTGTGGATGAAACCAAACTCTTTTCAGTTTCATCTGAATTGGATGATGATATTTGTGATCCAATGGGAGACATTCCACCCATTGATGAATTGCTCAAAAATGATCCATCATCTTCTAGTCTTATTCCCGACTCTTCCATCCCTTCTCTCACTCCCGATGAGGAAGATGACAACTTTTGGAATGAAGTCGATGCATTTCTTAGTGATGAGTCAATTCCAACGGGAATTGATAATACTTACTTTGATCCGGAGGGAGAAATCCTTTTTCTGGAAAATCTGTTGATTGAAGAACCGTTTCCCACCCTCCCTCCCGGACATCTTCTTGACAATCACCATATAAGCTTCAAGTTTAAGCTTAAAAATGTTAAAAATGGTGATTTGCTTCTTTCTGTTGAGGAATGGACTTGCATTCTCATGTACGTCTTTCTTCCATTCTTCACAGATGGTGTGGTTGCTCTTTCCCTTTTCTCTTTCGGGAATGAGGACACCATTTTTGACCCCGGTATCATCCTTTATAGTTTCTACTATTAACAATACCGCGGTTGTATCTCGTCGGTGTGGAACTTTCTGATGTTCATATGTTTATTAACATTGTGAACGAAAGTCCGATCGAGATTGGTTTTCCACGTTACTTTCCCCATGAACAAATGAATTCGGGGCCATATGGGTTTTCACCCATATTTCTGACTTCTTTCTACTTTCTACCACCCTAGTGGGGGGTTGCCCCACATGTTGTGTATATATGCAAGTTTCAAAAAAAAAAAAAAAAAATCTTTCAAATAATGGCCGTAGTATTTTCCTTTTACGTTCTTAGTTTCGGCATAACCGCCGGTACTTTGAATATTGAGGGCAATATTCATTTCTAGAGTGGGGGGAATTCTCACGAATTTTATCATGTAATTATACCACCCAATTCCCCCATTTTGGCCAAATTTTTTTTGGAGTAAGTGTTTTGCACTTACTCATTTGGTTATCAGTCCGCCTTGTCTAATAAACAAAAGGATTGGCTAATCCAGGAGCAAACGGCTCTTGGTAAAGATATCTCAAATCCGTTGACGGCTTGCAATTTGCCCAAAATTGTATGGTATTCAGCTCACCATATCCTAAAAAGTGAAGAGTTGGTAGCCCGCAAGTTTATGGCTTGTGGTAAAGGCAGTGGAAAAACCATAATTGGTAATCAGCTCACCAAAGATAATATTGATAATTTATCTAAGATTTGGCTAGTCCAGAGCAAACGGCTTCTGGTAAAGACAAATCAAATCCGTTGAAGTCGGTGGTTTGCTCAAACTCACATGGTTATCAGTGTACCATAGTTCTTACTTGAACTGAAACATTTGGCTACCCAGAAGTAATGGCTTTTGGTAAAGAGATTCAAATCCATTAAGTTTTTCTCAAAATATTGCTAGGGACTAGCAATAGTTTAGTGTGGGGGATTGATGAGTGTATAAATACTCATCATTTTTAGTCAAATCTGAACTGCAAAACGTTTAAAAATGCTCAGAAATGCATCAAAATACTGAAAATATTCCAAAATTGCATTTTATATGTTTCAGATGCAAAATGTTCAAAATCAGATGAAAAATGAGCTAATTTTGCATAATTGGCAGTTTCAGTCCCTCAAGTTTCAAAAATTGTCAGAAATAGTCCCTGAGCACATAATTTCAAAAGTAAAATCACCAAAGGTCATTTTTAAATCATAAGTTGTCAAATTTAGTCCTTTGGTGAAAAATATAAAAAGTTTTGAGAAATTACAAAATTGGTCCTTCAAGTTTGAAAATTGGCAAAAATGGCCCCTGGAAATTGGAAAATGGCAAGTTTGGTCCTTGTACTTTTTGAGATTCTCATTTTCAGCCCTTGGAAACAACTTTGGTGTTTGGCAGAACAGGTCCTTCCATTTTCAGAAATTACAAATGAAGCCCTTGTGTTATTAAACCTTTTATACACCCTTGGCCCTTGTCATTTATATTTTGGACCCTGCCAACACCTTTGGACCCCTACCAATTGAACCCCTTCCCTTTAATAATAAAACCCGGTCAAACCACTTTGACTTCCACTTTCCCTCCCACTCACGGGTTGCACCTTTTCCACCATCATCACAAAAACCTGCTATACTTCTGCTAACACTCCACCATCATCACCAACCCTACCCTCCACCTCACCCCACTCCAAGAATGCATTTAATGCCTTCTCCAATCTCTCACTCAAGCTCCAGCTGTTAAAACCAAATTTGGCGCCAAAACCACTTAAATGGCCAAGATCAATTGTAGCAATCCAATGGTCCTTATAGCTGCTGGGAACTATTCAGAGAGGTGAGAGAAAGATAGTTTGGGTATAAAAGAGAAGGGAGACAGAGAAGGAAAGGGCACTTAGTTAATTTCTTAAAAATGTATGTCGTTTTATGATTTCTTAGTCTAAAATAGATTTTTAGTTGTATTTTAAAGTTTCATTGTATTAAAGTAAACCATTTCAGTGCATTTCAACTTTACTTAAGTATAAATTTTAGTTCATGTTCAATTTCCATATTGTATGTCCACTGTTAAAATTTCCATTCTCAAAATCCTATGTCAAATCTCTTAGTCACTTGTTTTTAAGCTCAAACATGCTCAATCAAGCTTGTTAAAGCTTTCTCTAAGCTCACATTGCAGTTTTAAACAATATTGGAATTTGGTCAATAAAAGTCAAAAATGGAAAAAAATGTTGCAGAGTTGGAAATGGGTTGAAGCAGCCATGGATTTGGGTTAGTTCAGAGACATTGGGTTGGTTTTGGATAGGTTAGTGGTACGTTGGTTCATTGTTTCAAGCCATAGTGGCTAGGACCCATTGTAAGTGCAAATTTCAAGTTCATAAGTATAAACTGTTTTTGTAATTTCAAGTAGTTAAAACCTGTTTCATTAGCTGTGTTTAGGACAAGTGAACTCAACTTAATCAGTAACATTAGCTAAATCAGTAGTTTGTCTAATTAAATTTGCTTATTAGTAGTTAAAGGGGTGTTTGGTTTATAGCTTAATCTGTACTAAAGGTGTGTTCATGAGTAAAATCTGTTGGTTCATGTTTGTTTAGTCCATATATACTCATTCAAGTCTTAGTTTTGTGCCTGCAAGCTCAAGAAGTCAACATTTCACTAAACCTGTCTCAATTGCTTCACTGTTGTGATTTTGGATTAGCAACTTCTTGATTTATGTTTAGAATTGTTAGTCATAGCTTGCAGTAGGTGTATTTCATCCATTAACATCATAATCAGTTGAGAAATCAAGATCAAACCTCAAATTAGTCAACTTTTCAGTTTTGTTAAAAAGTCAAACTTGTCATTAGCCCGTTTTTGAATAAAACTTAGAATTTCATTGTGATCTTACTGTTAGGCTCTAGGATTTGTGCTTTTGGGAAATTAAAATTTAGCTGCTCAACAAAATTAGAAAAAATACCGGTTCGCTTTTAATTAGCTTGTAAAGTGCCCTGCTCATAAGTCTCACTCAACTGAGTTTTTCTCAGCCTGGTCCAGGGTGCACAGAGTTCATTAGAGCTTGTCCAAGCTTGGTTTTGGTTTAAACATAGTCACCTGGCTAGTGTAGGTTCCAAGTTTTTGTTTTAGATTTCTAGCTTATTTGAGTGCTTATTTTGTGGCTGCAAGTAGCCCCCCAAAACTGTTGTTGCACTTGAAACTCAAATACATCAAATCTGTGTAAATGGAGATTTAGAGGTTAAAAGCAGTTTAGATCAGTTGCATTTAAGTACTTGTAGCCTATTTTAGCTTCTAAACAAGTTGGTGCTTGTTGATCTTCTTTATTTATTCAAGTGCTTATTTATAAGCACTTGTGATAGCAGTTTCAAATTCCTACACATAAGCACCTGTTTTTCCATTTTTCCTAGATTCCAAATATAATTGTAGAATTTTCCTGAAATTTTCAGATTTTTCTAAGTTGGTTTGCTATTTTTCTACATTTAAATTAATTTTTAGGCCTTTTTAATTAGCTTTAAATACAATTAATTAAGAAAAGCCTCAAAAAAATAATTTTTCATTTTTTTTAAGTTTAGATAAATATAAAAAGACAAAAAAATATTTTTCTAGATTTTTCTTAGTCAAATTTATATTTTTAAGTAATTTAATTAGTTTTAAATAGTTTAAAATTCCTATAAAATACAAAAATATTCAGAAAAATACAAAAATAGTTTTGAAAATTCTATTTTGTTATTTTAGATTTTTCTAGGTCAAAATTTTATTTTTCTAGCTTTATTTCCTAATTTCTTGTATTTTAGGCTATTATTAAATAGTTAAAATTAGTTTTTAATTAATAATAATTAGATAATTAGTTATAAAAATAATTTTCTTTTTCTAAAAATTTTCTTTTATCATTAGGTTTGTAAAAATATCTTTTTCACATTTTTAGGGTTAATATTGCTTTAGTTTCACATTTTTATTTGTACGTCGCGTAGTTTTTAATTTCGTTTATAAAAAACATAAAAACAAAAACATCATGTTGCAAATAGTGATAGCGTTTATTTAATAGTTTTTATCTTTTAAATTCTCTTTAATTTGCATTTAAGCCGTTGTAATTTGTTGGCTTTTTCTGTAGTTATAATCATAATCAAATACTCTTTCCGTTCAAATTCCTCGATCACTATACGTTTGGTGATCCATTGCATAGCTCGCTGGGACATAACGACCCGGGGAAGCCCTATACTCCTCAGATCTTCATTGCATTCGTGTCTGAACCATTTTAAGTTTGTTACGGTCGGCCATTCACAAGTGGCCGGCTTGAGTGATAAAACTTGACGGTTTGGCGCGGATCAATAACCCATCACTCCCACATAGCCAATTAAAACATGAGATCAAATAATATAATTAATGCCCAAGCGATTGGTTGAATAAGTCAACAATACTTACAACATCAGCAGGAATCCACGTGACCTTGAAGACATATACTGCTGACCACCATCTCGAAAGTTTGACCACGTACAACATCACCAATCAACCAATCAAATAGCTAGCCTCATATAATTCGACCAATAAAAACCATGTATTCCATATTCACCTAGCAATTGTTACTTCGTACAGTACATAACAAATTAGCCCCACAATCCAAAAACAATACTGTAAAGATCATCCCATATTACAATATTCATCCCACTACTAGCAGTACTTTGAAAAACCCTTTTAATACATACTCAAACGAATGAAAACACCAAAAATCTGAAAAACTCGATTTTGAAAAACTCCTTCAGCAGCCAACTTCGACAGTGAATATCTTTTGATTGAAATCTCATATCGAAGATCCCTTTGGTGAAAAGTTAGATTGTTATATAGAGAACATCCACCTAAAATTTCGTCCTGATCCGACGGTTAACGAAAAAGTTATCGCTGTTTAAAACAGCCTGCAGTAAAACCTTACGAAAATTCCAGATTCAAATTTTTTTCTTCTTTTCTCTTCGAAAAACCTTGAAGATCCTAGATATCACGAGCCCCAGGCTCTGATACCACATGATAAGATCGTTGAAACTCTTAGACTAGGTCTAATATTATATCTAGGAACACATAATAATGAAGGCGGAATATTCAAACATAGAATCAATATTATTATGAACAAGGTTTTTCATTATCATCTCTAACATACAAACATCTACAGCCCCAATTCTACTTGATCAAGGTGGAACATGTTATACACCTTGTAACAGGGATCAAAGACTTGACCTTGAGGCTGACTAACCAACTAAACAACTAAACCACTAAACCCTAGGCGTTTTCCAAATCCCTACGCCTAGGTTCCCACACACACACACACCTTTTGTTTTACATCTTGTACGTACAATTAAACTAATGACCCTATGTCTCTTTATATAATAGAGACATCTAGGGTTTACAAGGGAATCATAATACAATTAGGAAACTAAATATTCTTTTAAGCATATCTTCTAGAATCTTCAAAATCCTCCATCTTTTTGTAGTTTCCCTTCTTGTCACTTTTAGTCCTTCATGTTTCATTATTCTTGTTTTGTATCATCAAATCTATAATAGACCCAACAGAAATCAAGAAAGGAACTAGGACCACAAAAACTATACTTTCAACCCATCAACACAACTCTTGCTAACCCTTGATATAACCCTTGTGAAAACCTTCTGAACTTAGCCCTAGTACCCTTGTGTAGCTCCAAATTCAACCATGGAATCACCATATAAATACTAGAACTTTGGATCAATCAAAGCTTAACATGAACTTTGGAATTGATATAGCACTTAAACTATTGGAATACTTGATGTAATACTTGAGCTAGAAATCAAAATATGGATGTTTTTGTGAGTGTGGAGGGGGGTAATTTATAGGAGCTTGAGGAGGTTACTTTGGAAGACTTTAAGTAAGCTTAGTAACTAAGACTTAACACATGTAATGATCCTAAGTGAAGAAGGCTTATCACAAGCCAACAAGGCTTGTGACACACCATAATACACATTCATAAGGATAAGGAGTGACTAGATGATCAAACTTGGTATTATCTAGTTTACGGAGTAAGTTTTGGTCCCGTTAATCGCTAACTGTAAGCCGTAAAGTCACGAAACTTAAAACCGGGTTTCCTAAAAATATGAAACTTGTAGAAATGATTAAACTCATAATATACTCCATAATAAAATATAAAATGAGTGGTAAGTTCCATCGGGTTGCTTAAATGTTGTTAAAGCTGGAAAAGCAGGTAAAAAAATGCGTAAATCGCGTAAAACGCAGAAGTGGAAAATGTAAAATTCCAAAACTTTTGAGAATGTCATGGAAGGTGAAAAAATTATATTTCTCTTATTTGTAATGTTTATGGACATATCGGGATGCCTAAATGTCGTTTAAACCTAAACGTAAATCTCGCATTACACGGTTTCGTGAAATTTTTAGAAATGACCCAACGAGTGTCAAATTCTTGGGTTATTACTAAAATAAATTGACTTACGAGAATGTGAAATAAACAGTTTTGGTGATGAATAGTAAAAATTGAATAGTAATAGTGAATAGTAAAAATGAATAGTGACCCGAAAATGCGAATTGTTACAGTACCTACCCCTTAAAAGAAATTTTGTCCTGAATTTTAATGTATGTAGGTTTCTCATCTACAAAGGCATGAATAAAGCTAAATTGTATACTAGAATAAAACAATGCCGTAGGATAAGGCACGTACTCGTTACGTATGGCGGGCTTCCTTAGTACCCAAATAGTATGCTCGACCTCGAGGCGGACTAACATTTACTCCATGGTTTGGGTTATTTCCTTCAAGCATTACGGCTAGAGTCGGGTTATCCAGCGCTTGTCTCTATGCCCCATTCAACTTAGGACAATTAATTCGTAAGTGGTTTGGGCTGTTACACTCACAGCATGTCTTTTGGTTGTTTCTCATAGTGACCGTATACACCGGCGTTACACACCAATTTGCAAAATGGACCAACTGATAGCAATTTGTACGCACACGGCAGGGCTGAGACCTCTAATGATGATAAGCACATTTTACACATTTGGGTGATGTACCCTCATAACGTCTCTGACTAGAAAAAATTGCCGCAAATCCTCTTGCCCTCTTGTTATCAACCATTGTACCCATTTGCTCGACTGATTCACACGCTCCCTTCCTTTTATTATTGTTCTTCAAAACTCCATTCCTAACAATCTCATATGTTAAGGTCCCTGCTCTTAGTATCGCAATCTGAATTGTAGAAGGCTTGGTTGTTTATCGTCCCACCTAATCTCGAACAAGACCATAGATGTACCTCTCAATCCTCTTGGATTCAGGGGTAACCAGATGAGGAACTAGTTTGGCTAATTCATGAAACTGATATGTGTAGGCTTCATGACCAGCCCCCACCATAGAGTGATGATAAAGTTCATCTTCCAACTTTTGCATCTCATTATCCGGGTAGTACTCCTCTTTCAGCAGTGCTTTAAAGTCATCCCATGTCATGCCTACAGCTGCTTCTCTTCCCGTAGCTTGAATCTGCATGTTCTACCATGTCAATGCCTTTCCTGACAGCAAGCACGCGGCATATTTCACCATTTGGTGGATTGCACAGTTACTGATGTCGATCACTGACTCCATCTTCTCGACCCATCGTGTATAAGCCAATGCACCTCCTTTACCATCAAATTCAATTGGCTTACATGTTGTAACTTCCTTATATGTACATCTAGTCCTATTGTTGTTGTTATTACCATTCCCTCCTACAATATTGGTGGTGTCATTTATGCTTCTGTGGTTTCCCGAATTATTGATGTGATTGCCAACTTGGGTGACTATGGTGGGAAGTAGGTTTTCTACTTGTTGGGCAATAATGGCAGAGAAATCAGGATTTCCACCATCGTTACTACGGTCACTAGTGTCGAGACCATCTCCTCTACCTTCACGTCCACCAGTTCTTCCACCCCTTTGTGTTGCACCACCTCGGCTAGTGCTACGAGTTACTCTCTTTGGTCCTATGATTTCTACAAGGAAGGACATTTGTCGATGTCAGATATAAGGTATGTTCCTGGACTACTTAGAATTAAATCTTTACTAATTTGAGTCAACGCTGATTAATGCAAGCATGATCAGATATGTCCACGTGGGTAGTGATGCATTTATAATTATGTTAGCCACCATAATTATAATTGTCTCCTTTCACACGTGTACATATTACCAGGCACACATATCTCAGCGATAGACATTCCTTATATGGATGGACATTCTACCACCTGATCCTAAATGTGGAGGAGTAGTGTAGTATGGGTATCTAGTGAGTGTCACACTCAGTACATAGAAATTTCCCTTAGATGCTAAAATCACAAAAAGATTAGTCTCTAACAGTTCTCAGAAGTATCCATAAGAGAACTCCTATCCTTGGGCTACTCATCAAATCTTTACAGCTAAATAATAAACTTTATTTAACTTAATCTCGTGTCTCATCAAACAAGAACTGTCACAAGATCAAGTTAAATAACCAGTTATTACCGAGCTCCACATTTTTGAAAACATGACTAAATTCCGGGATTTCTCCATCAGTACAAAAACATATCATCCAATAGCGTGGATCTAAACAAACAACTAACAAGAAGCATATGCACACGAAGTGTGTGTAAGGCAAATAAAGAGGAGAGTCTTAATGTATAAAGTAGTTATAGTCTAGGTATTAAATGCAACCTAGTTGTCTATAACCATGTCTCTGATACCAATCTGTAACACTGGTTCTTGGGAAACCAATTATAGAGTTTTTTGTAGTATTTGGTAACTCAAATGTATGAGATTTGAGCACCGGGATCGTTCCTAGCGAGAGATGAATGAAATATTCAACTTACGTCGCGTAATTCGGGATTTGAATGGGAAAAAGAGAATTTTTGATGATTTCTAAACTACGGGGCAAGGACTAATAATGGGAAGTAATTAAAAGCACTAAATCTATGATGCAAACAAGTAATTTCCACTAATTACGCAAATTAAAACTAAAACGCTAATTACGATTAACCTAAAACGTGAATTAAATGCAAAATAATCTAATTTAATCCCTAAAAATGATTTAATAATTTTCTATTGCTAAAAATGAAATTTGAAAATTATCTAAAATTTAAAACCAATTTTTTTGGGTTTTCTTGATTTTATTTTGTTAGCCTCGCTTTTTTTAAAGATAACGTCACTTACGTGAATTGGACTAGATGCGTAGTATACTTTGCCTTTAGGGACTTGTATCGTTTATGTAGCAAAGTTAGAGCCTATAAATACCCCTCATGACTCTCCATGAGGGGTGAGGTGAAGCATGTGGTTAGTGTGTGTTTGTTCTTATCAATAAAAGTTATCCTTATCTTCTCCTCCCTCTCTCTAGTTTCTCTCTCTAAAAGGATGAAGATCTTCATCTTCTTCCACCAACCTAGACCTCCAAATCACATAAATCTTTATAATTTTCGGTCCTAACAATTGGTATCAAAGCCATGGTTATGCTTTGATGATTTATGTTGGTTTATACATGTTTTTGACTGTTTTTTATGATATTTCTTTGGGTCGGAAATTTTTTTTTCCGAATATTGAGGAAAATCAGTCTTTAACGTATTTTTTTGTATCCTTATTTTTGGTTCAAAAAAAAAAGTCTTGGTCTTCATGTATATCTGTCTTGGTTATTACCTTGTCCAAACAGTCATTTATGGGTCTTTTTATACCAAATCTGTGAAACTCAAAGTGGTCAACTGTCAGTTTCGTGGTCAAATGGGTCAAACAGAAGCAGTTTTTATGCTTTTCTTGGTTTTTATGAAGACTGGTCGGAATAACATGGTCGGATATACTCATCGGAAAAACTCAAAGGGTCAAAACCCTAAACTTACGCCTAAGGAGAATCTACAGAGTTGTTACGCGTAGCTGTGAAGTTACGCGTAAGGAATGGTTTACGCGTATGCGTTTACGCATAAGTAGGCTTACGCCTAAGTCTGGCTTACGCATAAGCAGGTTTACGCATAACATGCTTTACGCATAAGAATATATGCCAACTCATAAGGGTTCAAGAATGTTACGCGTAAGCGAAAAGAGAAAAAGAGTTATGCGTAAACTTTACCACAAAAGACCATATACCACAACGACCATCATACCATATACTCTTGATGAGTGTGTAAATACTCATCATTTTTGGTTAAATCTGAACTGCAAAACGGTTAAAAATGCTCAGAAATGCATCAAAATACTGAAAATATTCCAAATTTTCATTTTATATGTTTCAGATGCAAAATGTTCAAAATCAGATGAAAAATGAGCTAAGTTTGCATAATTGGCGTTTCAGTCAGTCCCCAAGTTTCAAAAATTGTCAGAAATAGTCCCCGAGCACATAATTTCAAAAGAAAAATCACCAAAGGTCCTTTTAAAATCATAAGTTGTCAAAATCAGTCCTTTGGTGAAAAATATCAAAAGTTTTGAGAAATTACAAGTTTGGTCCTCCAAGTTTAAAAATTGGCAAAAATGGCCCTTGGAAAATTGGAAAATGTCAGCTTTGGTCCTTGTACTATTAAAACTTGTCATTTTCAGCCCTTGGAACAACTTTACAGATTTGGCAGTTCTGGTCCCTCAATTTTCAGAATTTACACATAGGTCCTTGTCTTACTAAACCTTTAAACCCCTTTTGGACCTGTCAATACCACTTGTGACCCTGCCATTCCATTTGGACCCCTACCTTTTTGAACCCCATCCTTTTTTAATACATAACCCACCTGACAAACGCCCCCTTCGTCCTCTTTTTCCCTCCTTTTTCTCGCAAAACCACCACCAACACAACACCACCTCTAACTCCACACTTTGTCCCCCTAGTCCATGTTTTGTTCCCCCCTCCTCACCTAACAGCCAAATGCATTAAATGCACCCTTTTCCCTGCCTAAGTTATCAAAACCAGTTTTGGCGCCAAAATGCATCCAATGGCCCAGATCATTCCAACTCATCCAAAGGTCTTGATTATTGATGGGATTTGTTCAGAAAGGTGAGAGAAGATGTTTTGTGTATAAAGGGAAGAAGAAGAAGCAAGAAAAAGAGAGCACTTAGTTTTAGTTTTAAAATGTATTTCGTTTTTAAATGTCTTAAGTCTTAAATGAATTCCTAGTTGTAATTTCAGTTTGGTTGTATCAAATTAGAGTATTTAAATGTATTGCAACTCCTTTTAAGTCTCAATTCAAGTTAATGTTACAATTTCATATTTTTGAGCACTGTTGAGATTTTCAGTTTCCAAATCTTATATACAAACTCTAAGCAGCTTAATTTCTCACTCAAGCAAGCTTCTACAAGCTTATTAAAGCTTTCTGTAAGCTCACATTTTAGTTTTAAGCTATTTTGGAATCTGATAAACAAAAGTCAAAATGGGGCAAAAATGATGCAGAAATGGTAATGGGTGATGCAGACATGGAAATGGGTTAATTCTGAGTTCAATGGGTTGGTTTTGATAGGCTAGTAGTTCTGGTTTCAATGTTTCAAGCCATAGTGGCTAGGGACCATTTGTAAGTGATTTTCAACATTTCATAGCATAATCTGTTTTTGTTGTTACAAGTAGTTAAAACCTGTTAATTAAGGTGTAATTAGGTTAAGTAAACTTAGTTTAATCAATTACATAAGCTAGTTTAACAGTTAGGTCAGTTTTATTGCAAATCAATGATTTAAGGTGTGTTTGGATTTACTGTCAAAACTGCCCCAAAGGTTTATGCAGTAGTTAGAACTTGTTGTGTTATGTTTGTTTAGCTCAAATATACTCATATCAGTAAATATTTTGTGCCTGCTAACTCTCAAAGTCAACATTATACTTAATCTGTCTCACTGTCTTAACTGTTATGATTTTGGATTAGCAAAAACTTATTTTGTGTTTAAAAGTCTTAGACATTGCTTGCATAGTGCTTGTTCCATCATAATACTTCATAATCAGTCATAAAATTGGTTTCAAATTTCATTTTGGTCAAAGTTTCTTAACTACCTTCAAAAGTCAAAATTGAAAAAAGTGGTTTTCATCCAACTGGAAGGATTTTTCATGGCTTCATTTTTGAGCCATATTTAGTGAAACTTGGAATTTTAAAAACTTCAACTGGTCTCCTTACTTATCAGCATTTTTGTGAAATTTTACAATTTTTATATAAGCTGCAAACAGCTTCTCTTTTAGGTCTAATATGCCCTGTTCACATAAACTCAGCTTATGCTGAGTTTTCTCAGTTTTGTGCAAGGCCTGCACAGGGCTCAACCTAGCTCACCTTGGTCTGGTCTTTGGTTCATAAACTCTTGACCAGATCTAGTTTAGGTTTCTATATTTGGTTTTTGGTTTCTAGCTTATTTGAGTGCTTATTCTTGGGCTTAAAGTAGACCCCTAAACCTGTTTTTAGCATTTCACTCAAAACATCAAATCTGTGCTATTTTGCAAATCAGAGGTTAAAAACAGTTAAGATCAGTTGCATTTAAGTACTTATAGTATATTAGAACTTCTGTAAACAGTTGGTGCTTATTGGTTTTCATTTGGCTTATTTCAAGTGCTTATTTATAAGCACTTGCCTAGCAGTTTCATTTTCTTGTACACAACCTACTGTTTTTCCATTTTTCCTAGATTCAGTACATTATTTTAAGCTTATCTTGATTTTTTCAGATTTTCTAGGTCAGTTTGGTATTTTTCTTAATTTAAATTAGTTTTTAAGCATTTTTAATTAGCATTTAATACAAATAATTCAGAAAAGGTTCAAAAAAATAATTTTTCATTTTTCTTAAGTTAAGATAAATATAAAAAGAAAAAAAAATATTTTTCCAGATTTTTCTTAGTTAAATTTGTATTTTTAAGCAATTTAAGTAGTTTTAAATAGTTTTTAATTCATAGAAAATAGAAAAATAATCAGAAAAATATAAAAGTAGTTTTGAAAATTCTCTTTTGATATTTTAGATTTTTCCAAGTCCTAATTTTATTTTTCTAGCTTTATTTCCTATTTTCTTGTATTTTAGGCTAATATTAAATAGTTAAAAATAGTTTTTAGTTAATAATAATTAGAATAATAGTTGTAAAAATAATTTTCTTTTTCTAAAAATTTTCTTTTATCATTAGGTTTGTAAAAATATCTTTTTCATATTTTTAGGATTAATACTGCTTCAGTTTCATATTTTCATTTGTACGTTACGTAATTTTTAATTCAAGTTTTATAAAAACATAAATCAAAAACATCATTTTGCAAATAGTGATAGCGTTTATTTAATATTTTTTATCTTTTTAATTTCCTTTAATTTGCATTTAAGCCTCTGTAATTTGTTTGATTTTTCTTTAGTTATAATAATCCCAAATCCCTTTTTCTGTTCAAATTTCTCGATCACTATACGTTTGGTGATCCATTGCATAGCTCGCTGGGACATAACGACCCGGGGAAACACTATACTCCCCAGATCTTCATTGCATTTGTGCTTAAGCCGTTTTAAGTTTCTTACAGTTGGCCATTCACAAGTGGTCAGCTTGCGTGAGAAAACTTGACGGTTTTGCACGGATCAAAATTTTGGCGCCGCTGCCGGGGAGCTGTGCTGATTATCTTACATCTAGCAGATTAGTAGTTTGAATACTCACTCTTTGTTCATATCATCCATCTCTATCTATATATATATATATATATCCATATTTTCTTATAAAAAATCCAAAAACCCAAAAACATCCAAAAACGTATAAAACACAAAAATATTTTTCTTTTGTTTCTATATATGTATCAAAAATAAAAATACAAAAAGATTTGTCGCTTTCTTTAATAAATAACAACATAAAAGATTACCACCGCAAACCAAGGCAGTGTACTACCTAACTGGGGGTACGACCATAATAAGTTCCCGAACCAAAGATTAAAACTTGCCTTTGTGTCCTTGTGATTGGTGTACCTTTTTCAAAGAAGCCATTCATATTGTGATTATTGGTTTAAGTTCACTGTTGTTTTGCCTCGATTTTGTTTTACTTGGATTTGTTGTGATATCTACTTGTCAAAAACATAAAACCCATAAAGATTCTTCTCACCCCAATTTTTAAAATATCTTCATAATTCCATTCCTCTCCTTAACTCTGAGGTTCCTTAGAGTTAACTCTAGTGTATGCGCACTCGATCTTCTAGATCTGTGAGCCCATTTCGTGAGCTTGTCAAGATTCCAAGAAGGCGTGTCCGTAGACTTTCTGCTCCATCAGTCGGATCTGAGATCCGGACTGCCCACACTACTTCCGTTACCATGGCGGGAGAACGCCCTATGTGTGAGCTTCTCCAGGCACCCATCGACGGGTATGGAGATGCTATTGTTGTACCAGCCATTGTGGCTGAAAATTTTGAACTCAAAACCGGTTATGAATCTTGTAACCTCAAATCAATTCTACGGTTTTGAGCAGGATGATCCTCATGCTCATATTCGATGGTTTAACAAGATTGCATCTACCATCAAATACAAGAATGTCCCTACTGATGCTGTTAAGCTTCTTCTATTCCCATTTTCTCTTGAGGGACAAGCCCGGATTTGGCTTGAAAAACAACCCTCAGTCAATTGAGACATGGGAAGATCTGGTGAAGAAATTTGTGAATGAATTCTATCCACCTTCCAAAACCACGAGTCTTAAAAATGAAATCATCAAGTTCACTCAAAAGTTTGATGAATCCTTCAGTGAATCGTGGGATCGTTTTAAGGAATTGCTTCGAAATGCCTCACCACGGTTTCTTCGAGTTGATGCAACTCGATACTTTCTACAATGGAGTGAGTCAATCTGATCAAGATTCTCTAAATTCCTCCGCTGGAGGAAATTTCTTAAGCAAAACTGTCAAAGAAGCTTTAGCGATCATTGAAAACAAGTCTAAAGTCCGCACTGCACGAAGCAAGCCGGTTGTTTCCCAAGTCAGTGTTGGTCCTTCTTCTTCATCGCCGCGGAGTCAATCTAGCACCAATGCTAAGATTGACAAACTCACGGAAGCTATCCAAGCTTTGGTTCTCTCCAACCAAAAGAAAGTCTTTTTTCCACAAACTTCACCTCCTGCTGAAGTTAAGAAAGTGGAAGTCTGTGTTACTTGTGGTGGCCCCCATGCTTATTACAATTGTATGGCCACCAATGGTAACCCTTTTGAAGCTAATGCTGTGGGCGGGTTTTCTAATCAAGGAGGCAACCAATATCGTGCTCCTATAGACACGAACCACCGTCCTAACCACTACCCCTGGGCCTCCCGTTTCAATCAAAACCGTAATCAAAATCAACATAGACCAAACCAAGGTTTTCAAAACCAAGGTAATTTCAATCAAAACAACGGTTTTCAAAATCAGAATCAAAATTTCCAACACCAAGGAAATTTCAATAGAAACCAGTCGGGAAATTTCAACCAAGGCTACTTTCATGGCAATAATCAAGGGAATTTTCAAAATCAAGGCCCTAATCCAAACAATAGAGGCCAGAATTTTCTCTGGTAAAATCAAGCCATTGTTCCAACTGGACCATCATCCGATGAGTTGTTGAAACAATTCATGAAATCCCAAGAGGAAATGAATAGGTTATTGGTTAGCCGACATCGACATTAAGAAGTCTTTAAATGATCGACCCTCGGCTCGTGTACTTTACCTAGCAACACGATCGCTAATCCGAGGGGCGATGCAAAGGCGATCACAACCGGAAGTGGTGCTTCATATGCTGGACCCGCTATTCCTACTACCTCTTCTTCTTCTCTCCCAAAGGTAGTGGAAAGTGAACTTGAGGCGACAAAGGACCAAGTGCAACCTACTAGCTCACAAAGTACAGCACATGTCCATCCTCAGGTTGTCCCGAAACCCAAAACCAAAACTGGAGTTGTTTTTGAACCTCCAGTTGATAACCCTAAATCCAAAACTTCTATTCCTTACCCCTCACGTATAAATGAGCAAAAGCTCCGCGAAAAAGCTAGTCATCAAATGGAAAAATTCTTTCAAATTTTCCAAGAACTTCATTTTGACATAAGCTTTGCGGATGCCATCATGTTGATGCCCAAGTTTGCATCAACTCTCAAACACATGTTGAGCAATAAGGAAAAGTTGTTTGAAATGGCTAAAACTCCTTTGAACGAGAACTGCTCAGCAGTCTTGTTAAAGAAGCTTCCCGAGAAGCTTGGAGATCCCGGAAAATTTCTTCTTCCTTGTGTTTTTCCCGGGATGATTGAATGCTTTGCCCTTGCCGATCTTGGTGCAAGCATCAATCGATGCCTTATTCAGTTTGGAAGAAACTTTCTCTTCCGAACTTATTCCTACCTGCATGACTCTTGAGCTTGCAGATCGTTCTATATCTCGTCCTCTTGGCATCGCCGAGGATGTATTTGTGAAAGTAGGAAAGTTCCATTTTCCAGCTGACTTTGTGGTTGTTGATTTCGATGCCGATCCTCGGGTTCCTCTCATTGTTGGACGAGGATTCCTGAGAACGGGCCGTGCTCTTATTGATGTATTTGAGCAAGAAATCACGCTACGTGTGGGTAATGAAGTTGTCACTTTTAACCTTGATCAAACTTCGAGGTACTCCTCAAATTATGATACTGAATCAATTAATCGAGTCGATTTAATTGATATTGCTTCAGAGGAGTACTCTCAAGAGTTTCTTGGTTATCTTCATAATTCTGTGAGTGGAGGTTCCACTACAACTTCTCAACCTATCATTGCCGACTCTTTCCCCTCTCTCACTCCGTTTGAGGGAGGTGACTTCCTTCTGGAAGAGATCGATGAATTTCTTGTTATCGATGAATCAATTCCGCCTGGAATTGATGGTGTTTATGATCCGGAGGGAGATATTCTTTATCTTGAGCAATTGCTTAATGAAGATCCATTACCTTCACTCCTCCGAAAGAAATCACAAATGAGGAAATCAAATCAGACAAACTTCTAATGAAGAATTTCCCGAGGGTGAACTAAAGGACCTACCTCCTCATCTCGAGTATGCATTCTTGGAGGGTGATGATAAATTACCCGTCATAATTGCTAAAGATTTAACTGAGGAGGAGAAAACTGCTCTCATAAAGGTCTTGAAGTCACACAAGCAAGCAATTGCTTGTAAACTCTCTGACATTAAGGGTATCAACCCTGAATTTTGTACTCACAAAATCTTAATGGAGGATGACTTCAAACCAGCAGTCCAACATCAGAGAAGGGTGAATCCTAAGATTCATGAGGTTATCAAACAAGAGGTTCTCAAACTTCTTGATGCCGGTTTAATTTACCCGATCTCGGATAGTCCTTGGGTTAGCCCAATTCATTGCTCCAAAAAGGGTGGCATAAATGTTATCACAAATGAAGATAACGAGTTAATTCCAACTCGATTGGTTACGGATGGCGTGTGTGCATTGACTATCGCAAGTTAAACGAAGCCACCCGTAAAGACCATTTTCCTCTACCCTTCATGGATCAGATGCTTGAGAGATTAGCAGGGAACGGATACTATTGTTTCCTTGATGGTTTCTCGGGTTACTACCAGATCCCCATTGATCCACTGGATCAAGAAAAGACCACATTCACCTGCCCATACGGAACATTTGCCTACAGACGTATGCCTTTTGGCTTATGCAATGCTCCCCGCACGCTCCAACGATGTATGATGGCCATTTTCCACGACATGATCGGGGAAACTATGGAGGTGTTTATGGATGACTTCTCGGTCATTGGGGACTCGTTTTATACATGTCTCTCCCATTTAGAAAGAATGCTTCAAAGGTGTGAAGACACCAATCTTTGTCTAAATTGGGAGAAGAGCCACTTTATGGTCAAAGAAGGCATAGTCCTTGGCCATAAGATTTCCAAGAATGGGATTGAGGTAGATAGAGCAAAAGTTGATGTTATTGCCAAATTACCTCATCCTACTACCGTCAAAGGTATTAGGAGTTTTCTAGGTCATGCCGGTTTTATCAAGATTCATACAAGATTTCTCTAAAATCGCCCGGCCTATGACCCATCTTCTCGAAAAAGATGCTCCTTTTATCTTTTCTCCCGAGTGCATCGAAGCTTTTGAAACACTAAAGAAAAAGCTTACGGAAGCACCCATTCTAGTTGCCCCCGACCGGGATTTACCCTTCGAGCTCATGTGCGATGCAAGTGATTTTGCTATCGGTGCAGTCTTGGGGCAACGCAAAACCAAGCATTTTCAGCCGATCCACTACGCAAGTAAAACTATGACTAAAGCTCAAACCCATTACACCACTACAGAAAAAGAATTATTAGCCGTGGTGTATGCGTTTGAGAAGTTTCGGCCATACCTTATCTTGACCGAATGCGTGGTGTATACGGATCACTCGGCTCTCAAATATCTCTTTGCAAAACAAGATGCAAAGCCGAGATTGCTCCGTTGGGTTCTCCTCCTACAAGAATTTGATATCATTATACGTGATAAAAAGGAGCCGAGAACCCGGCTGCTGATCATCTGTCTCCGATTAGAGAACCCTCACCAAGATGTTTTCGAGAGAAAGGAAATAAATGAAACATTTCCTCTCGAAACACTCAATGTGGTTTCTTTTCGTGGAGACTTTTCTACCCCATGGTTTGCTGACTTTGCAAATTACCATGCGGGTAACTTTGTGTTGAAAGGGATGTCGTCCCAACAGAAAAACAAATTCTTTAAAGATGTGAAACATTACTTCTGGGACGACCCCTACTTGTTCAAAATTTGTGCGGATCAAGTCATCCGACGATGTGTGTATGGTCAGGAAGCCAATGACATTCTCAAGGCTTGCCATTCTGACCTACTGGGGACATCATAGCCCCAACTACACCGCCAAGAAGGTGTTTGATTCCGGATTCTATTGGCCCACGATTTACAAGGATGCCCTTGAATTTGTCAAAACCTGCGGACGCTTATCAACGTCCACGGAATATCTCACAAAGAAATGAAATGCCGCAAAACGCCATTCAAGTGTGTGAGATTTTTGACATCCGGGGCATTGACTTTATGGGGCCATTTCCTTCTTCTCGCGGAAATAAGTACATACTCGTGGCCGTTGACTACTTGTCAAAATGGGTGGAAGCTAAAGCTTTACCTACCAACGATGCCCGAGTTGTTGTGAAATTCTTGAAATCTCTTTTTGCTAGGTTTGGAACTCCACGAGCCATAATCAGTGATCGTGGTACGCATTTTTGCAATGACCAGTTTGATAGAGTCATGCAAAAGTATGGTGTAACTCACCGTCTCTATCGCTGGCACCACCCCCAAACAAGTGGGCAAGTGGAAGTTTCCAACCGGGGATAAAGAATTCTTGAGAGGACAGTTGGTGAAAACCGTGCCTCTTGGTCGGATAAGCTTGATGACGCACTCTAGGCCTTCCGTACAGCTTACAAAACACCCATCGGGTGCACTCCATACAAGCTGGTGTACGGGAAGGCATGTCATCTGCCGGTTGAGCTTGAGCACAAGGCATACTCGGCCTTGAAGCATGCTAATTTCGATATTCAGACAGCTGGTGATCATCGAAAAGTTCAAATGAATGAATTAAATGAACTCCGTGATCAAGCTTACGAGAACTCTTTGATATATAAGCAAATGACAAAGAAGATTCATGACTCAAAAATCAAAAACCGTGTTTTTAACGTCGGTGATAGAGTCCTTCTTTTCAACTCAAGATTAAAGATTTTCTCGAAAATTAAAATCCCGGGTCCTGGACCATTTACCATCACTAAAGTCTTTCCGTATGGAACCATTGAGTTATCTCAACCCGATGGTCCAAACTTTAAAGTGAATGGTCATCGGTTGAAGCATTACTTTGGAGAGGACATTCCCCCTGTGGTTGTCCCGGACTTACAAACTTTCCCCAAGAACCAATGAATGCGGGGATCAAGTCAAGCTAGCGACTCGGTAATCAAAAATAGTAGCATGCCATATGGGTTTTCACCCATATTTCTGACTTCTTTCTATCTTTCTACTACCCTAGTGTGGGGGGGGGGGTTGCCCCACATGTTTTGTATATAAAGTTTCAAAAAAAAAATAATAAAATAAAATAAAAAAAAAATCTTCTTTCTAAATAATGGCCGTAGTATTTCCCTTGTACGTTCTCAGTTTCGGCATAACCGCCGGTACTATGAATATTGAGGGCAATATTCATTTCTAAGTGTGGGGGGAATTCTCACGAATTTTATCATATATTATCCTACCCTATTCCCCGTTTTGGCCAAATTTTTTTGGAGTAAGTGTTTTACACTTACTCATTTGGTTATCAACCGCCATGTCTAATAAAATGAAGGATTGGCTAATCCAGTAGCAAACGGCTCTTGGTAAAGATATCTCAAATCCGTTAACGGCTTGCAATTTGCCCAAAATTGTATGGTATTCGACTCACCATATCCTTAAAAGTGAAGAGTTGGCTAGCCCGCAAGTTTATGGCTTGTGGTAAAGGCAGTGGAAAACCATAATTGGTAATCAACTCACCAAAGATAATATTGATAATTTATCTAAGAGTTGGCTAGTCCAGAGCAAACGGCTTCTGTAAAGACAAATCAAACTGCTGGAAGCTGGTGGTTTGCGCAAAATCACATGGTTATCGGTGTACCATGGTTCTTGCTTGAACTGAAACATTTGGCTACTCAAGAAGTAATGGCTTTTGGTAAAGAGATTCAAAACCATTAAGTTTTTCTCAAAAGATTGCTAGGGACTAGCAATAGTTTAGTGTGGGGATTGATGAGTGTGTAAATACTCATCATTTTTGGTTAAATCTGAACGCAAAATGGTTAAAAATGCTCAGAAACGCATCAAAATACTGAAAATATTCCAAAATTTCATTTTATATGTTTCAGATGAAAATGTTCAAAATCGATGAAAAATGAGCTAAGTTTGCATAATTGGCGCCTCCCCCAAGTTTCAAATTGTCAGAAATAGTCCCTGAGCACATAATTTCAAAAGAAAAATCACCAAAGGTCCTTTTAAAATCATAAGTTGTCAAAATCAGTCCTTTGGTGAAAAATATCAAAAGTTTTGAGAAATTACAAGTTTGGTCCTCCAAGTTTAAAAATTGGCAAAAATGGCCCTTGAAAAATTGGAAAATGTCAGCTTTGGTCCTTGTACTATTAAAACTTGTCATTTTCAGCCCTTGGAACAACTTTACAGATTTGGCAGCCTAGGTCCCTGAATTTTCAGAATTTACACATAGGTCCTTGTCTTACTAAACCTTTAAACCCCTTTTGGACCTGTCAATACCACTTGTGACCCTGCCATTCCATTTGGACCCCTACCTTTTTGAACCCCATCCTTTTTTAATACATAACCCACCGACAAACGCCCCTTCGTCCTCTTTTTCCCTCCTTTTTCTGCAAAACCAGCCACCAACACAACACCACCTCTAACTTCACACTTTGTCCCCCTACTCCATGTTTTGTTCCCTCCTCACCTAATGACCAAATGCATTAAATGCACCCCTTTTCCTCGTCTAAGTTATCAAAACCAGTTTTGGCGCCAAAATGCATCCAATGGCCCAGATCATTCCAACTCATCCAAAGGTCCTGATTATTGATGGGATTTGTTCAGAAAGGTGAGAGAAGATGTTTTGTGTATAAAGGGAAGAAGAAGAAGCAAGAAAAAGAGAGCACTTAGTTTTAGTTTTAAAATGTATTTCGTTTTTAAATGTCTTAAGTCTTAAATGAATTCCTAGTTGTAATTTCAGTTTGGTTGTATCAAATTAGAGTATTTAAATGTATTGCAACTCCTTTTAAGTCTCAATTCAAGTTAATGTTACAATTTCATATTTTTGAGCACTGTTGAGATTTTCAGCCCAAATCTTATATACAAACTCTAAGCAACTTTTAATTTCTCACTCAAGCAAGCTTCTACAAGCTTATTAAAGCTTTCTGTAAGCTCACATTTTAGTTTTAAGCTATTTTGGAATCTGATCAACAAAAGTCAAAATGGGGCAAAAATGATGCAGAAATGGTAATGGGTGATGCAAACATGGAAATGGGTTAATTCTGAGTTCAATGGGTTGGTTTTGATAGGCTAGTAGTTCTGGTTTCAATGTTTCAAGCCATAGTGGCTAGGGACCATTTGTAAGTGATTTTCAGCATTTCATAGCATAATCTGTTTTTGTTGTTACAAGTAGTTAAAACCTGTTAATTAAGGTGTAATTAGGTTAAGTAAACTTAGTTTAATCAATTACATAAGCTAGTTTAACAGTTAGGTCAGTTTTATTGCAAATCAATGATTTAAGGTGTGTTTGGATTTACTGTCAAAACTGCCCCAAAGGTTTATGCAAGAGTTAGAACTTGTTGTGTTATGTTTGTTTAGCTCAAATATACTCATATCAAGAATATTTTGTGCGCTAACTCTCAAAGTCAACATTATACTTAATCTGTCTCACCTGCCTTAATCTGTATGATTTTGGATTAGCAAAAACTTATTTTGTGTTTAAAAGTCTTAGACATTTCTTGCATAGTGCTTGTGCCATCATAATACTTCATAATCACCATAAAATTGGTTTCAAATTTCATTTTGATCAAAGTTTCTTAACTACCTTCAAAAGTCAAAATTGAAAAAAGTGGTTTTCATCCAACTGGAAGGATTTTTCATGGCTTCATTTTTGAGCCATATTTAGTGAAACTTGGCATTTTAAAAACTTCAACTTGTCTCCTTTCTTATCAGCATTTTTGTGAAATTTTACAATTTTTATATAAGCCGCAACAAATGCTTTCTCTTTAGGTCTAATATGCCCTGTTCACAGAAACTCAGCTTATGCTGAGTTTTCTCAGTTTTGTGCAAGGCCTGCACAGGGCTCAACCTAGCTCACCTTGGTCTGGTCTTTGGTTCATAAACTCTTGACCAGATCTAGTTTAGGTTTCTATATTTGGTTTTTGGTTTCTAGCTTATTTGAGTGCTTATTCTTGGGCTTAAAGTAGACCCCTAAACCTGTTTTTAGCATTTCACTCAAAACATCAAATCTGTGCTATTTTGCAAATCAGAGGTTAAAACCAGTTAAGATCAGTTGCATTTAAGTACTTATAGTATATTAGAACTTCAGAAACAGTTGGTGCTTATTGGTTTTCATTTGGCTTATTTCAAGTGCTTATTTATAAGCACTTGCCTAGCAGTTTCATTTTCTTGTACACAACCTACTGTTTTTCCATTTTTCCTAGATTCAGTACATTATTTTAAGCTTGTCTTGAATTTTTCAGATTTTTCTAGGTCAGGTTGGTATTTTTCTTAATTTAAATTAGTTTTTAAGCATTTTTAATTAGCATTTAATACAAATAGTTCAGAAAAGTTTTTAATTCATAGAAAATAGAAAAGTAATCAGAAAAATATAAAAGTAGTTTTGAAAATTCTCTTTTGATATTTTAGATTTTTCCAAGTCATAATTTTATTTTTCTAGCTTTATTTCCTATTTTCTTGTATTTTAGGCTAATATTAAATAGTTAAAAATAGTTTTTAGTTAATAATAATTAGAATAATAGTTGTAAAAATAATTTTCTTTTTCTAAAAAATTTCTTTTATCATTAGGTTTGTAAAAATATCTTTTTCATATTTTTAGGATTAATACTGCTTCAGCCATATTTTCATTTGTACGTTACGTAATTTTTAATTCAAGTTTTATAAAAACATAAATCAAAAACATCATTTTGCAAATAGTGATAGCGTTTATTTAATATTTTTTATCTTTTTAATTTCCTTTAATTTGCATTTAAGCCTCTGTAATTTGTTTGATTTTTCTTTAGTTATAATAATCCCAAATCCTTTTTTCTGTTCAAATTTCTCGATCACTATACGTTTGGTGATCCATCGCACAGCTCATGGGACATAACGACCCGGGGAAACACTATACTCCCCAGATCTTCATTGCATTTGTGCTTAAGCCGTTTTAAGTTTCTTACAGTTGGCCATTCACAAGTGGTCAGCTTGCATGAGAAAACTTGACGGTTTTGCACGGATCAACTCTCGACTTCAGGTTGCTAACCCATCCTCAGTCCGACATATCAAAAACCAAAACCAACTAATAACCTAATCTAGACTCCCCAATGATCCTCACATCACTCCCCAACTCTCTATCAAGACTCAAAAAGAAAAATAACAAGTAATCTCAGATCGATTCGTGTTTTGTAATCTTCTATAGATTATTTCACATGAATCATTATCATCATCGATCTAAACTGTGCTTATTATACGAAGTTAAAGACATGAGGTTAACAAGTATGTTCCATCATATCTTTGATTCGTTTCATTGATTAAACCAAAAACGAAATCACAACAACAACCTACCCGAGACCCGTGCAAGGATCTTGTAGCTAACCTCTTGTGTTCTTCGTGGGTTCTTGATGTTTATGTTGTATGTATGAGAAGTCTTAGTGATTCATTTTCCTTGGTGATGTGATAATATCTGAGATGAAGTGATGATTTGAGGGTGAAAGAGGAGATACGTTTCTTTTTACCATATCTGCTTTGGGAGAAAATATGATAAGGAGGAGGTGTATATTTGTGAATGGGATTTTAGGTTTAGGTCATATTGTCTTCCAGTATTATATATCCGGTTAAGCTATGAAGATTGGATCGGGCCATTATTTTGTTTCCGGGCTTTGGCATGTGTTTGCTATGGCTGGACTAGTAATTTGGGCTTTGGCTTTTTTGTTTACTCGAAGATGATCTGATTAAGTATTGATATGGCTTTGGTGTATTTAAGTAAAATCCGAAATTTTATTAAAACTTGTTGTTTTAATAAATTTTGGACTAATATTGGTATAATTGGTCATAAATTTTACGGAGGGATACATTATTCACGGCTTGAGCGAAGATGTGAAAAAAATGGCTACGGAAATTTTGTACGGTATTATTGATGCGAAATTGAAGTGACGTTTCAAGGATGTACTTATTTATCTTTGAGATAAGTCGATGGTCTCAAGATAACTTGTCCAAGTAACATTATGAAATTTGACAACTGGTTATAACGGTAAGGAGTTACGTTGTAGTGCTCACAGTGTGTAACCATCAATTTAAGGAGTTACGTTGTTGTGCTCGTGTCACACGCAGCTTGTGGATTGTTCAAAAATTTAGAACAAGCAGTAAGTCACAAAGTTGGAATGGTTACTTCTTTTTCAAGTTAGTCGTATCGGGCTATCTCCATATGTGGTCATTACATTTAGCCGGTGAATTCAAAGGAGGTTTGATAAAAGGTTGGTTAGAGAAAATTATTGAGAGTATTTCTGCGACATATTCTCACATAATTTTGATCAAGCTATGATGTTAATATTGCATCAAGAAGGTAATACGACATGTACTCAACATTATGATGATTCCGATAGCTCGCAACCATCAGGAGGGAGAAGTTGGTATTTCATCTTCCGTGTTTGGATTACGAAGGGATTTTTGCTTAAGACTGAAGAAGGAGAAGTAGTGTGGTGTACATCGGGGTTTTTTACCAACTTGGATGTTCCCAGAACGACAACCATTGTGCTTCAAGAGTTTACTTTCTCCGCTGCGTGTCTGAAGATTAAAGACGTATTGGAAGAGAGTTGTCGGTTCAGGAGGGAGCAGAAAAGGAAAAAAAGGCTCACTAGTTAGGAGGGAGTAATAACCTAACTAGACCGCTACAGCTTGAAGTTCGAGCTACAAGAATTTGTGCCGCTGCCAAAGATAAAATGCCGAGGTTATCGGAAGGGAGAACTTCAAGTTTGCCTCAGATCTAGACTACGAGACTCTGCTTCAAGAAAGTCAACATTGTTCATTACTATTGTAATTTACTTTGTTTTGTATTTATAAGTCTCATTGTAACCATTCACGTGTGACGCTATCTTGGAGGGAGATTGTTAGCCTCGCTTTTTTAAAGATAACGTCACTTACGTGAATTGGACTAGATGCGTAGTATACTTTGCGTTTAAGGACTTGTATCGTTTATGTGGCAAAGTTAGAGCCTATAAATACCCCTCATGACTCTCCATGAGGGGTAAGGTGAAGCATGTGGTTAGTGTGTGTTTGTTCTTATCAATAAAAGTTATCCTTATATTCTCCTCCCTCTCTCTAGTTTCTCTCTCTAAAAGGATGAAGATCTTCATCTTCTTCCACCAACCTAGACCTCCAAACCATATAAATCTTTATAATTTTCTGTCCTAACATATTTTAGTTAAAAACTATTTTTTTATTTTTTAAATAGATGTAAAATGCTAAAAATTATGAAAACTATTGAGAAAATTACAAAACTATTTTTCAAAAATCTTAACTAACTAAACATAATTTTCAAAACTAAATTTGAATTTTTCTGACTTTTTCTCTATTTTATATGAATTTAAATCTATTTAAAACTAATTAAATGGCTAAAAATTACTATTTAAACTAGGAAAAATATGGAAAAATATTTTTTATGTCTTTTTGATTTTTCTAAATCTAATAAAATTATTTTTATATTTTTCTGAACCTTTTTTGATTTATTTGTATTAAAATCTATTTAAAAAGTACTAAAAATTGTTTTAATTGGAGAAAAATAGTAAACTGCAACAGAAAATTATGAAAAATTCATGAAAAGTTCTAAAAAACTTAAAGATACTTCTAAATGCAGATTAAGCTACTTGCTTTGAAACTGAAATGGATAAGCTAATGCAAAATAAGCTACAAACTAATCTAGGCTACCAGAAGCTACAAGAAGCTAAGTTGAGCTTAATCTTACTTAAATCTTCCTACTGCAACTATTTTTGACCAATTAAGCTCAGCTTACAAGCAATTAAGCAATTATAATCTAAAACCAGCAATAAGCTTAAACAGCTCTACACCACTAACTTCCAGCCTATCAAACAGCTTGAAAACAAGCCTAAAATGAAATCCAACAATTGGGACCTCAAGCACACCTAGCTAAGAGCTTTTAAACCAAAATTCAGCTATTGAGAAGATAATGAACTCTCTAGAAGCTCATGAACAAGCTGTAACAGCAACAAAAAATGGTGCACAATGCAGTTTTAGTAAGACAGACCAAGTTTAAGCACAGATTAAGCTGTTTAGAAAATTTAGTAAAAATAATCCAAAATTACTTTTACAAACACCACCAACCAGAAATATTAAATCCAAAATTTCACTTCAATTGGGTTTAAACTGAGGATTTTAAAAATGTATAAAATACAGCTCTCTGAAAAACTTAATGAACATTTTGAATTTTTGACAGAAATGAGTTTTGACTTTAATGAACTTTGAATCAATTAGACTGACTAACAATGATGTTTTAAGATGAAATAGAACTAATTAACACTATATTAACCAAATTTAAGCCTAAATGCAAGTTATACTAAGCTAAAACTAATGAATAAGCTAATTAAGGACAATTGAAACTGACTTTGACTTTTTAATGAACTAAGGTGCAATATTATGATCTATACTACCTATATGGACCTAAATAACTCTAATGCAACAGCAAGCTACCACAATCCTAACCTCTTACTCAGATTCAAATTATAATCCAAACACCCCTTTCCTAATCTGTTTTGCAAATTATAACATCAAATCACAGCACTAAACTATAACTAACCTTAATTCAAGTATTAATGAATATAATATACTAAAGTGATGCAAATGTGACAGCAGACACTCACTCAAACCTTGATTATCAAATGATGCAGATGATGACAGATTAAGACAGTTAAATATGCAGATAGTGGAATTGAACTAAAATCTAATTAGATCTAATGCAATAAGCTAGAAACCAACACAAATAATCTAATCTAACAATTCAAATCTAGTTCTAACAGATCCAAGCTATTCAAACAATAATCTGCAAATTAAGAGGAAATTAGAACAAGTACTTATCAGACACCTCAGCTGAACAGAGGTTCCAATTAAATGGCAGCTACAAGCTCTAGCTTATTCAAAGAATAAGCTAGTAAAAGTCTATCTAGCCCCTTCCATTGCAGGCTACTTCCTTAAGCTTTCCACTATTCAATGCTAAGGTAATTTAGAACTGATTTGTACTGAATTTAAATGCAGAACTAAGTAGAGACTTAGGTAAGCACTCAATAAGCTAAAGGTGAGCATATTAGAGCTTATGTAAACAGAAACACAAGCTGATTGCAGCTTAACAACAGATTCAACTATTTTTTTATTTTTCAACTATTTTCTCAATTTTTTTGTGATTTTTGTTTTTAGGAGCTAATAAGCCGAAAATGAAGATGAATTAAGCTAAAATACTCAAATTAAGTCATAATAAGCTAATGGAAACAATAAAACAGTAATTGAAATTAGATAAGAATTTAGACTAAAACGTACTTTTATTAATGAAAACACTGAATACAAATTGAAATTGAAATACAGAAATTAACAAAAACATTAAAACAATAATAAGGTAACAATTTTCTACTCAAAATTCTACACCTTTTACAACTGTCAGATCAAGGGTTTATATAGGTGAGCTCCAAGCCTTGAGAAGGATCTAGAAGAGGAACTTGTGCTTTCTCTGAGTGTGTTTCAACCATCAAATGAATTCCCACATCATTCCATCAATATTAGCCCTTGATTTGATAACTTCACGTCCCATCAACCAATGATAGCTCACCTTGGCACATGGATTGCCAAGGTGGCATTCCTTTTGTCAGGTATGTCAGAGAATGTATGAAAATACCCTTTAATTGCGTTAATTTTGGTCAATTGGGATATGGGTAGATTAGGGTTCTTATGCTGGGAATATTGGGGGTTTTATCTTGGCGGGTAAATATTTGGGGTATTTTATTATTTACGTTTGACTTGTTGACTAGGGGTAATAAGGGGTTAATTGACCGGGTAAAGTTTGACCTTGGATTTGGTCGGGTTTAATAATTGCAAAAGGGCTTGGGCTGATGGGTATTTGGGCTTGGATAGATAAAAGGATAAATGGGCTTGGTGTTTGGATTGAAATTACACATAAGGACCATTCATGTAATTTGTGAAATTCCAAGGACCATTGATGCCATTTTTGAGAAGTATTTCCAAGGGTAACTCTTGTCATTTCCAAATAATCCTAGGACCAATGTTGCTAATTTTGGAACTCCAGGGGTAAATTTTAAGAATCTTTGAAACTTGAAGGACTGATTTTGCCAATTCTTTAAAGTTGATCCAATCTTTCAGAAATCATTCTTTAAGCATCAAAAACTTCAAATTCACTCAATTCTGATTTCCCGGCTTCAACTTTTGCACTCTTTTCCTTCTCGTGCTCGGGTTTTTGTCTGATTTGTCTTTCTTTTGTGTGTTTTGCCATATTCGTACCTGCACATGCATAAACTCAAGAAACCAACAAATATTAGACATAAACGGATCTTTCTTGGTTATTTTGAGTCTATTTTGGTAAAGAAATGGTATGTGTTTTTGCACATGCCAAACACCCCCAAAATATCGCAACTGAACTATAGCATCACTAGGGTGCTACTTCATAATACAAAGTACAAGGTATAGAAAACGACCTCTAAATGAGACGTTTTGAAAAGTTACCATTAGATTAATGAAATTAGAGTTACAACATGAGTTCCAAGGTACAATACATAAGTGTTTTTAAAACATATCGAATGGTAATAATAAAAGCATAAGTCTTCAAAATATGCTCAGCGACTCTATGCTCCATGCAACGGCTATCACCTTTCAGAACTAAGATAAACATGCTAAAGTGTCAACACAATGGTTGGTGAGTTCATAGAGTTTGTTTAACATGTAAAGCTTTTAAAGAAATTTGACACAGAAAAGGCATTGTAAATCCACTCAGTTCCAAGATCTACCTATACAAAACTTGCAACCTGTGTGTTCACAACCCACTGCCAAAATATAGTTTGCACAATACACCAGATTATATTCACCCAAGGTCATGAATATGGTACACAAGGGCGGGGGCAACTTCCCAAATAGTACCATATTACTCCCAAGGTCATGAATCTGGTACACATGGGCGAGGGCATATACCCCGACTTATAGTACTATCAATATCTCTCCGACAGTATAGAGTATTGTGTAGGTATGTAAATATCAATCATGTATTTAAATTAAGCGAGTAAAGTATTTCCAAGAATGTATAACGAAATCATGTATAACGCAATCAAGTATAATGTAATCATGTATAAATGCAATCAAGTATACTGCAATCAAATGCAATCAAGTATAAATGTTTTGATTATTTGTAAAAGTAAAAGCAAGTAGTTGAGAATATATCTCCCTCAAAGAGTTTATAAAGTAATTAAACGAGTAAAAGTGGGGCTACAAACTCACCGTGAGTTATGATATCAAATATATAGCAAGAAAGATGGATATGCCGTGAGCACTTCTACGAGCAACCTAGAATATGGTATGTGTTAGTGTATGGAATAATGATGCAAAAGTGTAGTGTTGATCCTAATTGAGCAAACGATCCATATAGAAACTGACTTAACAATGACTTATTATATATTACGCAAAATTTAATATTTAACCTTAAAAAGAAGAACAGTAATAAACACTAAACACGTTAATATTATTATTAATACGGATACTCTAACCAGTATTAGGGTTTTATAACCTTGAAGTGTATCGACCTTAGATATAGCAAAACACACGTATATCTAATCTAACCTAGGACCTCCTTTTATAGGCTAAGGAGTCCTTTACAATATACAATACGTATTCTACAAGATAGATATCCTTTCCATACTTATCTAATACAAAACATTAAACCGACTTACTAACTAGCAGTGGTTACAATTATACTATCGGTGGTTTCACACTTCTACTAGCCGTGGTTTAACTCTGCAGTGGTTATCATTGAACTATCTGTGGTTTCCATTGAACTATTCGTGGTTTCCACACTTAGTGTAATTCTTCTCAGTGGAACCTAAAACCCAAAAATCCTCCCCTAAACTTGATACATTCAAACAAAATTTTCAAGTTTCCTTTAAGCTCAAATCATCTGACTTGGAGAATGTATCCAGACACTTAACAGTTTTAAGAATTTGCTCATACTTTAACAACAAACTGTAAGCTTGATCATCATAGGGCATCAGCATCTTTAAACCACCAGGCTTGACCCTGAGTAATAACTCCTGGATATTTATTCAACGGAGGATAATCACCTTCTACAAGCATATGAATAATATCTCCAGAAATAGTTAACACATGAACTCCACAAAACTGGTACAAAAACCATCTTGTAACATTGCCATGGTAGAGTCCTTTCTATTCAGGTTCATCATGAGTTGGTTCAAACAAGATCTTCAGATTATGATACACCATTCCCTCATGAAGATCATCTGGACATACAGCACCAAACTTATCCTTGTAAAGCTTCCAAAGGTTCATCAAATCATCTCTATCTAGATATTGAAGCATTTGAGAAAAAAATTCAAATTCAGAGACTTCATTATTGGCTCTTTGAATTTTCCAACATCCTTCACTTCCATTAAGCTCAAATGTATATGAAATAATTTGTTGATCAGCTGCACTAGGTACTGTATCATCCTCTCCTGACTCTTTCTCAATATTCCCTTTCAATTTCTTAGATCCAGATATCTCCTGATCCTCAGATTTTCTCTTCTGTCTGCTTTTAATCCATTCTTCTTCTTTTTCTGAATTCATTGGATTGAAGTCATCATTTCTCCTCATACATCTCAAATAAATTTCTTCAATTCCTTCATATGAACAATTCCTTAAATTTTCACTAATATGCATACCCATGTTCTTGATAATCTTCATCATAACATTTCTCATTTCACTCTTGGTAGGAGGTTTTCTTCTTTTAACTTGATTTTTCTCCTGCCTTATCTTTCTTGACCATTCACTCAACACTTTACACCTTTCATCAATAGATAAATGTGCATATTCTTGTGTAGTATACTCATCCTTTATCCCATCACAAGCTTGAAGATAAGATTGTCTATCATTACATTCTGCTAACCATTTCTGAGTAGCTTCTTCCTCTTCTTGCTTTTCTTTCTCTACAGTTGCTTCTTCTTCAGCTTGCAATCTTCTTGTAAACTCTTCATCATAAGCAATATGTTCTTGTTTATTTTTAAATTTCAACACAGGCTCAATAAGACCCTTTCCCTTTCCAATGTCTGGTAAAATCTCCTTGGTCTTCAAAGGCTCACCAATAGTCAAACTTATACTTAAAGGTTTAGGTGTTTTGATAGGTGCAGACACTTTACTTAAGTTTACCAAGGTACCAGCAACCTCCTTCTCTACTTCTTTAGTTATGGGTGGATATTGATTAGTGGTTGTGACTATTGTGGATGTGGTAACTACAGCTATGGGTGTGTTTAAGGTAGCAGTGGTTACCTCAGATCAAGTTGCAGCAGTGGTTAAGGTTAAACTAGCCATGGTTGCAGCAACACTAGCAGTGGTTGTGTCCTGGACCACCTCCTTCTCCTTGTCTTCTGCTACACTCTTCATAGTTTCAAGTATTGCTTCATTTCCATCTTTATCAGACACCACATAAGCACCTCCTTGATCTCCACTATCCACATCCTCATCCATATTCACAACCTCCCCTTGATCTATGCTTTTCATCCTCCCCTGTTTGGATACGTTCTCCAAATCAAGATCCTTTGAAGAGTGCACCTTCTTTCTTAGCTTTCTCACCTTCCTTACAGCAGCCATCCCTGGTCTCCTAATCTTTTCCAAAACAAACACCTTATGCTGTAATCTTCTTATGTGTTTTCCTTGAGAAATAACAAGATTTTGTAGACCAGTTATTGTTTCCTCCATCTTGGTACATCTAGCCGTCAATTCCCTTAAATGTTCAAGAACATCCTCCCCACTTCAACCTGTGTTAACTGGTCCGAGAGGTGGTTCATTGGAAAAGTCATCATGTACCTGAGTAGGATCCGTCAATTCAATAGTATGTTCCAAACTATCCTCATCACTTCGAGCTGTGTTAACTGCTCCGAGAGGTGAATCCTTGGATAAAGAAAACATAGTATCAGACCTAGTCTGGTCACATATGCACCCTATATTAGCCAGTTGGCTAGGGATTCCTCCACTTGTGTTGAGTTCAAGAGAACTCTCCACATAAGGAGTTGTCAGTGGTTGGGTCTTAACAATGGTTTCACTGCCCTGTTCAGCACCAAGGCTTGAATAAGTAGTGAAAGCCCTTCCACTCATGTCACCTCCACTACTAGTGACAGCCTCATGAACTACACCACTAGCACCAGCCTGAGCTAGCATGGTGCCCTTCTTCCTTCTCCTAATACACAAAATCCTAGTGGGTTCAGAGGTTGAAGGTTGAGTATCAGCAGTGGGTTCAATGTGGGTAGCAGTGGATTCAGTTGGGATAGCAGGGGGTTCAATTATGGTTGCAGGGGGTTCAGATGTGGTTGCAGGGGGTTTATCAGCAGTTTTTTTTTGAATGTGTGGTTTAGGAACAGCATCAGGCTCTGGTGTATCTGGCAAGGAGATCATATTAGGAAAGAGAGGTGTGACTCTACTAGAGAATTTGGGATTCTTATGTCTCATATGTGCAAACACTTTTGGTAGCATAAAGTGAACCTCATAAGTTCTGGTATGTTCAATAGGCTCTTCAATTTGACTATCTACAAGCAACTGAACAAACATAGGATACAAGTAAAACTTCCCCTTCTCCCTAACATTCTTCAAAAAGGCTTCAAATAACATCCTAGACCAATTAAACACTCTCCCGTTAGCAAGACAAATAATTACAGTGGCGGTTTTAGATGGAAATTCATCAATGGATGTTATCTTATTGCTCACACACATCAACAAAATATGAATTAGGAACTTCCACTGTCGTGAAAACATACCTTTATGGAATTTGATTTTTCCTTCCTTCCTTTCATATGCTAACCTCCCTAATCCTTCAAAAATATCAGCCTCAGAAAGATTAACCACCCCATTAGTGTCCTCAAACTTCAATACATCTCTTATAACATCCTCAGTAACCAGAAGCTCATTCTCATCTACAACTGTCCTAAAAACCTCTAATCCATCTCTTTCTTGAATCGCAGCATTATTCCAAAATTGATGAACATATGATTTTAGAATGGTTGGTGCAACTGTTAAAGCATAGTGAATGGAACTGTGGTTAAGGAAATCAATAATTTCATGAAAACCTTCAGATTGACGATTCTTGATTAGGTATGCTACTAGGTTATGGGTTTTCAAATACAGAGTCAGCATTGTGTTTGGGGAATAAAGATGAAGTGAAAAATGGTAAGGGTTTGTGATTAGCGCCAATTTGGAAGTGATTTGAAGATCAATTAAATGATCTGGCAGTGATTTGGGGAAATAAATACGGTTTCTTCAAAGTTACAAACAGGCCCCTCAAGTATCCATTTGCAGCAATACAATGTCCGTGCGTTGAAAATAACTAGCAGTGGTTTGAAATGCTCTAGCAGTGGATACATCAATCACTTTTCCAATCTTTGACCAATAATACATCAACCAAATCCAAGCAAAAATTAAGAGAATCAGCCCAAAGTATGAAGGATTCCAAAAGATTTTCTAATTGTTTTTTTTTAAATACTAACTCAGTAACAGCTCCTAAAAGCTCCAAATTATACAAATATCCTTCATACCTGCACATCAAACACAAACAAAACACTAGAAAGATGGTTAAGATTAGTAGTGGTTAGAATAAAACAAGGAGTGGGTTCATAAATTCTATTAGCAGTGGTTAGCAAAACTACTAAATCCCCAGTCAAAATAGTGAACTCCTTAGTCACTGAATCATCTACCAAAGTCAAAAGACTTTATTTACTCCTCAACCACTCACACCTTCCCCATATTAATTTCCTGATTTCCTCTTAACTTTATTTAAGAATCTATAACTCACAAACCACAAATATATCACACACCCCAAAAAGTTTCTCTCTCAAAAAATCTTTCAAAATACTTTGCACCAAAAATCACCATGAGTCATTCAAACCCAATCAATCTCTCAACTGATAGCTCTTCCTCTGACAGTGTTTGGGAAGAGTTTGTTAGGAATAACCCAGGTAGGGTTGAAGAAGAGGTTTCATCAAAGAAAAGAACTCACTCAGGTGCTACTAAAGGTGGTTGGAACAATTATTTTCCACCAATGAACACAGCTCTCTCAAACCCTTCAGCTGCTGGACCTTCTGCAATCCAACCAAGACCTCAAGATGCTATCATCAAAGAATCCAGCTCAGACCTAAGTTCCATGCCAAGTTATGTGTCTCCATATGAAGGTACAGATGATGAAACTTCTTCAAGAGTCCTTGTCGTGCCTCCCCTTGCTGCAATAATCCCACCAGAAGAACTTCAAGCACCACCTTCTCAAGCATTGTTGACAGCACCACCACTAGAGGGTCCTTAATCATCATCACCACCCATTGGAGGAAGGGTGATTGAGCTGGCATGCCCCAAAGTGTGGAAGGAGATCAGTGGTCGTAGGGCCCAGAAAGTGATGCCTGAGTGGGCCTTGGCTAAGAAGCCTTAGCTGGTAGGGGGTAAGTTGTGAAGCTGGTGTCATATTAGGTTGTGTTAGGAATTGGTCTTGTGAAATAGTCCTTTGGTTGTATGATCCCATGGTTGTAATCCCTGCATCCTTGTATGCAGTTTATGAATGAAAATAATTCCATGGTTGTCTTTTGAAGTACATTGCAACATTCTAATAGTGATTTGATTCTATTTCTCTGCAAAATAGTTAGTGGGAACACAAAGAAACAAGCAATGGTTTGAACATAACTAACAGTGGTTAGAACAAAAGTAGCAATACTAAGATCAACTAATAACAGTACATGATTTTTACAAACTTTTACAAAAGAAATTTGAGATTTAGAGATTAATCATTCCAATACTAACTAGAAGGTACTGAAACCTCCCCACATCAAAAGCTTTAGTGAGAAGATCAGCAACATTGAAATCAATATGGATTTTGACCATTTGAATCAACCTTTTCTCATTACAATCTCTAATAAAATGATGCCTTATCTCAATATGTTTAGTTCTGGAATGTAAAACAGGATTTTTAATGATGCATATTGTACTGTTATTGTCAATATAAATCTTAGTATGGATGAAATTGTACCCAAAGTCCAACAATTGATTCTGAATCCAAAGCACTTGTCCATAGCAACTAGCAGCAGCCACATACTCAGCTTCAGTTGTAGAATTGGCCACGATTATTTGCTTTTTACACTACTATGAAATTAGTCTGCTTCCCAAAAACTGACATCCTCTAGTTGTAGACTTCCTATCCAAACTAGCACCAGCATAATCACTGTCTGTGTAGGCCACCAAATCAAAATCTGAATCCTTAGAATACCATAGGCCCAATTTAGGATGACCTTTAAGGTATCTAAAAATTCTCTTAACAGCATTCATGTGTGTTGTGTAGGTGTGACTTGAAACCTTGCACACATACATACTGAGAACATTATATCTGGCCTAGATGCAGTGAGATACACCAAAGATCCAATCATGGACCTATACAACTTCAAATCAACTTTGGGACTTCCATCATCTGGTAGCAGTGGTTTCTGAGTCTCCATTGGTGTACTAGCACTCTTTACATCCTAAAACCCAAACTTCTTCAAAACATCTGCTACATATTTATCTTGACTAATGAAAATACCATCAGTCCTTTGTTGAACCTGTAGCCCCAAAAATAAAGTGAGTTCACCCATAGAACTCATCTGAAACTTATCATGCATAAGTTTCTCAAAATCTTTGCATAGCTTCTTATTGGTTGAGCCAAAGATGATGTCATCAACATAAACCTGAACTAGCAATATATCATCCTTGAGCTTCCTTATGAACAAATTTTTATCAATCAGTCCCCTCTTGAAACCATTGTCCATCAAATAAGTAGAAAGGCACTCATACCAGGCCCTGGGAACTTGATGCAAACCATACATATCGTTTTCACCATGTAGACCTTATCAAGATGATTAGGATCCTCAAAACCAGGAGGTTGACAAACATAGACCTCCTCATCAATAGTACCATACAGAAAGGCACTTTTAACATCCATTTGAGACACAACAAAGTTTTTGAAAGAAGCATATGCCAAAAACAATCTTATAGCTTCAATTCTAGCAACTGGGGCAAAAACTTCATCATAATCCAAGCCTTCAGTTTGTGTGTATCCTTGAGAAACCAACCTTGATTTATTCCTAACCACTATACCTCTTTCATCCCTCTAATTTTTGAACACCAATCTAGTTCCAATAGCCATTTTTCCATTTGGAAGGTCAACCAATGTCCACACCTCTTGAAGCTTAAACTGTAGTAGCTCCTCTTGCATTGATTCAACCCATCCTTCTTCTGTCAAAGCTTCTTCAACTCTCTTGGGCTCCTTCTGAGACAGAAAGCAAGCAAACAGACAATTTTGTAGATCTTTATGACTATTTCTTTTGTGAAGTGACCTTGCAAAGAAACCTTGTTCAGGAAAGGTTTTTGTGTTCTGAACGTTGCTTCTTGTTTGAACTGGTGTGTTCAAATTTCAAAGTATTTGTTCCTTGGGATGATTCTTATGTACCCTTATGGCAGTGGTTGGACTTTCATGGATGACAGTTTCCAAATTAGTAAAATCAGCATTGTTGAAGAAGTCATCCATGTTTTCATCTTCAGTGGGAGTATCCATTTCTTCCAAAGCAGGTATATCATGATCAGTTGGATACCCATCATCATCAATAATTGGCTTAGCAATGGGTCCAAAGAAAGTACTCCCATCTAAGTTAGCAGTAGGGGGTACAAATGAACTATCAATGGTAGAAGATGACTTAGTCGTGCTTTCATTTGGCTTAGCCGTGCTTTCATTTAGCTTAGCCGTGCTTTCATTTGGCTTAGCCGTGCTTTCAGAATGTTTTCTCTTCTTTTCAATTTCTTCTACCGACACTGAGTCATCATTCAATGACTCTTCCTTATCTTGATGATGATCGACATTTTCTCCAGAATCCAATACATCATCATCATTGGAACTCTTTTATCAATGATTGGTGAGACAGATCCGGCTTTCCACTTTTCAAGCAAATATAATTCCTTTGGAGAATCAGCATCCTTAGAATGTGCTTCTCTTTCAAAATCCTCTTGAGTACCTGCATCAGTGTTAGTGGATATACCTGCAATGATACGCTGATAATTCATGGATTTGGTTAGCATATCAATATTAAACAGCCATTCAGGTCCCTTTGTCTCAACACTAGGAGTCTCCTCATTAAACTTAGCATGTAAGTTTTCTTCAACAATCCTAGTCCTCCTATTGTATACTCTAAAGGCTTTGCTATTGGAAGAATAGCCAAGAAAGTATCCATCATCTGCTTTTTCTTGAAACTTGCCTAGGTGATCTAAGGTATTCAAGATAGTAACAGGACACCCAAAAGGTTTTAGGAAAGCTATCATAGGTTTCCTATCATGTAATAGCTCATAGGGGGTCTTGTGTATGAGGCTTGACTACCTTGCTTCTATTCTGCACATAACATGCAGTGCCTACAGCTTCAGCCCAAAAGGTAGTTGGTAACTTAGATTATGACAACATTGTTCTAGCAGCCTCAATTAGTGTTCTATTTTTCTTTTCGCTACACCATTCTTTGTGGTGTCCTAGCAACACTAAATTGTCTTTCTATACCCTTAGCCACACAAAAATGATTCATAACATCATTTTTAAACTCAGTTCCATTATCACATCTGATTACTTTGACCTTATGGTTTACTTGAGTTTCTATCCTAGTAATGAAACTTTTGAGGATTTCACTAGTTTCACTCTTGGAACCTAAAAGGTATACCCAAGAAAATCTACTATAATCATCAGTGATAACTAGGCAATACTGCTTATGATTCAAACTTTTAACAAAGGTAGGGCCAAATAAGTACATATGAAGCATAAACAGTGTTGTGTAATGGTGTTAACAGTTTTGGTCTTACAAGAAGCTCTATGTTGTTTCCCTTTTTGACAAGCCACACAAAGTTCCTTACACTCAAAAACCTTAGAAGGTAACCCTCTCACTAAGTTTCCTATTACCAGTTTATTAATTTTTTTGAAATTCAGGTGACCTAGCCTTCTATGCCATAATTTTGACTCATCAACTGATGCCTTAGCAAACAAACAAGTTAAGGACCTATTAGGAATTACATCTTTCATGTTAAAACAATATATATTCTCTTTCCTAGGTACCCTTAACTGCACAAATTTCTTATCAGGCATTTTAAAATCAGGTGACAACACCACACACTCAGTTTCCCCAAAAAGCACCCAGTTTTTCTTATCACACATTTGAGAAACACTGAATAGATTGTACTTGAGTCCTTGTACCAAATAAACCTTCTCAAAGTCCAGCTTTCCAGTTCTAATAGTTCCTCTGCCAATTATCTTTCCTCCTTTTGGATCATTGCCAAATGCCACATGTCCTCCATCAAAAGCTTCAAAATCTTCAAGTTGCTCCCATCCCATGTCATGTGCCTAGAGCAACCACTATCAAAAATTCCTTTGTCCTTTAGCTCATCTTGTAAATTGCCTTGCACATGAGATTAAACAAGTTAGTTCCTTTTGTGTACCCAAGTCAATACTGACTTGGATCTGCCCTGTGCATCAACATAATCAAATTTCTTTAGGTCCATTGATGAACAACTAGCATGATGTAAAACCTTGGTATTAGGCTTCCATTGCCAGCTAGCTGAGGCCTTAACAGCATAAAAATGGTTTCCAACCACTGTGTCAGTTCTCACCTTTGGAATTTTTAAAATATCTTCTTTATCAGTGGTGATAGTCTACTTAGCAGCAGAAAGATTTTGCTTAGCAGTGTTTACATTTTGCTTATCAGTGGTTGGAACCCATTTGGGTGCAGTAGTGATTATTGATTTTGAAGAACCATTTTTCATTAGCACTGCTCTAGGAACTATATTTTTGTTAGGATGAGGGATTGTATTCTTTAAAAAGTTTTGATGATTCACCCTCCTCCAATGATTCCAAACCTGTGGTTGGTTTTTATGACAATTTCTCTGTAGATGCTCAAAACTACCACATTTAAAACAAGCCTTCTTGACACATTAAAACTCATCTCCTAATCTATTTGAAATTAGGCCATTAAAGTTTCTTTGATTACCTCTAGGTATGTATCTTTTCATCTGTTCCCTAGGTATCTCTTTGTAGTCTATAATTTTCCTAGAAATTGGTGCTCCAAATCTAGGCATAAGGTTGGCTAATTTAGAATCAACACACTTAACATTTTCTATCTTCTCAGACTGTGTTGATTCAGATCTATCTTCCTCAGAATCTGATTCCCAATCTTCAATAGTGGGAGCATCAGATGGCTTATCAGAACCTATCTTACGTGATTCAGACTTACTTATTTTTCCTACAGGTTTATTGAAACTGAATTCACTACTAAATGACAGTTCTTTAGTTGGTGGTTCATGTTTCATAAGAGAGGGTGGTCGCATATTGTTGTAACCTAGGCCTGTACCATCTTTGAACATTTTTTGTCCAATTGGCTTATTTACTAAATCAGAAGCATATTGTGTTGCTGCTACCCTAACAATATGTTTCTCTTTTTCTTGTAAGGCCTCTTGTTTTACACTCTCTGCTTCTTCTAGTTTCTGTTTAAGCACTTTAATTTCTCTCTCCTTAAGATCAATTTCACCACTTAGTATGTTAATCTTATCTACATACTCAAACTCACATTTGATACATAATTTAAGTTTCTCTTCAACACACTCAAGTCCAAAGTTGTATCCTAAGTTATCTAGTGAATGTCTTTCTACCTCTTTTCTTAGACTCTCATTAATAGCTTTTAGTGATTCTAAGTTATCTTGACATGATTTAAATGAACAAGTAGAATTGTTAGAATCATTGGATACCTTAGAATCTGAACCAGATGATGATGCATAGGCCATAAGGGCAAAGTTATGCTCTTTTGAAGCTTCACTAGCCAAAAAAGCAGCATTGGGACCTTCTTCAATTTGATCACTCCAATCATAATCAGCAAGTCCATCTTGAGCAACCAAAGCAGAAGAAGAAACTGGTTCTTCAGTGATCTTCTTGTAACCTTCACCAATCCTCTTGGGAGCTCTACATTCTCTAGCAAAGTGTCCCTTCTTCTTGCAGTTGAAACACTCCATCTTGCTCTTGTCAAACCCAGCTCTCCTTTAACCATCATACTTAACTTGCACCTTTTGTTCTCCTCAAAAACTTTCTTGCTTGCAGAGTTAACATTGCCATCTGCCATTGAAGATTGTTCTCTTCAAGTTCATCAGGATCAATTTGATCCAGATCTTGATTTAACACATTGACACTAGTTGTTAAATCAGCCAGAAAAGCACAAATGGCCCCATCACTAACATTATCACTAACAGTGGTATTGTTAGCAATGGCAGTGGTTATACCATAAGCAACCATGGATACATCCTAAGAACTTTTGTGGTTTGTGGAAACAAAAGCAATGTTTTGAGTAGTTGAAGATGCACCAGCAATGTTGTTTTCAGACTCATAAACCTTCAAGTTGTTGTAGAGATTGTCCAAAGTCATCTTCTCAAAGTCATCCTTGTTTCTCCACACAACAGTATGCACAGCCCACTCAGGTGATAAACTACTAATGAACTTCAAATTGATATCCTCTTGAGCAACTTTGTAGTCCACCAACTTCAGATGACTGATTAGCTTTTGTAGTATGTTGTAGGTGCCATCAAGACTTTCTCCACTTAATGCAGTAAAGTTTTCAATCTGATGCTTGAGCATATTCTTCCTAGATTTTCTAGTAGCTTCATTACCAGCAAACCTTGTTTCAATGGCATCCATTAACTCATTTGTAGTTTCATATTGTTCAAAATCCAAAGCATACTCATTAGGTATTCCCATACTGAGAATACTATGAGCTTTGATCTCTAATTTTCTCTGAGCCTTATCAGATTCACTCTTAATAGCAACTGGTTTTCAATCAGGACCCAAAGTTGGTAGCTTATCACCCTGCTCTACAACATCCTAGATGTTGTAATCAATCATGCGAATGTATTGCCTCATTCGCATCCTCCACACTTGATATTCACCCTGCTTCAGCATAAGAACCTTTGATGCAGTAACCATATGGGTTTCGTTAGACATCTTAACTTCTCTAGAATAACTGTTGACTAGACTTCTTCTTGATCACAGTTGAGCAAACGATCCTTATAGAAACTGACTTAACAATGACTTATTAAATATTACGTGGGATTTAATATTTAACCTTTAAAAGAAGAACAGTAATAAACACTAAACACCTCAATATTATTATTAATACGAATACTCTAACCAGTATTAGGGTTTTACAACCTTGAAGTGTATCGACCTTAGATATAGCAAAACACACGTATATCTGATCTAACCTAGGACCTCCTTTTATAGGCTAAGGAGTCCTTTACAATATACAATACGTATTCTACAAGATAAATATCCTTTCCATACTTACCTAATACAAAACATTAAACCGACTTACTAATTAGCCGTGGTTACAATTATACAATCCATGGTTTCACACTTCTACCAGCCGTGGTTTAACTCTGCAGTGGTTATCATTGAACTATCCGTGGTTTCCATTGAACTAGCCGTGGTTTCCACACTTAGTGTAATTCTTCTCAGTGGAACCTAAAACCCAACATGTAGCAAGCCTATATACGTCCTTATATTGATCATGATTTAGTACTTGGTAGTTGTGTATGTCGTTAATAGAAATGGTCTAGCTGTGAAAACATGTTTAGTTTATGTTGTTCCCTATTCACTATCGTATAAAAACAATTTAAGCACTGAAACAAACAAATAGTGAATCAATGACTAAAATGATGTAAGTAAAAACACACTGATAAATTTTCAACTTAATATTCTTTATTTGAAATCAATCAAAAAGAATACATTACCCAAGTACTTGCGGAACAATACTTAGGATTGAAATGACAAAGTGTTGTAACTCCTCACGAAGCTCGGGCTAAGTCTGAGCACAACTACAATGGAACCACTGAGCTATCTCAGGGACAGAGTTGTATTTAGAGGAGTGAAAGATGGCTTGTGTGTGTGTGTGTATGTTTTACAATTCACAAGCTTAAATCTTTCACTCCATCTCTAATGCTATTTATACAAGTATGAGTTTTAACTCTATCCTAAGTGACAAACTGAAAGTTTACAAAAGACAAAATACTGATGTATTTTGTCTCTGTTTACAAAGACTATATTGGGTAAGTGACAAGGCTTCTTTCATCTAGTCAGTGATGACACTCAGCCTGATAATTAGCCATTCAGGGAAAGTTGACTTTGGCTGATAAGGACTTTGTTTTATCTGTTCAAACTTATCCCGCCTTGTCCCGGTCTTTCTTCAGTCTTTATTGCCTTCAGTCTTGAACTTTAGTTTGTCTTCAGTGAAAGTGGTTGGTGAGGAGTTTCGGGATTCAGTGAGTTATTGTCATCACTCATTGAATCCACCATCTTCTTCTTGACTCATCTTCACCCCTTAAGTTCCGCCTTCTGAGTGGAGACTTCATCTTTGTCTTCTTGAGTATCCGAAGATAACTCATGAGACTATGCGCTCGATGACTTATCAGTGTTTAAGGGACAACACTTAGGGTATTTTCTATTCAAATCCTAGACTTAAGGGTTTGGGTTTTCTTGAACCAACAGTCTCCCCCTATTTGGATATACAAATAGCCTAAGTGTTTGATCAGTATAAGTGAGCAAATGGCTTCTTCTTACACTGAATGTACTAATGAACATAATAAGGAACACTGAATATTTTAACAAGACATACATCGTTTATTGATCACATTACATAGTTCCTATCACTAGAACAAAAGATGAAACAAAAAATGTCACTCAATGTGAATTCCCAGTGCTTTAAGCTTTGGTTTCTTCTTGAGGAGTGTTTCTTTATCAGGGTGCTCTCTTATCTTAGAATTCAGGTCATTGCAGAACCTGACGTTTCCTGGGGTTTGGATCTGAGAGGCCACTAGTAGATAACTTGCCATTGTAGGCACTCCTGCAAGGTCAATGTCACTCCATCTCTGGAATGTTGGGTTTCCATAGACATATATAAAGAAGAGTCCTCTTTCAGGCTCTTCAATGCAAAGACAGTTAACAAACTTTACTCCCTCTGGTAGCTCCCTTTTGTAGTCTAGGCCAGGGACTTTGATTTCAGGCTCAGATTCAACCCTTTTTCTTTTGCCTTAGGCTGGCTGAGACTGAGATCCTTGTGGTGCAGTTAGAGCTGGCTAAATTCCAAGTTGTGCTGGTGCTTCCCTCAATCTTTCATACCTTTTGCTCAGGGATTTCATCAGCTCCTTGACCACTGCATTCTGCTTCTTGGAAATGATTGGACCAAGCTCATCGAGTTTAGTGATCCCAAAGTCAGTGAATTTCATGGGATCATGAACCTCGAAATGTCTTTAATCATCCCCCCTGTAGACATTCATTGCTAGTGGTTTGGATTTGGGGATGATTTTTACATCTGTGATCTTCTTAGGCAGCCTTCTACTTGTCATTGACCAATTGTAGTGGTTAATTCTTTCTGCCGATGGCCTGACTTTCTGTTTCTTTATCCAACTTCTTTCTCATTGCGACCATTTGAGCAGCCTGAGCATCCTTGAACTTTTGACCAGCCTGACCCTTTTGGAGCTTTTTAGGATCAATTCCAATATTTTTAGCTTCCTCAGCAAAAACTTGTACCAGTGCTTCTTTGTTCTTTCTTTCTTCCTCAACTAGTTTCTTTCTCCTTTCTTCCTTTGCAAGATAGCCACTTAGCTGTTGTGGAGTAATCAGATACTGAGTGTTGCCGATGACATAAGGAATCTTCTCAGGCTCAGGTGTTTGCATTATGGCTTTTCCTGTATCCTAGCCTGAAGAAGATGATGCTACCAAAGGTGGTGTTGTTGTCATGATGGGTGTTGCAACTGTCATTGTCATAATAGTTGTTGTTGTTGTTGGGACTGATGATATGGGTGTTGCTGAGACCGGTTGAGCTGGCTCCCCCTCAGTGTGAGAGGGAGTCTCTTCAGTGGCTTTGTATAACAACCGTCTTAGCTCAGATTAGTGACCGGTAGTATTTTATAACATTTCTTTACTCAACCTTTGCTTGTAAGCTAGTTTTGCGTTAGCGGGTCACTTTCATACCTTGTGTTTACTTTCCTTAGACACCCTCGTGTTATAAACGTACCCTCGACCTACAATTTTATTTAACGTTAACTAAATAAATGATATTCTCAAACTATTTTAAAATAGTTAGTGTCACCCACACTTAAAACTTAGTTCATTTTAATGTTAAAAAGTCTTTTTATGTATAACCCGGTATTTGCACTTACATGTTTATTTATTTACGTTTTAAACTTAAGGCATTTTGTGCGACTAACGTCACTAAAGATGGTTCTTATGTTAAAAAAAAAATTAAGACACGTTAACACCTAAATGCTTACCACCTCATGAATTCAATTTTGTAGTTTCAACCTGTAACTTCCAAGTGTACTCTAACAAAATCATATCCGTTTAACACGTGTGATAACTAAAGTCCATCTCTAAAATATCTTAAAACCATGTTTATATCATAGTTTCTAAAAAAAAAACAAAACAAAAGGCTTTTATAATATTTTGAATCAATCGCAAGGCTGCTCCATTACTTGACGGCTATATCGAATACGTAATATCGACTTTTCATCATTACTTGTTTTTGCCATATTCTTATAACAGTTTCCTCGTAACACTAGATTTAGTTATTTTCTTTGAGAATCTCCTTATAAAAAGAATAAGAATATGTCTAGTAATATTATATGCATGTAATGTTACTACATGAAACGAAATTTAGGAAGTAACAAATGGGTCTTTATTGCACTAGAATCGTTTTACTATCAAAATGGTTGCTACATAATTGGATAAAGTACCTACGTTTTATGAATAAACTATGACATAGTTACATCTGTCATGTTATAAGCTTATGAGGCCACTGTGATTCCCCAAAATATTTGTATATGCTCGTCTAATTTTTTTATATATAACCAATACATCTATTATTTTATAATCAATAATTTTGGGATTATGACATGCTTTGTCAATGTTTTAGATAACTAATTTGAAATCGTAATGCATATTTTTAAGCTTAAATAATATTATGTGTTAGAAAATTATAAATAAGCATATGTTATTAGTAAAATATATACATATAAATAAAAATAAAAACAAAATAAAAATAAAATAAATGATCCAAAGATTAAACTGAAGATCATAATGCTAGTTAATAAGTATATAAGTCTGAATTTATATGACTACCAGTTGAGATTATTTTTTGGATTTTTGGTAAGTAATGTTTATGTGGTGAGTCTAAATGGGTGACTAGTTAGTTATTGTCTTTTGTCCGAGCATATCATTTAAATTTTTATGTATTTTTACTTGCCATAGGTCGCGTCTAGGGAGATCTACGTTCGAGGGTTGCTTTTAAGATATTTCTTGTGCTCGCTCTTGTACTCACGCTTTACTTGTTAAGGTGAGTTTCACAGCCCCATTTTACTGTTTTACTCTTTTGGTGTGAAAAGCATGCTATGATTACTTAAAACTAAATTGGTTGTGCATTCATGAAATTATGGATTTAATGAACTGATTCAATTTACTGAGCTATGCTCTGCTGTACTGCGCAAACTGATATGTATGCCTATGTTTGGCTTTGTGGCCACTGTAAAAGTCCCCTGGTACTACACTATTTATTAACTCCCTCCTACTATACGGGACGAGCCGTTGATGTCTATGGATAGCGCTATTTAGGGGTAGAGCTATCCCCTCACCTTACTCACCGGAGTGCATAGAATCACCTTCTCATGCTGGGTTAGAGCATGTTGCACGTAGGGGCAAGTTCGGCTGAATCGGCTTAAGTAGTGGAACCTTTATGCCATGAACACGCTGCATACATAATGGACCCTTTGAAACCTTGACAACCAATGATTTTTCCTGTTTTGGAAACTATTGGTGTACTAAACCTGTGAACTCACCAACTATGGCCATAGTTGACCTGTTTTTATCATGCTTTTCAGGTGACCAGAAGTAAGTGGTGAATTTTCGGATGCATTTCATGGGCACTCTTTCACTTATGTTATGTTATCTTTTGCAAATGTTTAAAAATAGATTTTATCGTTGGGGACTTGTGTTAAATGTTTTATGACTTATCTTTTGAAGCGATGTAAAAACTTGTTGTAAAATATAATGTTTTCCTTTAAATATTGTATGGTGTTACCTATAACTTATGCAATGTACTACCTACTGTTGCACCTCGTGTTTCCGCTGCGGCGAGGTGTGACAGAAGTGGTATCAGAGCCAAGGTTATAGAGAACGCCGGTTTTTCCGAACAAAAACCCCAACTATAACCAAAATTTTACCTTCTTAAAACACCATGCATTATAATTTCTTTTTAACTAAAGTTAATACTAGTCTGACTAATCCGAGCAGTGCATTATTGTTCTTAAATTATACGTAGCCTGATCACCTATGTTTAATTTGGGAAGGATCATGCAATACTGGGATTAGTACCTTTCAAATATTATTAAACCGATTTTCCACTTGATTCCCCGAAAAGCATAACTATGGCGCATGTGCATTACATATTGTTGACATTCATATTTCCACTATTAGTACTTAAGCATGAATTTATTTCTGACATGTCTCTACTTAAATGTATTACACTATGTTTCTGAGTATAATTTTATTTCGGTCACTTTCCATTCACAGTATGTCGCACTCCTCGTCTCCCCATACCGCTCCACCACTAGTGACTCGGGACACCTTGCTAGTATTTCTAGACACCCCACAATGGACTCTGAGGAGGAGCCCATGGAAGATACCGAGTCTGAGCATGAGGTGAGTAATGAGAGACCCGCTAGTATTCCCAGTCCCACACATGCACCGACATCCATTTTATCTCCTCCAACTACCGATGGCCCAATTAGGAGGCAAACTGCAAGGATGAGTGTCCGGATCCCAGAGAGAATATCGTTAGGGACATTCTCACATCAGAATCTTGTACGGGAAATGGGTCCCCAGTCATCATTACCAGCTAGAGGTGAGTATCACCTTGGTGGGCCATCATCATCATCTGACCCATACGCCGCCGCACAACTGAGTGACAGGTATAGTAGGCAAAATCATATGAGCCACACTGGATACTCTATAGGACCTCGACCAGATGTGGATAGGTTCCCCGGCTTGGTTACTGGAGTTCCAGTGAGTCAAGAGTCAGGGATGACATTGGAAGAGCTTGGAAGGATGCAACAATTAGCTGCAGAGCTTCTAGACTGCAGGATAGGAGTTTAGTATCAGGCACAACTTCTACTTGATTTTTTTGGGATAGTGAGAGAGGTTGACACAGCAGGTAACCAGGGCTTTAGGTACAGCTAATGTGACAACTCGCAATTTCAGGTCATTTCTCAAGTTTCACAAATTCATCATTTATCGTAAACTGGGTTTGCGTGTTCCAAATTCAGCCTTAATGGTTTAGCGGCGAATTCATGATCATATCATCATGAACATTTCATATAGACTAAGTTTAGTCTACATTTCATTAACATCATTTGCATCATGTTAGTTCATTCATGATTTTGCATTTCACCTTAAACGCGTAAATTTCATATTAAATAAACGCTATCGCGTAAATTATTATTTTGAACGTTTAATCCGATACTTCAAAATGATCGATATATTTTTATATTTACATTTAGTTATAAAACTATATTTGAGTTTACCCGTGTTTTAAATTTATTTTGTATATAAATCGTTAAATTTATATTTGTTCGACACTTTTCTTAAAAACTACACGATAATTACTATATCACTCAAATTTTACAAGAAATGTATTTTTACAATTTTTATGACCTCGATATATTTTACTTGGATCCATTAAAATTTATTTGAGCTAAAACTACCTTAGATGCATAATTGTATATAAAAGCTACAAGTTACAACTTATACCTATTCAACTTATACATTTTACCTACACAATTACTTATACAATAATTAAAGAAAAACATATGTTAGACACAATCCCCCAAAACGGCCTATGGGGGGATGTATCTTAAAGTTAGTAGATTTTAGTGTTGAATAAGATATGTACTCAAGCTCTTTCAATTATTTCATTGATCTCATAATTCAAAGTTGATAAAGATTTTTCTTCTCTCTTGGTTTCATCCTCTCAAAACCGGTCACCATTAGGAGTGCAAGGAAACACCAAAAATTTTTACAAGATCAAGTTAAGCACAATCTAGATTACACTCTTATTAGGTTTTGAAATAAAAACCAAGAGTGTTTAGGTTTATCCTTGGTTCTAATCACCTCATCATATCACTTGTCGCGGATAGTTTCCGAGCCTCATTTTCTTGCACTTCATTTTGTTAGCATATCAATCACACCAGGTGAGTTTCATAGCCCCTGCTTTTACTTGTTTTCATAACTGTTTTGGGGGAGATACATGCTCAACTATTTTCAATTACTTTCATAGTACTCTACACATTTAAGGATTACCGTGAGTTCTCATAGCCCCCTCAATTATTTTGTACTATTTTGGGGGAGATACATGCTCAATTATTTTCACAAGTACTTTATATTTTTAAGGATAACTTCTATCATGATCACCATTGTTTCTAAATCAAATGTTATACTATATCAATTGTTCTTGTTTGCGTGCTATAGTTCTCGTCGTATAACGTTCAAATCATTGACTCTTGATACATCGTCGAATAAAGTACTATGTCGATTGACTCGATACATTGAGTTATGCTATTGATTGCTGCGTTATCCGTGTATAATGTTCTATCCCGGTGACTACTGATACATTGAGTCTAGTCCTATTGATTAAGTGCTATTGTTCTACGTCGAGATAGGTACTATTGTGAATTCATTTGACATCATGTGTTGCACATAAACTACATACATTTTGGCAGTGGGTTGTGAACACACAGGTTGCAAGTTTTGTATGGGCGGAACTTGGAACTGAGTGGATTTACAATGCCTTTGCTGCATAAACGATTTTGAAAGGATTTACATTTCAACACAAACTCTATGAACTCACTCAACCTTTGTGTTGACACTTTTTAGCATGTTTTATCTCAGGTATCTAGGGCATTCACTTCATGGCATGCATGTGGACATATCATTGAGTAAGCGGTGTGGCAGCGTTTCACTGGGTTTTACATACTTTAAAACATCGTTTGAATTGTAGCAAACTTATTTCCGCACAAGTTGATTTTCAATTGGGACCTATACTTTGTAAACTCTGATTGTTTTATTAAATCAAACGATGTGTTTTCCAAACGACACTTTAGGTCGTTCAATATATCCTAACTGTGATGCTATGACGATCAATCCCCAGAATTCCATTCATTTGCAAAACAGGTAATTTGGGGTGTGACAGATTGGCATGAGGCTTCGTTATAGAGAACTAGGTTGCATCATTGAACCTAGACTATAACCACATCATCATAGCATCTCATCATATCATTATAAGTGCATACTCATTGTACATGGGTTTTATGACTTAATACAAAACATCATATGAGTCGATTAGTCCAAGCATTGCATAGTTACTCCTAAATTATACATAGCCGGATCACCTATGTCTAATTCAGAAAGAATCATGCAATGAAGGGAGTAGTAGGCTTATATGTTAATAAGCAATCTATGAGAGCCAAATTTTCAAAGACCCGTTACTCAAACCGATTTAGCCTAATCTCATGAAGTGTTCTTGTTTGATGAGTTGTGAGATTAAGTAAAATCGGTTTACCTAAGTCTTTTGAGGGTTTTGCTCGATAATGGGAAAGTTTGCCACATCAAACCTAAACCGGAGAGACCAACCGAACTGAATTCAGTACTAATTCCTTTTTGGATGGGCGAATGTGACAACTCGCAATTTCAGGTCATTTCTCAAGTTTCACAAATTCATCATTTATCGTAAACTGGGTTTGCGTGTTCCAAATTCGCGTAACCTTAATGGTTTAGCGGCGAATTCATGATCATATCATCACGAACATTTCATATAGACTAAGTTTAGTCTACATTTCATTAACATCATTTGCATCATGTTAGTTCATTCATGATTTTGCATTTCACCTTAAACGCGTAAATTTCATATTAAATAAACGCTATCGCGTAAATTATTATTTTGAACGTTTAATCCGATACTTCCAAAAATGATCCCGATATATTTTTATATTTACATTTAGTTATAAAAACTATATTTTGAGTTTACCCAGTGTTTTAAATTTATTTTGTATATAAATCGTTAAATTTATATTGTTACGACACTTTTCTTAAAAACTACACGATAATTATTATATCACTCAAATTTTACAAGAAATGTATTTTACAATTTTTATGACCTCGATATATTTTACTTGGATCCATTAAAATTTATTTGAGCTAAAACTACCTTAGATGCATAATTGTATATAAAAGCTACAAGTTACAACTTATACCTATTCAACTTATACATTTTACCTACACAATTACTTATACAATAATTAAAAAAAAAAAACATATATTAGACACAATCCCCCCAAAACCGGCCTATGGGGGGGGATGTATCTTAAAGTTGGTAGATTTTTAGTGTTGAATAAGATATGTACTCAAGCTCTTTCAATTATTTCATTGATCTCATAATTCAAAGTTGATAAAGATTTTTCTTCTCTCTTGGTTTCATCCTCTCAAAACCGGTCACCATTAGGAGTGCAAGGAAACACCAAAAATTTTTACAAGATCAAGTTAAGCACAATCTAGATTACACTCTTATTAGGTTTTGAAATAAAAACCAAGAGTGTTTAGGTTTATCCTTGGTTCTAATCACCTCATCATATCACTTGTCGCGGATAGTTTCCGAGCCTCATTTTCTTGCACTTCATTTTGTTAGCATATCAATCACACCAGGTGAGTTTCATAGCCCCTGCTTTTACTTGTTTTCATAACTGTTTTGGGGGAGATACATGCTCAACTATTTTCAATTACTTTCATAGTACTCTACACATTTAAGGATTACCGTGAGTTCTCATAGCCCCACTTTCAATTATTTTGTACTATTTTGGGGGAGATACATGCTCAATTATTTTTCACAAGTACTTTATATTTTTAAGGATAACTTCTATCATGATCACCATTGTTTCTAAATCAAATGTTATACTATATCAATTGTTCTTGTTTGCGTGCTATAGTTCTACGTCGTATAACGTTCTAAATCAGTTGACTACTCATACATCGTCGAATAAAGTACTATGTGGGTTGACTACTGATACATTGAGTTAGGTGCTATTGATTATGTGCTATCTACGTCGTATAATGTTCTAAATCAGTTGACTACTGATACATTGAGTCTAGTCCTATTGATTAAGTGCTATTGTTCTCCGTCGAGTTAGGTACTATTGTGAATTCATTTGACATCATGTGTTGTACATAAACTACATACATTTTGGCAGTGGGTTGTGAACACACAGGTTGCAAGTTTTGTATGGGCGGAACTTGGACTGGTGGATTTACTTTGCCATTACGATTTTGAAAGGTTTTTACATTTCAACACAAACTCTATGAACTCACTCAACCTTTGTGTTGACACTTTTTAGCATGTTTTATCTCAGGTATCTAAGGCATTCACTTCATGGCATGCATGTGGACATATCATTGAGTCGCGGTGACGACGCGTTTCACTTGGGTTTTACATACTTTAAAACATCGTTTGAATTGTAGCAAACTTATTTCCGCACAAGTTGATTTTCAATTGGGACCTATACTTTGTAAACTCTGATTGTTTTATTAAATCAAACGATGTGTTTTCCAAACGACACTTTAGGTCGTTCAATATATCTGTAACTGTGATGCTATGACAGTCAATCCCCAGGAATTCCATTCCGCTGCAAAACAGGTAATTTGGGGGTGTGACAGCTAATGAGGCTAGAGAGATTAGCCAGAGGGTTTGGTACTTTTATTTGTCCGCAGTATTCTTGATCTTGGTGTTGGTACTTGCCATGATGGTTGTGTTTCCGGGTTAGCTGTGACTGGGTCGATGTAGTCTTTTGTTTAAACTTATGTACATGTAGATATCCTTGTAAATATTTAGTTGTATGGTTTATTTGTACGTAGACAGTAGGGTTATGTTTGTATCAAAATCTTATATTATAATGTAAGGCTAAATGCCAAATTTGTCAAATGTTAGTAACCAAATTATGTATGAAAAAAAAATGTTTATCATTTTCCTTATATAAATCTTTGTAACGTCTTTATTTGTATGATTTCTATTGTGATAAATTTCAAATTTACATTATATTATGTATACTACTTGAAATTCATTTTGGTCAAAACTTTACTTCAATAAATTTTTGTGATAAATTGTAGAACCATGTCTGGACGAAGGAACACACGCAACACCAACACCAACACCAACAATGAGGATCAGTCTAACAATTTGGAAGGGATAGTAGCCCGACAGCTTAATGCGGCAATACCAGACCTTATCACTCGACTTACTGAATCCCTTAATGCCAATCGTGGGAATCAAGGAGGAAACCCCATAAACAATAACCAAGGATGTACCTACAAGACATTTATGTCTTGCAAGCCCAAGGAATACCATGGCAAGGAAGGTGCTGTTGGACTGTTGTCTTGGATCGAAAGTATGGAGTCTGTGCTCCATATCAGCAAGTGTTCAGGTGATCAAAAGGTGGAGTACGCATCTTGTCTACTCCAAGGTAGGGCTTTGACCTGGTGGAACACTCAAGTGCAAATTCGTGGACGCGAAGCTGCATTTCGATAACTTGGCAAGAGTTCAAGAAATTGCTGCTTGAAGAATATTGTCCTAAAGGTGAGGTGCAGAAGTTGGAGTCAGAATTTTGGAATCATACTATGGTAGGTAGTGATATAGACAAGTATACCACCCGATTCCATGAACTTGCAAGGCTAGTGCCTCACATGGTCACTCCAGAGGACAAGCGTATTAATCGTTATATATGGGGATTGGCTCTTGAGATCCGAGGGATGGTCACTTGAGCAAACCCACTTACTATACAAAGTGCAGTGGTTTTGGCAAATTGCCTAACCAATGATGCGATTAGAGCTGGAGTGTGGAAAAGGGACAATGTTGGGAACAAAAGGAGAGAAGATAATCAATCAAGGAACCGGGGTAGAGTTTACCCGGACAAAATACAGAGGATTACAGGGAATTTTGGGATGGCAGCCCAAGGACCAAATCAGTATGTTGGTCAACTCCCGCAATGCACCAAGTGCCGATTCCATCACACGGGAAATTGCCGGTGTGTAGAAAGTGTAAGCAAGTGGGTCCCTTCGCCGATCATGCAGGTAGGGTTATGAATGATAGACCATGGCTGACTTGCTTTGAGTGTGGAAGTCGAGATCATCTAAGGAGAACATGTCCAAGATTGAATAGAGCCCCGGGCCAAGGAAACCAGAATCGCCCAAATCCAGCATTGGCTAATCAAGGAAGGAATGCCCAAATCCAAATTGGCTATGGAGAAATCCAAACCGGAGGAATAATGACAATCAAGCTCGTGGAAGAGTTTACCTCATGGGTGCCAATGAAGCTCGTCAGGACCCAAACATCGTGACGGGTACTTTTTCTTTAAACAATCATTATGCCACCGTACTATTTGATTATGGCGCTGATTATAGTTTCATTTCCACAGAATTTATGCCCTTAATTAATGCAAAACTTAGTATATTGAACCCTAGTTATGAAATTGAAATAGCAAATGGTCAAAGGGTAAAAGCCAATAGAATTTTTCGTGGGTGCAATTTAGTGTTAGAAGGCCATGCTTTTGCTATTGACTTAATACCTTTTGGTCATGGAAGTTTTGACGTAATCGTGGGAATGAACTGGTTATCAAAGTTTAAAGCCGAAATTGTTTGCCATGAGAAGGTAGTTCGAATACCCTTACCGAGCGGTGAAGTACTAAAGGTTTATGGAGAGCAGCCCGAAGGAAGGTTGAAGCACCTTATGAATATAAAAATAGGTGAACGGAAACTCGAAGACATCCCTGTTGTAAGAAACTTCCTTAAAGTATTTCCTGAAGACCTATCAAGATTACCCCCTCTTCGAGAAGTTGAATTTCACATAGACTTAATCCCTGGAGCAACGCCAGTGGCGAAGTCACCGTACCGTTTGGCACCTACTGAAATGCAAGAGTTGTTCAATCAACTCCAAGAACTCCAAAATAAGGGTTTCATTCAACCTAGTTGTTCACCATGGGGAGCACCCGTGTTATTTGTCAAGAAGAAGGATGGTTCGTTCCGGATGTGTATAGACTACCGCGAGCTGAACAAATTGACCGTTAAGAACCGCTACCCTCTCCCAAGAATTGATGACCTGTTCGATCAATTGCAAGGATCGCGTTACTTTTCCAAGATAGACCTTCGTTCCGGTTACCAATAGTTAAGAGTACACGAAGCCGACTTTCCAAAGACCGCGTTTAGAACTCGATATGGACATTTCGAGTTTACAGTTATGCCTTTCGGTCTAACCAATGCACCTGCGGTCTTCATGGATCTAATGAACCGCGTATACAAACCATACCTAGATAAATTTGTCATTGTGTTTATCGATGACATCTTAATCTATTCGAAGTCAAAAGAAGAACATGCAGTTCATCTTAAGTTAATCTTAGAGTTGCTAGAGAAAGAGAAGTTGTTCGCCAAATTTTCAAAGTGTGAATTTTGGCTGAAAGAAGTAAATTTCCTTGGGCATGTGATTGATAACAATGGAATTCATGTGGACCCTAGTAAGGTTGAAGTGGTAAAGAATTGGAAAGCCCCTAGATCACCGACAGAAATTCGCTCGTTCTTAGGATTGGCAGGTTATTACCGAAGATTCATTGCGAACTTCTCCAGAATTTCCAAGCCTCTCACCTTACTAACTCAAAAACACAAGCAGTTTGATTGGGGAGAAGAACAAGAAGCAGCCTTTCAAATGTTGAAAGATAAATTGTGTAATGCCCCAATTCTAACACTCCCTGATGGACCAGACGACTTTGTGGTTTATTGTGATGCGTCAAACCGAGGCTTTGGATGCGTATTGATGCAAAGGGGTAAGGTGATTGCATCGCATCCCGACTAAAAATCATGAGAAGAATTATACCACCCATGATTTAGAGATTGTTGCTTCTGTATTCGCTCTCAAAACCTGGAGACACTATTTGTATGGGACAAAGAGTGTTATTTACACCGATCATAAAAGTCTTCAACATATTTTTGACAAAGGAGTTGATATGCGGAGGCGTGGATTGAGCTTTTGGTGATTCGACTGCGAGAAGCTATCATCCAGAAAAGCAAACGTGGTAGGCGATGCGTTAAGTAGGAAGGAAAGGGTTAAAAGAAGGCGAGTACGGGCTATGAGTATCTTAATTCATTCGGGTATTAAGGGCAAGATACTAGGAGCTCAGAATGAAGCGTCCAAGAACTTAAATGCACCAGCAGAAATGCTAAGAGGGTTAGACAAACAAATGGAGAGAAAATTTGATGGTGGATTATACTTTTTAGATGAATATGGGTTCGTCAGCAGGCAATGTAAGGACCTGATAATGGATGAAGCTCACACACAATACAAGTACTCTGTTCATCGAGGAGGATAAGATGTACTACGACCTTAGAGATATGTCGGTGGCACGGAATGAAAAAGGACATAGCCATGTATGTTAGCAAGTTAATGCGACTTGCTTTCGAAGGTTAAAATTTGAACACCAAAAACCTAAGTTGATTGAAGCGACACGAGACTCTTGAGTGGAAATGGGAGAGAATAACCATGGATTTCATTACGAAGCGCCTAGAACTAGTAGTGGGCGCCCATGACACAATTTGGGTTATTGGCCAAGATAGATTGACAAAAGTACGCATTTTCTAGCGATTAGTAGGGGACTACAAGATGGGGAAGCTAA
>OU343223.1:166082135-166119568 GCA_910596185.1 Chrysanthemum makinoi
GCATTTGGCCGTTATACAAACAAATCCAACAACCGCATTCATTCTTCATCTAATACAAGGAATCAGGCTGTTGTGAACAATGGACGCGTTGAAGTTCAAAATCGTGCTTATGGTCGTCAGATGGGAGGTGGTCATGGGTTCTATGCTATGGGAAGGAATAATATGGGTGCTCCGCAACAGCAAAGGGCTCAAGTGGTTGAACAGGGAAATGCTCAGAATGGGGTTAATGGTCTTCGATGCTATAACTGTAATGAGAAGGGTCATCGGGCTAATGCATGTCCTAAACCGAGGACAAGAGGCAGTGCTTATTTCAAAGAGGCCTTGCTCTTGGCTCTTAAGGATGAAGTTGGTGGAACTCTTACCAACAAGGAACAGAGCTTTATGGCGGATGCATTCAGATGATGATATGCAGGACTTGCAAGCTAATGCAGCAGTGATGTTGATGGCACAAATGCAAGCACTACACATGAGTGATACAGCCCATGTATGACATGAAGGCTTGTCTCGGTACCTGAACAAACAATTATCATCAATGATCGATATCTCCGCCACTTTCTCTCTCGACAAGGATCGAGTGTTCAACATGAGTCTTCCACATCTCATTCGATGATTATCAAATAGATCCCGTAGTTATATTTGATGATCAAAATGACCTTATGGTTAATATTGATAATCAAGTTGAATATGTGGTTATATTTGAGGATCTAAATAATGATCATGTTGAGACTTACGTTGAACAAAATGAGCCTTTGTCTGACAGAGAAGAGCTCTTGACCTTAATTAAAGACCAACATTCTCGCTTGGAAATTTGCACGAAATTAAAAGAGAAAAATGCACTCATAACCGGGATAATGAATGCTTAATTCGGCAACTCAATTTTTTCAAAACTCCAGAAAACCGTGAAAAGGGTTTTGAAGCCGCTTTTGCCAAATCACACCAAAATGAAAAATATTTGGAACGACAGATTTGTGATCTAGCCGCTTCGAAGAATGCTTTGTTGTATCAAATAGAACAAATGAAACATGAACATAAACAACAACTTAACGCTCTTACTTTGGAAACTCAAAAGGCCAAGGCTAAGTTGTTAACTTGTCAAAAAACAGTTCTCTGAGTACAAAATGCATTCAACGAAACGAATAGATGACTATCTTGAGGAAATTGTCGACTTACAAAACAAAATCAAAGAGTTTAAAACTGTTGTTTATAAACATGGTGAATCAATCACAACGATTCAAAAGTTTTCTTTCAAACCTAATCCAAATGGATATGGACCGAATCTTGCTGATTATAAACCTAAGTTTTCAAACAGAGCATTCAAACCAAATCCTGAAGTTTACAAGAACATAGAATTGATAATTCAATTATGACTGTTGTTGAATATAATCGGATGGAGGAATTAGATGCTAATGACGAGAGTCATCAAAATGGAAAATGTCGTTTACAACAAACCATTTAACTATTCAAAAGCCGTAACTTTTGTTACACAACAAGATACTTCTAACAACCCTTTGGTTATCACACCAGTTTCTGAAGTCAGTCCTCAACCAAAAGGTGCACAAATTAATGGTCCTTTACCTTCACTTAGTGATGTAAAAACTAATGCCGAAAGTTGTCACGTTATCAAATACTTTGACACTTTCTTATCTGACCTCAAAATTTTGGAACGTGAGATTGAATTTCATTCTGAAATAAAAGTTCAACATTTTACCTCGCCAATGGCGCGAGAACATAGAGATATTCTTCAGAAAAGAATTTTACCCCATGTCAAAAATTTGAAAAATTGTGCACTATATTGGGAAAAGGATTTTCACAAGGAATTTGGTCTCATGAAAACAGTTTTCGAGAAAACAGAAACATCGATTTCAAACACTAAACGTAAAAAGAAACTATTGAGAAAAGATGTTGATCGACTCTTGGAAGATGTTATCTGTGCTGATATCCATAATGTTGTGTTATTACATTCTTTGCCATATGCATCTGATGATATCTCTGCTGATTATGTTGATTCTGTTGATAATGGTGTGAATACTGATATGGTGCATCAGATCGAGTCTTTAACAGTTGAAAATAAACGATTGTCAAATGAGCTTTCAAATGCAATACGTCGTCTTAATTGGTGTCAAAAAGATATTCACGATCAACAACTTGCTTTTCAACACAAAATCGCCCGATTGCGTGCAAAACATTCGATCCTAAAATTGAGCAACTGGATGATCAAACGTGTCTTTTAAGTGTCAAATCTCAAAATATGAACAAGAACTTGCAAAAGTTAAAAAGGAATATGGTTTCATATTTGATTTACTCAAACAGACTCGTGATGAAGCATCAAACGAACTTGATCATTATCTTGCACACACTAAAGAAGTCATGAATTTTGCGGAACTCTTCGCTTCGAAAATCAAGAGTTGGTGCACACTATCACTAAGTTAAGGGAAATGTTAGGAAAGTATGAACAAGTTCAGCCTAGCATCATTAAGAGAGTTGCACCTATAACACTTAGCAATCATGTCCCCGAATACCTACTTGACAAAACACAAGTTACTAATGTACTTCCCTCTACTAAAACAGGACTAGTTGCCTCTTTTCCAAACGTCCGCACTTCACAGCCTAGGAGCACTACAAAGAAGAATAGGAAGTTGCGACATAAGAAAAGACAAATAAATAATGTTGAAGTAGAAGAACACCGTAGGACTTTCAACAAGACTCCAGTTGCACCTACTTTAGATATTGCGTCTGGCAAATGTAATGGAAAAAGTGTTGTAACAAATGCTGAACCTTTAAGTTCTTTTGATATTCAGTCTGATGCATCTTGTGTTATTTGTCGTAAAAGTATGCGTTCTGATTGTCATGATAAATGTGTTGCTAAGGCTATCTTGTCTCGTTTACGGAATCCTAAGACCCGGAATACCTCTAGGCCCACTACTGCTTCTAAGTCTGTGCTTGGTAGACCGCCTTCTTTAGATTCTAAGAAACGCATTAATGTCCCTGTAGCCCCAGTATCACCTCCAAGGATTGTTGTACCACCTAGTACATTCACTAAGACTAAAGCTAAGACTAGTTGGAGATGGCATAAATGGATACATAATACACTAGGATTTAAATGGATGCCTAAAGTTATTGATGTGTGTATTTCTACTATAACTGCTTTGGAACCCTCTAACATTTCGGGTTCCACATCTACTTCTATTCCATCTGTGTCGTCGGTGTGTAATGCAGGTGATACAACTCATCCTTTGGATTGTTGATAGCGGATGTTCCCGACACATGACAGGCAATCTTAAACTGTTATCAAACTTTGTTTCAAAGTTCATTGGCACTGCTAGATTCGGGAATGATCACTTCGCAGCTATCATGGGCTACGGAGACTACATCAATGGCAACATCGAAATTAGCAGGGTTTATTATTTGGAAGGCCTCGGTCACAATCTATTCTCAGTTGGTCAATTTTGTGATGGAGACTTGGAAGTAGCTTTCAGGGAGAAAACTTGTTTCATTCGTGATCTTCAAGGAAATCATCTTATGTCTGGCCAACGCTCATCCAGTCTCTACACTATCTCCATGCAAGACATGATCGCTTCATCTCCCATTTGTTTACTCTAAAAGGCTACATCTACAAAATCTTGTGTCACAATTCTCAATTTCCGGTCATTTCTTAAACTCAATATTCATCATATTAGGCATGCATGGTTTTTCATTTCACGGTAAACGCATAATTTCATATTAAATAAACGCTATCGCGTAATTAATTATTTTGAACATTTGACCCGATACTTCCAAAAATTATTCCGATATATTTTATACTCATATTAAGATGATAAAAATATTATTATTAGTTTACCCGGTGTTTTAAATTTATTTTGTATGTAAATCGTTAAATTTATATTATTACGACACTTTTCTTAAAAACTACACGATAATTATTATATCACTCAAATTTTACAAGAAATATATTTTTACAATTTATATGATCTCTATATACTTTACTTTGATCTATTAAAAATTACTTTTAGCTAAAACTACCTTAAATACACTAATGTATATACAATCTTACAAGTTATTATTACCTATACATTTTACTTACACTTTTTACAATTACATACAATATAAAAGAAAAAAAAAAATGTATTTTGGAAAATGTATTCCCCCTTGGCCGACCAAGGGGGATGTTGCATTAATTGAGTTGGTAACTTTTTCTTGCTTGGATTGATTTATACTTCACCATAATTTCATACTTCATTCATTCACAATTATTCATAAGTTAGAAAAGTTCTTCTCTCTTGTTCTTCCTCTCCATGAACCGGCCATACATAGGTTGAAGAAGAGATTTCATCAAAATTTTCAATCCAAGTGTTAAACAATCTAGTTATACTCTTATTAAAGGTTTTGAAATAAAAACCTAGGGTGTTTAGGTTTAAACCTTTGTTCTTATCACCTCATCAAGTAACTTGTAAGCATATTACTTTCATTTTACATCTTTCATTATCATTTCATGTTTATTTCTTCATTCTTGAGCAAAGCATGCAAGACTTATGGAAATTTATACCATTTTTACATTGTTTTTAGAGTTTTATATATATAAGTCATCCTATAATTTATCCCTTGTTATATATTAGTCTTGATGATGTTTAGGAACCCATGACACCCTAAGAAGGTGTATGGTAGGATTAGAATAGCTTCGGAGTTGTTTTGAAGGGATTGGAATAGATTTAGCACGAGAAAAACTCTTTTCGACAAGTCATAAAAAGGGTCTGATCTTATTTTGTAAATCTGGAAAATCCGACAGTAGACACAAATTTTTGGCCTAGATATTTAGAAAATATACTTTAAAACGAAACCGTGGCCGCTTGAACGGATTAAAACGGAGCTATAACGAAGAAGTTATGAATTTTTCAAGTTTGACGACGAAATATATATATCCTGAAAATTTCAGCAAACTGTTTTTGTTTTGTACGAGTCAAAAACGAGTCTTAAGCGTTATAAATTATTTCGACTTATCAAAAATATATTAGTATACTTTGATACGAAGCTACGGACGTATAATACGTAGAAAACGGATTTGTAGAACTTAAACTATACACGCTACACAAAATTGCCGTAACTTTATTATTTAAGAAAAACTATATTATTTCTATTAGACAAGTGTTACGGTAAACAAGTGACCATATTGAAGGCTATTTTTAACGTTGACGTAGAACTTTTTGTAAAGAGATGTCTTCTAATAAAAGTGAGATCACCAAGCATATTTTCCAAAATGACCAACCGTTTGTATAGCGGAGTTGTAATGAATTAACTACGGTTGCTTAAACTTTGCCGAAATTCACCTTTAAACTATATTTTGGACAAAACTACCCTACTTAACCTATATTTTTCTCTATGAACGGGACCCCTAGGCTGAAAACTTAAAAGCTAAAATTTTGAGATAATGATACAAGTTTCCCAAAACCGTTGAGTTCGTTTCCTAACGCCGACGACACCATTTTACGACTAACTTTCCGAGGCCATTTTAGTCACTTTCATGAAATTTCCAACGACATTATTTTACGACGAAAAGTTATAATTTCATAATAAATCATTAATAAACTATTGTAGGATGTCATTTTGACATAAATACTTGCAAAGTAATTTAAGAATGGTCAAGACGTTAAAAGAGTATTTTTCGACAAAGAGTATTATTTCCAAAATTCACAAGTGGTATAAATATCATCCGAATTGCATGCATAACATTACATCATAACTCATTACGTATCATAACATTCACAATAGGTCCCGGTCAGAGGTTGCGCCTCATTTCAGTATTGCCATTATATCATCATAATCATTGCAACAGGTGAGTAATCACACCCCCTTTTTACCGTTTTACTATATTTTGGGGCGAAATGCATGAACCGTTCTTGAGCTAAGTTGTTTACTACTTTTATTAACTAGTTTGACTAGAACTTGTGAACTTGAAACAAATCCTTGAACTTAATTACGAAATTATGACTTGTTAGAACTTATTGAACCGTACATGTTATGACCTTGTCCCAAAGTCTCCCATGTTCGGAGCATCACTATAAAGTCTCCCATGTTCGAAGCATCACTATAAAGTCTCCCGTGTTCGGAGAGTATATCTTTGGGAAGAGGCACCCAATATATCTTTGGGAAGAGGCACCCAATATATCTTTGGGAAGAGGCACCCAATATATCTTTGGGAAGAGGCACCCAACATAACTTTGGGTAGTGGCACCCAAAGATAATTTGGTTTCATCAGGAGCATCCCTGAATTATTATATTCGTGGTACTATATTGTGAACTATTATGACCGCTTATACTTGACTACTTCATACGCTATATTTTGTGCAATGGGTTGTGAATACACAGGTTGCAAGTTTTGTATGGGCGGAACTTGGAACTGAGTGGATTTACAATTCCTTTGCTTTGTGGACTATTTCCGATAACCGAAACCTTGGACTCTTTCATACGAGTTTTCTTATTTTGCTAAACATGTTTACTCACCAACTATTTTCATAGTTGACCCGTTTTTCTCTCATGCATTTCGGGTGATCGTTAGTAAGCTTTTTCTACCATGTCTTGCATAATGAAGTTTTCACTTGTCACTACAAATCGTTATGTAATAGAACGAAATATTTTGGAATCTAAACTTTGTAATATATTTGCCGATGACGGCTAAACTGGTATTGTAATGGTGTACTCTTTCTTTTAAATATTTACGTTGGTATGTTCTATTATCTTGTGCTTATGTTCCCTTCCGTTACACCTCGTGTTTCCGCCTCCGGCGAGGGTGTGACAGATTGGTATCAGAGCCAAAGGTTATAGAGAATGCCGATTTTTCAAAAATAAAAATCACAGCTATAACCGGAAAAAAAAAAAAAAAATTTATTAAACATTGAACATCATCCGAGTCATCTAGTCCTATCGTTGCATCGTTAATCATAAATTATACATAGCCTGATCAACTATGTCTAATTTATGAAGAACCATGCAATGATAAGAAGGGTAAATTTAAATCATGTTTAGTCGAGTCTTTTGAGTCTGGTCACCTGAAGTTGCATTGGTCGGGTGGGTATGCATAGCATGTTTTACGTTCACGTCTACATTACCGTACCTTGTTCATATCTTCTCTTTTCCATCTTTCGACTTGTTAGACATAGCATGTCCCTGATCCTGTCATATTTCGATCACTATAACACATTACCACCGTTCGCACCTCATCCGACTTCGTTCGAATGTCGCTTTACTCAACCCGATGTTTTGGTCCACCGTAGGATCATGGCCGTAAGAAACACACGCCGAGGTAACAACAACGGCAACCCAAACAACAATGACGATCCAAACAACAACGCTGCTGGAATAGCGGATCTACTCACCCAAATTATAACACATCTCGATGCTAGACGAACCAACGCCGGAGAAGGTACTTCAAAAGCTGGTCATGGATGCAGCTACAAAACTTTCATGACATGCAAGCCAATGGAATTTCATGGTACCGAGGGTGCCATTGGACTGCTAACCTGGTTCGAGAATGTTGAGTCGAAACTTAGTATCACGAAATGTACTGAAGGAAACAAGGTTGAGTTCTCTCACGGGTCTACTACAGGGTCGAGCATTGACCGGTGGAACAACCAACTACTGACTAGAGGAAGAGGGCTGCAAATGCGTTATCATGGGAAGCATTTAAGAAACTACTAACCGATGAGTACTGCAGAAAAGATGAAGTGCAGAAGTTGGAAGTGGAATTTTGGAATCACTTGATGGTTGGAGTAGAAGTCGACAAGTACACGATCCGTTTCCATGAGTTAACTAGGATGGTTCCTCACATGGTTTCCACTGTGGAGAAGTTGATCGACCGATATATATGGGGATTGATACCGGAAATTAGGAGGGACGCCACCTCATCAAACCCAACCACTCGCAAGCCGTGGGTATGGCGTATCGCTTAACAAATGATGTGATCAGGTCCGGAGAACTAACAAAAGCAAACGACAATGGACGAAAGCGACAGGAGGATCACCAGGGAAGCCGAGACCGTGGTCACAAGACAAGAGGCAATGAATAACCAAGAACTAAGGAGCGACTACCCAGGAGCGCAAAAGATACGCAGGTCCACATCCTTTGTGCACTCGATGTAACTATCACCACTCGGGAGACTGCCCAAGGTGCGACAAATGTGGACAGACGGGCCACTTCGCGAAAAATTGCTCAAACAGATCGGGAATCAAGGACAGAGAAAAGCATGTTACGAGTGTGGAAGTCTAGATCACCTTCGCAATACCTGCCCAAAGTTGAAAAGAACTCCCAATCAAGGAGGTAATCGTCCAAACCTGGCATTGGCAATAGAAGGCCCACAAGATCAGAACATTGAAGTTCCCCCCGCACGTGGTCGAGCATTCTATCTGGGTACCGAGGAAGCCCGCAACGCTTAACGGGTACATTCTTTCGAACAACTACCTTATTTCTGTACGACATAATTTTGAGTGCATAACTTCCTTCCAATCTTTACCATGTTCACGACATTGATTAATTTGAGACCTATTGATATCGACCTTAGTTGTTATATATATTTTGTTGATTTGATTTGAATTGTGTAAGCAAATCCAAAATCGAGCGAATCTTTCAAAAGACTTCATTCAAAAGACTTGTTTCCTAGCTTGATCTAGTGACAGTTCTTGTTTGATGAGTTGCGAAAGTCGAGCTAAGAAACAAGTTTACTCAAGTCACTATCTAAAGGTCTTTTGAGGGCTACGCTCGATATTGGGTAAGTTTACCCTATCCAATCTAATCACGGGCACGTACTTAGTTGAATGGGGAACCTGTACGCATGGGCATTGATATGATCATTTAGACTGCTCGTACGAGCATGAACTTTTAGAACTCTTGTCGAGGTTCGGACCATAGTATCGTTAATCGAATCACGAGGACGTGATTCCGCTGACATGGGAAGAATGTCACAATTCTCAATTTCCGGTCATTTCTTAAACTCAATATTCATCATATTAGTCATGCATGATTTTTCATTTCACGGTAAACGCATAATTTCATATTAAATAAACGCTATCGCGTAATTAATTATTTTGAACATTTGACCCGATACTTCCAAAAATTATTCCGATATATTTTATACTCATATTAAGATGATAAAAATATTATTATTAGTTTACCCGGTGTTTTAAATTTATTTTGTATGTAAATCGTTAAATTTATATTATTACGACACTTTTCTTAAAAACTACACGATAATTATTATATCACTCAAATTTTACAAGAAATATATTTTTACAATTTATATGATCTCTATATACTTTACTTTGATCTATTAAAAATTACTTTTAGCTAAAACTACCTTAAATACACTAATGTATATACAATCTTACAAGTTATTATTACCTATACATTTTACTTACACTTTTTACAATTACATACAATATAAAAGAAAAAAAAAATGTATTTTGGAAAATGTATTCCCCCTTGGCCGACCAAGGGGGATGTTGCATTAATTGAGTTGGTAACTTTTTCTTGCTTGGATTGATTTATACTTCACCATAATTTCATACTTCATTCATTCACAATTATTCATAAGTTAGTAAAGTTCTTCTCTCTTGTTCTTCCTCTCCATGAACCGGCCATACATAGGTTGAAGAAGAGATTTCATCAAAATTTTCCAATCCAAGTGTTAAACAATCTAGTTATACTCTTATTAAAGGTTTTGAAATAAAAACCTAGGGTGTTTAGGTTTAAACCTTTGTTCTTATCACCTCATCAAGTAACTAGTAAGCATATTATTTTCATTTTACATATTTCATTATCATTTCATGTTTATTTCTTCATTCTTGAGCAAAGCATGCAAGACTTATGGAAATTTATACCATTTTTACATTGTTTTTAGAGTTTTATATATATAAGTCATCCTATAATTTATCCCTTGTTATATATTAGTCTTGATGATGTTTAGGAACCCATGACACCCTAAGAAGGTGTATGGTAGGATTAGAATAGCTTCGGAGTTGTTTTGAAGGGATTGGAATAGATTTAGCACGAGAAAAACTCTTTTCGACAAGTCATAAAAAGGGTCTGATCTTATTTTGTAAATCTGGAAAATCCGACAGTAGACACAAATTTTTGGCCAAGATATTTAGAAAATATACTTTAAAACGAAACCGTGGCCGCTTGAACGGATGAAAACGGAGCTATAACGAAGAAGTTATGAATTTTTCAAGTTTGACGACGAAATATATATATCCTGAAAATTTCAGCAAACTGTTTTTGTTTTGTACGAGTCAAAAACGAGTCTTAAGCGTTATAAATTATTTCGACTTATCAAAAATATATTAGTATACTTTGATACGAAGCTACGGACGTATAATACGTAGAAAACGGATTTGTAGAACTTAAACTATACACGTTTACACAAAATTGCCGTAACTTTATTATTTAAGAAAAACTATATTATTTCTATTAGACAAGTGTTACGGTAAACAAGTGACCATATTGAAGGCTATTTTTAACGTTGACGTAGAACTTTTTGTAAAGAGATGTCTTCTAATAAAAGTGAGATCACCAAGCATATTTTCCAAAATGACCAACCGTTTGTATAGCGGAGTTGTAATGAATTAACTACGGTTGCTTAAACTTTGCCGAAATTCACCTTTAAACTATATTTTGGACAAAACTACCCTACTTAACCTATATTTTTCTCTATGAACGGGACCCCTAGGCTGAAAACTTAAAAGCTAAAATTTTGAGATAATGATACAAGTTTCCCAAAACCGTTGAGTTCGTTTCCTAACGCTCGACGTACACCATTTTACGACTAACTTTCCGAGGCCATTTTAGTCACTTTCATGAAATTTCCAACGACATTATTTTACGACGAAAAGTTATAATTTCATAATAAATCATTAATAAACTATTGTAGGATGTCATTTTGACGTAAATACTTGCAAAGTAATTTAAGAATGGTCAAGACGTTAAAAGAGTATTTTTCGACAAAGAGTATTATTTCCAAAATTCACAAGTGGTATAAATATCATCCGAATTGCATGCATAACATTACATCATAACTCATTACGTATCATAACATTCACAATAGGTCCCGGTCAGAGGTTGCGCCTCATTTCAGTATTGCCATTATATCATCATAATCATTGCAACAGGTGAGTAATCACACCCCCTTTTTACCGTTTTACTATATTTTGGGGCGAAATGCATGAACCGTTCTTGAGCTAAATTGTTTACTACTTTTATTAACTAGTTTGACTAGAACTTGTGAACTTGAAACAAATCCTTGAACTTAATTACGAAATTATGACTTGTTAGAACTTATTGAACCGTACATGTTATGACCTTGTCCCAAAGTCTCCCATGTTCGGAGCATCACTATAAAGTCTCCCATGTTCGGAGCATCACTATAAAGTCTCCCATGTTCGGAGCATCACTATAAAGTCTCCCATGTTCGGAGCATCACTATAAAGTCTCCCATGTTCGAAGCATCACTATAAAGTCTCCCATGTTCGAGAGTATATCTTTGGGAAGAGGCACCCAAGATATCTTTGGGAAGAGGCACCCAAAGATATCTTTGGGAAGAGGCACCCAGGATATCTTTGGGAAGAGGCACCCAACATAACTTTGGGTAGTGGCACCCAAAGATAATTTGGTTTCATCAGGAGCATCCCTGAATTATTATATTCGTGGTACTATATTGTGAACTATTATGACCGCTATACTTGACTACTTCAAACGCTATATTTTGTGCAATGGGTTGTGAATACACAGGTTGCAAGTTTTGTATGGGCGGAACTTGGAACTGAGTGGATTTACAATTCCTTTGCTTTGTGGACTATTTCCGATAACCGAAACCTTGGACTCTTTCATACGAGTTTTCTTATTTTGCTAAACATGTTTACTCACCAACTATTTTCATAGTTGACCCGTTTTTCTCTCATGCATTTCAGGTGATCGTTAGTAAGCTTTTTCTACCAGGTCTTGCATAATGAAGTTTTCACTTGTCACTACAAATCGTTATGTAATAGAACGAAATATTTTGGAATCTAAACTTTGTAATATATTTGCCGATGACGGCTAAACTGGTATTGTAATGGTGTACTCTTTCTTTTAAATATTTACGTTGGTATGTTCTATTATCTTGGGCTTATGTTCCCTTCCGTTACACCTCGTGTTTCCGCCTCCGGCGAGGGTGTGACATCTTGGCTATGGCACCGTCGTCTATCACATCTAAACTTTCAAACCATCACCAATCTTGCACGACACAAACTCGTTGAAGGTCTCCCGCGCTTCCGGTATTCTAAAGATCACCTATGCTCAGCTTGTGAACAAGGGAAAAGCACTCGTGCTCATTTTCCCTCAAAGGTGGAACACATCTCTCAGCATGTGCTTCATCTTCTTCACATGGATTTGTGTGGCCCGATGCGTGTGCATACGATAAATGGCAAACGCTACATTTTGGTAATTGTTGATGACTACTCAAGATGGACTTGGGTTTATTTTCTTCGAAGTAAAGATCAAGCTCCACAGATGATCATCACCTTTCTCACGAAAATTCAAATTCAGCTCCGAACATCGTTAGACAAATTCGAACAGACAAAGGAACTGAATTTGTGAATCAAACTCTTCGGAATATTATGAGAAAGTGGGAATTGAGCATCAAACATCTATTGCCCGCACACCAGAACAAAACGGAGTTGTTGAAAGACGAAACCGTACGTTAGTGGAAGCTTCTAGAACGATGTTAATCAATGCTAAACTTCCAGATTACTTGTGGGCTGAAGCTGTCTCAACTGCATGCTACACTCAGAACCGTTCAATAATTACAAAACGCCACAACAAAACACCATTTGAGCTTCTCCACAATCGTAAACCGAATCTCAAACACTTTCATGTCTTTGGATCTCTTTGCTATCCAAATAATGATCGTGATGACTTTGGAAAGCTCAAGGCTATAGCTGACATTGGAGTCTTTATTGGATATTGTGAGAATTCTAAAGGTTATCGGATCTGGAATCGTCGGACAAAGCAGGTTATGGAAACGATTCATGTTAATTTTGATGAACTCACTGATATGGCTTCTGAGTATAACAGCTTGGGGCCCGGTCACAACCGTTTAAACTTCCCCCAAACCACATCATCAGCTGAAACAAGCCCTCAGCTTACTCGTCAACAAATGGAAAGACTATTTGCTCCTCTGTTCAGTGACGATATTGATGAACGTGCTCCAGGTGTACCCGCTGTTTCCGCTGCTCAACCTGATAATATTCTAATACCTGATACACCTGCTACAACAACTACTATTGAAGATGCACCACCAGTTGACTCTACTACAACAGTTGAACAAACCGCTTCCAAAAATGATGAACCGGCTGATGATGTTCTGAATGAAGTACCCCCACCTGCAGATTTTGATCCAAATGCGTTCTTTAACCAGTTTGCTAATGAAACTGCTGCACCTGATGTCGCGGAATCATTAACAAGCCATTTGAATCATTAACAAGCCATTTGAATCCTCAAAATCTGCACAACGTATACCAACATCAACCCTCTACACATAGATGGACAAAAGACCATCCTCTGGAAAATATTATTGGCAACCCGAATCAACCAGTCGTTACGAGACAACGTCTTCACACAGACGGTGAACATTGCATTTATGCACTCACTGTCTGCCAAACTGAACCCAAAAACATTAAGGATGCAATGACAAAAGATAACTGGATTGAATCCATGCAAGAAGAACTCAAGCAATTAAAACGTCTTGAAGTATGGGAACTGGTTGAAAGACCAACAGGGTCTACGTCATTGGTCTAAAATGGATTTGGAAAACAAATTGATGTGGGAACGTTATCGAAAACAAGTCACGCCTAGTGGCTAAGGGTTATAGACAGGAAGAGGGTATTGACTTTGAAGAATCATTTGCTCCGCTTGCTCGCCTTGAGGTCGTTCGGATATTTCTGGCGTTCGCAGCTCATATGAACATAACGGTCTTTCAGATGGACGTCAAAACCGCTTTTCTGAATGGTCAACTGAAAGAAACAGTTTATGTCACCCCAAAAGGATTCGTAGATCCCGCGCTTCCGAACCATGTCTACAAACTGAACAAAGCTCTGTATGGTCTCAAACAAGCTCCTCGGGCATGGTATGATAAGCTATCATCTTTAATCATTGCCAATAACTTTACCAAAGGTACGGTCGACCCAACTCTTTTCATACAATATCACGGGGAACATATTTTAATTGTTCAAATTTATGTGGATGACATCATTTTTGGGTCAACTCATAAAAAGTACTCAATCGCTTTTGCAAAACTAATGAAGAAACATTTTGAAATGTCCATGATGGGTGAACTTACGTTCTTTCTAGGTGCAGTTCATCAATCACCCCGTGGTATTTTCTTGAGTCAGTCCAAATATTCCCTTGAAATTCTGAACAAATTCGGAATGAGTTCTTGTGATACTTATGCCACACCAATGGCACATACCAAGAAGCTGGACGCTGATTTGCATGGGAAATTGGTTGACCCTACCAAATACCGTAGTATCATTGGGTCTCTCATGTATCTAACAGCCAGCAGACCTGATATTGTCTTTGCCGTTTATCTTTGCTCCCGTTATCAGTCGCGACCAACTGAAACCCACCTCTCAGAGGCTAAACGAATCCTCCGATACATCAAGGGAACCATTAATTTGGGGATCTGGTATTTGAAGGATTCTGGTTTTGAACTAATCGCTTTTTCAAACGCTGACCACACAGGATGCTTAGATTCACGGAAAAGCACTTCAGGAGCTTTACAATTTCTTGGTGATAAACTGGTGTCATGGCAATCGAAGAAGCATGACTGTACATCGCTGTCATCAACCGAAGCAGAATATGTAGCCATGTCGGCATGTTGTGCTCAACTCATTTAGATGAGAACATAACTCAAAGACTATGGTTACGTATTTGACAGAATCCCGATGTACTGTGACAATCGGAGTGCTATTGCGATCTCGTGCAACTCAGTTCAACACTCAAAGTCAAAGCACACCGATCTTCGATATTATAACAACCGTTTTAGCTCAGGTTAGTGACCGATAGTATTTTATAACATCTTTGACTCAAAATATGCTTTTAAGCGAGTTTTGCGTTAGTCGGGTCCTTTTCATATATTGTGTTCTTTATATTTTTGGGCACCCTCATGTTATGAACGTACCATCGACCTATAATTTTTAATTAAAGTTAACTAAGTATCAATGATATGCTCAAAATATTTTAAAATAGTTAGTGTCACCTGCATTTAAAAACTTAGTCCAATTTTATGTGTATATGCCCTTTTGAGATTTGCACCTACGCGTTTGCGTTTTAGACTTAAAATATTTCGTATATACTTTAGCATTCAACCTAATTATGCATAACATAATTTTAGCTTCCTGAGTAAGTAAACGATAGATTTTTATTTGTCACCAATGGACACTAAACTCAACGTACTATATGACACATATCATATTACTATCAAAGTGGCAAGGTAATATTTATAATTTCATGACTACATATTATAATTTTTATTACAGATAAGCATCTAAGTGTCACTATTACCTCAATTAGATGTAAACTAAAAGAACAAAAGAGGACGTTAAATACAGAGAAGATATAACTATACTAGTAAGTGAGTTGTTGAGCAAATTGAATTATAGTGGGCCGTCATATTTTAGCCGAAAATTATAAAGGAATTGGTGTTAGGAAGTGTTAAGTACTTGCGCTAGTTCGAATAATAGAAGGTATAACTCTTCTTTCATAAATTTTAGTGGTACTAGTCATGAATACGTACTTTTATGTCTAATTTGTTTTGTAAATATTAAGTGGCACCCATGTTTTTAGTTGTACATATGATTTTGAAAATATTGAGACTATGTTTTATATATAGTTACAATATTTAAATTATAGTTAGCTTTATACAAAAGAAATATTTTTAGTTATAACAAGTTTTATATACTTACAGTGTTTATTAAAAAAAATGAAATAAAAAAATGAAGACATTTTATAACATACCTTGCGCTTTGTTCGGCACGTGAAATCAACAAAAAGAAATATAGAGTTTCATGCATGAACTAATAGATTATCATGCATGGTGTGGGTTCTGTACGTAAAAAAAAGAAATGTTCATTCATTCATAAATGAATAAAAAATTTTTTGGAATTATAATATTAGTAGTTAACATATAAAGTAACATCTATGTACATGTAAAGTAAATACCACAATGTTTAGATGATACAATAAAGTGACGTGCTATAACGTACCTAAATGGGTGACCTAGCTAGTTGTCGTTCTTTGTCCGAGCATATCATCTAGAGTTTTAAAAGTATTTTTACTTGCCATAGGTCACGTCTAGGAGGCATACGTTCGAGGGTTGCTTAGTGAATACTTGTTGTATCGCTCTTGTACTCGTACTCCCGTCTTACTAGTTAAGGTGAGTTTCACAGCCCCGTTTTACTGTTTTACTCGTTTTGGGGTGAAAAGCATGCTATGATTTCTTAAAACTAAATTGGTTGTGCATTCATGAAATTATGGATTTACTGAACTGATTCAATTTACTGAGCTATGCTCTGCTATACTGTGCAAACTGGTATGTATGCTTATGTTTGGCGCCTATATATATATGTACGACTATAAAAGTCCCCTGGTACTACACTACTTATTAACTCCCTCCCACTGTACGGGACGAGCCGTTGATGTCTATGGATAGCGCTATTTAGGGGTAGAGCCATCCCCTCACTCGACTAACCGGAGTGCATAGTATCAGTTCTCATGCTAGGTTAGAGCATGTTGCACGTAGGGGCAATGTTCGGCTGAATCGGCTTAAGTAGTGGAACCTTTATGCCATGAACGCGCTGCATACATAATGGACCCTTTGAAACTTTGACAACCAATTGATTTTCCTGTTTTGGAAACTACTTGGTGTACTAAACCTGTGAACTCACCAACTATGGCCATAGTTGACCTGTTTTTATCATGCTTTTCAGGTGATCAGAAGTAAGTGGTGAATTTTCGGATGCATTGCATGGGCACTCTTTCACTTATGTTATGTTATCTTTTGCAAATGTTTAAAAACAGATGTTATCGTTGGGAACTTGTGTTAAATGTATTATGACTTATCTTTTGAAACGATGTAAAAACTTATTGTAAAATATAATGTTTTCCTTTAGATCTTGTATGGTGTTACCTATAACTTATGCAATGTACTACCTACTGTTGCACCTCGTGTTTCCGCTGCGGCGAGGTGTGACAGAAGTGGTATCAGAGCCAAGGTTATAGAGAACGCCGGTTTTTCCGAACAAAAACCCCAACTATAACCAAAATTTTACCTTCTTAAAACACCATGCATTATAATTTCGTTTTAACTAAACTTAATACTAGTCTGACTAATCCGAGCAGTGCATTATTATTCCTAAATTATACATAGCCTGATCACCTATGTTTAATTTGGGAAGGATCATGCAATACTGGGATTAGTTACCTTTCAAATATTATTAAATCGATTTTCCACTTGATTCCCTGAAAAGCATAACTATGGCGCATGTGCATTACATATTGTTGACATTCATATTTCCAGTATTAGTACTTAAGCATGAATTTATTTCTGACATGTCTCTGCTTAAATGTATTACACTATGTTTCTGAGTATAATTTTACTTCGGTCACTTTCCATTCAGAGTATGTCGCACTCCTCGTCTCCCCATACCGCTCCCACCACTAGTGAATCAGGACACACTGCTAGTCTTTCTAGACACCCCACAATGGACTCTGAGGAGGAGCCCATGGAAGATACCGAGTCTGAGCATTAGGTGAGTAATGGAGACCCGCTAGTATTCCCAGTCCCACACCTACACCGACCATTTTATCTCCCCCAACCACCGATGGTCCAATTAGGAGGCAAACTGCAAGGATGAGTGTCCGGATCCCAGAGAGAATATCATTAGGGACATCCTCACATCAGAACCTTGTACGGGAAATGGGTCCCCGGCCATCATTATCAGCTAGAGGTGAGTATCACCTTGGTGGGCCATCATCATCATCTGACCTATACGCCGCCGCACAGATGAGTGACATGTATAGTAGGCAGAATCATATGAGCCACACTAGATACCCTATAGGACCTCGACCAGATGTGGATAGGTACCCCGACTTGGTTACTGGAGTTCCAGTGTGTCAAGGGTCAGGGATGACATTGGAAGAGCTTGGGAGGATGCAACAATTGGCTGCAGAGCTTCGAGACTGCAGGATAGGAGTTGAGTATCAGGCACAACTTCTACTTGATTTTTCTGGAATAGCTGAGAGGTTGACACAACAGGTAACCAGGGCTATATGTACAGCTAATGAGGCTAGAGAGATTAGCCAGAGGGTTTGGTACTTTTATTTGTCCATAGTGATATTCTTTCTGATCTTGGTATTGTTTCTCGCCCTAATGGTTGTGTTTCCGTGCTAGCTGTGACTGGGTCGATGTAGTCTTTTGTTTAAACTTATGTACATGTAGATTTCCTTGTAAATGTTTAGTTGTATGGTTTATTTGTACGTAGACGGTAGGGTTATGTTTGTATCAAAATCTTATATTATAATGTAAGGCTAAATGCCTAATTTTGTCAAATGTTAGTAACCAAATCATGTATGAAAGAATGTTTATCATTATCCTTATATAAATCTTTGTAACATCTTTATTTGTATGGTTGTTATTGTGATAAATTTCAATTTACATTATATTATGTATACTACTTGAAATTCATTTTGGTCAAAACTTTACTTATATAAATTTTTTTGATAAAATATAGAACCATGTCTGGACGAAGGAACACACGCAACACCAACACCAACACCAACAATGAGGATCAGTCTAAAAATTTGGAAGGGATAGTAGCCTGATAGCTTAATGGGGCAATACCAGACCTTATCACTCGACTTACTGAATCCCTTAATGCCAACCGCGGGAATCCAGGAGGAAACCCCATAAAAAATAACCAAGGATGTACCTACAAGACATTTATGTCTTGCAAGCCCAAGGAATACCATGGCAAGGAAGGTGATGTTGGACTGTTGTCTTGGATAGAAAGCATGGAGTCTGTGCTCCATATCAGCAAGTGTTCAGGTGATCAAAAGGTGGAGTACGCATCTTGTCTACTCCAAGGTAGGGCTTTGACCTGGTGGAACACTCAAGTGCAAATTCGTGGACGCGAAGCTGCATTTCGACTAACTTGGAATGAGTTCAAGAAATTGCTGCTTGAAGAATATTGTCCTAAAGGTGAGGTGTAGAAGTTGGAGTCAGAATTTTGGAATCATACTATGGTAGGTTGTGATATAGACAAGTACACCACCCGATTCCATGAACTCGCGAGGCTAGTGCCTCACATGGTCACTCCATAGGACATGCGTATTGATCGTTATATATGGGGATTGGCTCCTGAGATCCGATGGATGGTTACTTCAGCAAACCCACTTACTATACAAAGTGCAGTGGTTTTGGAAAATCGCCTAACCAATGATGCGATTAGAGCTGGAGTGTGGAAAAGGGACAATGTTGGGAACAAAAGGAGAGAAGATAATCAATCAAGGAACCGGGGTAGATTTTACCCGGACAAAAGACAGAGGATTACAGGGAATTTTGGGATGGTAGCCCAAGGACCAAATCAGTATGTTGGTCAACTCCGCAATGCACCAAGTGCCGTTTTCATCACACGGGAAATTACCGGGTGTTTAGAAAGTGTAAGCTAGTGGGTCACTTCACCAATCAATGTACAGGTAGGGTTATCAATGATAGACCAGGGTTGACTTGCTTTGAGTGTGGAAGTCGAGATCATCTAAGGAGAACCTGTCCAAGATTGAATAGAGCCCCGGGCCAAAGAAACCAGAATCGCCCAAATCCAGCATTGGCTAATCAAGGAAGGAATCGCCCAAATCCAGCACTGGCTATTGAAGGAAATCCAAACTAGAGGAATAATGACAATCAAGCTCGTGGAAGAGTTTACCTCATGGGTGCTAATGAAGCTCGTCAGGACCCAAACATCGTGACGGGTACTTTTTCTTTAAACAATCATTATGCCACCGTACTATTTGATTCTGGCGCCGATTATAGTTTTATTTCCACAGAATTTATGCCCTTAATTAATGCAAAACTTAGTATACTGAACCCTAGTTATGAAATTGAAATAGCAAATGGTCAAAGGATATAAGCCAATAGAATTGTTCGTGGGTGCAATTTAGTGTTAGAAGGCCATTCTTTTGCTATCGACTTAATACCATTTGGTCATGGAAGTTTTGACGTAATTGTGGGGATGAACTGGTTATCAAAGTTTAAGGCTGAAATTGTTTGCCATGAGAAGGTAGTTCGAATACCCTTACCAAGCGGCGAAGTACTAAAGGTTTATGGAGAGCAGCCTGAAGGAAACTTGAAGCACGTTATGAATATAAAAACAGGTGAACGGAAACTCGAAGACATCCCTGTTGTAAGAAACTTCCCCAAAGTATTTCCTGAAGACCTATCAGGATTACCCCCTCTCCGACAAGTTGAATTTCACATAGACTTAATCCCTGGAGCAACGCCAGTGATAAAGTCACCGTACCGTTTGGCACCTACTGAAATGCAAGAGTTGTTCAATCAACTCCAAGAGCTCCAAAATAAGGGTTTCATTTGGCCTAGCTGTTCACCATGGGGAGCGCCCATGTTATTTGTCAAGAAGAAGGATGGTTCATTCCGGATGTGTATAGACTACCGCGAGCTGAATAAATTGACCGTTAAGAACCGCTATCCTCTCCCAACAATTGATGACCTGTTCGATCAATTGCAAGGATCGCGTTACTTTTCCAAGATAGACCTTCGTTCCGGTTACCATCAGTTAAGAGTACACGAAGCCGACATTCCAAAGACCGCGTTTAGAACTCGATATGGACATTTCGAGTTTACAGTTATGCCTTTCGGTCTAACCAATGAACCCGCGGTCTTCATGGATCTAATGAACCGCGTATGTAAACCATACCTAGATAAATTTGTCATTGTGTTTATCGATGACATCTTAATCTATTCGAAGTCAAAAGAAGAACTCGCAGTTCATCTTAAGTTAATCTTAGAGTTGCTCGAGAAAGAGAAGTTGTTCGCCAAATTTTCAAAGTGTGAATTTTGGCTGAAAGAAGTAAATTTCCTTGAGCATGTGATTGATAACAATGACATTCATGTGGACCCTAGTAAGGTCGAAGCGGTAAAGAATTGGGAAGCCCCTAGATCACCGACAGAAATTCGCTCGTTCTTAGGATTGACAGGTTATTACCGACGATTCATCGCGAACATCACTAGAATTGCCAAACCTCTCACATCACTAACTCAAAAACACAAGCAGTTCGATTGGGGCGAAGAACAAGAAGAGGCTTTTCAAATGTTGAAAGATAAATTGTGTAATGCCCCTATTCTAACACTCCTCGATGGACCAAACAACTTTGTGGTTTATTGTGACGCATCAAACCGAGGCTTTGGATGCGCACTGATGCAAAGGGGTAAGGTGATTGCATACGCATCCCGACAACTAAAAATTCATGAGAAGAATTATACCACCCATGATTTAGAGATTGGTGTCGCTGTATTTGATCTCAAAACCTGTAGACACTATTTGTATAGGATAAAGAGTGTTATTTATACCGATCATAGAAGTCTTCAACATATTTTCGACCAAAAGGAGTTGAATATGCGGTAGAGGCAATGGATTGAGCTTTTCAGTGATTACGATTGCGAGATTCACTATCATCCAGGAAAAGCAAACGTAGTGGCTGATGCGTTAAATAGGAAGGAAAGGGTTAAAAGAAGGTGAGTACGGGCTATGAGTATCACAATTCATTCGGGTATCAAGGTGTTAGGAATTAGAAAATTCCAGTATTGAAGAGTCGGTCACCCCGACTATTATCTAGCATAAGTTAGCTCGTAGACTTGTCGTTATTTACGTTTCTATTTAGTAGTTTATTAGTTAGTCAGTAGCATAATATTGTTTAGAGCAACTCCGTGGAGGAAGGACGGGTCTTTACCCACTGTATCCCTGATCCACAGGCCGTCAGGAGGTCGTTTAGTCTGTAACCTATAAATACCCTCTACCTTGCAAGGTAGAGGGTTGGATGTTCTTTGATAATCTAATATTCTACAAGTTTCTCTTACTAGAATATCCCACTTTCTCTCTCTCTAAAAATCATCTACATGCTCATTGTGTTAATGTTATGATATGTAAGTGAAATCCAATAACCATCAATTGGTATCAAGAGCCATGGTTAGATCATATCTTGCACATCTTTGGATTTCTAGTGGTTTTTAGGTGGTTTTTGGGTTTGAAAAAGTTTAGTGGTTTTTGCATCATTTGGTTGATTTTTTGTGTTAAAGTTTGGATTTTGTTAGTACTTTTATGTTTAGAATCATCACAAGTGTGTAGGTATTCATTTGGTAAGCTTGAATCATCTTGGTTGGGTTGTTTTTGGATTGAAAAGTGATGTTTGTGTGATTTTTTCTTGCTAGCGACTTAACTCACGGATTACTTTCTTCGTAGCGACTTGCTTTACAAATTTGTAGCGAGTTACAGCTTTAGACCTAGCGACTTAGAACTAGCGACTTAAAGTACAAGTAGTGGACTTTCCACCATAGGTAGCGACTTGGAGGTAGCGACTTGGTTTGTGGCGAGTTGCTATTTAGCGACTTGTATCTTTAGCGACTTGTGTAGCAAATTGCTGCCTAAATTTTGCTAGCGACTTAATGCTTAGCGAGTTACTACTTAGCGACTTGAAATTGTTTAGCGACTTGGTGGTATAGCGAATTAGAGGATTAGCGATTTGTACTTAGCGACTTGGATGTTGATCTAACGACTTGGGATTATTGCTATTTAGTTGCTAGCGAGTTGGTTCAAATTCTATAGAGACTTGGGGAGTAATTCATAATAACACAATGTCAGTCATCACGGATCCTTTAATCACCAAAGTACTTGCTCTCTATGACACAGCACAGAATAGTGAAACAGAATGCTTATCTGAATGCCATACACTTAATGATTCAGCAACGATTAATCAAAATAACTCAAATAAGTCACTCTTAATGTCTGCAAATGATGCTAAGAATATGGAATGCACTAGTGAGCCGTTTCAACATCTCAGTCAGCTTCTCAAATTACTCTTATCTACAACCATGGATCGAACAAGTTGTGCTATCCTTCGTCAGGATTTTCCCACTTTGACAAGAACTGTTTTACTTAACTTAGAACGACTGAGGTTTCAAATTACCAAAGAAAAGTTCTCAACTGATGATTCTCATGCTGCTCTCCAAACCATCCTCAATCAATTTCAGCCACTTATCCGGAAAGAATACTCCTCAGATTTTGATGATATCATGACTGGAATATCTTTCAAGAAACACACGGGAATGGAAATTCATGAGTTCAGAGACTCATTTATTCAACTTATGAGTAATATGGAAACATACATCTAGGAAGCTGCTAAAGAGAATAACAAGCTGAATGAATTGAATGAGTGCCAAGAGATTCCATGGAGCAATGGAGACATGACATGCTACATTCCAGTTGAACCAGCAGATGACATTGATTGCAGAATCTCAGTTGTAATGAAAAGGGATGAAGAGAACAAAGATGATCTCAAATTCTCAGAGTCGAAAAGGCATCAATCAATAAGGTTCACTTATCTGATCACACAAACTCTCATAAAAAGGTACATGACTCTTACTCTGAACATAACAATGTGGAATCAATCTTTGTTTTGCCTGAATCTAATGCAAGTAACATGATTGAAAAAAGGGTATATGATGAGCTTTCAAACAAATTTTCAATTCTTGAAAAACACTGTATCTCTTTGCAAATTGAAATACAACAAAAGGATGAAATGTTTTATGCAAAAAAACCGTGTACTAATCAGGAACTTCCAGAATTTAGAGAATTTTTTGAAATTAATCAGTTAAAATCCCAGATTCAGGACAAAGATTCGACCATAGGCAATCTGAAATCACTTCTTTCAGAAGCCCAGAAATATGACTGTCATGAGATGAGTAATGCACTAGAATCTAGAAATTCTGAACTAGCTCTATGTGTATCCAACCTTCTAAGAGAAAATGAGCATTTAAGAAAGAACCTTGAGGTAACAAACTCTAAGTTAGTCAATCAATCTAACCTCTTGATGAAAGACATTGATGACCTCAAAGCACAAATTCAGGATAAGAGCTTCAATATTGTTGCCCTAAAAAATGAGCTCAGGAAGTCTGTTGGAAATAGGATGAACACTAAGTTTGCAAAACCTTCAACTTTGGGAAAGTCAAATGTTCAGAACCACTTGAAACGAACAGTTATTAAACAACCTAATGCCTTTAGGTCTGAAAGAGTTAAACCATTGAAATCTAAGCTTACATCCCAAGTTGATAATATGTCTGTTTTGTCAAAACCAGTCACTTCATTGCCTAATTCAGATATGATGAATCTCAAACATAGGACTTATGGTCAACACTCACAGATCAGAAATGCAATAAGTTTAACTAGCTCTCATGCAAAACATCATTTGAAAGATCAATCCCCTAAGAAATTCTCTGATCACAAAAGGACAAATAGTCAAAACAAGGCTATGCACTCATTTAGTTCAACTAACTGTGGTTTCAAATGGATTCCCACTGGCAGATTGTTTAAGTTTACAGGACTTAAACGAACTTACATTCCTAGATCATGCCTCAAGTGGATTCCCACAGGTAAATTTTTCAAGAATGTAGAACCTAATAGGATCCCTATTAATGATACGTCTGTGTTATACTATGATGCATCCAAATGTGAGATTAAACATGTCACTAACCCTTCTATGTACAAGTCTACATGTGCTTCCAGTACAATGTGCTCTTAGTCTTTTTCAGGTACAATGCTCAACTCAATCAGGAACTTCATGACTTGGTTCCCATCAGAAATGAACATAGCTCATTCAGGAGCTATAGCATGCCAGAGTTGATGTACTTCTTACGTTGACTCCTATTCATCTTGAATCAGGACTCGCTCTTCTATATCTGTGTATAAAAAAAAAAAAAAAAAAAAAAAAAAATTCTAGTAAATTAAAAACAATTAATATTTTTTATATATGTCATTCTTTTAAATTTACAATTTTCCCAATCTAATAAAGAATACATTCATTGTTATCGATAACATCTACGGTCCTAGAAATGTCATTCAATAATGGCACGGGATCATAGATGAAGTTCGAACAATTGAAATATTCTTGTTTCTTTATAACGGGGTTGATTAATGTCAATCAATGTTCTTTGATGACAATGATTGAGGGGGAGATTGTGTATATGTTTTTTTCTTGACTATCTATGCCTTTGGCTTCTGTGTTGGTTATAATGCTTGCTCGTTTTGCCTTTGTAACTATCTGGTTATGGTTTTTGTAGGTTGTGGTCGTATTTTGCTCATGTGATTATCATTGTGTGCCTATGTATTAAGTGCCTAGCATTAAATGCGTATTTGACTAAATGATTAATTGATTCATGGTGATCATTGTGATAATCTATGCTAGCGACTTAGTCTATAATCTGTGTTAGCGACTTACCACTTGTTCCTCAAAACCATAGGGACCAAATTTGTCATATATGTGAAAGTTGTGTTGCACTAGCGACTTACCTCATCTCATTTTAACCACAAGGACCAAATGTGTCATACTGCCAAAGATAGTTTTTATACCCCTAGCGAATTACCATTTCTTTTCACTAATAAGTTTTTTTTCTCTCGTTCATCCTAGCGACTTAGCATAGTGGTATGTCTCGAATCTCTATTATCTTAGTTCTTTTAAGCGTTTGTGTTAAGTTTCTAACTTGTCACTTTAACCAGATCCGTACGTGCTCGTGTACTGTGACTGTTTGATTCCCTCTTAGGTTCGATGGTTCATTTAATCATGTTGCTTTGTTGATTATTATGTTGCAAGTATACTCAGTGTTGGTATATTCTATTGTGATTGCTGTGTAATGTGTTACCATGTAAGGATGATGATTGTTTGGTGGATTTGGTGGTTTGTCTGGTGGATTTATGAATGTTCTTGATGGCGACTTAACATGTTCTTGGTAGCGACTTAGCTTGAATGATCTTCATAGCGAGTTAGCGTTCAACTTAGCGATTATGTTTCTGTAGCGAATTAGTTTATTTTATTCTGGCGACTTGGGTAGCGAGTTAGTTGTTAGCGACTTGTCTTTACAAGTTAGCGAATTAGTAACATTAGCGACTTAGTTAACAAATTTGTAGCGACTTGGTTGTGTTACTGTTTATGGCGACTTGTCTTCACAAGTTAGCGAATTAGTAACATTAGCGACTTAGTTAACAAATTTGTAGCGACTTGGTTGTGTTACTGTTCATGGCGACTTGTCTTCACAAGTTCGAGAATTAGTAACCTTAGCGACTTAGTTAACAGATTTGTAGCGACTTGGTTGTGTTACTGTTCATGGCGACTTGTCTTCACAAGTTAGCGAATTAGTAACCATAGCGACTTAGTTAACATATTTGTAGCAAATTGGTTTTGTTAATGTTCATGGCGACTTGTCTTTACAAGTTAGCAACATTGTTCCCTTTCATGTTGAGAATTAGTCTTAGGGTCGAGGGTTATTAAAATGTTCAAGAGGTTTATTGCTAAAGCTGATCTCATTCTCACAATACTCAGGATCCCCTAATTCAACTTGTTGAGTCAACATACCCTATGTAATCTGATATGACTCTTCTGTTTAGGTAAAAGGTACTTGGTTTCTCTTATGACAACCAAATGTTACTTTCTGCCTCATGCATATTTGTTATATTACTTCTACATTTGTATCTTGGCTCATGACATGATCCCTTTGCAATGCACTCTTTTCCCTGTTAATCCCTTATCAGCTCGTCATGTGAATATTTATCTGTAAGATTATACTTCATTGAAATATCTCACTTATGAAAGTTGTCATATATTTGAAACTTATGCCACTCAATCTTTCTCTGTATGTGTTTTGGGGACTCCTTCTGATTTACTACTTCTATGCGTCTATGTCATAAGGGTGCTCTCAATGTTGTCTCACTTATCATTTATCATCTAACCTGTTCTCAATCATTATTGTTGATTGTATGATTACTCAGACCATCAATGGCAAGTTCAGTCCCAGAAAAGAGCGTTACCCCTTCGGCATCATCCAAAGTTCTCTCAGACGAAGAAATCCTTCCCAGGAGTCAATGGGCTGTTATTGGAAAAAGCAACTGTTATGTGGACCTACAAAGGCTTCAACAAAATCCGATACTCAAAGTTTCTATTGACATCCTCAAAAACACAAACTTCTTCGGAGCTATTACCAAGCAATGCTCAATTCCCACCATTTACATTCAACAATTCTGGAACACCGTTCAATGGGACAATATCACAGCTCAATACTCGTGCAAACTGGATGACAGGGAGTTCACGATTGATTCTGCTATTCTGAGCAAGGCTCTTGGAATCACCCCATGTGACCCAAATCTTCGTTCTGAATCTCCACCTGGTGCTGACGATCTGATTGTCTTTCTAATTGGGTTGGGTTATCAGAGCAGCATTTTAAGAGCATCCGACATCATCACTGGACACATGTATCAACCCTGGAGAGCTATTACAACTATTCTTAACTTGTGCTTATCCGGCAAAACATCAGGGTTCGATAAAGTGAGAATCCCTATCTTGCAAATCCTATGGGGAATTGTTAATAGGGTTGATGTGAGTGTCTCAGATCGTATTTGGGAAGAATTCTCTTTATCAATGCACACATTCATAGGTGATAGAACCAATTTCCAGAACAAAGCTCAAGGCCGAAAGAAACAGAACAAGCTTGTGATTCCCAGCATCAGATTTTCTAAGCTTGTTATCCAGTACTTGCAACAAACTCACAAATTCAATCCTAGGAGTGAATCAACTTTACATAATGCAGAAGATGAATATGTTTTGGGAAACCTGAAATATGTTCCTAGAGGTATGGATAAAGAACTTTTTGGATTGCCAATTCCTGATTGTCTTCTCACAGAAGATATCAAGAAGAAGGACTACTTCAAACAATACAAGAAAAGAGCTACCAGTTCTTCTGCTAATGTCACACCCTCTCCTCCTCAACCCAATGCTCCCATGTCCAAGTCAGCCTCACAAGCATCCTATGCCTCTCTTCCTAAAAAGAGACTTGAAAGGTCACAACAATCTGACACCTCATCCAAGAAGCTGAAAGTAAAAAGGAAGAAAGTGGAAAAGGAAAGTGGTGAAAATACTGAGGTATCAAGGAATATTACAAGGTTGACTGATGAAGATGATGCTGATCTACAACTTGGAATCCAACAAAGCCTAGAAAGTCAGAATGTTAAAGCACCAGTAGGAGGAGTTGTGTTAAGAGAACCTATCCAACTTCCACGACAATCAACCCAAATTACACATGACAAAGGAAAAGGGGTTGCAAGTGTTGAAACTGAACAAGCAGCTCACATGCTTTTAACTATCTCATCATCTCCATCAAGCACCACCAATCAATATGAGCTGAAGAGAAGAACAAAATCATCTCATGCAAAAGAACAATCTGGAGTGGACAAAGTGCCTGAAACGTTTAAGGAAACTCCTACACTTAGTGAGACTCAATCAGACTTGAATGTTGTCGCTCTGGTGCAAAAAGGCTCGCAGGAGAACCTTGAGACAAGATCTGATGAGACCTTGAAGATGGATGAACCAAATTTGTCTACTAATTCTCTGTCCTCACTTAAGGATCTCGATACAGATTTCTCTTTTGGAGATCAATACATTAATGACAAACCCTTAGATACTGCTCAATCCATGTATACTGTAGACATTCAGCAAGATACGTCAACTATTCCTCCGATGTCAGCATCTTCACTATCAACTGCACTTCCACCACCTATACCTACTCAATCAACTGTACAAACACCACTAACATCGTCACCAACCCCTGAACCTGTCATTACAGTTGCAGTTGAGGATGCTCCACCAGCTTCCCCACCACTGATCCTCACCTCTGATCAACTACTGGACAAAGCAGTAAAAAGGATAGAAGCTCTGGAAAGGCAACTTCCCAAATCTGTTGATTCTCTTGTGGATCGTGTCTATAGATTGGAGCACCTCAACTTCGATGAAGGGGTTACTGCCGCTATTGAAGGAGAAGTCAAGGATGCTGTGGAATGGGCTATGGAGGCTCCACTTCTCAAACGATTCAAGGACCTACCCATCACCGACATGAGAGCAGCTCTGCTTGAAAAGATGTTTGATGCTGAAGAGAACAAGCATGAGGTTCACAAGAAACTCTATGAGGCACTTGAAGAATCCATTAAGTTCGACAATTATGAGAAGTATATGATTGACATCAGGGAAAAAGAAGCTAAAAAGAAAAGGAGAACAATTGTGATGGAATCCTTGATGAAAGACCGTAGAGATCCTCCTCCACCTCCACCACCTACAGGGGGAGCTGGAACCTCTGGAGCTGGTGATCCTTCTACGAAAACCAACACACCTCCACCACAACCACCATCATCACCGCCAAAACCTTCCAATCGATCAGATTCTACAAAAGAACAGAGTACTAAGAAGAAATCTGCGGCTTGGACAACTGTTGATTCAAGGTTCACATCCACATCCTCCTCTATTCCTGATGATCAAATGGTTCACGAAGAGTCTCATGTCATGGCGGACTCAGAACCAGATGAAGATGATGCATCTACAAAGCATATTCCTAAGCCATCAGAAGACTGGTTCGATACTTACATGGCTGGGAATCGCACTAGTACATCCAGAGTTGCACCTTCAAGAGACACAATTCAAAGCTGCATTGTGGAAGATAGACCTCCTTCTCCAGAACCCACATGGACCATCCCAGAATCTGACTCTATGATTCCTGACAACAATTGGGCATCAATCATCACCAATAATTATGAAGTTCCAGCTGAAGACTCTCTTCTACACTACACTGGTGATATGGGAAGTTTTATTAGATGGTTTTGTGAACGGAAGAGCATCTCATCCATAACTCCAAGAGATCTTGAAGGACAAGCTTACGAAATTGTCAAAGTCTTCCACTCAGATGCAAATCATCTTCAATATCAGATGGAAGAATGCCATAAGATGCTGAATGACCAAGTCAGTGAGCAAATCAGTCGCTTCAATGTCAAAAAATCTCTTCATCTTGGTGGTGAACCTGGTCAGATGACCATTCAGGCTGAATTCTTCTTCAATCACGACTTGGACTATCTGTGTGCTCGCTCTGCTGAAAGAAGACCTGCTCTATCAATATCAAAGATGAAAGCTGCAACCTACTCTGATCAGGGGCTTGAACAGATGGTTCCTGATCAATTCTGGGCTGATGAAGAACAAAAGTATGATATTGCCGCCTCTTATGGTATTTCTCACTGGTGGTTCAAAAAGAAGAAGTTCTACATCGAAAGACATGGTGCTGATAAAAGACGCAATGATGTCAGATCAAAGCTGCAAATCTTAAGTGTTGTTCGAGTAGAGATCTTCCCTATCTATGGATATGAGTATTTGAAGAAGATAGTCCTTAAAAGAGCAGACCTCAAAGAGTATACTATTGAAGAAAACGACTTCAAACATCTTCTGCCAAATGATTTCGAAGATCTTTATCTCTTGAATCTTCAAGGACACCTTGAGCATTTACCTGTCCGTGAGAAAAAGGCCCTCTCTGCAGCTGTCACTCTTTGGATCAGGGGCTTAGTCATTCGAAAACGAGTTGAGGACTTTCAGCTTGGCATAGAAAGCTACCAAACCAGGATCAATCTTACAAGTCCTCAATGGAATGCAACTGGGCATGAATTTCATCGAGAATACAAAGTCCTTGACACCCCTAGAGCCGTCATCTTCACCGACAGATATGGATCTCGCATGCTTATGCGTCTATGTGAGCTCTACAAGTTTAGTGATGGTACTCTCAAATTGGTCGAAGAAGAACTGGACACCAGAGTGAAAGAAGCCAAAATTGATATGAAATCTTGGGTTAAAACTATGTTTTGGACTGATGATGACTTGAAGAGGTGTGAACACTTCATTTCTGCAATCAGACAAAGACTCAAAACACGAAGGATCTTCCGCAGCCTTGAAAGTTTTGTTGGTGGAAGGCTTCGTGATGGTCACTACAAACTTCTTCAGAGGACTGAATGAAGACATCTTCGGGAAGCAGTTTATGTTGTTTTTTTTATATGTGGTGTACTAATTATGAACAACTGTAAAACATGTAATAGTGCTAGGATTTGTACTGTGGTTTCCCCTTGAAAAAAAGGGAAACATCTGTGTTGTCCACTTCTGATCATATAAAACCGGACACATCTTTCTCCTAAAAATATTTTCCTTCATACATATTTAAATCACTTGAGATCCAAAATCTCAAAGGATTTAAGATGTTAAAAGATGACCAATTTTTGTGCATACTTCTCTCTAATATGTGCTAAACAATTTTCGAATCTCGAAGCATATATTAAGGGGGAGAGTTCTCTTTGCAAATTCAAAGTCATCAGGGTACACAACTTCAAATCTTTCTAAGGTACCTTGATTGTATGGCTTCTAATCCTTTGGTGATCATGTATGCTCTTCTTTAAGGGTTCCCTCCAGTATGTGCAAAACACTCTTTTCAAATCTCGAGGCACATATTGAGGGGGAGCAATCTTATGAAAACCTCATCCTTCCTGGAAATGCTTTATCTACTTGATTCGATTAGGGAAGTGATGTTGATATTTTTTAGAAAATGGTAATCAAAGAAGTTAATTCTTTCTCTTGCCTCCGTGTGGAAAACTATTTCAAATACTTGATGCACATGTTGAGGGGGAGTTCTTCTTCTAAAAATATCAAAAACAATTCAGGTACAAAATGCTTTGATAAAATATCATAAGTATCTGGATTGATTTTCAAATGGTTTTCAATTGGTTCCTATGGCAGATGAACAATACCAAAAAGACCGACCAACTTTACATTATGTATGGTGATATAAGGACGATAAGGTTAGGTATGTGTTCCCATGATCCGCCAGAACCGGAGGGATCTACCCAGGGACTATCCACTAGTTAGTGTAGAGTTCTTAGGTATGATGATAAAAGGAGAAAAATGAGATATGGGAAGAGTGCGGACTAAGACTGAGCTAGTACTGGAATAAACCCAACAAGGTTCTAGCTATGAAGTCTCGGTAAGCACTGAAGGGGTTGAAGAATTAAAAAGAATTGAATGAGAAAAGGGTGAAAACAAATAGCCCTCCATTTATTCAACCTTAGGGCAGAAACCGAGTTCAATTCATATGCTACTGATGGTAACATCGGTATTGAAGACAAGACGTCATGGACCCAGTGACGCACTGCACTTCAACTTTCCAAACCACTCAAGTTCCTCTTAAAAGGACTTGTTTCACTCTCACGGGGAACCAACATTATCTATCGACTTTCTCTTAGAGTTTGTTGATATTGAAGAAGGAGACCCTCTCCCTAGTCTCCGATATAGGATCCAAAAATGCACAAATTGAGTCTAGAGCCACGAGATCATCAATAAATCTCATTAGGACACTTTCATTGAAGACTCTCTGTTTCACACAATGTGGAAAGAGAGATTATATCTTGAGTCCTACGCATTATCCTTGTGGTATTGCCAGAACATCTGAGTGATGTGTTTACATATTCACTGTGAAGATGGAAAGCCTTCTGGAGCCAACATCTATCAAGCTCCTGGTAGGTGGCATGTGAGATCTATTATATAGATCAACCATGTGACAACTGAACAGAAACAATGGGGCGATTCAATCTTTTGAATCAATCCTGGTTCAGGTTATGGATTGACGGATACCTTTGAAAAACCGGTCTTTGTGCTTTAAAACTCTTTTCATTAGCACGTCGACTGTGTGCTAATTTTTCAAATCAAAAGGTGTTTTATGATTGATAATTGATTTTCATTAAAACCTTCGTTATTTTGCAAAAACAATTTCTATTGAGCAATACACGATTGTTTTTCAAATCTCTTTTCATCAATCAGTGGACGTAAATTCGCTGGTTCACTCACTCCGTGTTGTCTTCTTTGAGACGTTCCGGTTTGAGAACAGCTAGAGCAGCTGCGAAATCCTGTCAAGGAAATTCTTCGGAATTATACCTGATCACAGGCAGTACTTGTACTGATCAACGGGGAACCGTGGGCCGTGTACCTCAATTCATCGAAAGTGTTCAAAGACACTTTCGTGCGCTTTATTGCTAACTGTCTTATGCAGGTACACCCCGATGTTTGCAGCTGATCAGAATGATGCGGTCAATCCATAGCCGCATGCTCACCTGACACATTCATCTCAAAAGAAATCATGATTAGTGCATCAATGACTCTGATATTTTCACTCCATGCTTCTGCTACGCTGCCAATATCATGAATCAACTAAAGCTTCCTCTACTCTGATGAGAAGATATCATAATCCAGAATGTGAGCATGTCGGTCCTAAAGTCACAACATCACATTATTCCAACACCACAAAGGATGTGTCAGAGATTTTTCATTGCTGATGATCTCGAAAGATGGCTCATAATTATTATCTCATGGATCATGAATGACCTCCACTTTAAAGTACAAATCTATGCAGACTTTGAAGTTGCACTGCATATGCACAAAGATTGCGAAGTTGAAATATCAAAGTCTACGAGCCTAAGAACAAGGTCAATAATAGAATGCTAGGAGTTGAAATGTATAACATGGGGTGACCTCCCTTAGGGGGAGATTGTTAGGAATTAGAAAATTCCAGTATTGAAGAGTCGGTCACCCCGACTATTATCTAGCATAAGTTAGCTCGTAGACTTGTCCTTATTTACGTTTCTATTTAGTAGTTTATTAGTTAGTCAGTAGCATAATATTGTTTAGAGCAACTCCGTGGAGGAAGGACGGGTCTTTACCCACTGTATCCCTGATCCACAGGCCGTCAGGAGGTCGTTTAGTCTGTAACCTATAAATACCCTCTACCTTGCAAGGTAGAGGGTTGGATGTTCTTTGATAATCTAATATTCTACAAGTTTCTCTTACTAGAATATCCCACTTTCTCTCTCTCTAAAAATCATCTACATGCTCATTGTGTTAATGTTAAGATATGTAAGTGAAATCCAATAACCATCACAAGGGCAAGATACTGGAAGCTCAAAATGAAGAGTCCAAGGACTTAAATGCACCAGCAGAAATGCTAAGAGGGTTAGAAAGACAGATGGAGAGAAAAGTTGACGGTGGATTATACTTTTTAGATCGAATATGGGTTCCGTCAACAGGCAATGTTAGGACCCTGATAATGGACGAAGCTTACACAACAAAGTACTCTGTTCATCCAGGAGGGGATAAGATGTACTACGACCTTAGAGATATGTACTGGTGGCCTGGAATGAAAAAGGACATAGCCATGTATGTTAGAAAGTGTCTGACTTGCTCGAAGGTTAAGGCTGAACACCAAAAACCCTTAGGATTGCTGCAGGAGCCAGAGATTCCTGCGTGGAAATGGGAGAGAATAACCATGGACTTCATTACAAAACTTCCCAGAACTAGTAGTGGGCATGACACAATTTGGGTTATTGTAGATAGATTGACAAAGTCTGCACATTTTCTAGCGATTTGTGAGGACTACAAGATGGAGAAGCTAGCGAGAATTTACATTAACGAGATAGTAGCAAGACACGGAGTGCCTGTGTCTATCATATCCGATCGTGATAGTCGGTTCACGTCACGATTTTGGAAAAAATTACAAAAGGCATTGGGAACACGTTTGGACATGAGTACGGCTTATCATCCTCAGACCGACGGTCAGAGTGAGCGTACTATCCAGACATTGGAAGACATGCTTAGAGCATGTGCTGTCGACTTTGGAGGGAGCTGGGATACACATCTTCCCCTAGTTGAGTTCTCTTACAACAACAGTTACCATTCAAGCATTAAGCGTCCCCCATTTGAAGCATTTTACGGGCGAAAATGTCGATCACCTATTATTTGGGCTGAAGTTGGAGAAAGTCAACTGACTGGACCGGAAATCGTGCAGGAAACAACCGATAAGATATTTCAAATCAAGGAAAAGCTCAAGGCAGCAAGAGATCGTCAAAAGAGCTATGCTGATAATCGACGTAGGCCCCTTGAGTTTAGCGTCGGCGATAAAGTTTTACTCAAGGTATCACCTTGGAAAGGTATGGTTCGATTTGGCAAAAGGGGCAAGTTAGCACCAAGGTATGTGGGACCATTCGAGATTATTGAACGAATTGGTCCTGTAGCTTATCGACTAAGATTACCCCAAGAAATGAACGGCATTCATGATACATTTCATGTGTCAAACCTGAAGAAATGTCTGGCAGATACAGACTTACATGTGCCCCTTGATGAACTCAAGATAGAGGAAAAATTACACTTCGTTGAAGAACCACTGGAGATCATGGACCGTGAGGTCAAGAGATTGAAGCATAATCGAATTCCCATTGTGAAGGTCCGGTGGAATTCACGACGTGGTCCTGAATTTACATGGGAGCGCGAGGACGAGATCAAACGCAAGTACCCACACCTGTTCACGAACGCCTCTTCTCTAGAGGAAACGAGTTGAATTTTGGGGACAAAATTCCTTTCAACGGGGAGATACTATAACAACCGTCTTAGCTCACGTTAGTAACCGATAGTATTTTATAACATCTTTGACTCAAAATATGCTTTTAAGCGAGTTTTGCGTTAGCCGGGTCCTTTTCATATATTGTGTTCTTTATCTTTTTGGGCACCCTCATGTTATGAACGTACCATCGACCTATAATTTTTAATTAACGTTAACTAAGTATCAATGATATGCTCAAAATATTTTAAAATAGTTAGTGTCACCCGCATTTAAAAACTTAGTCCAATTTTATGTGTATATGCCCTTTTGATATTTGCACCTACGCGTTTGCGTTTTAGACTTAAAATATTTCGTATATACTTTAGCATTCAACCTAATTAATGCATAACATAATTTTAGCTTCCTGAGTAAGTAAACGATAGATTTTTATTTGTCACCAATGGACACTAAACTCAACGTACTATATGACACGTATCATATTACTATCAAAGTGGCAAGGTAACATTTATAATTTCATGACTACATATTATAATTTTTAATACAGATAAGCATCTAAGTGTCACTATTACCTCAATTAGATGTAAACTAAAAGAACAAAAGAGGACGTTAAATACAGAGAAGATATAACTATACTAGTAAGTGAGTTGTTGAGCAAATTGAATTATAGTGGGCTGTCATATTTTAGCCGAAAATTATAAAGGAATTGGTGTTAGGAAGTGTTAAATACTTGCGCTAGTTCGAATCATAGAAGGTATAACTCTTCTTTCATAAATTTTAGTGGTACTAGTCATGAATACGTACTTTTATGTCTAATTTGTTTTGTAAATATTAAGTGGCACCCATGTTTTTAGTTGTACATATGATTTTGAAAATATTGAGACTATGTTTTATATATAGTTACAATCTTTAAATTATAGTTTGCTTTATACAAAAGAAATATTTTTAGTTATAACAAGTTTTATATACTTACAGTGTTTATTAAAAAAAATGAAATAAAAAAATGAAGACATTTTATAACATACCTTGCGCTTTGTTCGGCATAATCAACAAAAAGAAATATAGAGTTTCATGCATGAACTAATAGATTATCATGCATGGTGTGGGTTCTGTACGTAAAAAAAAAAGAAATGTTCATTCATTCATAAATGAATTAAACAATTTTTGGAATTATAATATTAGTATTTAACATATAAAGTAACATCTATGTACATGTAAAGTAAATACCACAATGTTTAGATGATACAATAAAGTGACGTGCTATAACGTACCTAAATGGGTGACCTAGATAGTTGTCGTTCTTTGTCCGAGCATATCATCTAGAGTTTTAAAAGTAGTTTTACTTGCCATAGGTCACGTCTAGGAGGCCTACGTTCGAGGGTTGCTTAGTGAATACTTGTTGTATCGCTCTTGTACTCGTACTCCCGTCTTACTAGTTAAGGTGAGTTTCACAGCCCCATTTTACTGTTTTACTCGTTTTGGGGTGAAAAGCATGCTATGATTTCTTAAAACTAAATTGGTTGTGCATTCATGAAATTATGGATTTACTGAACTGATTCAATTTACTGAGCTATGCTCTGCTATACTGTGCAAACTGGTATGTATGCTTATGTTTGGCGCCTATATATATATGTACGACTATAAAAGTCCCCTGGTACTACACTACTTATTAACTCCCTCCCATGCGGGACGAGCCGTTGATGTCTATGGATAGCGCTATTTAGGGGTAGAGCAATCCCCTCACTCGACTAACCGGAGTGCATAGTATCAGTTCTCATGCTAGGTTAGAGCATGTTGCACGTAGGGGCAATGTTAATTTGAATTGGCTTAAGTAGTGGAACCTTTATGCCAT
>OU343223.1:166119668-166145013 GCA_910596185.1 Chrysanthemum makinoi
AAGACCTCCAAAATAAGGGTTTCATTCGGCCTAGCTGTTCACTATGGGGAGCGCCCGTGTTATTTGTCAAGAAGAAGGATGGTTCATTCCGGATGTGTATAGACTACCGCGAGCTGAATAAATTGACCGTTAAGAACCGCTATCCTCTCCCAAGAATTGATGACCTGTTCGATCAATTGCAAGCTTCACGTTACTTTTCCAAAATAGACCTTCATTCCGGTTACCATCAGTTAAGAGTACACGAAGCCGACATTCCAAAGACAACGTTTAGAACTCGATATGGACATTTCGAGTTTACAGTTATGCCTTTCGGTCTGACCAATGCACCAGCGGTCTTCATGGATCTAATGAACCGCGTATGTAAACCATACCTAGATAAATTTGTCATTGTGTTTATCGATGACATATTAATCTATTCGAAGTCTAAAGAAGAACATGCAGTTCATCTTAAGTTAATCTTAGAGTTGCTCGAGAAAGAGAAGTTGTTCGCCAAATTTTCAAAGTGTGAATTTTGGCTGAAAGAAGTAAATTTCCTTGGGCATGTGATTGATAACAATGGCATTCATGTGGACCCTAGTAAGGTCGAAGCGGTAAAGAATTGGGAAGCCCCTAGATCAACGTGAAGAAATTCGCTCTTTCTTAGGATTGGCAGGTTATTACCGACGATTCATCACGAACTTCTCTAGAATTGCCAAACCTCTCACCTCACTAACTCAAAAAGACAAGAAGTTTGATTGGGGAGAAGAACAAGAAGCAGCCTTTCAAATGTTGAAAGATAAATTGTGTAATGCCCCAATTCTAACACTCCCTGATGGACCGGACGACTTTTGGTTTATTGTGATGCGTCAAACCGAGGCTTTGGATGCATCTTTGATGCAAAGGGGTAAGGTGATTGCATAGCATCCCGACTAAAAATTCATGAGAAGAATTATACCACCCATGATTTAGAGCTTGGTGCTCGTTGTTGTATTAGCTCTCAAACCTGGAGACACATATTTGTATGGGACAAAGAGTGTTATTTACACCGATCATAAAAGTCTTCAACATATTTTTCGACCAAAGGAGTTGAATATGCGGCAGAGGCGATGGATTGAGCTTTTCAGTGATTACGACTGCGAGATTCGCTATCATCCGGGAAAAGCAAACGTGGTAGCTGACGCGTTAAGTAGGAAGGAAAGGGTTAAAAGAAGGCGAGTACGGGCTATGAGTATCACAATTCATTCGGGTATCAAGGGCAAGATACTAGAAGCTCAGAATGAAGCGTCCAAGAACTTAAATGCACCAGCAGAAATGCTAAGAGGGTTAGACAAACAAATGGAGAGAAAAGTTGATGGTGGATTATACTTTTTAGATCGAATATGGGTTCCGTCAACAGACAATGTAAGGACCCTGATAATGGACGAAGCTCACATAACAAAGTAATCTGTTCATCCAGGAGCGGATAAGATGTACTACGACCTTAGAGACATGTAATGGTGGCCTGGAATGAAAAAGGACATAGCTATGTATGTTAGCAAGTGTCTGACTTGCTTGAAGGTTAAGGCTGAGTACCAAAAACCCTTAGGATTGCTGCAGCAGCCAGAGATTCCTGAGTGGAAATGGGAGAGAATAACCATGGATTTCATTACGAAACTGCCCAAAACTAGTAGTGGGCATGACACAATTTGGGTTATTGTAGATAGATTGACAAAGTCTGCACATTTTCTAGCGATTTGTGAGGACTACAAGATGGAGAAGCTAGCAAGAATTTACATTAACGAGATAGTAGCAAGACACGGAGTGCCTGTGTCTATCATATCCGATCGTGATAGTCAGTTCACGTCATGATTTTGGCAGAAATTACAGAAGGCATTGGGAACACGTTTGGACATGAGTACGGCTTATCATCCTCAGACCGATGGTCAGAGTGAGCGTACAATCCAGACATTGGAAGACATGCTTAGAGCGTGTGCAGTCGACTTTGGAGGAAGCTGGGATACACATCTTCCCCTAGTTGAGTTCTCTTACAACAACAGTTACCATTCAAGCATTAAGTGTCCCCCATTTGAAGCATTGTACGGGCGAAAATGTCCATCACCTATTATTTAAATTTGACTGAAGTTGGAAGAACCAACTGACTGACGAAATTGTGCAGGAAAACCGATAATAATTTCAAATCAAGGAAAAGCTCAAGGCAGCAAGAGATCGCCAAAAGAGCTATGCTGATAATCGATGTAGGCCCCTAGAGTTTAGCGTCGGCGATAAAGTTTTACTCAAGGTATCACCTTGGAAAGGTATGGTTCGATTTGGCAAAAGGGGCAAGTTAGCACCAAGGTATGTGGGACCGTTCGAGATTATTGAACGAATTGGTCCTGTAGCTTATCGACTAAGATTACCCCAAGAAATGAACGACATTCATGATACATTTCATGTGTCAAACCAGAAGAAATGTCTGGCAGATACAGACTTACATGTGCCCCTTGACGAACTCAAGATAGACGAAAATTTACGCTTCATTGAAGAACCACTTGAGATCATGGACCGTGAGGTCAAGAGATTGAAGCAAAGTCGAATCCCCATTGTGAAGGTCCGGTGGAATTCACGACGTGGTCCTGAATTTACTTGGGAGTGCGAGGACCAAATCAAACGCAAGTACCCACACCTATTCACGAATGCCTCGTCTCTGGAGGAAACAAGTTAAATTTTGAGGACAAAATTCCTTTCAACGGGGAGATACTATAACAATCGTCTTAGCTCAGGTTAGTGACCGGTATTATGTTATAACATTTCTTTACTCAACCTTTGCTTCTAAGCTAGTTTTGCGTTAGCGGGACACTTTCGTACCTTGTGTTTACTTTCCTTAGGCACCCTCGTGTTATAAACGTACCCTCGACCTACAATTTTATTTAACGATAACTAACTATCAATGATATGCTCAAACTATTTTAAAATAGTTAGTGTCACCCATACTTAAAAATATACTCTATTTTATGTGTATATGTACTTTGTAAGTATAAACCGGTATTGCACCTACGCATTTACGTAATAAACCAAAGGCATTTTGTGTACACTTAAAAAAAATAAATAATAATAAATAAATATATATATATCTGCGTATATATATATATATATATATATATATATATATATATATATATATACATATATATATATACTATATATGATATTTTGCCTTGTTAAGCATGAGTAAGTTTCATACGTGGCAAGCATGGATGAAAGATTACCTAATGTGTCACTAATTAGAGAAACCAATATTGTGACTAACAGCCATTTGCACGTGATATATCAATAAACGTGAACTAATAGTAAGTCGAGTTGCAAGACTTTGGTTTTTATATATTTCAAGGAACCAACGTTAAGCCAACAAAAGGAGAGGAAAGTATATACAAGTGACACCGTAGTCGAAACCGAAACAACAGTGAAGTCATACGCTAGTCTTCTTTTAAATTCTCAAGGTTTATTATTTGACACCTTAATTACTACTCAATACTCTTAATTATTGGTTTATTTGCATGTATAAAAATTTTGTATTTATGAACTATAAATATACCACAAGTGGTCATTAAACTGTCCCAATGAATATTTTTTTTTTATGTTCAATATGTGGGTTCCTTAAATATTAATTATGATTGGTTTAATTTTATATAAAAAAAATGAATGAGTTCTTAAAACCCAAAATCTAACCACTGTAAAGTAATTCACTTGCGCATGTTTATTCCAAAATGGTGGTAACATTTATATATGTGAGATGTAGTAATTAAATACAAGATAAATGATCTAAATATGTTTTGGGACTAACCCAGGTTGTTGCTCTTTATTTTATATACTAGAAACAAAAATGAGTTCTTTTTGGGGGCTTTTCCAATTAATAGATCACAAAGTAAACTCACTAAGACCCGTTAGGATTTTGTATATAACGAGTGTGGAAACCCGCGCGATGCAGCGGGATTGGCTTCAAAGGACTTACTTTGTAACGACACTTAAACCTTAGGGACTACTTTTGCCAAGTTGCTATAGATAGCAATTAGTTCTAAAGGACTTGCTTTGCAAACACTGTTGCTCGCCTAATAGTATATATAGATAATTCTTATGTGACCAATTATTTTGTGGACTTATATAAGCCAAAAAAAATATAATAAAATAAAAACTAGTTTTCAAGTTGACAGTTAGAAAGATATGCTTGATTATTTTATGGTTGGTATTATGTTTTGAGTGGCATCTGGGCTTATATTAATTACTATGTTATTCTCATTTTGAGTAAAAAAATTAGATTTTAGATGAAGAAATACGTAAAGTCTTAAGATGGACAATTATTAGTTTGAGATATATTTTGAAATCTTTTAATTAAGTTGAAAACGTAAGTTTTATGAAAATTATTTAGTTCAATTACATATTTTTGGTATAAGTAATGTATTTTCATACGTCTAAATGGGTGACTAGTTAGTTATTGTCTTTTGTCCGAGCATATCATTTAAATTTTTAAGTATTTTACTTGCCATAGGTCGCGTCTAGGGAGGTCTACGTTCGAGGGTTGCTTTTAAGATATTTCTTGTGCTCGCTCTTGTACTCACGCTTTATTTGTTAAGGTGAGTTTCACAGCCCCATTTTACTGTTTTACTCTTTTGGGGTGAAAAACATGCTATGATTACTTAAAACTAAATTGGTTGTGCATTTATGAAATTATGGATTTACTGAACTGATTCAATCTACTAAGCTATGCTCTGCTATACTGTGCAAACTGGTATGTATGCTTATGTTTGCCGCCTATGTACGACTGTAAAAGTCCCCTGTTACCACACTACTTATTAACTCCCTCCCACTATACGGGACGAGCCGTTGATATCTATGGATAGCGCTATTTAGGGGCAGAGCCAACCCCTCACTCTACTAACCGGAGTGCATAGAATCACCTTCTCATGCTAGGTTAGAGCATGTTGCACCTTGGGGCAATGTATTCGGCTGAATCGGCTTAAGTAGTGGAACCCTAAATGCATGAACGTGCTGCATACATAATGGACCCTTTGAAACTTTGACAACCAATTGATTTTCCTGTTTTTGGAAACTACTTGGTGTACTAAACCTGTGAACTCACCAAATATGGCCATAGTTGACATGTTTTTATCATGCTTTTCAGGTGATCAGAAGTAAGTGGTAAATTTCCGGATGCATTGCATGGGCACTCTTTCACTTATGTTATGTTATCTTTTGCAAATGTTCAAAAACAGATGTTATCGTTGGGAACTTGTGTTAAATGTATTATGACTTATCTTTTGAAACGATGTAAAAACTTATTGTAAAATATAATGTTTTCCTTTAAATCTTGTATGGTGTTACCTATAAATTATGAAATGTACTACCTACTATTGCACCTCGTGTTTCCGCTGTGTCGAGGTGTGACACTAATCATGGAGCCAACAATCGAGGCGCTAACCGCTTTTTCAACAGCGTCCCTAATTGTACTCTCAAACACCCCACACAATTCTTGAAGCTCATTGTTTCTACTAACATTTCGGTTGCGACGATGATTAGAGGGGTGCTGGTCAACTGGTTGCAGGTTTGAGTGGAAGTGGTTTACTTGGTGGGGAATTGTTGTTTGGTGGGTTATCACCTTCCATGATGAAAAGTGATGGGCTACGAACAAAGCCACGAAGAAGGGGGATAGACTACAAGGAAGCTAATGAAAATGAGAAAAAATCTTACTTGATAGGAATCAAGCAAGGGAACCTAAACGAGATAAAGATCAAACTAGCTATTCTATTCCCCGGCAGTGGCGCCAAAAACTTGATGTGCGTACGAAGCGCGTTCGGGGTCAAAGGAACTTCCTTTTCTTCGAGCAAGTTTTCCAACCACCTAGGCAGTGAACCTAATCGTTGTAGTGTAGTATTGGGTAAGCCTCGGGGATTGATATCGTTCTCTAGGGAAATAGGAATGCTAGCAATAAATGTATTACGAGAAGGTGGGGGTCGAGGATTATTCTTTTTTTTATCTGTTAGCCTTAATAGTAATTAATAGAAGTGATGGTCATTCATATTTAGGAACTTTGTAACGTGTGTTAGATATCGTAATAGAATAGGCAACGGGGCTCTTGGATTGGGCTAAGCTAAATGGCTAATAGTTATGTTAAGCTAGCCTTATGTAAGTTATTGTCCAATCCAAGTCCAATCCAAGCCCAAGCCCATAAGGGTGATATGTATGGAAGTATAAATACCCCTCAAATGGTCATTTGAGGGGTGTGCTTGAGTGTGTTTTCTATTCGCAATACAAGTTTCCTTTCATCTTATTTCTCTCTAAAACATACGCATAACTTATAACATATTCAAGTCACCATCTTTCCATCTTTGTCATTCTTTATTTAAGCATAACGTGTTTGTGTTTGGTTTACGTGTGTTACTTGTGTGATAAAGTGTGGTAACGTGATAAGGTTGAGAAAAACAAGGTCCTACAATTGGTATCAATCGCCTAACAATGGTTTAGGGGTGTTGTGTTACGTTTTTTGTTAAAACTTAGCATAAAGTTGCGTTTTTTCCTATAAACGTGGGCTTTTTGTCTTAAAGTTTTGATTTTTACGTGTTTTTAAGATTAAAGTTGTAGTTTTTATTGATCCTTAAGTGTTTTGGAAGAAGTTTGTGCAAAAGAAATCATTTGGAATTGTGTTTTTGGGTGAAAAATCGTGTTTTTGCAAAAATCCGGGCTGTTTACGCATAAGGAGTGCAAGTACAGAAAGTCAAAACCCTAGTTTCTACGTGTAAGAAAAGTCAAAACCCTAGTTTCTACGCGTAAGGTCTACGCGTAAGAAGTGTAACCTACGCGTAAACTTTTGGTGAAGAATCTTCATGGAACAACGATTACTCAGTGCTTCCCTCACTTGGATAAGTTTGTGGAACACTTCGACTTGTGGATATCTTTTACACTTGGACAAGTGTAAAGGATTTTGGGTAAAACCCTAAGTTTACGCATAAGCATAAAAGCTTACGAGTAACACTCTACGCCTAAGTTAACACTTACGCGTAAGGTTTCTTACTTCTAAGCATTTAGTTTACGCATAAGCTTACGCTTAAGCCTAAAGGTTACGCGTAAGATAGAGTTTACACATAATGAATCCTATGCCTAAGGAAGTCTCACCCTAAGGAAGTTTACGCCTAGGCACTAAATCCTACGCCTAAGAACAAGTTTACGAGTAAGATCTTCAGCAAAACTTCAAACGGATATAACTTTTGAACCGTAACTCCGTTTTCAGCGTTCTACCCATCAAAACGACCGTAAGAATGAGAAGAATGACACGCCGAATAAACTAAAGCTAATTTGGGTCAACCTTCAAGTCCTAAAAACGCTCCGAACAGAAGTTATTGAGCTTATAAGTTTTTTGACCAAATTTTCACTACAACAACCAAGCTTAATCTTCATCAAAACACAACTCCTTTATCGTTGAATCGATCCTACATCAACTTTATCATCTAATACCTTCATCAATGGCAACTCAACAAGACATTCATGCAGCTGGTGCCAAAAACCGTCCTCCTATGCTGGAAAAAGGTGGATATCTTCAATGGACAAGTCGTATGCTCCGCTACATCAAAACCAAACCTAATGGAAAACTCATGATTCAATCCATTACGAATGGACCCTTCAAGCCTCGACAAGTCCAAGACCCTGGAAATCCTGATGCAACACCTCCCGTCCCACCATCTTTTCGTGCTCAAGATGAATCAGAATACACTGACGAGGATAAGAAGCAAATCGAAGAAAATGACATGGCAATTCACATTGTCCAACTGGGATTACCAAGAGACATTTTGCTGCTGTTGATAGCTGTGAAACTGCTTACGATATGTGGGAACGTGTTAGACGGCTATGTTATGGAACAGAAATTGGTAAACAAGACATGGAGAACAAGCTACTAACTGAATAGGAGAAGTTCACATCAACTCCAGGAGAATCCATTGAATCCTACTATGGAAGGTTTTGCACTTTAATGAATGAGCTTATCAGAAACAAGTTGACACCCAGAACTATCATGAGTAACATCAAATTCCTTAACAATCTTCCAGAAGAATGGGGACGATATGTTACTATTTTCAACCAAACAAAGGACTTACATCAGGTGAACTTTGATCAACTCTACGATTTTCTGAAACAAAACCAAGCTGAAGTCAATGAAGTTAGGAAAGAAAGATTGGCAAAGAATCATGATCCCTTAGCACTAATTGCAAAGACTCAAACTTCAGTGAACACACAACAACAACCTTCATCATCTTTCATTAATAACAACTTGCAGCAATACATTCCACAACCACAAGCTGTTATCCCTCAACAACAATTCTACTCACCAGAACAACAAGAACAGTATCCACAATACCAGGAAGCAGGAATCACTGACCTTGAAGCTGAACAAACAGAGGCTTTGTCAAATGCATTTTCTTATTTGACTAAAGTATTCAAAGGATGCTATTCCACACCAACTAACAACAACCAAAGGATTTCATCAAACATTCGCAACAGGCAAATTGCACAGCCGGGTTTGAATATGGGTCAACAAGGACAAATGGTTGGAGTTATTGGGAATCAGCAGGGATATGCTACTGGACTTCACATGGGTAATCAGGCGGTTCCGTATCAGGGTAATCAGTTGGGTCAGCATGTTGGAAATCAGATGGGTCAGAATGTTGGGAATCGAACAGTGGGTAATCCGAATGGGAATGTTGCAGCTCCAGTCATTGGGAATTATGGAAATGTGAATCAGGGTAATCAGGTTAAGTGTTACAACTGTCAAGGAGTGGGTCACATTGCAAGGAATTGTCCCACTAAGCCAAAAAAGAAGAATTCTGCGTATCTTCAGAAAGCAATGTTGTTGGCACAGAAGTCTGAAGCAGAGATGCAATTGAGTGCTGAGGAACATGAATTTTTTGCTATTATGGATGAATTGGAAGACCTAGAGGAAATCAATGCGAACTGCATCTTCATGGCAAATCTTCAGGAAGCTAAGTACGACACTGACTCTGACGCACCTCCTGTTTATGACGCCAATGCAGTATCTGAGGTACCAATCATTGATCCATGCTATAACAATGTCATATTTGATGTGTTTACTCATGATGAACAGCATTCTGTGATGCCAGCACCTACTTATGATACATGCCTGGACGATCCTAGTAGTAGCAATATTTACTCTGAAACTCCAGATGTGGATCATAGTGGAGGCTGTGTGGCACAAAATCCTGAGACTGATGAGGAAACACGTGCCTTATTTGAATCATTGATTAATAACTGTGGCAATGAAATTGAGAAAGTGAAAAAGGTCAATCGCGATGTTAAGGCCGCGAATGATAAATTGACCGCTGAGCTTGAGAGGTACAAGGAGAAAGCTAAAGCTTTTGAATTTCACAAAAACAAAGAGTCAGAATTAAAAATTGTTTATCGAAATTCCGTTTTAAAAGAAAAACAATTGCAAATCAAGTATAACACACTTGATGTTAATTTGAACTTGAAAATAAAATCTTTAAACGAGAAATTTCTGTCTTAAAACCAACTTTCTAAACTAAAAGCAACTTATTATGATCTTGAAAAAGAGAAGAAACAGTTGATTGCTGATTTTTCAAAACGAGAAGATTCTCTTCTTGAGAAAAATGAAAAAATCAACAAATTGGAAAATTTGCTTGTTACAACGGGTCATTCAGCTCAAATATTCAATATGTTAAGAAATCAAACGAATCCGTATTTTCATACAACTCAAAAATTGGCTCTTGGCAACAAACCTCCTTGTGCACTCAAGAAAGCTCAGAAAGAACAGAACGTTTTGTACAATGGAAAAGCTTTGTTAGATAAACATGAACCCGTAGAAGTTCGTGATTCTCATGAAACGTTAGAACTCACTGACGAGAGTAGATCAAAAATGAAACAAAAGAATCCAGAAATAAAACCAATCGACTACATCAAATATAACAAAATTTTTGGAATCACTTTTGTTCCGCAAAAAGAAAAGTCAAAGTTTTCCATAACACCCAGTGTTTAATACAAAGAGTCAAAATCAGTTTCAAAACCAGTTTCAAAGCCAATTGTTTTCTCAAAATCACTTTCGAACATTGAACAAATGTCTTCAAACAATCCTTTTAACACAAGTGATGCTAGAAGCAGTTTAGAAGATGTTAAAACTAGAATTGGGAGACTTCAAGAGATTGTTAAAACTAAAACCAATATTACAACTAACATCTGGTTTTCTAGTTTTGATGATGAAATGAAAAAGTTTTTTGAAACTCAAATTGCCCCTCAGCTGAATAACATCAGTTCAAGGGTAATTCATTTTGATCAAGCATTTTTGAAAGAAACAGATGACTTTGTCAAGGACCATAAATCCCTGGTAAAGAAATCTAATGAATGTTTTGAACACATCAAAGATTTGGAAAATTTGAATGATTCTCTCTTCGAAGATGTTATAACCACTGATATCATGTCCATTGTTTTACAAACATATTCTGTTGAAGATCATGAAAGACTCCAGTCTGAGACCTCCGCAATTGTTTCAAAATATGAAAAAGCTCTTGAAAAAATTGAAAAAGAAAATGTATCATATTTTAAACAACTTGATCGAAAAACTGAGGAATGCAAGTATGACAAATTGTCGTATGAGCGTTCCCACAAGGACATGAAAGAGCAAAATGACCTTTTGAGGGCTTAGCTAGAATGTAAAAAAGGAAAGGCTGTGGATACTAAGATTGCAAAACCATTGACTGAGGAGAAAGAAAATGTTTCGAAACCAGGTTTTAAACAAAAAATGTCTATTTCTCTGCCTCCTCCAAAAGTCAATGAGAAAAAAGATTTGTCAAAACTAGTCACTCCACCTGCCTTGTCAAAACAAAAAGAAAAGATTGTTGAACATGAAAAAGCGGTTATCGAGAAACCAAAAGTTTTAGCACCTGGCCTTTTTAGGATGAGTACCACAAATGCATCTGCCTCCACATCTAAACCATATGGAACAAACGACATAAGTTTAGACAAGCACTCTAAAGAGACTAGGAAAGCTGAAACCACTTCTCTAGATAAAAATGTGAATCCTAATGCGTGTGCCTTACCTTCTACAGGACTAGAAAGCACCTCTAAAAGCAGCAGACTAAAGCCTAAGAGCAATACAAGGAACAATAGAGTCTCGCATGCCTCTAAGAGTAGTAGCTTGAATAAAGAGAAGAAAGTAGAAGACACCCTAGGAATTTACCGCTTTGTAATAAGAAAGACATTTCATCTGAATGTAATGAACCTACGAAACTTTCTATGTTTAATGACTGTGTTGAATCTGTTTGTGTAACTTGCTAGAAATCGTTAATTAATGTTCATGATGATTGTGTTTCTAAGAATGTGAATGATAAGCCTGTTCAGAAGAACGTTCCAAAAAGAACTTATGCTAAACCAATAGGACGTCTAGTTGCAAGATTTAATCTTACACTACTGATAAGAAGCATAGTGTTTACTATAGGGATGATATTTGGAAACCAACGGGTAGAATTTTCACACTCCAGAATGGTAGAATGAGCGATAAATCAGTATACCCAGTTGAAAACTTCTATGAGTGTGATCAGGATTTTACCTCTAACCCAAAGGAACCAAAGTCAAAACGGTTTCCAAAAACATCTTCTTCTGTATTTGGCAGGTTATCGAAATATTTCTTTGGATCGTCGACTCGGGTTGCTCCAAGCACATGACCGGGAATCTGAAGCTGCTGATCAATTTCGTCCGGAAATTCATGGGAACCGTTCATTTTGGAAATGATCATGTAGCAGCTATCATGGGTTATGGAGATCTACCTTTTGGAAATTATTTAATCACTCGGGTTTACTATGTCGAAGGGTTGGGACACAATTTTTTTTTCAGTCGGGCAATTCTGTGATGCAGATTTAGAGGTTTCTTTTAGGAAAAATGCTTGCTTCGTTAGAAACTTGGTTGGCACTGATCTCTTAACTGGGAATCGTGATACAAACTTGTATGCTATCGACATTAACCAAATGGCCTCTTCATCACCAATATGTCTTATGACACGAGCATCTGGAACAAAATCCTAGTTATGGCATAGAAGATTATCCCATCTCAATTTCTACACCATCAACAAACTGGCTAAAGCCAACATCTTTAACGGACTTACAAAGTTCAAATACACCAAGGATCACCTATGTCCATCATGCGAAAAAGGAAAAAGTAAAAGAGCATCATATAAACCCAAACCCATACCTAGTTCGGATGCAAGGTTGCATATGTTGCACATGGACTTATGTGGCCCAATGAGAGTTGAAAGCATTAATGGGAAAAAGTATATTCTTGTCATTGTTGATGATTATTCAAGATATACATGGGTTAAGTTTCGGAGGTCAAAAGACGAAGCACCAGGCATCATCATCACCTTTCTGAAACGTATTCAAGTACTTCTTCAATCTCCAGTAAGGGTAGTAAGAACAGACAACGGCACAGAATTTACTAATCAGGAGTTAAGAGCTTATTTTGAAGATGTTGGAATCACACATCAAACATCAGTTGTTAGAACTCCACAGCAAAATGGGGTAGTTGAAAGAAGAAATCGAACTCTTGTGGAAGCTGCTCGCACAATGCTAATTTATTCTAGTGCATCGTTATTTCTATGGGCTGAAGCTGTTGCCACTGCTTGTTTCACTCAGAACCGATCCCTAATCCATCCAAGATTCAATAAAACCCCATATGAGCTAGTGAAAAACAAAAAACCTGATACCTCTTACCTTCACGTGTTTGGCGCTTTGTGCTATCCGACAAACGACAGAAAAGATCTAGGTAAACTGAAAGCTAAAGGTGATATTGGAATCTTCATTGGATACTTAGATAACTCGAGGGCATTCAGGGTGTATAACAGAAGAACTAGGAAGATAATGGAGACGATGAATGTGAATTTTGACGAACTTTCACAAATGGCTTCTGAGAGACTCGCTCTAGAACCCGCGCTTAATCCGATGGCTTCTAATCAAAACAGATTAGAACCTGCACCAAACCAGCAGACTTCTGGACACATCAGTTCAAGGCTCATACAACAAAGAGCTCCATCAACTTTTGCTAACACACCTCATGAACAAGAATGGGAGAATTTCTTCGAGTTAATGTTCGATGAATACTATGGTAGAACTTTGACAAATGCATCAAAACATCATTCTGCTGCACCCGCTCAAAATTATCCACCACCACCAACAGAAGATGCATCTACAACCATCGAAACCAATGCACCAACGCCATCAACGTCCTCTACATCGACTTCTGCAAATCCTATTCTTGAAACAGTTTTACCAGTAGTTGAAGAGCAAAACCAAAACATATCATTTCAAGAAGAACCTTCACAAAACCAGAACGATGCAACGTTAGATGAAGACTTATTTGAAAACCCGTTTGCTACGGAATCAGCTGAATCATCTTCAAGCTTACGAGAACCATCTAACTCGCATACGTTTAACCAACGGTATCCTTCTACTCTGAAGTGGACAAAAGACCATCCAATTGAACAAGTTATTGGTGAACCTTCACGGCCAATTCAGACGAGACGCCAACTTGTCACAGACTGCGACTTGTGCATTTACCTTTGCTCAATTAGCGCTAAAGAACCAAAGAACATTCGGGAGGCAATCGCAGAAAACGCTTGGATAGAAGCGATGCAGGAGGAACATCTCCAATACCGTCTACATGACTCTTGGGATTTGGTTCCAAGACCAATTGACATTCGCGTCATCGATCTCAAATGGTTATGGAAGAACAAAAGGGATGAAGAAATGACTGTAATTCGCAACAAAGCTTGTCTCGTGGCCAAAGGATACAGACAAGAAGAAGGGATAGACTTTGAAGAGTCATTCGAGCCAGTAGCTAGACTTGAAGCAGTCAGGATATTCTTAGCCTATGCAGCTCACAAAAACATCACGGTTTATTAGATGGACATTAAGACCGCGTTCTTGAATGGAACTCTGAAAGAAGAAGTGTACGTGAGTCAGCCAGAAGGCTTCATAGACATGGAACATCCAGACTACGTCTACAAACTCAAAAAGGCAATCTATGGTTTGAAACAAGCTCCGAGAGCGTGGTATGACGAACCATCCTCTTTCTTGATCAAAAAAAATTTCACCTAAGGAACTGTCGATCCTACCTTGTTTACTCGAAAACATAACAATGACATTTTGATTGTTCAGATTTATGTGGACGACATTATTTTTGGGTCCACTAATTTGAATCTTTCAAAACATTTTGAAAATCTCATGAAAAGCAAATTTGAAATGTCCATGATGGGGGAACTAAAATTTTTTCTTGGTTTACAAATACATCAGTCCCCTCGTGGAATTTTTATTAATCAATCTAAATATACAACTGAGATTTTGAAAAATCATGGTATGGATAATTGTGATTCGTCGGTACACACCAATGGTAACTTCACAAAAAATTGGAGCTGATTTATTTGGGAAACCTATCGATCCGAAGAAATATCGGAGCATGATTGGTTCTCTCATGTACCCCTCACTGCTATTCGACCAGATATTCATTTTGCTGTTTGCTTATTAGCACGGTTTCAGGCAAAGCCTACCGAACTGCACCTCAAAGTGGTTAAAAGGATCTTTCGGTACCTGAAGACATCCATTCACATGGGACTTTGGTATCCAAAGGAATCCAGATTTGATCTAATAGCCTTTTCAGAGCGGACCACACATGTGATCAATTTCAGCAAAAGTACATCAGGAGGAGCACAATTTTTGGGTGAAAAGTTAGTAAGATGGTCTTCTAAGAAACAAGATTGTAATGCACTTTCAACCGCTGAAGCTGAGTATGTGTCTCTATCTGCGTGTTGTGCTCAAGTTCTATGGCTGAGAACACAACTCACAGATTATGGCTTTACTTTCGATAAAATACCTATGTATTGTGACTCGAAAAGTGCCACAACCATATCGTGCAATCCTGTTCTTCACTCGAAGACTAAGCACATTCGTGTCCGCTACCACTTCATCAAAGAAAACGTAGAAGAAGGTACTGCTGAATTATTTTTCGTGAAGACAGATTACCAACTCGCCGATCTATTTACTAAAGCCCTTCCAAAAGAAAGGTTTAGTGATTTAGTTCGACGAATTGGAATGCGAAGCCTAACCCCTGAGGAGTTAGAACGTCTTCTCGAATCTTCTTGAAAATGATTTTCCAAAAAGCTTCGCTGTAAATATTTTTCAAAATCAAAATACAAAATTTGAAAAAACAACAAAAGAAAAATATAAAAATATAAAATCTTTCAAAAATACAAAAACAATATAAAATCAAAAATCCACAAAATATTCTTCTCATGACATGTCTCTCGTATAATCGATATTCAATGCGTTTCTAGAAATGTCATTCAACAATATACTGAACATGTACAGATGCTTGAGCGAGAGTTATTCTTTTATATGTTTTCTAAAACATGTCGTTTCTCAAAATTTCTTTTAAATTATGGCTTTCGTACTTTATACGAAACCGGACTAAAATGATGACTTTTGATTATTTCAAATCAAAACTCGTGTTTCTAAAGAAAATCTAGTGTACGCTTCAGTGCACTACATTTAAAACTGGTGAGAAATCATCATCATCTTGAGCACCCTTTCAAGATTGTTCAAAATCTTTCAAAATATTTTGTGCTCAAGATAACTCCCTCTAAAACCCTTTAATTGATTATGCTTTATTAAAGGGGGAGTATAAAATAAAATGTTCCAAATTCATGCTTAAATCAAATCCGTTTGTCTCCCAAAAAGATTCTAAAAATGATGTTTAATCCGTTGATATCAAAAATATCACAAATATTCTATTTTGAGGGGAGAAACATGATTAAAATGTGATCAAAAATGTTTAATGATCGTTGTTTGAATCTCAAAAGAGCTCGACTCAGTCGTAACCAATGAATTGACGAGAAATCAAAGTCAGTAAATGTACCATCTCGAGAAACTTTCTACGGACTTGACTAGGACGGGTAATAATTTCAAGCTAGTTCACTAGTGATGTAAACGTGTCTTGAATCGGTCTTGTTCATTGAAAGTCGATCAATTCAAAAAGTGCGAACTCTACCCTCACTGTACAGATTTAAGTTAAAACAATATAAGAACATGTGAAGCGGGAGTGTTTCTGAAAATATAAAACTCACAAGGTGTTAACAAAATATGTTTTAATCATAAACACTTTGAGAGATTTTCAAGAAAATGGTTTTATGGCAACATAGGATAGTCATGGAGTTATAAGGTGACTAAGGATAGGAAAATCCGTCCTATGATCCGCCAGAGCCGGAGGGATCTTCCCAAGGACAATACCTATAGTTAGTATTAGAAGTCCTTAGGTATGATTGAAAAAAGGAGTAATGTAAGAAAGGAGAAAGAAGGGGTTGAAGAATTAAAAAGAAATGTAATGAAAAAGGGTGAAAAGAAATAGCCCTCCATAATCAACCTTAGGCCATAAACCGGGTTCAATTCATTTGCTACTGGTTGTCACTTACATGACATTGGTATTGAAGAAAAAGACGTCATGGACCCAGTGACGCACTGCACTAAATTTTCTTGCCACTCAATTCCTCTCAAAAGGATTTGTTTCATTCTCACAGGGAACCCTACGTAATCTATCGACTTTCTCTTAGAGATTGTTGGTATGGAAGAAGGAGACCCTCTCCCTAGTCTCCGCTTAGAAAACCAAAACGCACTAATCGATTCTAGAGCCACGAGATTCATTAAAAGATCTCATAGGAACACTTGACATTTCATCTCTTGTTGTTCAACAATAAGGACACAAGTGATATATTCCAGAGTCCTACGCAGATCTTAGCAATCTACCAGAACATTTATGAGAGGATTTACAATCTTCAAAAACGTATGTAATCTTCCCTACACTTATATTTTTGTAAAATACCTTTATATATAATTAAGACGAGGTTAAAGACAAAATAAGGCATTTTCACAAAATCAAACATGAGAATAAACAACAATGAAAAAGATATATGACACCCAAACAAGCAAACAATAAGCATGGGTTGCCTCCCACGAAGCGCTTTTCTTTATTTATGAGTCTTGTAGCTAGACTCGAAGTCGTGCTCCTACGTCGTCTCGTTTTTCATCCTCAATGAAAACTATATCATATTGACAAAATTCTCATCTACTCTATACCTAGGTCCTAGGGTCAAACAATCCCTATAATAAAGCCCCATTTTCTCCCACATAATGTTCAAGCCTTTTTCAACATCTTCTTCGCTCTTTTCCTCAAAAGCTCTAATGTTATCTCGTTCATAGAGGGATAAAGGGCCATAACTGTTCATCTTCCAAGGAATCCTATATGTAATTTCATCGTCCCCTTCCGCAAATCTAATCGTTCCCTCGGACTTGTTATAGCTTAACTTAGATTTTTCAACGAACGGTTTTCCTAACACAACTTGGGACGAGCTATAGTCGATGACACATCCTATATCTTCCAGGACCATAAAATCAACTAAGTAGGTGAAGTTTCCTACAAAGACATGCACATCCTTGACCCTTCCCACAAAATTGCAAATCCCACCAGGATACTTAGGGTCTCTTCTAATCTTAAGTCACTCATTCATTATGTCATTGCAAACAGCTGATGACATCACATTAATGGGAGAGTTCGTATCTATGTAAGTGTGCTCGACATTCCTATATCCAATCACACAAGGGATCTTTATGTTCCAGGGATTTCTCTCCTAATCTTTGGGCATATTCTAATGATGGGTGATCGAGGATTGTCGATTATGTATTGGCGGTAAGCAACTTCTTCCTTAGTGGGGTAACGATTGAAGTAGGCACTATTGTCCTCATTCTCATTTTCATTTACTAAATCATTACCTGAACTGTTGCTAATCATGGAGCCAACAATCGAGGCGCTAACCACTTTTTCAACAGCGTCCCTAATTGTACTCTCAAATACCCCACCCAATTCTTGAAGCTCATTGTTTCTACTAACATTTCGGTTGCGACGATGGTTAGAGGGGTGCTGGTCAATTTGTTGCAGGTTTGAGTGGAAGTGGTTTATTTGGTGGGGAATTGTTGTTTGGTGGGTTATCACCTTCCATGATGAAAAGTGATGGGCTACGAACAAAGTCACGAAGAAGGGGGATAGACTACAAGGAAGCTAATGAAAATGAGAAAAAATCTTACTTGATAGGAATCAAGCAAGGGAACCTAAATGAGATAAAGATCAAACTAGCTATTCTATTCCCCGGCAGTGGCGCCAAAAATTTGATGATCGTACGAAGCGCGTTCGGGGTCAAAGGAACTTCCTTTTCTTCGAGCAAGTTTTTCAACCACCTAGGAAGTGAACCTAATCGTTGTAGTGTAGTATTGGGTAAGCCTCGGGGATTGATATCGTTCTCTAGGGGAATAGGAATGATAGCAATAAATGTATTACAAGAAGGTGGGGGTCGAGGATGATTCTTTTTTTATCTGTTAGCCTTAATAGTAATTTATAGAAGTGATGGTCATTCACATTTAGGAACTTTGTAACGTGTGTTAGATATCGTAATAGAATAGTCAACTGGCTCGTGGATTGGGCTAAGCTAAATGGCTAATAGTTATGTTAAGCTAGCCTTATGTAAGTTATTGTCCAATCCAAGCCCAAGCCCAAGCCCAAGCCCATAAGGGTGATATGTATGGAAGTATAAATACCCCTCAAATGGTCATTTGAGGGGTGTGCTTGAGTGTGTATGTGTGTGTTTTCTATTTGCAATACAAGTTTCCTTTCATCTTATTTCTCTCTAAAACATACGCATAACTTATAATATATTCAAGTCACCATCTTTCCTTCCTTGTCTTTCTTTATTTAAGCATAACGTGTTTGTGTTTGGTTTACGTGTGTTACTTGTGTGATAAAGTGTGCTAACGTGATAAGGTTGAGAAAAACAAGGTCCTACATTATCTTTTATTGGTTTTTTAGATCGGGGCAATTGGTTGGGGGGTGGTACTTCTACCGATTACTCTACTTGTCTGATTATCTAATTTATCTAATAATACGGGTAGCTATGTCTATTTAATGTGTGCTCGTATGATGATTAAAAATGTGTTTACCTAGATACTATTACTCCCTAGTTATCTTTTATTGGTCGGTTGAATTGTCGCACCTTATCTTAACGCGTTGTATTCCTAAGGTTGTAGGGAATGCGTAGTCCCTAGTTCTTTGAGGTTATCCTTCGGGTTTATCCTAGGCTTAAGCTATTTCATTCGTAAGCCTCACTTTCACAAAGCATATTCAAGCATTAAACACAACGAATGAAGCCTAGTTGCACTCCTAAGCCAATTACAATTAAGATAAGAAACAACCTAACAATAATCAATAACTAGGTTTCATAGATCTAAGCAAACACACAAAAAATTTAGCTAGACATGGTAAACAAGCAAGCATACACACAATCAATTGAAGACATCATGATACTTTGGATTAAAACACTTATCTTGATGTGTAAAATAGGGTTTGGGTCCATAAGATACTGTCCAAATTGGACTACAAATGTTTAGGGTTTCTTTCTCTAAAAGTCTACCTCTTTAAATGCAGAAAAATCGAATTCTATATATAGATTTACAAGTGCGACGGTGTCACCTTTTAGATGGGACTCCGTCAGCTCGCCGTCATTAGGGTTTCGTCTTGGCCAAGTCATCGATGGGACAGCGTCACCTTAGAGTTGTGACGCCGTCAGTCTTTAGTTGGGACGTCATTCTTGATACTGGATCTGGGCCGTCTGAGATGAAAATTCTAAGTGACGCCCTACTTCTTCAAAGCCTGGCGCCGTCAGGTTATACGAATAAAAATTCCACTGAGCAGTCTGGTGCATGTTTTGATCACGCCTGTATAGAGGGATGACGTCGTCCTTTGATTGGGACACCGTCAGGTTCAGTTTAAGCAGCTTGAGTGGCTTCGATCTTGACTTTACCATTTTCTTCATGTATTCCCTCTTTTTCGTCCAAATGTGCATCATTCCAACATTTTGCTTCCAAGAGACCTAAAAAGTGAAAAGGAACGAAATTAAGCAGTAACGGATATAAAAGTGGTTGATTAAGGGCTTAAATGACCACCTAAAAGCGTACATTTTAAATCCTTATCAGCTACTGATATTGGTGTTTTCTTGTGCTCTACAAATTTCCATGTATTTTGTACCTTAATGTGTTCGGTTATTGTGTTTGTATGGTGGTTCAGGTCATTTTATTTTGGGTCATATGGGATTAAAGTGATGGGTCTTGGGTCACTGCAGGTGTTTTTTCATACTGTGAGTGGTCAGATGGGTTTGTTCCATTTAGTAATAGGTTTTAAGTTAGTCCTTTGGTATTGGTATATTTTGTTCCATTTAGTGATAGGTTTGTTCTTTTGTTCTTTTGTATTGGCATATTTTTGCTATGATGATAAGAATACTCATATATGAAAATTATACAATTACTTCAGGTGAGGCCAAATTTATACAGTGTGCCACTAAAGAATTGCCATTTTTGGCCTAGTAATCTTATTTGACCCATTCATGATAAATACAATTTATCATGAACCGTTCATAGTGACTTATTGAAGGTAGTCTTATATTTCAAAAATCAAATTAAAAACTGCTTTAAAGATGAACATGGGTGAAACATAGTTATTTTTAACACCAGTTATTTTTTGTCCTAAATTTGAGAAAAATTAATAACTGACTAAATACTAGATGGATGTTCATTTTCCTGATTAATCAATTAAAAAAAATAGTCATCTCTTAACTCCACACGGATGCAACAAATAATTTGACGACGCTTGCTATGGATGATTTGCAGAATAATCGATTGAGAAATAAAATGAAGGATATAATGGATGCCAATAAACATACGCCTGATACAACTATAACCTCAATGAGTTAAGTGGTACACATGACACTTTTCCGGCTTTACGAAAACGTGGACGACCTCCTTTATATGACATCTCAAATGGTAAGTTTTTACTCCTACCTGCATTTATGATTTCTCATATTCTTATAAATAATTTTGTGCATTTTTCTTTTGTGTTAATGTTAGTAGACTCACACAGTAGTAATTCAAATACCCCGAGTCATGGTTTAACAAATATACCCAGCGTGTTGTCTAATGCAACTGTGGAAAACTAGAAAGGGGGGTTGAATAGTTTTACCAATTAAAACTTCGTTTTAAAATATTTAGATCGACTTATGTCAATCCATTTGGATGTGTATGTTGGACATTGATAGATAGATATATAAATGTTTAATGAAAGATAAAGAGCAAGAAGCACATAACCACGACACGTGTATTTAGAGTGGTTCGGCTACAAGGACACCTTCCTTGCCCTACTCAACTCCCCGAGTCACCTACTCGAGAGTTCGTAATCACTACACGACACCAACTCCTTATGGCGGAGAAGCCTTCACAACGTCGCCTACTCTTTTTTCGGTACTAGTGTTAGGATCCAAATGTTATTGTGTTGATGATTCGGGTGGTCTTGGATGATCAAAATACATGTTTACCATTTTAGAGAGAGAAAGTAGAGAGAGAGGGTGTTCTTGCTAGAGGTTTACACAAAGGAAATGTTAGATTAAAATGAGAAGCACCACCCCTTCCATGGATGGAAGGGGTATTTATAGTTACAAGAAATACGACCTCCTATCGGCCCTGTGGATCGTATACATGGTAAAGACCCTCCTTCCTCCACGATGTTGCATTAAGCTATACTACGCTACAAACTAATAAATAAACTACTTAATAACGTAAATAACGACAAGTCTACGAGCTAACTTATGCTAGATATTATTTGGGGTGACCGACTCTTCACTATGGAATTTTTTAATTCCTAACAATCTCCCCTTAAGGGAGGTCACCCCATGTTTTACATTTTGAATCCTAGCATTCTATTCTTGACTTTGTTCTTGAGCTCTTAGACTTCAATTCTTCAATTCCGCAATCTTTGTGCTTAAGCAGTGACTCTTCATAGTCCGCACATTTTGTACTTTTAGTGCAGGCCTTTAACTGATCCACATCTTTGATGATCTTCGAGCTTTCATTGAGATCATCAGCCACAGTAAATCTCTGGATCACCCTTTATTGTGTTGCCATCATGTGAAGTTGTGACTTTTGGACCGACATGCTCACACTTTTGAATCATGACATCTTTCCATCAGAGTAGCGGAAGCCTAACTGGTTCATGATATTTGCAGCAGCGAACGAAGCATAGTATGAAATATCGAGCCAGGTTATGTAGATATGCACCAGTCATGATTTCTTCAAATTAAGTGTGGATGCTGTGAGCATGCGGCTTTGGAATGACTCCTCAATTCCGATCACCTGCAACCGTCAAATGTACCTGCAACACAGTTAGCAATAAACACACGAGTGTCTTTGATCACTTTCGTTGAATTGAGGTACCGGCCCACGGTTCCCCGTTGATCATTACAAATCTAGTACGCTGTGATCAGGTAGAATTCCTAAGAATCTCCTTGACAGGGTTTCGCAGCTGTTCTAGCCGTTCTCAAACCAGAACGTCTCAAAGAAGACACACGAGTGAGTGAACGCCATTGAGATTCACTTTGATGAAAAATGATTTACAAACAATCGCGTATTGCTTAGAAGAAAGAGTTTTGCAATACGACGAAGGTTTTATGAGAAAGATCAATTTTCAATCAAAATACTTTTTTATTTAAAAAGTACACATTCGATGTGCTAGAGAAAGAAGAGATTCCCCATCGAGCGGTTTTTCTAAAGTATTTTTTCAACCAGAGATACTTTTTGAATTTGAAAACATAAGTACACATTCGACGTGCTAAAGAAAAGAAAAGATTTGCACATCGAACGGTTTTTCCAAAGTATTCGCAATTCCATTCCTGACCAAGGTTGATTCAAGATTGAATCTCCCCATCGTTCTATCCGTTGTCACAAGCTTGATCTTTTGCAAGATCTCACATGTCACCCACCAAAAGCTTGTTTGATGTTGGCTCTAGAAGGATTTCCATCTTCATCATGAATATTTTTACATATCACTCGGATGTTCTGGCAATACCACGCGTAGGACTCTTAATATATTCTTACTTTCCACATTGTGTGAAATAGCAAGTCTTCATTAATTTTGTGTCCTAATGAGATATTGTGGATAATCTCTTGGCTCTAGACTTAATTGTGCACATTTGGTTCCTATCCGGGACTAGGAGAGTCTCCTCTTCAATATCAACAATCTCTAGAAGAAAGTCGATAGATTATGTAGGTTCCCCGTGAGAATGAAACAAGCCCTTTTAAGAGGAACTTGAGTAGCTTGGGAAGTTTAGTGCAGCGCGTCACTGGTTCCATGACGTCTTGTCTTCAATACCAGTGTTACCTTAGTAACCACCAGTAGCATATGTATTGAACCCGTTTCTCTCTAAGGTTGAATTATTGAAGGGCTATTTTTTTCACCCTTTTCACATTAATTTCTTTTTCATTCTTCAACCCCTTCAGTGCTTACCAAGACTTCATTACTAGAACCTTGTTGGGTTTATTCCATTACTAGCTCTGTCTAGTCGGCACTCTTTCCCCGTATCTTTTCTCCTTTTTTCAATATACCTAAGGACTCTACACTATCTAGTGGATTGTCCTTGGTACATCCCTCCGCTCTGGCGGGATCGTAGAAACGAATACCTAACCTAACCATCCTTATAACACCATGCATAAAGTAAATTGTCGGTCTTTTGGTATTGTTCTTTCCTTCATGAAACCAATCGAAAAATCATTTGGAAAAACAATCAAGGTACTTGTGATACGAGATCAAAGCATTTTGTACCTTAATAGTTTTGATCATTTAGAAAACCTCCCCTCAACATGTGCATATGATTTAGAAATTGTTTAGCACATGGAGGCAAGAGGACTTTGAAATATTTTCTTTGATCACAATTTTCATACGAAAAGCCATTTGATTTTCATGGTAAAATTCTCCCCCTCAATATGTGCATAGGATAAGTGAAATCATTTTATCACATAGAGGAAAGAGTTCTTTTGAAGCACATCCACGATCACAAAATCCATTAATAAAACCATGTGAAAACTCAATCAAGGTACTTTATAAGTCTCTTTAAAAAAACTTTTGTACCTCGATAGTTATGCTCCCTCTCAATATGTGCTTCGAGATTCGAAAACGTTTAGCACATATGAGAGAGCAGCCTGCACAATTAAATCAAACGATCACCTTTTATCAAATTTCATTATTAAATCACAAATTCTCCCCGATCAAAAATATCAAACCCTTTGAGATTTTGGATCCCAAGTGATTTAATAGGGTTTAGAAAATATGGGAGAATATGTGGCCTGGTTTAAATACTCATCATGTTTTTGGATAAATCCTCCTCCTCAACATGTGCATTGTGTATGAAATTGTTTGGCACATGGAGGCAGGAGTGCCTTTAAAAGACTAAAACCAATTCCATTTAAACAGATAGAGATTTAACTCACGATCTCTACCCCGATCAAAATTTCAAACCTTTTGAGATTTGTGATCCCAATTGATTTAAATCATTTAAAAGATTTTGGGAAAGACGTGGCTTGATTTAACTTTGAAAAATGACAGATAAGGACCATTTTAAGACATTAAAGATTGTTAGTATCAGTATGATTGTTTTATGAGATCTTTAAGTAAAATAAAAAATTTCACAATCAAACAAGAACAGAAAAATTTCATTTTGAAAGACCTTGATTCAAAAGAAAAATCATACCATGACATAACATTAAATCTTTAGATCACCAACTTATTAACGTACAAAGCTGAACTTTTGCGAAGAAATATCGTTTTGAAAATATTTTATTTTAATCACTCTCCCCCTCAATCGATGACAGAAGTCAATAATTGAGTGACTTAAGTTTTGATAAAATGAAGTCCGGTGATTTTCAAAATTTAGTCCAATATATTTTCAAAACAATATTTTTCCATTTTCAAAACAATATTTTTCAAAGTTTTAGAAAAATGGTATCATCAATGATTATCCTCACAAAGATATGTTAGGTGGTTGAGAAGCTTCTGTTGATGCTATAGGGCTTGGAAGAAACCGTCTGCTGATGCGTGGAGACTTCTTCTTACATTGCATTTTGAATGCCAACTGAGGTCAAATTAAGCTCTGTTTCTTCAATCAATTAGAAGAAAACCATCTGCAGATGTAGTGAGACCTATGTACGACTGTAAAAGTCCCCTGTTACCACACTACTTATTAAATCCCTCCCACTGTTCGGGACGAGCCGTTGATATCTATGGATAGCGCTATTTAGGGGCAGAGCCAACCCCTCACTCTACTAACCGGAGTGCATAGAATCACCTTCTCATGCTATGTTAGAGCATGTTGCACGTAGGGGCAATGTATTCGGCTGAATCGGCTTAAGTAGTGGAA
>OU343223.1:166145113-166176210 GCA_910596185.1 Chrysanthemum makinoi
AATCTTTAAGTAAGTTGAAAACGTAGTTTTATGAAAATTATTAGTTCAATTACATATTTTTGGTATAAAAGTAATGTATTTTCATCCGTCTAACATGGGTGACTAGTTAGTTATTGTCTTTGTCCGAGCATTCATTTAAATTTTTAAGTATTTTACTTGCCATAGGTCGCGTCTAGGGAGGTCTACGTTCGAGGGTTGCTTTTAAGATATTTCTTGTGCTCGCTCTTGTACTCACGCTTTATTTGTTAAGGTGAGTTTCACAGCCCCATTTTACTGTTTTACTCTTTTGGGGTGAAAAACATGCTATGATTACTTAAAACTAAATTGGTTGTGCATTTATGAAATTATGGATTTACTGAACTGATTCAATCTACTAAGCTATGCTATGCTATACTGTGCAAACTGGTATGTATGCTTATGTTTGCCGCCTATGTACGACTGTTAAAAGTCCCTGTTACCACACTACTTATTAACTCCCTCCCACTGTATGGGACGAGCCGTTGATATCTATGGATAGCGCTATTTAGGGGCAGAGCCAACCCCTCACTCTACTAACCGGAGTGCATAGAATCACCTTCTCATGCTAGGTTAGAGCATGTTGCACCTAGGGGCAATGTATTCGGCTGAATCGGCTTAAGTAGTGGAACCCTAAAGGCATGAACGTGCTGCATACATAATGGACCCTTTGAAACTTTGACAACCAATTGATTTTCCTGTTTTTGGAAACTACTTGGTGTACTAAACCTGTGAACTCACCAAATATGGCGATAGTTGACATGTTTTTATCATGCTTTTCAGGTGATCAGAAGTAAGTGGTAAATTTCTGGATGCATTGCATGGGCACTCTTTCAATTATGTTATGTTATCTTTTGCAAATGTTCAAAAACAGATGTTATCGTTGGGAACTTGTGTTAAATGTATTATGACTTATCTTTTGAAACGATGTAAAAACTTATTGTAAAATATAATGTTTTCCTTTAAATCTTGTATGGTGTTACCTATAACTTATGAAATGTACTACCTACTGTTGCACCTCGTGTTTCCGCTGCGTCGAGGTGTGACACTAATCATGGAGCCAACAATCGAGGCGCTAACCGCTTTTTCAACAGCGTCCCTAATTGTACTCTCAAACACCCCACACAATTCTTGAAGCTCATTGTTCTACTAATTCGGTTGCGACGATGATTAGAGGGGTGCTGGTCAATTGGTTGCAGGTTTGAGTGGAAGTGGTTTACTTGGTGGGGAATTGTTGTTTGGTGGGTTATCACCTTCCATGATGAAAAGTGATGGGCTACGAACAAAGCCACGAAGAAGGGGGATAGACTACAAGGAAGCTAATGAAAATGAGAAAAAATCTTACTTGATAGGAATCAAGCAAGGGAACCTAAACGAGATAAAGATCAAACTAGCTATTCTATTCCCCGGCAGTGGCGCCAAAAACTTGATGTGCGTACGAAGCACGTTCGGGGTCAAAGGAACTTCCTTTTCTTCGAGCAAGTTTTCCAACCACCTAGGCAGTGAACCTAATCGTTGTAGTGTAGTATTGGGTAAGCCTCGGGGATTGATATCGTCTCTAGGGAAATAGGAATGCTAGCAATAAATGTATACGAGAAGGTGGGGGTCGAGGATTATTCTTTTTTTTATCTGTTAGCCTTAATAGTAATTAATAGAAGTGATGGTCATTACATTTAGGAACTTGTAACGGGGTTGATATCGTAATAGAATAGTCAACGGGGCTCTTGGATTAGGCTAAGCTAAATGGCTAATAGTTATGTTAAGCTAGCCTTATGTAAGTTATTGTCAATCCAAGCCAATCCCAAGCCCAAGCCCAAGCCCAAGCCCAAGCCCAAGCCCAATAAGGATATGTATGGAAGTATATACATACCTCAAATGGTCATTTGAGGGGTGTGCTTGAGTGTGTTTTCTATTCGCAATACAAGTTTCCTTTCATCTTATTTCTCCCTAAAACATACGCATAACTTATAACATATTCAAGTCACCATCTTTCCATCTTTGTCTTTCTTTATTTAAGCATAACGTGTTTGTGTTTGGTTTACGGTGTTACTTGTGTGAGTAAAAGTGTGGTAAGTGATAAGGTTGAGAAAAAACAAGGTCCTACAATTGGTATCAATCGCCTAACAATGGTTTAGGGGTGTTGTGTTACGTTTTTTGTTAAAACTTAGCATAAAGTTGCGTTTTTTCCTATAAACGTGGGCTTTTTGTCTTAAAGTTTTGATTTTTACGTGTTTTTAAGATTAAAGTTGTAGTTTTTATTGATCCTTAAGTGTTTTGGAAGAAGTTTGTGCAAAAGAAATCATTTGGAATTGTGTTTTTGGGTGAAAAATCGTGTTTTTGCAAAAATCCGGGCTGTTTACGCATAAGGAGTGCAAGTACAGAAAGTCAAAACCCTAGTTTCTACGTGTAAGAAAAGTCAAAACCCCAGTTTCTAAGCGTAACGTCTACGCGTAAGAAGTGAACCTACGCGTAAACTTTTGGTAAAGAATCTTCGTGGAACAACGGTTACTCAGTGCTTCCCTCACTTGGATAAGTTTGTGGAACACTTCGACTTGTGGATATCTTTTACACTTGGACAAGTGTAAAGGATTTTGGGTAAAACCCTAAGTTTACGCATAAGCATAAAAGCTTACGAGTAACACTCTACGCCTAAGTTAACACTTACGCGTAAGGTTTCTTACTTCTAAGCATTTAGTTTACGCATAAGCTTACGCTTAAGCCTAAAGGTTACGCGTAAGATAGAGTTTACACATAATGAATCCTATGCCTAAGGAAGTCTACGCCTAAGGAAGTTTACGCCTAAGCACTAAATCCTACGCTTAAGAACAAGTTTACGAGTAAGATCTTCAGCAAAACTTCAAACGGATATAACTTTTGAACCGTAACTCCGTTTTCAGCGTTCTACCCATCAAAACGACCGTAAGAATGAGAAGAATGACACGCCGAATAAACTAAAGCTAATTTGGGTCAACCTTCAAGTCCTAAAAACGCTCCGAACAGAAGTTATTGAGCTTATAAGTTTTTTGACCAAATTTTCACTACAACAACCAAGCTTAATCTTCATCAAAACACAACTCCTTTATCGTTGAATCGATCCTACATCAAATTTATCATCTAATACCTTCATCAATGGCAACTCAACAAGACATTCATGCAGCTGGTGCCGAAAACCGTCCTCCTTGTGGAAAAAGGTGGATATCTTCAATGGAAAAGTCGTATGCTCCGCTACATCAAAACCAAACCTAATGGAAAACTCATGATTCAATCCATTACGAATGGACCCTTCAAGCCTCGACAAGTCCAAGACCCTGGAAATCCTGATGCAACACCTCCCGTCCCACCATCTTTTCATGCTCAAGATGAATCAGGATACACTGACGAGGATAAGAAGCAAATCGAAGCAAATGACATGGCAATTCACATTGTCCAACTGGGATTACCAAGAGACATCTTTGCTGCTGTTGATAGCTGTGAAACTGCTTACGATATGTGGGAACGTGTTAGACGGCTATGTTATGGAACAGAAATTGGTAAACAAGACATGGAGAACAAGCTGCTAACTGAATAGGAGAAGTTCACATCAACTCCAGGAGAATCCATTGAATCTACTATGGAAGGTTTGCACTTTAATGAATGAGCTTATCAGAAAACAAGTTGACACCCGAAACTATCATGAGTAACATCAAATTCCTTAACAATCTTCCAGAAGAATGGGGACGATATGTTACTATTTTCAACCAAACAAAGGACTTACATCAGGTGAACTTTGATCAACTCTACGATTTTCTGAAACAAAACCAAGCTGAAGTCAATGAAGTTAGGAAAGAAAGATTGGCAAAGAATCATGATCCCTTAGCACTAATTGCAAAGACTCAAACTTCAGTGAACACACAACAACAACCTTCATCATCTTTCATTAATAACAACTTGCAGCAATACATTCCACAACCACAAGCTGTTATCCCTCAACAACAATTCTATTCACCAGAACAACAAGAACATTATCCACAATACCAGGAAGCAGGAATCACTGACCTTGAAGCTGAACAAACAGAGGCTTTGTCAAATGCATTTTCTTATTTGACTAAAGTATTCAAAGGACGCTATTCCACACCAACTAACAACAACCAAAGGATTTCATCAAACACTCGCAACAGGCAAATTGCACAGCCGGGTTTGAATATGGGTCAACAAGGACAAATGGTTGGAGTTATTGGGAATCAACAGGGATATGCTACTGGACTTCACATGGGTAATCAGGCGGTTCCGTATCAGGGTAATCAGTTGGGTCAGCATGTTGGAAATCAGATGGGTCAGAATGTTGGGAATCGAACAGTGGGTAATCCGAATGGGAATGTTGCAGCTCCAGTCATTGGGAATTATGGAAATGTGAATCAGGGTAATCAGGTTAAGTGTTACAACTGTCAAGGAGTGGGTCACATTGCAAGGAATTGTCCCACTAAGCCAAAAAAGAAGAATTCTGCGTATCTTCAGAAAGCAATGTTGTTGGCACAGAAGTCTGAAGCAGGGATCCAGTTGAGTGCTGAGGAACATGATTTTTTTTGCTATTATAGATGAATTGGAAGACCTAGAGGAAATCAATGCGAACTGCATCTTCATGGCAAATCTTCAGGAAGCTAAGTACGACACTGACTCTGACGCACCTCCTGTTTATGACGCCAATGCAGTATCTGAGGTACCAATCATTGATCCATGCTATAAAAATGTCATATTTGATGTGTTTACTCATGATGAACAGCATTCTGTGACGCCAACACCTACTTATGATACATGCCTGGACGATCCTAGTAGTAGCAATATTTACTCTGAAACTCCAAATGTGGATCATAGTGGAGGCTGTGTGGCACAAAATCCTGAGACTGATGAGGAAACACGTGCCTTATTTGAATCATTGATTAATAACTGTGGCATTGAAATTGAGAAAGTGAAAAAGGTCAATCGCGATGTTAAGGCCCGAATGATAAATGACGCTGAGCTTGAGAGGTACAAGGGAACGCTAAAGCTTTTGAATTTCACAAAAAACAAGAGTCAGAATTAAAAATTGTTTATCGAAATTCCGTTGAAAAGAAAAACAATTGCAAATCAAATATAACACACTTGATGTTAATTTGAACTTGAAAATAAAATCTTTAAACGAGGAAATTTCTGATCTTAAAAACCAACTTTCTAAACAAAAAGCAACTTATTATGATCTTGAAAAAGAGAAGAAACAGTTGATTGCTGATTTTTCAAAACGAGAAGATTCTCTTCTTGAGAAAAATGAAAAAATCAACAAATTGGAAAATTTGCTGTTACAAAGGGTCATTCAGCTCAAATATTCAATATGTTAAGAAATCAAACGAATCCGTATTTTCATAACTCAAAAATGGCTCTGGCAAACAAACCTCCTTGTGCACTCAAGAAAGCTCAGAAAGAACAGAACGTTTTGTACAATGGAAAAGCTTTGTTAGATAAACATAACCGTAGAAGTGTGATTCTCATGAAACGTTAGAACTCACTGACGAGAGTAGATCAAAAATGAAACAAAAGAATCCTGAAATAAAACCAATCGACTACATCAAATATAAACAAATTTTGGAATCACTTGTTCGCAAAAAGAAAAGTCAAAGTTTTCCAAACCACCCAGTGTTAATACAAGAGTCAAAATCAGTTTCAAAACCAGTTTCAAAGCCAATTGTTTTCTCAAAATCACTTTCGAACATTGAACAAATGTCTTCAAACAATCCTTTTAACACAAGTGATGCTAGAAGCAGTTTAGAAGATGTTAAAACTAGAATTGGGAGACTTCAAGAGATTGTTAAAACTAAAACCAATATTACAACTAACATCTGGTTTTCTAGTTTTGATGATGAAATGAAAAAGTTTTTTGAAACTCAAATTGCCCCTCAGCTGAATAACATCAGTTCAAGGGTAATTCATTTTGATCAAGCATTTTTGAAAGAAACAGATGACTTTGTCAAGGACCATAAATCCCTGGTAAAGAAATCTAATGAATGTTTTGAACACATCAAAGATTTGGAAAATTTGAATGATTCTCTCTTCGAAGATGTTATAACCACTGATATCATGTCCATTGTTTTACAAACATATTCTGTTGAAGATCATGAAAGACTCCAGTCTGAGACCTCCGCAATTGTTTCAAAATATGAAAAGCTCTTGAAAAACTTGAAAAAGAAAATGTATCATATTTTAAAAAACTTGATCGAAAAACTGAGGAATGCAAGTATGACAAATTGTCGTATGAGCGTTCCCACAAGGACATGAAAGAGCAAAATGACCTTTTGAGGGCTTAGCTAGAATGTAAAAAAGGAAAGGCTGTGGATACTAAGATTGCAAAACCATTGACTGAGGAGAAAGAAAATGTTTCGAAACCAGGTTTTAAACAAAAAATGTCTATTTCTCTGCCTCCTCCAAAAGTCAATGAGAAAAAAGATTTGTCAAAACTAGTCACTCCACCTGCCTTGTCAAAACAAAAAGAAAAGATTGTTGAACATGAAAAAGCGGTTATCGAGAAACCAAAAGTTTTAGCACCTGGCCTTTTTAGGATGAGTACCACAAATGCATCTGCCTCCACATCTAAACCATATGGAACAAACGACATAAGTTTAGACAAGCACTCTAAAGAGACTAGGAAAGCTGAAACCACTTCTCTAGATAAAAATGTGAATCCTAATGCGTGTGCCTTACCTTCTACAGGACTAGAAAGCACCTCTAAGAGCAGCAGACTAAAGTCTAAGAGCAATACAAGGAAAAATAGAGTCTCGCATGCCTCTAAGAGTAGTAGCTTGAATAAAGAGAAGAAAGTAGAAGACACCCTAGGAATTTACCGCTTTGTAATAAGAAAGACATTTCATCTGAATGTAATGAACCTACGAAACTTTCTATGTTTAATGACTGTGTTGAATCTGTTTGTGTAACTTGCTAGAAATCGTTAATTAATGTTCATGATGATTGTGTTTCTAAGAATGTGAATGATAAGCCTGTTCAGAAGAACGTTCCAAAAAGAACTTATGCTAAACCAATAGGACGTCTAGTTGCAAGATTTAATCTTACACTACTGATAAGAAGCATAGTGTTTACTATAGGGATGATATTTGGAAACCAACGGGTAGAATTTTCACATCAGAATGGTAGAATGAGCGATAAATCAGTATACCCAGTTGAAACTTCTATGAGTGTGATCGGATTTTACCTCTAACCCAAGGAACCAAAGTCAAAACGGTTTCCAAAAACATCTCTTCTGTATTGGCAGGTTATCAAAATATGTCTTTGGATCGTCGACTCGGGTTGCTCCAAGCATATGACCGGGAATCTGAAGCTGATGATCAATTTCGTCCGGAAATTCAGGGAACCGTCGTTTTGGAAATGATCATGTGGGAGCTATCATGGGTTATGGAGATCTACCTTTTGGAATTATTTAATCACTCGGTTTACTATGTCGAAGGGTTGGGACACAATTATTTGTTAGTCGGGCAATTCGTGATGCAGATTTAGAGGTTTCTTTTAGGAAAAATGCTTGCTTCGTTAGAACTTGGTGGCACTGATCTCTTAACGGGAATCGTGATACAAAGTGTATGCTATCGACATTATCCAAATGGCCTCTTCATCACCAATATGTCTTATGACACGAGCATCTGGAACAAAATCCTAGTTATGGCATAGAAGATTATCCCATCTCAATTTCTACACCATCAACAAACTGGCTAAAGCCAACATCTTTAACGGACTTACAAAGTTCAAATACACAAGGATCCTATGTCCATCATGCGAAAAAGGAAAAAGTAAAAGAGCATCATATAAACCCAATCCCATACCTAGTTCGGATGCAAGGTTGCATATGTTGCACATGGACTTATGTGGCCCAATGAGAGTTGAAAGCATTAATGGGAAAAAGTATATTCTTGTCATTGTTGATGATTATTCAAGATATACATGGGTTAAGTTTCGGAGGTCAAAAGACGAAGCACCAGGCATCATCATCACCTTTCAGAAACGTATTCAAGTACTTCTTCAATCTCCAGTAAGGGTAGTAAGAACATACAACGGCACAGAATTTACTAATCAGGAGTTAAGAGCTTATTTTGAAGATGTTGGAATCACACATCAAACATTAGTTGTTAGAACTCCACAGCAAAATGGGGTAGTTGAAAGAAGAAATCGAACTCTTGTGGAAGCTGCTCGCACAATGCTAATTTATTCTAGTGCATCGTTATTTCTATGGGCTGAAGTTGTTGCCACTGCTTGTTTCACTCAGAACCGATCCCTAATCCATCCAAGATTCAATAAAACCCCATATGAGCTAGTGAAAAACAAAAAACCTGATACCTCTTACCTTCACGTGTTTGGCGCTTTGTGCTATCCGACAAACGACAGAAAAGATCTAGGTAAACTGAAAGCTAAAGGTGATATTGGAATCTTCATTGGATACTTAGATAACTCGAGGGCATTCAGGGTGTATAACAGAAGAACTAGGAAGATAATGGAGACGATGAATGTGGATTTTGATGAACTTTCACAAATGGCTTTGAGAGACTTCGCTCTAGAACCCGTGCTTAATCCGATGGCTTCTAATCAAAACAGATTAGAACTGCACCAAACCAGCAGACTTCGGACACATCATTCAGGCTCATACAACAAAGAGCTCCATCAACTTTTGCTAACACACCTCATGAACAAGAATGGGAGAATTTCTTCGAGTTAATGTTCGATGAATACTATGGTAGAACTTTGACAAATGCATCAAAACATCATTCTGCTGCACCCGCTCAAAATTATCCACCACCACCAACAGAAGATGCATCTACAACCATCGAAACCAATGCACCAACGCCATCAACGTCCTCTACATCGACTTCTGCAAATCCTATTCTTGAAACAGTTTTACCAGTAGTTGAAGAGCAAAACCAAAACATATCATTTCAAGAAGAACCTTCACAAAACCAGAACGATGCAACGTTAGATGAAGACTTATTTGAAAACCCGTTTGCTACGGAATAAGCTGAATCATCTTCAAGCTTACGAGAACCATCTAACTCGCATACGTATAACCAACGGTATCCTTTTACTCTGAAGTGGACAAAAGACCACCCAATTGAACAAGTTATGGTGAACTTCACGGCCAATCAGACGAGGCGCCAACTTGTCACAGACTGCGACTTGTGCATTTACCTTTGCTCAATTAGCGCTAGAGAACCAAAGAACATTCGGGAGGCAATCGCAGAAAACGCTTGGATAGAAGCGATGCAGGAGGAAAATCTCCATACCGTCTACAGACTCTTGGGATTGGTTCCAAGACCAATTGACATTCGTGTCATAGATCTCAAATGGTTATGGAAGAACAAAAGGGATGAAGAAATGACTGTAATTCGCAAAAAGCTTGTCTCTGGCCAAAGGATACAGACAGAAGAAGGGATAGACTTTGAAGAGTCATTAGGAAAGTAGCTAGACTTGAGGCAGTCAGGATATTCTTAGCCTATGCAGCTCACAAAAACATCACGGTTTATTAGATGGACATTAAGACCGCGTTCTTGAATGGAACTCTGAAAGAAGAAGTGTACGTGAGTCAGCCAGAAGGCTTCATAGACATGGAACATCCAGACTACGTCTACAAACTCAAAAAGGCAATCTATGGTTTGAAACAAGCTCCGAGAGCGTGGTATGACGAACCATCCTCTTTCTTGATCAAAAAAAATTTCACCTAAGGAACTGTCGATCCTACCTTGTTTATTCGAAAACATAACAATGACATTTTGATTGTTCAGATTTATGTGGACGACATTATTTTTGGGTCCACTAATCTGAATCTTTCAAAACATTTTGAAAATCTCATGAAAAGCAAATTTGAAATGTCCATGATGGGGGAACTAAAATTTTTCTTGGTTTACAAATACATCAGTCCCCTCGTGGAATATTTATTAATCAATCTAAATATACAACTGAGATTTTGAAAAATCATGGTATGGATAATTGTGATTCGGGCGTACACCAATGGTAACTTCGCCAAAAATTGGAGCCGATTTATTTGGGAAACCTATCGATCTGAAGAAATATCGGAGCATGATGGTTCTATCATGTCCTCACTGCTATTCGACCGGATATTCATTTTGCTGTTTGCTTATTAGCACGGTTTCAGGCAAAGCCTACCGAACTGCACCTCAAAGTGGTTAAAAGGATCTTTCGGTACCTGAAGACATCCATTCACATGGGACTTTGGTATCCAAAGGGATCCAGATTTGATCTAATAGCCTTTTCAGATGCGGACCACACAGGTGATCAATTTACAGCAAAAAGTACATCAGGAGGAGCACAATTTTTGGGTGAAAAGTTAGTAAGATGGTCTTCTAAGAAACAAGATTGTAATGCACTTTCAACCGCTGAAGCTGAGTATGTGTCTCTATCTGCGTGTTGTGCTCAAGTTCTATGGCTGAGAACACAACTCACAGATTATGGCTTTACTTTCGATAAAATACCTATGTATTGTGACTCGAAAAGTGCCACAGCCATATCGTGCAATCCTGTTCTTCACTCGAAGACTAAGCACATTCGTGTCCGCTACCACTTCATCAAAGAACACGAAGAAGAAGGTACTGCTGAATTATTTTTCGTGAAGACAGATTACCAACTCGCCGATCTATTTACTAAAGCCCTTCCAAAAGAAAGGTTTAGTGATTTAGTTCGACGAATTGGAATGCGAAGCCTAACCCCTGAGGAGTTAGAACGTCTTCTCGAATCTTCTTGAAAATGATTTTCCAAAAAGCTTCGCTGTAAATATTTTTCAAAATCAAAATACAAAATTTGAAAAAACAACAAAAGAAAAATATAAAAATATAAAATCTTTCAAAAATACAAAAACAATATAAAATCAAAAATCCAAAAAATATTCTTCTCATGACATGTCTCTCGTATAATCGATATTCTGTACGTTTCTAGAAATGTCATTCAACAATGATACGGACATGTACAGATGCTTGAGCGAGACTTCTTTAAATGTTTTCTAAAACATGTCGTTTCTCAAAATTTCTTTAAATTATGGCTTTCGTATACTTTAGTACGAAACCCGGACTAAAAATGATGACTTTTGATTATTTCAAATCAAAACTCGTGTTTCTAAAGAAAATCTAGTGTACGCTTCAGTGCACTACATTTAAAACTGGTGAGAAATCATCATCTTGAGCACCTTTTCAAGATTGTTCAAAAAGATTTTCAAAATCTTTCAAAATATTTTGTGCTCAAGATAACTCCCTCTAAAACCCTTTAATTGATTATGCTTTATTAAAGGGGGAGTATAAAATAAAAAGTTCCAAATTCATGCTTAAATCCAAATCCGGTGTCTCCCCAAAAGATTCTAAAAATGATGTTTAATCCATTGATATCAAAAATATCACGAATATGCTATTTTTGAGGGGGAGAAGACGTGATTAAAATGTGATCAAAATGTTTAATGATCGTTGTTTGAATCTCAAAAGAGCTCGACTCAGTCGTAACCAATGAATTGACGAGAAATCAAAGTCAGTAAATGTACCATCTCGAGAAACTTTCTACGGACTTGACAAGGACGGGTAATAATTTCAAGCTAGTTCACTAGTGATGTAAACGTGTCTCGAATCGGTCTTGTTCATTGAAAGTCGATCAATTCAAAAAGTGCGAACTCTACCCTCACTGTACAGATTTAAGTTAAAACAATATAAGAACATGTGAAGCGGGAGTGTTTCTGAAAATATAAAACTCACAAGGTGTTAACAAAATATGTTTTAATCATAAACACTTTGAGAGATTTTCAAGAAAAATGGTTTATGGCAACACTGGATTGTTAAGGAGTTATAAGGTGACTAAGGATAGGAAAATCCGTCCTATGATCCGCCAGAGCCGGAGGGATCTTCCCAAGGACAATACCTATAGTTAGTATTAGAAGTCCTTAGGTATGATTGAAAAAAGGAGTAATGTAAGAAAGGAGAAAGAAGGGGTTGAAGAATTAAAAAGAAATGTAATGAAAAAGGGGGAAAAGAAATAGCCCTCAAATCAACCTTAGGCCATAAACCGGGTTCAATTCATTTGCTACTGGTTGTCACTTACATGACATTGGTATTGAAGAAAAAGACGTCATGGACCCAGTGACGCACTGCACTAAATTTTCTTGCCACTCAATTCCTCTCAAAAGGATTTGTTTCATTCTCACAGGGAACCCTACGTAATCTATCGACTTTCTCTTAGAGATTGTTGGTATGGAAGAAGGAGACCCTCTCCCTAGTCTCCGCTTAGGAAACCAAAACGCACTAATCGAGTCTAGAGCCACGAGATTCATTAAAAGATCTCATAGGAACACTTGACATTTCATCTCTCGTTGTTCAACAATAAGGACACAAGTGATATATTCCAGAGTCCTACGCAGATCTTAGCAATCTGCCAGAACATTTATGAGAGGTTTTACAATCTTCAAAACGTATGTAATCTTCCTAACTTATATGTTTGTAAAATACCTTTATATGTAATTAAGACGAGGTTAAAGACAAAATAAGGCATTTTCACAAAATCAAACATGAGAATAAACAACAATGAAAAAGATATATGACACCCAAACAAGCAAACAATAATCATGGGTTGCCTCCCACGAAGCGCTTTTCTTTATTTATAAGTCTTGTAGCTAGACTCGAAGTCGTGCTCCTACATCATCTCGTTTTTCATCCTCAATGAAAACTCTATCATATTGACAAAATTCTCATCTACTCTATACCTAGGTCCTAGGGTCAAACAATCCCTATAATAAAGCCTCATTTTCTCCCACATAATGTTCAAGCCTTTTTCAACATCTTCTTCGCTCTTTTCCTCAAAAGCTCTAATGTTATCTCGTTCATAGAGGGATAAAGGGCCATAACTGTTCATCTTCCAAGGAATCCTATATGTAATTTCATCGTCCCCTTCCGCAAATCTAATCGTTCCCTCGGACTTGTTATAGCTTAACTTAGATTTTTCAACGAACGGTTTTCCTAACACAACTTGGGACGAGCTATAGTCGATGACACATCCTATATCTTCTAGGACCATAAAATCAACTAAGTAGGTGAAGTTTCCTACAAAGACGTGCACATCCTTGACCCTTCCCACAAAATTGTAAATCCCACCGGGATACTTAGGGTCTCTTATAATCTTAAGTCACTCATTCATTATGTCATTGCAAACAGCTGATGACATCACATTAATGGGAGAGTTCGTATCTATGTAAGTGTGCTCGACATTCCTATATCCAATCACACAAGGGATCTTTATGTTCCAGGGATTTCTCTCCTAATCTTTGGGCATATTCTAATGATGGGTGATCGGATGTCGATTATGTAGTGGCGGTAAGCAACTTCTTCCTTAGTGGGGTAACGATGGAAGTATGCACTATTGTCCTCATTCTCATTTCATTTACTAAATCATTACTGAACTGTTGCTAATCATGGAGCAACAATCGGGCGCTAACCACTTTTCAACAGCGTCCCTAATTGTACTCTCAAAACCCCACCCAATTCTTGAAGCTCATGTTCTACTAACATTTCGTTGCGACGATGGTTAGAGGGGCTGGTCAATTTGTTGCAGGTTTGAGTGAAAGTGGTTTATTTGGTGGGGAATTGTTGTTTGGTGGGTTATCACCTTCCATGATGAAAAGTGATGGGCTACGAACAAAGTCACGAAGAAGGGGGATAGACTACAAGGAAGCTAATGAAAATGAGAAAAAATCTTACTTGATAGGAATTGATTTACAGATACCAAACCGCCAAGTTATCTCACACAAGCTAGCCACTTGTGAATGACTAACCGTAAGAAACTTAAAACAGTTCGGACACTGATTTAAAAACCAATAATAGATGAGAAGTGTGTAGTATACGGGTAACTCAAACGTGTTAGGTTTGAGCACCGAGATCGTTCCGAACGAGGGTTGAATGGAATTTCCAACTCACGTCTCGATTATCGGGATTTGAATAAGAGAAGGGGATAATATGATGAATTCTAAACTACGGGATAAGGGAAGCATAAAAGGGAAATTACACTACGGGAAATCCTGAATACGCGATTAAAACGAAACGTGAATAAAATGCAACTACGTCTATTCTAAATCCTAAAAAATACCTAAAATTACTTTTACTCTAGAAATGTAATGTGAAAACTATTTATGAATTAAAACTAATTTTTTTAGGATTTTTCTGAATTTATTAGAATTAAAAACTAAATTTTAACTTAAAAATAAGACTAAAAACTAAAAATTATAAAAAACAAAGGGAAAAAAATATAAAACTATTTTTAAAATCTAAAAATACCTAATAGAATTTTCAAACTAATTTGTATTTTTCTGATTAATTTTCTATTTTCTATGAATTTAATACTATTTAAATCTAATTTAAATTGTGAAAATAACAAACACAAGGGGAAAAAATAAGGAAAAATATTTTTTATGCTTTTTATATTTTTCTTAAACTGAGAAAATTGAAAAATTATTTTTTGGAACTTTTTCTAAATTATTTGCAATAAAAGCTATTTAAAAGTGTCTAAAAACTATTTTAAATTGAGAAAAATAGCAAACAAAGGACCAAAATTATGAAAAACTCAGAAAAATTCTAAATTATTATTCTAAAGCTATGAAAAATATAAAAACAAGGGCTTACGTGGATGAAAACTGATGTGAAACTGCTTATAAATAAGCTATAGAAAATAAGGTAAAAGAGGAATCAAGCTATCAAACAAGAATCGGCTAATGTATGCTAAAATAAGCTAATATCAACTAATTACACTACTCCTAACCCTAATGATCAGTTTACCAATGATTTAAGCAACTGCAACTATATAAGCAAACAGACTTGGCCCCTACTTTGAGCTTATCCACAGGCTTATTAATAAGCTCAAAGGGAAAACCAAAAGTGAAATCAAAAGAGACCACCAACCGATTACAAATCCAAAATAACAGCTAATGAGGACTGATGATGAAGAAGTTAGAGATCAAACACTAAAGGACTATGTGGGACACTAGTCAGCTGATTCAGAACAAATATGGAAGGAGAAATTGCAGGCCAACAATAAGCTATTGTATAAGCTCTAATAAGCTAACTGAGGCAACATACATCTAACCTAGTCTATAAACTGCACTAGTGAATCAAAACTCAGGCAATAACATCATGAATGAGAGCAAAATCTCATGGAAAGAACTTATCTGAATCGGATGAGGTAAGGTGTAATGGATACATTCAAGCACAAAATTAACCAATCCAAGCTACTTCAAATGGCCAAACAAACTGAGATTATGCAAACTAGGGTGTATTGACAACACCAAAATCCAATCTAAGCAAACTATGAGTCACTTTAAGAGCTTGAAACTGATTGTTAAACATGACTCATTTGAACAAAAAGAGAAATTAAGACAGATTTAGCTAAAACTTTTTAAGACTCAAAATGAGATTTGTAACTTGAAATATTACTTGAGACTACTTTTAAAACCAAAGAACACTGAACTAGACTACATTCCATACATCTACATGGCTAAGAACCTAAGATTTAAGACTAAACCAAACGCTCCTTTAAAACTAACTAGAAGCAATTAAACCAATTGAATTATAAGGAAACTGATCTCAACTAATTTTACTAACTCAAATCACTTTAAAACTAACATTTAAACAAACTGGAAACAGAAATCACTAAAACTCTGGTTTTGACTTTCAAATTTACCCGTTTGACTATCATTAACTTTTTAAGAAAACTTGAAATTGAGAAAAGGATTTGAAAAAACCTTAAGAATCACAAAAGCTTAGATAAGCTTCTGTGAGTCTTAACAACTGATAACACAAGCTTTAAAACCAGATTAACAATCAAAAGAGCCTTGGCAGAAATTCATGTAACAAACTGAAAAGTAAATTTGCATTAATCAAAAAAATTGCTTACAACTTTAAAATGAAATTACAACTACTAAAAGATTAAAGAGCAATGACAGAAATAAATGGTCAAAATCTCTCTAAAGCTTAAGAGATTGGACGATTTCAATGTGAGCCAAGAGGTCCTATTTATAGCCTTTTGCAGCCTTGGGATCCCTTTCAGAAGATGCTAGAAGTCTTATCCACAGCCACAAATCCATTCTTCTGTCATCATATCCAATCACAGAGCTCCAATTCATCCCATGAGGTGTTTCGGCCAATAGGAGAGCTCCATTTGTCCACGTGGCATTCTCATCTGACAAGTCAGAGGTATCTAGAAGGTGGATAGATGCTTAGTACGAGGTAAGGTGTTTGGGATAGGTGGGTAAATGGTGGTAAAAGTGAGTGGGTAAATGGGTTGTTTGGGTTGGGGAAGAAAGAGTACTGTTGGGCGCGTTTGGTATTATTTATTATAAATCAAAAGGTTTGACCGGGTTTGGGTGCATTGACTTGGGTTTAGTTCGGGTATACGGGTTAAGATATTAAAAGGGTGGTTTGTTTATTGGATTGGGCCGGGTAGAGTGTTTATGGGATTGGGCCGTGTATATGGTTTTGGATTTAGGATAGATATAGGATCCATGGCATATCTCAAGGACCAAAGGTGTATTTTCTGAAACTTCAGGGACCAGACATGTAATATTTGAAAATATCTTCAAGGACCATTCTTGTCAATCTTCAAATAGACCAAGGGCCAATTTGCAACTTTTGAAACTAGAAGGATCACTTCTGCCAAATGCTGAAAGTTGAGGGGCCATTTTTTCACTTCAAACTTGGTTAAAACTTCCAAAAATCATCCTCGGAGAATAAAATCATCATAAATGCACAATTTTGCTCTCTTCCTAACTTACTTGCTCTCTTAATCTCTCGCTCTGATTTACGCCTGATTTGGCGTGTTTTTACATATACGTACCTGCACAAGCACAAACTCAAGAAAACCACAAATATTAGCAATAAACGCTCTTTCTTGGTTATTTTGGGTCTATATTGATGATGAAAAGGTATGTGTTTTAGCACATACCAAAATACCCTGCATCGAAACCATTGTCGTGTTCTCACGCAATGCAATCAACTCACGCTTCTAAAACCAAGGATTTCAATCTCTTTCTACTAAACCTATGAAGAAGTAGCAAAGATTCCTCAAAAGAGATTACGAAAGCCTTAATTCTAAAAACGCCCCGTTTACCTTTTATTACACATATATAGATATTACAATTAAGCATATTCCGATTATGAATGACGGTTTGTTAGACTTTCATGTCGATCAATAACTCCAACATTTTTCAAACGACATATTAGGATCACGGAGTAGAAAACACAACACAGCGTGAAGTGACCATACGGATAGAATACATCGTCCCTGATTTTTCACAAGTCCCAAACTAAGCGTAAAATCGAAATCATTGTTAAATATGACTCTAGATGCTAACACTACCCATGGAAGTTACTTGTGTAATTACCTTTTGCTCCCATTTTCCTATTTTCCTATAGATTTTTTTATTTTTGTGAGAAATGAATTTCTTCAAATTCTCGTTTTGATAACTTTTATTCCGATAAAGATATAAAGCTAAGTCGATAATTAGTTATCCGTCTTCTCTCAAGAACCATTGTCCCAAAAATGAGGTCCACATCAAGGAATTTTTATTCACTTATACTTTTGATTTTTTTCATTTTCATCATTTTTCATCATTTTTTAACATGAACTTTTACTTATAAGAGCCATGAACTACGTAGCTTCACGGGGTAATTCCAAGACTATAGGCTTCATGAAATGAGAATCTCGGCTGGCTAGGCTAAGACCTCACTCAATCCCGGCTAAAGATCCAAGGGTCCGATCTCGACAACGCAGCTCACAACTTTACTTATTACTTTTTCACTTATCACTTATTTCTTATTTATTACGGATCCTTGATGTGTACCCAATTTTAAAACAAAGATTCTTTTAAGAAGATAAAGAACTAACTATCGCCAAAAACTCAACATCTCTAATTATTATTATACAGATATGGGGTGAAACAATTTTGTGGGAACAAAAAGCCATAAGTACCTTCGATGGACTCTAAAGAGAACCAACTACTCCACGCTTAGCATCTAAACTCATAAGTAACTCTATCATTTCTCGATCTCCGAAAATTTAAAATCCCAAATAATGAGATCCGCGGATGCTTAGCCGATAATTTTAGATTATCTATGGTTAAGGGAACAAGCTAGGGCTCAACACGCCCGGTCAAGTCAAAATTCTATTCCTACTCTCACCAAATGAAAGTCAACAAGGTGTCAAAACATATATTAACTTAGCAAATGCTTTGTCTAATGAAATCAAGTTATGCATATTTAAAATCACTCAGGGAAACTTGCAAAATCTTGGCCTTGTGAGCTAGAATTCGCATTTTATAGCTTCTTGTCTAAGAGACTAGAAAACTTTTCAATCAAAAAGACTTAACAAAAGCTTACAAAATTTTTTAAATTTTTCACATTTTTCCACAATTTTTCATTTTCTAAGGAAAAACGGGGTTGCGAGAGTACACGACAGAAATAAGCAAGTGCGGTCAAATCAAATCGAAGATTACCCTGGACTAGAACGAAACATTATCCTCAATGTTTAAAACAAGGGTATCAACGAAAATCTAAAAGCCGTTTATTAAGTATGCTAAAAGATAAACGTTAGTCGATAAGATTAGGATATCGGATTTCCATAAGCATCGATCATGAAACTCGAGTGGAGAAAATACAAACTTCGAGCACGAGAGTCTTCATATCGGGAACATCCTAAACACAACATCACAAACAACCAAACACGAGAAATCGAGAGGCTAACCCCTTCACGTCACTTATTAGAAAATAGAAAGAAGATAGAGATAGGCATGGGGTGCCTCCCACGAAGCGCTACTGTTTTTCTTAAACGAGTCGCTAGCTGACTCGTCCCCTCAATTCATTTGTCCTTTGGGAAGAAAATGGTAGAGATACCAGGGTCAAAAACGGTGTCCTCATTCCCGAAAGAATGAGACTGGGTGGTTTGGGAGGGAAAGAAAATGTCGGGCTCAAGCACATAAGGAATGACTCCTCCCAAACTCACATAAGGCATATGAAAGATCGGTCCATCGTCCGGTGGTTTTGCGGGCGGACGAAGGGATGAAGGATCAATAAGAGAATACTCCAAAGAAGAACGGAGTCCATGGTACAGAGGTGAAAGCTTAACAATGAAGGCATCCAAGAGAGGATCTTTACCTCGAATGACATTTTTAGCATAAAGCTCATCTATGTAGAATATCTCGGGGTTGAAAATCTTGTCTTCACATGTGGGTTCAACGGGATAAGTGAGGGTCGACTCAACAGAGGAAGAAGAATCATCATTAAGCAAGCTTTCAAGAAAAAGGACATCTTGATCAGAGTCGCACCCGTCACTCTCAATACCCGGCGGTATTGGATCATCAAGAAATAAGTCGATTTCTTCCATATCAGAATCATAAGGCGGATTATCAAGAATATCGTCGTCACCCACTTTAGTTAATTCATCAATCTCCATAGTATCTTCAGTGTTAGATTCATCACTTTCTTCATCTTGCATAACATCATATGACGGGAGAGAAAGGTCGGAACATAGAGATGGGACAAGTGGTGTGCTCTTAGAGCTAGCAATATCCACCACTTCCGTTGTGGTCTCTGAATCGGACTCAAAATCTTTGTCGAAAAGAGGATTAACTTCGCAAAAGGTATAGTCATCATTGAATTCGAAAAGTGGATTTGAGAAAATCCCGGAAGTAGCCTCGGATATGTCAAGAGAATCACATAAAAGCGAATCACAATCACTATCAGATACATCCTCGGACTCACTTGGGATTGGGTCAAGGCTCTCAACACAAGAAGATTCTGTTTCCGGAATAGTACTAAGAGGCTCGTCCCCCATTATGAGAGAGTCAACGGGTGTAACTATGTCTGTAGAATTATGATTATCGACCTCTTCCAAAACGATGTCACTTCTCTCAACCGGCGTGAGAGAAGGGGAAGGGTCAGAAATGAAAGGCTCAGAAACGGGAGTGGGTTCAACCGACAAACTTTCATAATATTCTTTCATTTGGATGGAATCCTCATCATCATCATCAATGTAAGTCTCGAGCCATCGGGCACGTCTTTCAAGTGCTTGCTCCTCAATTCGTATTTCTTCAAAACACTTTTCAATCTGAGCTGCTCGTTTTTCTTCTTCGAGTAATTCTAACATAGATCTTTCGTTTCAGATGCTCGATCTTCTTCGCATGTTTATTAACAAATTCATCGAGTATTTTAAGACATCTTTGAATTTCTGGAGAAATTATCGGAGGTTGTGGTTGAATTTCTTGGTATTGTGGAGGTGGGTCATAAGAATAGTCATAAGGAACTTGCTCGTAAACAATTGGATTCTGCATTTGACAATCGGAATTAAAGTGCGGACCTCCACAATACTCACAACAGTATGATTGTTGTGACGGGTTTGTTTGTGAAGTATATGGATAAGGGTCATAACCAAAGGTTGTATTGTTAATTTGGGCTTGACATTGAAAACCTTGGTGAGGACCTCCACAGTACTCACATGAGTATGACTCCGTCTCATGGTATGGGGATTGGTTAAGGAAATCGGTCGTTTCATTGTAGGGATGTTGGTCGTAGACAAACTCGTTTCCCATATTCACAATGCTACAACCGGGACAATTCCCACCATTTTGAGGTCCACCACACCATTGACAACCATAATGGTAAGACGAAGACATCGATAAGAATTATACGAATAAGATGGTAAAGAGATAAAGAATTGACGGTTCAGAGGGTAAAGAAGAATATTTTTGGGTTTTTTAAGAAAATTTTGAAAACACAATCTTTTTGTAACCTTCACGTCAATCGGTGCTCGGTACCTCTCAAAAGTACGCGCAGCGGGGCGGGAACGAAGAGTGGATCGTTCTTCAGTCTGCAATTTAATGTCAAGACTTTCCTTATACCCCGTGTATAGGTTGTACCTTCAAGGTGAGCCGACGTAACAATTGACGTTTCAGTTTCTTTTGTTGGTTTTTTAATTTTTATGGCTTTGTAAACACTCTAGGAAGAATGTTTTGGTATTTTTAGATGTTTTTGGGTTTTTCAAAAATATATATATACAAGAATGACGATAACTTCACTCGGGGAAGGATCTTCAAATGCACGCGATTCGAGACGGAATACGAAAACTCGCTACAAGCCCTCCCCGGCAGCGGCGCCAAAAATTGATTCCGCAAAAGAATGCCAAACCGTCAAGTTATCTCACACAAGCTAGCCACTTGTGAATGACTAACCGTAAGAAACTTAAAACAGTTCAGACACTGATTCGCTGATAACCAATAATAGAAGAGAAGTGTAGTATGCGGGTAACTCAAACGTGTTAGGTTTGAGCACCGAGATCGTTCCGAACGAGGGTTGAATGGAATTTCCAACTCACGTCTCGATTTTTGTGATTTGAATGAGAAAAGGGAATAATATGAAGTTATCTAAACTACGGGATAAGGAAAGCATATAGGATTAAAATCTATGGGGAAAACCTAAGAATTAAGGCAAACTAAACTAAAAATGCAATTACGGGATAAAAACGAACGCGAATAAAAAGCAATTACGTCTAATCTAAATCCTAAAAATAACCTAAAATTACTTTTACTCTAGAAATGTAATGTGAAAACTATTTATGAATTAAAACTATTTTTTTTAGGATTTTTCTGAATTTATTAGAATTAAAAACTAAATTTTAACTTTAAAAATAAGACTAAATAACTAAAAATTATAAAAACAAAGGGGAAAAAATATAAAAATATTTTTATAAAATCTAAAATACCCTAATAGAATTTTCAAAACTAATTTTGTATTTTTCTGATTATTTTTCTATTTTCTATGAATTTAAAACTATTTAAATCTAATTTAAATTGTGAAAAATACCAAATACAAGGGGAAAAATAAGGAAAAATATTTTTTATGCTTTTTATATTTTTCTTAAACTGAGAAAATTGAAAAATTATTTTTTGGAACTTTTTCTTAATTATTTGCAATAAAAGCTATTTAAAAATGACTAAAAACTGATTTAAATTGAGAAAAATAGCAAACAGTGACCAAAAATTATGAAAAACTCAGGAAAATTCTAAAATATTATTCTAAAGCTATGAAAAATATAAAAACATGGGCGTATGTGTAAGATATCGAAGCTGTAGTACAAACTGTTATGAAATAAGCACTTTATAATAAGCAAATAAGCACTAGAATGAACCAACTGAAAACAGAAGCAAAATTATACTATAACTACTCTAAAGCAACCATTTGCAACTACTCCTAACACCTAATAAGCAGATTACCAAGGATTTAAGCTAAATGTTACTTAAGCAAATGAGCTAATGACCCTACTGTTTTGAGCTTATGCACAGGCTTATTAATAAGCTCAAAGGGAAAACCAAAAGTGGATATCAGTAGACCACCAACTAGAGATTACATATCCAAATTTTCAGCTAATTTGGACTAGTGATTAAGAAATTATAGATCAAAACAAAAGGCTGTTTATGACTGAGGTTAACTGATGTGCAGCAAAACAGATGGTAAAAAGGGCTAGTTGCAGGCAGTCCTATAAGCTCTAAAAGATTAAAAAGCTAACAGGGAGTCCAAGGGAAAACCTATAGATCTATGGGGTCATGCAATAATAAGCAAGGGAGACATCAAGAAGCTAATGAGCTAAATCTTAAGCTATCCAAGAATCAAGCAGCATAAGTGTGAAAATGACAGTTTTGACAGCAATGGACAACTTTGAAACTAATGTGCAGAGAAGTTATTGACAGAAAAGGCACATATGCATACCTAAAACTAGCTAATCACAGGCTACTGTGGATCAAATTCAAGCTAACTAAGCAACTTGAGCTAGCAATAACATTTAGACTAGGATCATTTACCAATAACACTACATGTACTAAAACAGATGAAAATGAAACTCAAAGCATCATGACAGGTTGGAAAACTCAAAAATTATGATCAAACTAACTTGAAAAACAGCAAACACAACTCTTTAATTTTTCTTCAACATCAAACTCTTACCAAAACTACTAAAATAAGCACAATCCAAACACTCCTTTAAAATTCCAAAATGCACTTTTACTATGAGAACTAAATGGATTTTGACTAAACTGACTTCAAAACAATTTAACTAACATAAAACTCAACATTTTATCAGATTCAAACCAGAATTAAAACTTAAAACTCTTCTACTTTCACCTTTGACTTTTATTGACTTTTTGCTAAACTTGAAATTTAAGCGGTTTTAGACTAAAACAAACTCAAATCAGATGCAAAAGCTTATATGAGCTTATAAAACAGATGGAAATGAGCTTATAACTGGTAAACTCAGAGATTAAGGACAAAATGAAAAGACAATTTATAAATTCTCATTAATAACTTTTGAACATACAAAAACCTGAAATTGAAATTACAATGAAAATGAGCTTGTTACACTACTAAAACAATTAAATGACAAGAAATTAAAGGTCAAAATTCCTCTAAAAACGTGAGAAATTGGACAATCTAATCTTGTGACTGAAAGGGGGTATATATAGCACAGCTGAGGCCTTGGAGACTTGGGATCCTTTTCAGAAGATACTAGAGGCTCATCCACAGCCACACATTCACCACCTTGTCACTCCCTCCAATCACACGCTTCAATTCACCCTTGTGAGGTGTCACGACCAATCCAGTGCTTCCATTTGGCCACGTGGGCACTTTATCTGCCATGTCAGGTTTATGGGAAGATTCTAAGTACGAGGTTGGGTGCTTGGGTAAATGGTGGGTGGCGGTAATTGGGTAAAAACAGGTAATTGGTGCGTTTAGGAGGAAGGAGATGGGATTAAGGCGCGTTTGGCTTGTTTATTATTATTCAAAGGAGTTGGTTCGGGTTAAATGGGAAAACGGGTGAGGGATATATTAAACCGGGTATTGGTGTTGGGCGGGTTTTGGATTTAATGTTTGGGCCTGATGTAAGATATTGATATTTGGCTTTTGGACTTGGTTTAATGTATAATCATAAGGACCATTTATGTAAAGTTGTAAAAACCAAGGACCAAAGGTGTAATTGTGAAACGGAAAGGGTGTAATGGGAAATTATAATAAATGGGATATAAAGGGTGTATTGTGTAAATTTTGGATTTGTGATGGATGGAAATGGTAAATCATGGAAAGTTGAGGTGTTATTTGTGTAAAATGGTAAAGTGAAGGGTAAATTGTGAAAAACGCCCAAATCATGTCCCGAACTCCGTAATTTGATCTTTTGAGCATTTAAGTCCATGAAATAGCATCCCCGCATCGGCCAAGACTCTTCTCTCTCTCGTGCTTGGTTTTCTTCGGTTTTGGCTTTCTTTTGTCTGTTTTGTCATATCCGTACCTGCACATGCATAAACTCAAGAAAACAGCAAATATTAGCAATAAACGGCTCTTTCTTGGTTGTTTTGGGTCAGTTTTAATAATGAAAAGGTATGTGTTTTAGCACATACCAAAATACCCCAGACGAGACCATTGTCGTGTCCTCACACAATGCAATCAACTCACGCTTCTAAAACCAAGGATTTCAATCTCTTTCTACTAAACCTATGAAGAAGTAGCAAAGATTCCTCAAAAGAGATTAAGAAAGCCTTAATTCTAAAAACGCCCCGTTTACCTTATATTTCACATGTATAGATATTACGATTAAGCACATTCTGATTATGAGTGACGGTTTGTTGAACTTTCATGTCGATCAATAACTCCAACATTTTTCAAACAACACGTTAGGATCACGGAGTAGAAAACACAACACAGCGTGAAGTGACCATACGGATAGAATACATCGTCCCTGATTTTTCACAAGTCCCAAACTAAGCGTAAAACCGAAATCATTGTTAAATATGACTCTAGATGCTAACACTACCCATGGAAGTTACTTGTGTAATTACCTTTTGTTCCCATTTTCCTATTTTCCTCTAGATTTTTTTATTTTTGTTGAGAAATGAATTTCTTCAAATTTCTCGTTTCGATAACTTTTATTCCGGTAAAGATGCAAAGCTAAGTCGATAATTAGTTGTCTGCCTTCTCTTAAGAACCATTGTCGTAAAAATGAGGTCCACATCAAGGAATTTTTATTCACTTATACTTTTGACTTTTTCATCATTCATTTTTTTTTTTTTTTTTTTTTTTTTTTTTTTTTACACTTAAACTTTTACTTGTATGAGCGATGAACTATGGAGCTTCACGGGGTAATTCCAAGACTATAGGCTTCATGAAATGAGGATCCCGGCTGGCTAGGCTAAGACCTCACTCAATCCCGGCTAAAGATCCAAGGGTCCGATCTCGACACCGCAGCTCACAACTTTACTTATTACTTTATCACTTATCACTGATTTCTTATTTATTACGGATCCTTGATGTGTACCCAATTTTTAAAACAAAGATTCTTTTAAGAAGATAAAGAACTAACTATCGCCAAAAACTCAACATCTCTAATTATTTAGACAGATATGGGGTGAAACAATTTTGTGGGAACAAAAAGCCATAAGTACCTTCGATGGGCTCTAAAGAGAACCAACTACTCCACGCTTAGCATCTAAACTCATAAGTAACTCTATCATTTCTCGATCTCCGCAAATTTAAAATCCCAAATAATGAGATCCGCGGATGCTTAGCCGATAATTTTTAGATTATCTATGGTTAAGGGAACAAGCTAGGGCTCAACACGCCCGGTCAAGTCAGAATTCTATTCCTACTCTCACCAGCGGAAAGTCAACAAGGTGTCAAAACATATATTAACTTAGCAAATGCTTTGTCTAATGAAATCAAGTTATGCATATTTAAAATCACTCAGGGAAACTTGCAAAATCTTGGCCTTGTGAGCTAGAATTCGCATTTTATAGCTTCTTGTCTAAGAGACTAGCAAACTTTTCAATCAAAAAGACTTAACAAAAGCTTACAAAATTTTTTAAATTTTTCACATTTTTCCACAATTTTTCATTTTCTAAGGAAAAACGGGGTTGCGAGAGTACACGACAGAAATAAGCAAGTGCGGTCAAATCAAATCGAAGATTACCCCAGACTAGAACGAAACATTGTCCTCAATGTTTAAAACAAGGGTATCAACGAAAATCTAAAAGCCGTTTATTAAGTATGCTAGAAGATAAACGTTAGTCGATAAGATTAGGATATCGGATTTCCATAAGCATCGATCATGAAACTCGAGTGGAGAAAATACAAACTTCGAGCACGAGAGTCTTCATATCGGGAACATCCTAAACACAACATCACAAACAACCAAACACGAGAAATCGAAGAGGCTAACCCCTTCGCGTCACTTATTAGAAAATAGAAAGAAGATAGAGATAGGCATGGGGTGCCTCCCACGAAGCGCTACTGTTTTTCTTAAACGAGTCGCTAGCCTGACTCGTCCCCGAATTCATTTGTCCTTGGGGAAGAAAATGGTAGAGATACCAGGGTCAAAAACGGTGTCCTCATTCCCGAAAGAATGAGACTGGGTGGTTTGGGAGGGAAAGAAAATGTCGGGCTCAAGCACATAAGGAATGACTCCTCCCAAACTCACATAAGGCATATGAAAGATCGGTCCATCGTCCGGTGGTTTTGCGGGCGGACGAAGGGATGAAGGATCAATAAGAGAATACTCCAAAGAAGAACGGAGTCCATGGTATAGAGGTGAAAGCTTAACAATGAAGGCATCCAAGAGAGGATCCTTATCTCGAATGACATTTTTAGCATAAAGCTCATCTATGTAGAATATCCCGGGGTTGAAAATCTTGTCTTCACATGTGGGTTCAACGGGATAAGTGAGGGTCGACTCAACAGAGGAAGAAGAATCATCATTAAGCAAGCTTTCAAGAAAAAGGACATCTTGATCAGAGTCGCACCCGTCACTCTCAATATCCGGCGGTATTGGATCATCAAGAAATAAGTCGATTTCTTCCATATCAGAATCATAAGGCGGATTATCAAGAATATCGTCGTCACCCACTTTAGTCAATTCATCAATCTCCATAGTATCTTCAGTGTTAGATTCATCACTTTCTTCATCTTGCATAACATCATATGACGGGAGAGAAAGGTCGGAACATAGAGATGGGACAAGTGGTGTGCTCTGAGAGCTAGCAATATCCACCACTTCCGTTGTGGTCTCTGAATCGGACTCAAAATCTTTGTCGAAAAGAGGATTAACTTCGCAAAAGGTATAGTCATCATTGAATTCGAAAAGTGGTTTTGAGAAAATCCCGGAAGTAGCCTCGGAGATGTCAAGAGAATCACATAAAAGCGAATCACAATCACTATCAGATACATCCTCGGACTCACTTGGGATTGGGTCAAGGCTCTCAACACAAGAAGATTCCGTTTCCGAAATAGTACTAAGAGGCTCGTCCCCCATTATGAGAGAGTCAACGGGTGTAACTATGTCTCAGAATTATGATTATCGGCCTCTTCCAAAACGATGTCACTTCTCTCAACCGGCGTGAGAGAAGGGGAAGGGTCAGAAATGAAAGGCTCAGAAACGGAGTGGGTTCAGCGAATACAAACTTTCATAATATTCTTTCATTTGGATAGAATCCTCATCATCATCATCAATGTAAGTCTCGAGCCATCGGGCACGTATTTCAAGTGCTTGCTCCTCAATTCGTATTTTTTCAAGACACTTTTCAATCTGAGCTGCTCGTTTATCTTCTTCGAGTAATTCTAACATAGATCTTTCGTTTCGAGATGCTCAATCTTCGGCATGTTTATTAACAAATTCTTCGAGTATTTTAAGACATCTTTGAATTTCTGGAGAAATTATCGGAGGTTGTGGTTGAATTTCTTGGTATTGTGGAGGTGGGTCATAAGAATAGTCATAAGGAACTTGCTCGTAAACAATTGGATTCTGCATTTGACAATCGGAATTAAAGTGCGGACCTCCACAATACTCACAACAGTATGATTGTTGTGACGGGTTTGGTGAAGTATATGGATAAGGTTCATAACCAAAGGTCTGATTGTTAATTTGGGCTTGACATTGAAAACCTTGGTGAGGACCTCCACAGTACTCACAAGAGTATGACTCCGTCTCATGGTATGGGGATTGGTTAAGGAAATCGGTCGTTTCATTATAGGGATGTTGGTCGTAGACAAACTCGTTTCCCGTATTCACAATGCTACAACCGGGACAATTCCCACCATTTTGAGGTCCCCCACACCATTGAAAACCATAATGGTAAGACGAAGACATCGATAAGAATTATACGAATAAGAGGGTTAAGGGATAAAGAATTGACGGTTCAGAGGGTAAAGAAGAATATTTTTTGGGTTATTTTGAAAAAAAGATATATATACAAAAACGACGGTAACTTCACTCGGGGAAGGATCTTCAAATGCACGCGATTCGAGACGGAATACGAAAAATCGCTACAAGCCCTCCCGCATCGGCGCCAAAAATTGATTTACAGATACCAAACCGCCAAGTTATCTCACACAAGCTAGCCACTTGTGAATGACTAACCGTAAGAAACTTAAAACAGTTCGGACACTGATTTAAAAACCAATAATAGATGAGAAGTGTGTAGTATACGGGTAACTCAAACGTGTTAGGTTTGAGCACCGAGATCGTTCCGAACGAGGGTTGAATGGAATTTCCAACTCACGTCTCGATTATCGGGATTTGAATAAGAGAAGGGGATAATATGATGAATTCTAAACTACGGGATAAGGGAAGCATAAAAGGGAAATTACACTACGGGAAATCCTGAATACGCGATTAAAACGAAACGTGAATAAAATGCAACTACGTCTATTCTAAATCCTAAAAAATACCTAAAATTACTTTTACTCTAGAAATGTAATGTGAAAACTATTTATGAATTAAAACTAATTTTTTTAGGATTTTTCTGAATTTATTAGAATTAAAAACTAAATTTTAACTTTAAAAATAAGACTAAATAACTAAAAATTATAAAAAAAAGGGGAAAAAATATAAAACTATTTTTATAAAATCTAAAATACCCTAATAGAATTTTCAAAACTAATTTTGTATTTTTCTGATTATTTTTCTATTTTCTATGAATTTAAAACTATTTAAATCTAATTTAAATTGTGAAAAATACCAAATACAAGGGGAAAAATAAGGAAAAATATTTTTTATGCTTTTTATATTTTTCTTAAACTGAGAAAATTGAAAAATTATTTTTTGGAACTTTTTCTTAATTATTTGCAATAAAAGCTATTTAAAAATGACTAAAAACTGATTTAAATTGAGAAAAATAGCAAACAGTGACCAAAAATTATGAAAAACTCAGGAAAATTCTAAATTATTATTCTAAAGCTATGAAAAATATAAAAACAAGGGCTTACGTGGATGAAAATGAAACTGATGTGAAACTGCTTATAAATAAGCTATAGAAAATAAGGTAAAGAGTGAATCAAGCTATCAAACAGTAACTGAAGCTAATGTATGCTAAAATAAGCTAATATCAACTAATTAACACTACTCCTAACCTCTAATGATCAGTTTACCAATGATTTAAGCAAACTGCAACTATAAGCAAAACAGATTCTTGGCCCCTACTTTGAGCTTATCCACAGGCTTATTAATAAGCTCAAAGGGAAAACCAAAAGCTGAAATCAGTAGACCACCAACCAGAGATTACAAATCCAAAATAACAGCTAATGAGGACTGATGATGAAGAAGTTAGAGATCAAACACTAAAGGACTATGTGGGACACTAGGCTGCTGATTCACAGAACAAATATGGAAGGAGAAATTGCAGGCCAACAATAAGCTATTGTATAAGCTCTAATAAGCTAACTGAGGCAACATACATCTAACCTAGTCTATAAACTGCACTAGTGAATCAAAACTCAGGCAATAACATCATGAATGAGAGCAAAATCTCATGGAAAGAACTTATCTGAACTGATGGTGCAGGGCAGGTAACTGGATACATTCAAGCACAAAATTAACCAATCCAAGCTACTTCAAATGGCCAAACAAACTGAGATTATGCAAACTAGGGTGTATTGACAACACCAAAATCCAATCTAAGCAAACTATGAGTCACTTTAAGAGCTTGAAATCATTGTTAAACATGACTCATTTGATGTAAAAGAGAAATTGACAGATTTAGCTAAAACTTTTTAAGACTCAAAATGAGATTTGTAACTTGAAATATTACTTGAGACAACTTTAAAACCAGTAACACTACTGAACTAGACTACATTCCATACATCTATTGGCTAAGAACCTAAGATTTAAGACTAAACCAAACGCTCCTTTAAAACTAACTAGAAGCAATTAAACCACTGAAATTATAAGGAAACTGATCTCAACTAATTTTACTAACTCAAATCACTTTAAAACTAACATTTAAACAAACTGGAAACAGAAATCACTAAAACTCTGGTTTTGACTTTCAAATTTACCCGTTTGACTATCATTAACTTTTTAAGAAAACTTGAAATTGAGAAAAGGATTTGAAAAAACCTTAAGAATCACAAAAGCTTAGATAAGCTTCTGTGAGTCTTAACAACTGATAACACAAGCTTTAAAACCAGATTAACAATCAAAAGAGCCTTGCAGAAATTCATGTAACAAACTAAAAAGTAAATTTTCATTAATCAAAAAAATTGCTTACAACTTTAAAATGAAATTACAACTACTAAAAGATTAAAGAGCAATGACAGAAATAAATGGTCAAAATCTCTCTAAAGCTTAAGAGATTGGACGATTTCAATGTGAGCCAAGAGGTCCTATTTATAGCCTTTTGAAGCTTGGGATCCTTTCAAGATGCTAGAAGTCTTATCCACAGCCACAAATCCATTCTTCTGTCATCATATCCTATCACAGAGCTCCAATTCATCCCATGAGGTGTTTTCCGCCAATAGGAGAGCTCCATTTGTCCACTGGCATTCTCATCCTGACAAGTCGAGGTCTAGTGTGGATAGATGCTTAGTAATGCAGGTAAGGTGTTTGGGATTGGTGGGTAAATGGTGGTAAAAGTGAGTGGGTAAATGGGTTGTTTGGGTTGGGGAAGAAAGAGTACTGGCAAGGCTTGGTATTATTTATTATAAATCAAAAGGTTTGACCGGGTTTGGGTGCATTGACTTGGGTTTAGT
>OU343223.1:166176310-166234984 GCA_910596185.1 Chrysanthemum makinoi
GTTCCCAAACCGGTTTTTAAACCAAAAATGTCAATTTCTCAGCCTCCTCCAAAAGTCAATGAGAAAAATGATTTGTCAAAAACAGTCACTCCATAGTCCCTGCCTATTAAAAAGAGAATTATCAAAAGCTTTGATTAAGAAAAAGTTATTTCACCTGGCATTTCTAGGAATAGTACACGGAATGTGAAAGAATCTGTCGGTTCTAACGACATGGTCAACAATCACTATCTAGAAGAAGCTAGGAAAAAGGCACAGACTCGAAAAGATGGAATTCTAGGTGCAACATCTAGGGTGATGAATTCTACAAGATTTCAAGGCACTGCTAGTAGTAGTAAACCATTACCTAGGAACATTCTACAAAAGACTAGGGATTGGCTTGCATATAAGAGTAGTTGCGCAAAAGCAAATGCTATGCCCTTAGAAAACAACACTAGGAATTCTAAGTCTTTTTCGAACAAGAATCAATTTCCAAAAGATTGTAGTGACAAAGTTAAAGCTGCTGTTTTAAACAAGAATATTGAATTTTCGTACTACATGTAAAACATGTGTCTTTTCAGCTAATCATGATGCATGTGTCTCACAATATCTCAAGAAAGATAATTCTCGTGCCAAGGCACAATCCACTAAGACTCCAAACCGAAACAAACCCGTTGACAAGATGAACATCAAAAGGAAACCTAATAGGTGGACCTCTTCAGGACGTAGTTTTTCCAAAAATGAGTCTTCCGCTGCATCTGATAAGAAAACTACTCCTAGATCTTACCTTAGGTGGATACCCACGGGAAAAGTTTTCAACCAAGTAGGTCTTAGATGGATTCCCACAGGAAAGATTTTTGATACTTGCACCAACACAGAAAATAGTGAAAAATCATTCGGATAAGGAAGTAGAAACCACTACAACCGTTGATAGTGATCACCCTCACCATGAGGAAACTTGTACTTCTAACACTGTTATTTGTGAAAATTCTTCGTCTTTGGTTGCAGCTGAATCAAATATCTCATAACCCAGCTCATCAGAGGGTTCTAATTCTGTAAACTCTTCTTCTTCATTCTCTCTATCTTCTATTTTTGATTTTCCATTTCTTTTATAAAACCAACAAAAGCAAAATACAAAAATAGAAAATTTTCATAAAATACAAAAACAATATAAAATCAAAAATCCAAAAATATTCTTCTCACGACATGTCTCTCATATAATCGATATTCTATACGTTTCTAGAAATGTCATTCAACAATGATACGGGTATGTACAGATGCTTGAGCGAGAGTTCTTTAACGTTTTCCAAAACATGTCGTTTCTCAAAATTTCTTCAATAATGGCTTTCGTATACTTCAGTACGAAACCCGGACTTCAAAATAATGGCTTCGGACACATCGGTCCATCAGGGACCAGCTTCAAAGAAAGGAAAGTGCTTATCAAAATCAAAGCTTTTAAATATTTTTCAAGCACTATTCCTAAAATCTACATGGCTTGTAAGTATTTCAGCTTGCAACCGGATCTTTAAAGAAAGGAAAGTGCTACGCAAAATCGATTTTCATAAATATCGAGCACTTATCCTAAAACAAATGAAGATAATTCTTCTCTAATTATCTTCAAAAGATTTTCAAAATCTTCATCATCTTGAGTATCATTGATTCGAAATTTTTCAAAAAGATTTTTCAAAACCTCTCACATTTGGTACCAAGATAACTCCCTCTAAACCCTTAATTGATTCTACATTTTCGTATGAAAATATGCTTTCGTTAAAGGGGAGTATTAAACCAAAGTTGTTCCAAAATTCATGCTAAATCAGTTTCTCTCCAAATGCTTTCGAAAAACATATCTTTTAATCATTTTGTTTCAAAAACATCATGGATATGCTATTTTTGAGGGGGAGAAATGTGATTAATAGGTGATCAAAAATGTTTTATGATCGGTGTTTGAATCTCAAATGAGCTCGACTTCGAACAATGAATTGACGATAATATAAAGTCGATTTTCGAAAAGACTTGTTCCCGGACGGGTAATAATTTCAAGCTGGTCTAACCAGTGATGTAAGCGTGTCTCGAATAGGACTTGTCTAACTAGAATGTACCATTTCGAGAAACTTTCTTTGGACTTCACGTGGGCCGGGTAATAATTTCACGCTAGTTCACTAGTGATGTAAACGTGTCTCGAATCGGTCTTGTCTATTGAAAGTTGATCAATTCAAAATGCAAACTCTACCCTCTCTGTGCAGATTTCAGTTAAAACAATATAAGCATATGTGAAGGGGAGTGTTTCGAAAAAAACAAAACTCTTAAGGTGTTAACAAAATGTTTTGATAATCATAAACACTTTGAGAGATTTTCAAGAAAATGGTTTTATGGCAACAATAGGACAGTCATGGATTTATAAGGTGTCTAAGGATAGTAAATCCGTCCTATGATCCGCCAGAGCCAGAGGGATCTACCCAAGGACAATACCCAGAGTTAGTATTAGAAGTCCTTAGGTATGACTGAAAAAAGGAGTTATGTGAGAAAGGAGAAAGAAGGGGTTGAAGAATTAAAAAGAAATGTAATGAGAAAGGGTGAAAAGAAATAGCCCTCCATAATCAACCTTAGGGCAGAAACCGAGTTCAATTCATCTGCTAGTAGTTGTCACTAGATGACACTGGTATTGAAGACAAAGACGTCATGGACCCAGTGACGCACTGCACTAAACCTTCTAGCCACTCAATTCCTCTCAAAAGGGATTTGTTTCATTCTCACTGGGAACCCTACATAATCTATCGAGTTTCTCTTAGAGATTGTTGATATTGAAGAAGGAGACCCTCTCCCTAGTCTCCGCTCAGGAAAACCAAAATGCACTAATTGAGTCTAGAGCCACGAGATTCATCAAAAGATCTCATAGGAACACTTGACATGACATCGCTTGTTGTTCATCAATAAGGACACAAGTGATATATTCTAGAGTCCTACGCAGATCTTAGCAATCTGCCAGAACATTTATGAGAAGATTCACATCTGTGATCTTCGGTGATTGAATGGAAACTCCTGCCAGGGTCAACATCAAGCGCCTACAGGCAATCACTTAAGCGGTAACTCCGTGGATTACGCTTAGTGTGTCTCAAACGGCCTACAGTCGTGAGGTGATGCTTCGGTGTACCTCAGGCGACTCATCGACGTAGATGTACTTCGGCACATCGCGTTATCTCACTTGTGGGACTCCAGTTCAGGAACGGCCCTTGTGAGAATTAGAGACGTGTTTTCACACTATGCTATTAACACCCTCGAAATTCAAACTTGTAAGTGCCGGAATTCGCTTATTACTAACTGTTTTTATGTTTTCTTCTTATGGAAGCTCTGGAGCGGATGGATCGTGCAGACTCGCTACATGCTCGTACCAACAACACATGAAAGTTCTTATCAAAATCAAAGGCAACAAAAGTTAAAGATGATTTTTCGTCAATGTCAAAGAATCTTCAAAGTTTAAAGACTCGAGAACTACATCATTGGTAACCAAAAGACAAATAGAAGTGTGAGCATGGTGGAGAAAGACGTGGAGACACCTAACCAACGAAGTTGACAATGGCAGACAACCACATTATCTGATCACAAAGCATGAAGGAACAAAGAATTAAGACTATTCTATATCTACGCACAAAGTTCAAGCTCAAGGAAAGTAGAGACCTAATCAAGTGGAGCATCATTTGAATGACCACCCCTTAGGGGGAGATTGTTAGCCTTAATAGTTTTTATTAGAAGTGATGGTCATTCACATTTAGAAACTTTGTAACGTGTGTTAGATATCATGCTAGAATAGTCAAAGGGCTCATGGATTGGGCTAAGCTAAATGGTTAGACGTTTAGTTAAGTTAGCCTTGTATAAGTTCATGTAACCCAATCCATGTCCAAGCCCATCTCACGGCCCATGGCCAAGCCTTAGGGCATCATCTCTCTTACTATATATACCCCTCAAGTATGTCATTTGAGGGGTGTGCTTGAGTGTGTGTGTGTGTGTGTGTTTTCCTTTGAAGCAATATAACATATTATTGTGTTCATCTTATTTCCTTTATCTCTCTAAACATACATACGAATTCATATTCAAGTCACCAAGTTCTTATCTTCATCTTTCCTTTCCTATTATTTACGCATAAAGTGTTGGTTTAACGTGGTATACTTGTGTTCGTTAAGTGGGTATTTGTGATAAGGTTGATATATCTAAGGTCATAACAACTATAAATATTAAGACCTGGTCAGTAAAACCTGTATCAAGTTTTTGGCGCCGCTGCCGGGGAGTTATTTTAGGATTGATATTAAGTCTTTCATTTCGCTTTTAAACTTTTCTCACGATCATATTTCAAGTTTTCAGGTACCATGGAAGCTGTTAACATTGATAACCTCACTCTTGAGGAATATTTAGCATTGACAAGAGAAGAACAAGGGCCAGGGATTGTTAGGCCAACCATTGCAGAAAATGCTCAATTCGAAATCAAACCTCAATTCATGAGGGAAGTGCGTGCAAATCCCTTCTCTGGAAGCATCACCGATGATGCCCATGAACATGTGTACAATGTCGAATACATTGTCAGCCTATTCAAAATTCCTAGTGTGATAGCCGTCTTAGGTCAGGTTAGTGACCGATAGTATTTTATAACATATTTGATTCAAAATATGCTTTTAAACTAGTTTTGCGTTAGTCGGGTCCTTTTTCATATAGTGTGTTCTCTATTTTTTTTGGGCACCCTCACGTTATGAACGTACCCTCAACGTATACTTTTATTTAACGTTAACTAAATAAATGATATGCTCAAACTATTTTAAAATAGTTAGTGTCACCCACACTTAATAATAATAATAATAATAATAATAATAACAATAATAATAATAATAATAAAATGTATTGTACTTATTTATATATGTATTTACCAAGTTAATATAATTGTTAGTACAATATCCTAACACTTCGTTTAAAAAAAATGTAATATTTTGACTTAGTCACAAAGTAAACATGAGCTGGACTTTGTTAATTTATACAACTACATTAATATGTATACGTGTACATTCTCATGCATTGAGGTGTCAAATAATTACCATAAATATGTGTACATGCTATCTACTAAAACTAAACCAAACTGAGTTTAGGAGAAAGACATATGAATATCTATGTCAGCGAACAATATAGAGGAGTTAGGAGCCATTTCAAGGTATATGTAAAGAGAAGATAAACCAAGTATCACAACCTCGTCACTAGCATCAATTATAAAACAAAAGAGTAAACATTTCGGTACACTTGGAATCCAAAGTGAGCCTTTTTCTGTTTACATATTTTTTTTGTAATACAATTAAGTTATCTCTTTGTATCATGTGTCCTTAAAAATGATATAAATGACTATAAATCATCCATGTTAGCTTTCGGTGTAAACATATATACTTGAACATTATGTTTGATGCACTAGCTATTAAGCATATCAACTTCTTATATAATGAGTAAACTGTATATTTACATAAAAAAAAGAAGAATATGACATGTTGTTTATAAAATACATGAACTATGTACACATATGACATTTAAGTATTTACTGATTTTCTTTTGTTTAATTAATACTTCTAGTATACTAAAACAACCATGCAAGTCATCACATACTTGTTTAAAGTGAAACATCTTAGTTGAACTAATATTTATTTTGTTCAGAAGACTTATATAATATAGAATCTACTTCTGAAACTAAGTAAATATGTATTCTAAATTGAAAGAAAGAACACTACGATACCAATATTTAAATATAAAAATATATTGAAAGTTACTATAAGCATGTTATTATATATATGATGCAATGTCAAAGTAGTGTTTAGCCGCAAAGTATTTTAAAACATGTTTGGCTATTTTAGATTTTAGATGAAGAAATACGTAAAGTCTTAAGATGGACAATTATTAGTTTGAGATATATTTTGAAATCTTTTACGTATGTTGAAAACGTAAGTTTTATGAAAATTATTTAGTTCAATTACATATTTTTGGTATAAGTAATATATTTTCACACGTCTAAATGGGTGACTAGTTAGTTATTGTCTTTTGTCCGAGCATATCATTTAAATTTTATAAGTATTTTTACTTGCCATAGGTCGTGTCTAGGGATGTCTACGTTCGAGGGTTGCTTTTAAGATATTTCTTGTGCTCGCTCTTGGTACTCACGCTTTACTTGTTAAGTTGAGTTTCACAGCCCCATTTTACTGTTTTACTCGTTTTGGGGTGAAAAGCATGCTATGATTACTTAAAACTAAATTTGGTTGTGCATTCATGAAATTATGGATTTGCTGAACTGATTCAATCTACTAAGCTATGCTCTGCTATACTGTGCAAACTGGTATGTATGCTTATGTTTGGCGCCTGTGTACAACTGAAAAAAAATCCCCTGTCACTACACTACTTCTTAACTCACTCCCACTGTACGGGACGAGCCGTTGGTATCTATGGATAGCGCTATTTAGGGGTAGAGCCATCCCCTCACTCCATTAACCAGAGTGCATAGAATCACCTTCTCATGCTAGGTTAGAGCATGTTGCATGTAGGGGCAATGTCTTCGGCTGAATCGGCTTAAGTAGTGGAACCCTTAAAGCCATGAACGCGCTGCGTACATAATGGAACCTTTCGAAACTTTAACAACCAATTGAATCTTACTGTTTTGGAAACTACTTGGTGTATTAATCCTGTGAACTCACCAACTATGGCCATAGTTGACCAGTTTTTATCATGCTTTTCAGGTGATCAGAAGTAAGTGGTGAATTTTCGGATGCATTGCATGGGCACTCTTTCACTTATGTTATGTTATCTTTTGCAAATGTTTAAAAACAGATGTTATCGTTGGGAACTTGTGTTAAATGTATTATGACTTATCTTTTGAAACGATGTAAAAACTTGTTGTAAAATATAATGTTTTCCTTTAAATCTTGTATGGTGTTACTTGTAACTTATGCAATGTACTACTTACTGTTGCAACTCGTATTTCCGCTCCGGAGAGGTGTTACAGAAGTGGTATCAGAGCCAAGGTTATAGAGAATGCCGGTTTTTCCGAACAAAAACCCCAACTATAACAAAAATTTTACCTTCTTAAAACACCATGCATTATAATTTCATTTTAACTAAACTTAATACTAGTCTGACTAATCCGAGCAGTGCATTATTATTCCTAAATTATACATAGCCTAATCACCTATGTTTAATTTGGGAAGGATCATGCAATACTGGGATTAGTTACTTTTCAAATATTATTAAATCGATTTTCCACTTGATTCCCTGAAAAGCATAAATATGGCACATGTGCATTACATATTGTTGACATTTCCACTATTAGTACTTAAGCATGATTTTTTTTCTTTTTCTGACATGTCTCTTCTTAAATGTATTACACTATGTTTCTGAGTATACTTTTATTTTGGTCACTTTCCATTCACAGTATATGTCGCATTCCTCGTCTCCCCATACCGCTCCCACCGCTAGTGACTCAGGACACACTGCTACTCTTTCTAGAAACCCCACAATGGACTCTGAGGAGGAGCCCATGGAAGATACCGAGTCTGAGCATGAGGTGAGTAACGAGAGACCCACTAGTATTCCCAGTCCCACACACTGCAAGGATGAGTGTCCGGATCCCAGAGAGAATATCTTTAGGGACATCCTCACATTAGAATCTTGTACGGGAAATGAGTCCCCGGCCATCATTACCAGCTAGAGGTGAGTATCACCTTGGTGGGCCATCATCATCATCATCTGACCCATACGCCGCCGCACAACTGAGTGACAGCTATAGTAGGCAGAATCATATGAGCCACATTGGATACCCTATAAGACCTCGACCTTGATGTGGATAGGTACCCCGGCTTGGTTACTGGAGTTCCACTGAGTCAAGAGTCAGGGATGACATTGGAAGAACTTGGGAGGATGCAACAATTGGCTGTAGAGGTTCGAGACTGCAGGATAGGTGTTGAGTATCAGGCACAACTTCTACTTGATTTTTCTGGGATAGCTGAGAGGTTGACACAGCAGGTAACCAAGGCTTTAGGTACAGCTAATAAGGATAGAGAGATTAGCCAGAGGGTTTGGTATTTTTATTTGTCCTCAGTGATATTCTTACTGATCTTGGTGTTGGTACTTACCCTGATGGTTGTGTTTCCGGGTTAACTGTGACTGGGGCGAAGATGTAGTCTTTTGTTTAAACTTATGTACATGTAAATTCCCTTGTAAATAGTTAGTTGTATGGTTTATTTGTACGTAGACGATAGGGTTATGTTTGTATCAAAATCTTATATTATAATCAAAGGCTAAATGCCAAATTTTGTCAAATGTTAGTAACCAAATCATGTATGAAAGAATGTTTGTCATTTTCCTTATGTAAATCTTTGTAACATCTTTATTTGTATGATTTCTATTGTAATAAATTTCAAATTTACATTATATTATGAATAATACTTGAAATTCATTTTGGTCAAAACTTTACTTAAATAAATTTTTGTGATAAATTGTAGAACCATGGCTGGACGAAGGAACACACGCAACACCAACACCAACAATGAGGATCAGTCTAACAATTTGGAAGGGATAGTAGCCCGACAGCTTAATGCGGCAATACCAGACCTTATCACTCGACTTACTAAATCCCTTAATGCCAACCGCGGGAATCCAGGAGGAAACCCCATAAACAATAATCAAGGATGTACCTACAAGACATTTATGTCTTGCAAGCCCAAGGAATACCATGGCAAGGAAGGTGATGTTGGACTGTTGTCTTGGATAGAAAGCATGGAGTCTGTGCTCCATATCAGCAAGTGTTCAGGTGATCAAAAGGTGGAATACGCATCTTGTCTACTCCAAGGTAGGGCTTTGACCTGGTGGAACACTCAAGTGCAAATTCGTGGACGCGAAGCTGCATTTCGACTAACTTGGGAAGAGTTCAAGAAATTACTGGTTGAAGAATATTGTCCTAAAGGTGAGGTACAGAAGTTGGAGTCAGAATTTTGGAATCATACTATGGTAGGTAGTGATATAGACAAGTATACCACCCGATTCCATGAACTTGCAAGCCTACTGCCTCACATGGTCACTCCAGAGGACAAGCGTATTGATCGTTATATATGGAGATTGGCTCCTGAGATCCGAGGGATGGTTACTTCAGCAAACCCACTTACTATACAAAGTGCAGTGGTTTTGGCAAATCGCCTAACCAATGATGCGATTAGAGCTGGAGTGTGGAAAAGGGACAATGCTAGGAACAAAAGGAGAGAAGATAATCAATCAAGGGACCGGGGTAGAGTTTACCCGGACAAAAGACAGAGGATTGCAGGGAATTTTGGGATGGCAGCACAAGAACCAAATCAATAAGATGGTCAACTCCCGCAATGCACCAAGGGCCGTTTCCATCACACGGGAAATTGCCGGTGTATGGAAAGTATAAGCAAGTGGGTCACTTCACCGATTACTGTATAGGTAGGGTTATGAATTATAGACCAAGGTTGACTTGCTTTGAGTGTGGAAGTCAAGATCATCTAAGGAGAACCTGTTCAATATTGAATAGAGCCCCGGGCGAAGGAAACCAGAATCGCCCTAATCCAGCATTGGCTAATCAAGGAAGGAATCGCCCAAATCCAGCATGGGCTAATCAAGGAAGGAATCGCCCAAATCCAGCACTGGCTATTGAAGGAAATCCAAACCAGAGGAATAATGACAATCAAGCTCGTGGAAGAGTTTACCTCATGGGTGCCAATGAAGCTCGTTAGGACCCAAACATCGTGACGGGTACTTTTTCTTTAAACAATCATTATGCCACCGTTCTATTTGATTCTGGCGCCGATTATAGTTTCATTTTCACATAATTTATGCCCTTAATTAATGTAAAACTTAGTATACTGAACCCTAGTTATGAAATTGAAATAGAAAATGGCCAAAGGGTAGAAGCCAATAGAATTGTTCGTGGGTGCAATTTAGTGTCAGAAGGCCATGCTTTTGCTATCGACTTAATACGTTTTGGTCATGGAACTTTTGACGTAATCGTGGGGATGAACTGGTTATCAAAGTTTAAGGCCGAAATTATTTGCCATGAGAAGGTAGTTCGAATACCCTTACCGAGCGGCGAAGTACTAAAAGTTTATGGAGAGCAGCCCGAAGGAAAGTTGAAACACCTTATGAATATAAAGACAGGTGAATGAAAACTCGAAGACATCCCTATTGTAAGGAAATTCCCTAAAGTATTTCCTGAAGACCTATCAAGATTACCCCCTCTTCGACAAGTTGAATTTCACATAGACTTAATCCCTGGAGCAACGCTAGTGATAAAGTCACCGTACCGTTTGGCACCTACTGAAATGCAATAGTTGTTCAATCAACTCCAAGAGCTCCAAAATAAGGGTTTCATTCGCCTATGTTTATTGCACCATGGGGAGCGCCCATGTTATTTGTCAAGAAGAAGGATGGTTCATTCCGGATGTGTATAGACTACCGAGTGAATAAATTGACCGTTAAGAACCGCTATCCTCTCCCAACAATTGATGACCTGTTCGATCAATTGCAAGGATCGCGTTACTTTTCCAAGATAGACCTTCGTTCCGGTTACCATCAGTTAAGAGTACACAAAGCCGACATTCCAAAGACCGCGTTTAGAACTCGATATGGACATTTCGAGTTTACAGTTATGCCTTTCGGTCTAACCAATGCACCTGCGGTCTTCATGGATCTAATGAACCGCATATGTAAACCATACCTAGATAAATTTGTCATTGTGTTTATCGATGATATCTTAATCTATTCGAAGTCTAAAGAAGAACATGCAGTTCATCTTAAGTTAATCTTAGAGTTGCTTGAGAAAGAGAATGTTAATACAAATAAGCCGTAAAAACGTTTATTTATATTTTACGATCTTCTAATGTTTTGTCGATAACAAACGTAAAATCATATTAACGAAACAAATAAAATACGTAAATGGTTTGAACTAATAGTTTCTAACATATTCACATTTTCACATAAAACACTAAAACAAGTATAAGTGATTTTATGATTTAGATACATATGTACAACAACTAGTGTTTACATATTGGGTTAACATATACTTAAACTAAGTATAATAAAATGGGTAAAAAACATGTAAATACTAAAATAGGTAAAAACATGTATATACTAAATAAGTAAAAACTAGCTAATGGTTTTGACCCATAACCCATGGTTTTATATATACCACTTAACCAAGTTCATTTTATCCTTAAGATACATTGTATCTAGAAAGAAAACCATGGATCAACCCATAACCCATGACCCATGACCCATAACCAAAAATACCCATGGGCAAAGAGGAGCGGACCACGGATCCCTAGCTTTGTGCTAGCGGGATCCCTTGTGGTAGGGATCCGTGGGATCCGGGGAACAGTAGAGGTTTTTCCTCTATAAATAGTGAGCCATTTCTTCATTGTTTCTAACCCTTTCAAATATACTTTCTCCCACGAGTTTAATCTCACTAACTTTAGATCCAAGAGATCTATGTTTGTAGTTTTGTTTTTGTGTGATCTTTTAGGTTCCTCTTAAAGGCAAGATCACCACCTTTGAAGTCGAGCAAGCTCAAGTCCATGAGTTGCCATGCTTCCTCATCATCAAGGCTACTGAAGTCTTCTTGTTGATGATTCCTTTCTTTCTTCAAAGAAGTGTAGAGTTGAAGACATTAGTGAAAGATGTCTTAAGAGTCAAGACGAAGATATTAGTGAAGGGTATCTATCGTCTATAGGATAAAGCACTTGTGGTAGGTGCTTGGAAGTCAAGACAAAGAAGGATTAGTGAAAGGTGCTTAGAAGTCAAGACAAAGAAGCATTAGTGAAAGGTGCTTAGAAGTGAAGACACAAGACATTAGTGAAAGGTGTCTTGTAGATCTAGTCAAAGGCATTAGTGAAAGGTACCTTAGATGTACATTCGATATGGTGTGTTTCGATGTACAAGATAGACTAGTATTAGATCCAAGCATATTGATATCCTTGATGATGTTGTAAAGGAGTAGATCTCCTTTGGGATTAGTCGTTGGTGTAGTGTGGTAGTAGTTCCTCCATTGCAATGGAACTAGGTGCTTAGCCTAGTACCTAATAAAGGGTAGGCGACGTTGTGAAGGTGTAGTTCACCTAAGGTGTGAAAGAACTAGGTACTTAGCCTAGTACCTTATAAAGTGTAGGCGACGTTGTGTATGTGTGGTTCACCTTGGAGTGAAAGAACCCGGTGGTTAGCCTAGTACCGAAAAAAGAGTAGGCGACGTTGTGAAGGCTTCTCGGCCATAAGGAGATTGGTGTAGTGATTACGAACTCTCGAGTAGGTAACTCGGGGAGTGGAGTAGGGCAAGGAAGGTGACCTTGTAGCCGAACCACTATAAATACTTGCGTTGTGGTTTTGTGCTTCTTACTCTTATCTTTTCATTACTTGCCTCTACATGCTTGTTTATCAACATCCAACACACACATCCAAATAGATTGACATAAGTCGATATAAATAGATTAAAATGAAGTTTTAATTAGTAAAACTATTCAACCCCCCTTCTAGTTTTCCACAATTGGTATCAGAGCTTCGTTACCAAGGTTCTTGAAGTATATTGTACTTTAAAAACTTGATACGATCCATGGTTAATTGAAAACTACAAAGAAGGTTTTTTCATAATAGAAAACACCATGTATTTCAAAACTATATGTTTGGATGTTGAGTTGATAACAACATTTTTTTTTATTTTCATTTAAATGCACTACTCTTCTTTATCATGTTGATTAGTCAAAGCTCATACCCACCAAGCTTTAGGACTCGCTTGGTAACAAGAATACCTTTCTTAAGAAGGTATCTTAAACGCAAAGGAGCGGGAATTGTCTAAGTGACATTTGTTGTGTCATTTGTAAAGACATTCCTAAGTCTTAGAGGTATGACTTTCTTTTACTTTGCTTGATAATTAAGTATACCCTTTTTTTAGGTATTTATATGATTATCTTTTGTGCAAATTACATGGTTTACATGAAGCTTCGTTAGGAAGCCTTTTTCTCACATACGTGCTATATTTCTCGTCTATAGTCATAGTATATTAAACTTATGTTTTATTTCTTTTTAATCTAATAATAAAACATAACACAAATTTCAAAAATTCCTCCTTCCATATAAAAACTCCCATCATATCTATCAAATGCTCACCTTTTCAAATCATCCAATTTCAAAAATTTCCTCACCAAAACTTCATCTTCCTCCTCATTCCTCTCTCACCGAAACCAAGAAGATCCGTCATCAACATGGTTTACATCGCACTCGTGCTCATCACCATAACACTCATCGCACTTGTGTTCCCTATGATGAAGTTCACATACGGAGACATTTATTTTGTGTTGTTAATCTATATTGGGGTCATATACCCAATCCTTTGTATCATCCTTAGTATTGAAATGCAATACTATTAATAATCTAGTTTATCTAGGTTACTTTTATCATAATGTTTTTGTCACTTATTTTGATTTATATGTTTTATATTTCTTTCGTGATACATTAGAAGTCATGTATGCATGCTAAAGGAAAATGTAGGATAAAACATATTTTAGTGGTATAAAAACTATAAAATCTATGTTTTATAAAATCTGTTCTGTACTACAAATCCCACGGATCCCTAGTTATACTAGCGGATCCCTTTTGAAAAGGAACCGGTGGAAGATCCGTCCTCTTGGAAAACAGTTTTTCATGCAAATCAAAAACCTCTTTTCTTCCAAGAGTAATACTCTACTTGTATGTCAAAACCATAAGTAAGTTAAGTGTATTTCTTGTTAAAAACTATTTTTAATAAAAATCTAGTAAAAACATTAGATTATCATAAGTTGACCACAAACATCTCCTTTTATTAACTTGTCATTTCTATAGGTTCAACTATGACGCATGGATATGAGTTTGACTTTTCACTCACTAGCGTCTACACTCCTAACATCTCTCTCGAACCCAACACACCTGGTAATCTTGTCCGTGGGTTCAATAATCTCGAAAACCGTCACTTCCACGAAGGACGTATTGTAGACACCTCTTTACAATTCGAAAAGGTATCAATACCTCCTTCCGAGCCATAGGACTAGAATGTCTTCTTGAAATCAACGAGAATATATGTCCAAGGTTCATAATGGAATTCTTCCGTCAAGTCAAACTCGTTCGTAATGAGGATCGCTCTCTATCTCTTTGGTTTTATATCAAAAACCAAAAGTTCGCTATAACCCTTGGGCATTTTGCTCACATCCTCCGGATTCCAAATCATGGACAATGTGCCTTCACCGAAGATTGGTCTCTTGATTCTCTCTCCAACTTTCGTGAAGAAAATAGTCCATATTGTTCACACATACCCTCTCCGGAAGATTTAAATCGAATAATATGCAAACCTCGACCATATTACTCCGATCCAAACATTATCTTTACAAGGGATATCCGAGAAGAGTACAAGCCTCTTGCACTCATCCTACGGGAAAATGTTTGGAGTCTTAGGGGAAATCGAGAAATCCTTCCCGCTTGTTGTGCTCACATGTTGTACTGTTTTCTAACACAACAACCATACAATCTAAGCCTACTTCTTCGCAATTAATTGCAAATCTTCAAAGGCTCCAAGAATAAACTCATCCCTTATGGAATGTTCTTGACACGCCTCTATCATAATGTTATGCACTTCCATCCTCAATTTTAAAGTCCGTTGTACGTACTTGTGAACAAGATGATGGAACCGCTAAACATATCCCTCATGAATACTTTCTTCATTCTTGAGTCCACCAACACTCATCAATCACATAATGATCCTCCTAGCGTAAACACTCAAGGAAACTAGTAGTATTCCAAAATAGGATCAAATCACTTGTACTCGTGCTTTATCAAATGTAATCCAACTTCTCTCATGAAATAAGACATCTTACATCTTAGTATTAAAACTCTTTTTAGACTATCCTTGAGATATAATGCATTGTCAAGATCATTGCATACCTTTACTCTTAGGGAACCGTGGGATCCGGCGAACATAAAATGCAATTACAAGCATTGTATTTCAAACACATTCTTAGAACACCTCACACTAAACTAAACATAGTGTCATAAGGAAAACTAAGTCCTTATCAAGATAGGTTAATGATTCCTATTCATACATAACTCACCTAGGTCACACTCTAAAAACGCTTGTAGATCTACCGTTTCGTTTTAATCCATTACTCTTCCGCTCTCAAAAGTCACACTTCATTTTTTACTTGATCCCTCACATCTAGTCTTAGAAATCTTTCAATTATGACAAAATTGATCATAAATCATCCTCACCTCATAATTGATCAAAGTTGATCAAAATCTAGTTTTCCCATTTCAAAGCTTCTAGGATATTCTCCAAAACACTATCCTAAGACACAACCTGATCTCTAGGATCATTTAGTTTCAATTGACACTCTAAATCTTTAAGTGTCATCCTTGTTCATCCATTGGTACTCTTGAAAGTTCCAAATCCTTCCATAAATGAAAATCATTAGCTACATCATTCATTACCTTCAAGCACTCAAGCATCCCTTCATTTAAAACACTTAGGAGGACTGAAACACTCAAGATGATATAGGTCTTAAATCTTAGAAACATCATTTCCACTCTTTCATAGGCTGCGAGACGGATCCTTAGGATTAGCCTAGAGGATCCCTGAGGAGGGAAAGTGGGATCCGGATGACAGTATAGGTCAAATCTTGCTGAAACAATCATTTCAACTCATCTTTCTAACTCAAACACTCCATCTCATCTTAAATGAGTTCCTAGATTAGTGCAACCACTGAAGTTGACTCTTGTGCATGTCAATCATCACATTCCAATGAATCCTAGTGGCTTAAAGCTTAAATGCACTTGCCAAATCTCCTAGTTTATAAACCACCTTGTTAGGACCTCCATAGTCATCACTCTCATCTTAAACTTCAGGTCTTGCAACCTCTTGAAATCATCCAATCATGAGGAAAACCCCAAGTAGTAACTTATCCACCAAAGAACCACCCATGAAAAGAGCTCGTGTTATACACGAAATTTCCTCAAACGAATCATCTCCGGTCAAGCTAACAAATGATAGAATCCTTCATCATCCAATCAAACCAATTTCTAAAAGGTTAGTACCCACAAAACTACCTTTGCCAAACACCACCATACCTCCTAGGCCAAACAATATCATCTCCACCAAACCATCACCATTGGTTCCTAGAGCTATTTCATTTACATCCCCACTATCATCACCACACCTCTACAATCTAGAGGACTTGCCTCCTAGGACGTCTCATCCGCTTCCACGAGGCGTGACATTCTCCTCATTAGGAATAATGGTTCAAAATCAAGGTGTTGAGTCAACACTTGCTCCGCTTCTTCTCGGTTTTCATCATATAATACCATTTGGATTATGACAAATCATCAAAGTCAACCACCCGACCATATGGAAGTTGACACTTCTATACCACCACCATCATTCTTGGTTGAGTCATTCTTAAATGCACCTCCACCAATCCCTCCATCGTTTGAAGCTCCACAAGCCGCTTCACTTGATCCTTCGAATCAAGCCATTTCATTTCATCCACCACCACTACCTAGCCATGACAAAGATTGCTATCATTGTCAACATGTTGAAAGTTTGATACATGAAGTACGAGAAGACCAACGTTTCATGTTCTATCATCTCCTCGAACGTTTCGACGAGATTAAACCTAAACAAAACTTGAGCTAGAAGATTATAGTGGTGTCTTAGCTTCAAGCGTTAGGTGATCTAGAAATTCCTAGTCATGTATTGTCTATTTTCTTGTTTTTGTCATGTATATCATAACTCTTGTTTATTAAATGGAATTACATGCTACTTGCTATATTTCTGAGTATGTGACTATACTATATAATCCATATCTCCTTTCGGTATTAACATTTCTTGTTATACCAATCTTTGCTAACTTTATTCATCAGCCAGACGGATCCCTACTAGGAGGGAGCCGTGGGATCCGTGAGACAGAAAACATTCTTTCTACTAACTTGAATCACATTTGCAGGAAATTGTGAATTATACTTGATTTCTAACATTTGTTTTGTAGTTATTCAATTTACACATGAAGACTTTGACACCCTAAAGCTAGGGGGAGCTTTATGTCAAAGCAATACATTGCAAATTACTTGCAATACTAGGTTTACATTTTGTGACATCCCTTTGCAAAAATTTCAATCATCAAGGGGGAGCACATTCATCTCGTAGACGATATCTTTTTCAAACTTATTTGCAAACAAAATAGATTAGTATTACTTTCTTGACGCCCTTACTTAGGAATGGACTCGTCAAGGGGGAGTAAAGACGAGATTTGCTCTCTATCTCTTTTTACTTTTTCTTTCACATGTTTTTTTTTTCTTAAAAACAATGTGTTGCCTTCCTTCAAACACTTTTTGTTTCGACAAAAAAGGGGAGAAGAAAGTAAAAACTACAAATTCAAACTTTTAGGAATTTTAGCTTTTCCTTAAAATAATTTTATGTTTTGTCATCAACAAAAAGGGGGAGATTGTTAATACAAATAAGCCGTAAAAACGTTTATTTATATTTTACGATCTTCTAATGTTTTGTCTATAACAAACGTAAAATCATATTAACGAAACAAATAAAATACGTAAATGGTTTGAACTAATAGTTTCTAACATATTCACATTTCCACATAAAACACTAAAACAAGTATAAGTGATTTTATGATTTAGATACATATGTACAACAACTAGTGTTTACATATTGGGTTAACATATACTTAAACTAAGTATACTAAAATGGGTAAAAAACATGTAAATACTAAAATGGGTAAAAACATGTATATACTAAATAAGTAAAAACTAGCTAATGGTTTTGACCCATAACCCATGGTTTTATATATACCACTTAACCAAGTTCATTGTATCCTTAAGATACATTGTATCTAGAATAAAAACCATGGATCAACCCATAACCCATGACCCATGACCCATAACCAAAAATACCCATGGGCAAAGAGGAGCGGACCACGGATCCCTAGCTTTGTGCTAGCTTGGATCCCACTTGTGGTAGGGATCCGTGGGATCCGAATGGAACAGTCGGAGTTTTTCCTCTATAAATAGTGAGCCATTTCTTCATTGTTTCTAACCCTTTCAAATATACTTTCCCCTCGAGTTTAATCTCACTAACTATAGATCCAAGAGATCTATGTTTGTAGTTTTGTTTTTGTGTGATCTTTTAGGTTCCTCTTAAAGGCAAGATCACTACCTTTGAAGTCGAGCAAGCTCAAGTCCATGAGTTGTCATGCTTCCTCATCATCAAGGCTACTGAAGTCTTCTTGTTGATGATTGCTTTCTTTCTTCAAAGAAGTGTAGTGTTGAAGACATTAGTGAAAGATGTCTTAAGAGTCAAGACGAAGATATTAGTGAAGGGTATCTATCGTCTATAGGATAAAGCACTTGTGGTAGGTGCTTGGAAGTCAACACAAAGAAGCATTAGTGAAAGGTGCTTAGAAGTCAAGACAAAGAAGCATTAGTGAAAGGTGTCTTAGATGTACATTCGATATGGTGTGTTTCGATGTACAAGATAGACTAGTATTAGATCCAAAGATATTGATATCCTTGATGATGTTGTAAAGGAGTAGATCTCCTTTGGGATTAGTCGTTGGTGTAGTGTGGTAGTAGTTCCTCCATTGCAATGAAACTAGGTGCTTAGCCTAGTACCTAATAAAGGGTGGCGACGTTATGAAGGGTGTAGTTCGCTGGAACTAGGTACCAGCCTAGTACCTTATAAAGAGTAGGCGACACGTTGTGTAGGTGGTTTGCCTTGGAGTGAAAGAACCGGTGGTTAGCCTCTGTAGGAAAAAGAGTAGGCGACGTTGTGAAGGCTTCTCCGCCATAAGGAGATTGGTGTAGTGATTAGAACTCTCGTGGTGACTGGGGGTGGAGTAGGGCAAGAAGGACCTCAGAACCCTATAATACTTGTGTTGTGTTTTGTGCTTCTCTTTATCTTTTCATTACTTACATCTACATGCTTGTTTATCAACATCCAACACACACATCCAAATAGATTGACATAAGTCGATCTAAATGAATTAAAATGAAGTTTTAATCGGTAAAACTATTCAGACCCCTACTAGTTTCCACCCAGTTGTTCTAAATTTTCAAAGTGTGAATTTTGGCTTAAAGAAGTAAATTTCCTTGGGCAAGTGATTGATAACAATGGTATTCATGTGGACCCTAGTAAGGTCCAAGCGATAAAGAATTGGGAAGCCCCTAGATCACCGACAGAAATTCGCTCGTTCTTAGGATTGACAGGTTATTACCGACGATTCATCGCGAACATTACTAGAATTGCCAAACCTCTCACATCACTAACTCAAAAAGACAAGAAGTTCGATTGGGAGAAGGAAGAAGCTTTTCGTTGAAAGATAAATTAATGCCCTATTCTAACACTCCTGATGGACCAGCTTTGTGGTTTATTGTGGCGCTCAAACCGAGGCTTTGGATGCGACTGCGTTAAGGGTAAGGTGATTGCATGCGACGACTAAATTCATGAGAAAATTATACCCATGATTTAGAGCTTGGTGCTGGTTGTATTCGCTCTCAAACACATAGACACTATTTGTATAGGACAAAGAGTGTTATTTATACCGATCATAGAAGTCTTCAACATATTTTCGACCAAAAGGAGTTGAATATGCGATGGATTGAGCTTTTCGGTGATTACGAATCTGCAGCTATCATCCGGAAAAAGCAACAAGCGTGGTAGGCGTTAAATAGGAAAAAGGGTTAAAAAGAAGAAGGTGAGTACTGGCTATGTAGTATCACAATTCATTGGGTATCAAGAACCTGAATCTTGGGCTCAAATGGGCGTCCAAGGACTTAAATGCACCATGAAATGCTAAGAGGGTTAGAAAGAGCAGATGGAGAGAAAAGTTGGTGGATTATATTTTTAGATCTGAATATGGGTTCCGATCAGAAATGTAAGGACCCCGATAATGGATGAAGCTTTCACAACAAAGTACTCTATTCATCCAGGAGCGGATAAGATGTACTACGACCTTAGAGACATGTAATGGTGGCACGGAATGAAAAAGGACATAGCTATGTATGTTAGCAAGTGTCGTGCGCTCGAGAGGGTTAAGGAATGAACAAAACCCTCGAGTTCTGCAGTGCCGGAGATTCTGAGTGGAAATGGGAGAAACAACCATGGACTTCATTGAAGCGCCTGTGGTAGTGGGCATGACACAATGGGGTTATTGTAGATAGATTGACAAAGTGCGCACATTTTCTAGCGATTCGTGAGGACTACAAGATGGAAAAGCTAGCAAGAATTTACATTAATGAGATAGTAGCAAGGCACGAAGTTCACGTGTATATCATATCCCAGATGATAGTCAGTTCCACGTCATGATTTTAAATACGAGGCATTGGGAACCGCGTTTGGACACGATGCGGCTTATCATCCTCGGGGGAAAGCCGTCGAGTGGCGTACTATCGGACATTGGAAGACATGATTAGAGCATGTCTTTGTCGACTTTGGAGGCTGGATACACATCTTCCTCTAGTTGAGTTTTCTTACAACAACAGTTATCATTCAAGCATTAAGCGTCCCCATTTGAAGCATGCGGAGAAAATGTCGATCACCTATTATTTGAAGTTGGAAAGTCAAGCGGACCAGCGTCGTGCGAAACAACCCGATAAGATATTTCAAATCAAAGAAAAGCTCAAAGCAAGAGATCGCCAAAGAGCTATGCCCGATAATCGGCGTTGGCCAGAGTTTACATCGGCGATAAGTTTTACTCAAGGTATCACCTTGGAAAGGTATAGTTGATTTGGCAAAAGACAAGTTAGCACCAAGGTATGTGGGACGTTCGAGATTATTGAATGAATTGGTCACAGCTTATCGACTAAGATTACCCCAAGAATTATCGACTAAGATTACCCCAAGAAATGAACGGCATTCATGATACACTTCATGTGTCAAACTCAAGAAATGTCAGCGATCTGAGACTTACATGTGACGAACTGAGACAATGAATTAGTTGAAGAACCACTAGAGATCATGGACCGTGTGGTCAAGAGATTGAAGCAGAGTCGAATTCCCATTGTGAAGGTCCGAGGAATTCTGGCGTGGTCTGAATTTCCATGGGAGCGAGGGAGAGAAATCAGCATAAGTACCCCACACAATTCCTCGAGCGCCTCTTCTCTAGAGGGAACGAGTTGAATTTTGGGGACAAAATTCCTTTCAACGGGGAGATAATGTGATAGCCGTCTTAGGTCAGGTTAGTGACCGATAGTATTTTATAACATACTTGATTCAAAATATGTTTTTAAACTAGTTTTGTGTTAGTCGGGTCCTTTTTCATATAGTGTGTTCTTTATTTTTTTTGGGCACCCTCACGTTATAGCGTGCCATTCACTAAATAAATATATGCTCAAACTATTTTAAAATAGTTAATTACCCACACTTAATAATAATAATAATAATAAAATGTATCGTACTTATTTATATATGTATTTACCAAGTTAACATAATTGTTAGTACAATATCCTAACACTTAGTTTAAAAAATGTAATATTTTGACAGCCACAAAGTAAACAAGTTTGACTTTGTTAATGTATACAACTACATTAATATGTCACGTGTACATTCTAATGCATTGAGGTGTCAAATAATTACCATAAATACATGTACATGCTATCTAAAAAACTAAACCAAAATTAGTTTAGGAGAAAGACATATGAATATCTGTCGGTTGAACAATATAGAGGAGTTAGGAGCCATTTCAAGGTATATGTAAAGAGAAGATAAACCAAGTATCACAACCTCGTCACTAGCATCAATTATAAGACAAAGAGTAAACATTTGGTTTACTTGGAATCCAAAGTGAGCCTTTTCGTTTACATTTGTAATACAATTAAGTCCTCTTTGTATCATGTGTCCTAAAAATGATATAAATGACTATAAATCATCCATGTTAGCTTTGATTAATGAACATATATATCGTGAACATTATGTTTGATGCACTAGCTATTAAGCATATCAACTTCTTATATAATGAGTAAACTATATATTTACATAAAAAAAAGAAGAATATGACATGTTGTTTATAAAATATATGAACTATGTACACATATGACATTTAAGTATTTACTGATTTTCTTTTGTTTTAATTAATACTTCATTATACTAAAACAACCACGCAAAGTCATCATACTTGTTAAAAGTGAAACATCTTAGTTGAACTAATATTTATTTTGTTGAGACATATGATATAGAATCTACTTGAAGCTAAATAAATATATTCAGGATGAAAGAAAACTTCTGATACCAATATTTAAATATAAAAATATATTGAAAGTTACTATAAGCATGTTATTATATTTATGATGCTATGTCAAAGTAGTGTTTAGCCATAAAGTATTTTAAAAACATGTTTGGCTATTTTAGATTTTAGATGAAAATGATAAAGTCTTAAGATGGACAATTATTAGTTTGAGATATATTTTGAAATCTTTACATTGGTTTTATGAAAATTATTTAGTTCAATTACATATTTTGGTATAAGTAATATTTTCACACATCTAAATGGGTGACTAGTAGGTTATTGTCTTTTGTCGTGCAGATCATTTAAATTTTATAAGTATTTTTACTTGCCATAAGTCGCGTCTAGGGGGTTACGTTAGAGGGTGCTTTTAAGATATTTCTTGTGCTCGTCTTGGTACTCATGCTTTACTTGTTGGGTGAGTTTCACAGCCATTTTATGTTTTACTCGTTTTGGTGTGAAAAGCATGCTATGATTACTTAAAACTAAATTGGTTGTGCATTCATGAAATTATGGATTTACTGAACTGATTCAATCTACTAAGCTATGCTCTGCTATACTGTGCAAACTGGTATGTATGCTTATGTTTGGCGCCTGTGTACAACTGAAAAAAAAAGTCCCCTATCACTACACTACTTATTAACTCACTCCCACTATATGGGACGAGCCGTTGGTATTTATGGATAGCGCTATTTAGGGGTAGAGCCATCCCCTCACTCCACTAACCGGAGTGCATAGAATCACCATCTCATGCTAGGTTAGAGCATGTTGCACGTTGGGGAATGTCTTCAGCTGAATCGGCTTAAGTAGTGGAACCCTTAAAGCCATGAACGCGCTGCATATATAATGGACCCTTTCGAAACTTTAACAACGAATTGAATCTTACTGTTTTGGAAACTACTTGGTGTATTAATCCTGTGAACTCACCAACGATGGCCATAGTTGACCAGTTTTTATCATGCTTTTCAGGTGATTAGAAGTAAGTGGTGAATTTTTGGATGCATTGCATGGGCACTCTTTCACTTGTGTTATGTTATCTTTTGCAAATGTTTAAAAACAGATGTTATCGTTGGGAACTTGTGTTAAATGTATTATGACTTATCTTTTGAAACGATGTAAAAACTTGTTGTAAAACATAATGTTTTCCTTTACATCTTGTATGGTGTTACCTATAACTTATCCAATGTACTACTTACTGTTGCACCTCGTATTTCCACTGCGGCGAGGTGTTACACCCAGAGTCTCACACGACGCTATAATACTACGAGTATTCCCTATTTCTCTTAAGGGATCTGCAAAAAGATGGGTCGATCGATTACCTGCAGGGACTGTCAACACTTGGCCTATCTTAAAAAAATATTTCATTCAGAGATATTGTCCTCCATCAAAGACGGCTAAGCAAATGGAAGAAATTCATAACTTCAAGAGAGGGTGAGAAACGTTATACCAAGCTTGAGAAAGATACAACGAATTGTTATACAAGTGCCCTACTCATGATCTTAACAGCCAACAAAAAGTGAACGTCTTCTACAAGGGAATGAACATCTCTTCAAGACAAATGATTGATTCTCAAGGGTCGATTCCTAGTATTGACACCCCTATGGCTTGGAAAATATTAAAAATGGCAACCACTCTCACAAATGGCACAATGGAGGAAGCAACCGAAGTAAGAATGATGATATTGAGGGCCTTGCAGCGATAAACAACAAATTAGAAAGCCTTGGAAGAGAAATGAAGAAGCTCAAAGAAAATGTGCACTCCATTCAAGTTGAGCGAGATGGGATTCGCCCCTTCTAAAGAATGTTCCTCCAATGAAGAAATTAAAAGGATCGGAGAAGTGAACTATGGAAAAGAATTTCCCTTTCAACACTACAATAATTATGACCTAGGTATCGTGGAAAATCCCTGGGTTCTACACTAGAATCAACAATAATCCTCCTGAACCTAGCCTTGAAGATATAATGCACCGCCACATCGAAGAATCTGCAAAAAAGGGAAATAGACTCAAGGAATGGATGGTCAAAGTAAAGGAGGACACCAATATGAACCTACGTAACCAAAGAGCTGCAATTAAGAAACTCGAAAAACAAATTGGGCAATTGGCCGAAACTTGAAACAAGTAATGCTAAAGCCACTTCCTGCAAGGCAATTTGCGAAAGATAAGAGAAAAAAAAAAGAGCAATGCACATCCTCTATCACTAATGATCTCCGGGATTAACTACTAAAAGAGGATGATAAAGCATAAGACGACGAGTTCTGCAAAGCCAACTCCTGAAAAGCTGTGCAATACAGGAAAGTTTTTTCCCTTGCACTATTGGCAACATTAAGTCCCGCATGAGCTGATTTAGGGCCGGGGTTAACCTTATCTCTACCACTTTATTTGAAAAAACAAACTTACAATTTAAAAGAAACAACTATTATGATTGAAAAGGCTGGTTCCTCTAAGGCTGTTCGAGGGAATGGAACAATGTGCTTTTAAAAATTGGAAAATTTTTCTTCCCACCGATTTTGTAGTTATTGACATGGGAAAGCGGGAGGCTTACAACTTGATTGTTGGAAGACCTTTTCTGGCCACTTATAGGGCTTAAATTATGGTTTTTGAAAAACAAATTTCCTTGGGGACTAAAAATGAACGAATAACTTTTAGTATGAAAGAGCATTTAAAACCACAAACTGAAATTTCTAATAATGTTGTTAATGTTCAATCGCTGAATCCTACTCTACACTCTAAACCTATTACTGGTAATCATAAAGAAAGTATTGATCATTTTAAGTAGAAATAGGATGAAATTGTCCAAAGCATTGAGGAAACTATGATCCAAACAAAATTTTGCAACCGATGTCACCAAAGAATGCGATCGTATGGCAACCATTTACCGGCCTCAAAAAGTGAAAGAAAAGCGGATGAATGGATTTACCCTCATAAAGGAGAGAAACATGATGTGGAATTAGCATTGGAAGATTGGTACAAATTAAAACTTGGAAGCTCGAAATTTATTAAGGAACTGGTTAAGCAGTATGGGTGCAATAATCTCACTGACACCATAGGCAGAATAAGATCCAGCATCAGCATTACTGATAGTATTATTACTAAAGATGATGACCGAGGAAAATATGTGATAAATGGCTGTCACATAAGTGGGAACACTTGACTCATAATTCTAAAGGAAAAAAGGCTTGATAATTGGATGAATGAATACCAACGAATGATGGAAGTGGGTGTTAGGAATTGGAAATTCCATAGTGAAGAGTCGGTCACCCCAAATATTATCTAGCATGAGTTAGCTCGTAGACTTGTAGTTATTTACGTTATTTTGTAGTTAATTAGTTAGTCAGTAGCGTAGAATAGTTAGAGTAACACCGTGAGGAAGGACGGTGTTGGATATTGGATTTCACATACACATCAAACCATAACACAAAGTGGGCGTATAATGGTGAATTCTAGAGAGAGAAAGTTAGAGGTTTAGGGAACTTAGTGAGAGAAAGAAAAATATTATTATGAGCTCCAACTCTCTACCTTGGGAGGTAGAGAGTATTTATAGTCTTACATAAAACGCCACACAACGGGTGTGGATCAGGCATACAGTGGGTAAAGACCGGTCCGTCCTCCACGGTGTTACTTAACTAAATACTACTTAACTAAATATAACTATGACTACGAGCATTCTAACGATTACATATACTTGAGGTGACCGACTCTTAATACCGGGAATTTCTAATTCCTAACAATCTCCCCTAAGGGAGGTCACCTCAAACATATACTAAAATGACATTGAATACAATCAGATATTACATTAACAATTGATCTTGCATTCTTGATGTAGTACTTTGCTCCGAAGCTCAGTAGTCATTGATTCCACTCATTGCATGTTTGGTTAATCCAAGTGGAGGTCTTTTATTGATCCACGTGATAATAATGTTGAGCCAACTTTTGAGATCATCAGCTAATAGAAAATCTCTGATACATCCATTGTGGTGTTGGTATTATGTGATGTTGTGACATTCGGACCGACATGCTCACATTCGGGATCATGATATATTCTCATCAGAGTAGCGGAAGCATTCGTTGATTCATGATATTGGCAGCAGCGTAGCAGAAGCATGGAGTGAAAATATCGGAGTCATTGATGCACCAATCATGATTTCTTTTGAGATGAATGTGTTAGGTGAGCATGCGGCTATGGATTGTCCGCTTCATTCTGATCAGCTGCAAACGTCGGGGTGTACCTGCATAAGAAAGTTAGCAATAAAGCGCACGAAAGTGTCTTTGATCACTTTCGATGAATTGAGGTACACGGCCACGGTTCCCCGTTGATCAGTACAAGTACGGCCTGTGATCAGGTATAATTCCGAAGAATTTCCTTGACAGGGTTTCGCAGCTGCTCTAGCTGTTCTCAAACCGGAACGTCTCAAAGAAGACAACACGGAGTGAGTGAACCAGCGAATTTACGTCCACTGATTGATGAAAAGAGATTTGAAAAACAATCGTGTATTGCTCAATAGAAATTGTTTTTGCAATATAACGAAAGTTTTAATGAAAATCAATTATCAATCATAAAACACCTTTTGATTTGAAAAATTAGTACACGGTCGACGTGCTAATGAAAAGAGTTTTAAAGCACAAAGACCGGTTTTTCAAAGGTATCCGTCAATCCATAACCTGAACCAGGATTGATTCAAAAGATTGAATCGCCCATTGTTTCTGTTCAGTTGTCACATGGTTGATCTGTATAATAGATCTCACATGCCACCTACCAGAGCTTGTTAGATGTTGGCTCGAAGGCTTTCCATCTTCACAAAGTGAATATGTAAACACATCACACTCGGATGTTCGGCAATACCACAAGGATAATGCGTAGGACTCATAATCTCTCTTTCCACATTGTGTGAAACAGAGAGTCTTCATTGAAAGTGTCCTAATGAGATTTATTGATGATCTCGTGGCACTAGACTCAATTTGTGCATATTTGGATCCTATATCGGAGACTAGGGAGAGGGTCTCCTCCTTCAATATCAACAATCTCTAAGAGAAAGTCGATAGATAATGTCGGTTCCCGTGAGAATGAAACAAGTCCTTTTAAGAGGAACTTGAGTGGTTTGGAAAGTTGAAGTGCAGGCGCCACTGGGTCCATGACGGCTTGTCTTCAATACCGATGTTACCATCAGTAGCATATGAATTGAACCCGGTTTCTGCCCTAAGGTTGAATATATGGAGGGCTATTTGTTTTCACCCTTTTCTCATTCAATTCTTTTTCATTCTTCAACCCCTTCAGTGCTTACGGAGACTTCATAGCTAGAACCTTGTTGGGTTTATTCCAGTACTAGCTCAGTCTTAGTCCGCACTCTTCCCATATCTCATTTTTCTCCTTTATCATCATACCTAAGAACTCTACACTAACTAGTGGATAGTCCCTGGGTAGATCCCTCGGTTCTGGCGGATCATGGGAACACATACCTAACCTTATCGTCCTTATATCACCATACATAATGTAAAGTTGGTCGGTCTTTTTGGTATTGTTCATCTGCCATAGGAACCAATTGAAAACCATTTGAAAATCAATCCATATACTTATGATATTTTATCAAAGCATTTTGTACCTGAATTGTTTTTGATATTTTTGAAGAAGAACTCCCCCTCAACATGTGAATCAAGTATTTGAAATAGTTTTCCACACGGAGGCAAGAGAAAGAATTAACTTCTTTGATTACCATTTTCAAAAAATATCAACATCACTTCCTTAATCGAATCAAGTAGATAAAGCATTTTGGGGAAGGATGAGGTTTTCATGATTTTGCTCCCCTCAATATGTGCCTCGAGATTTGAAAAGAGTTTTGCACATACTAGAGGGAACTGCACTTGAGATAAGTTATTACGTTTCAAATCATAGGTTTAAGATAGATGCTCCCCCTCAACATGTGCATGGAAAATTTGAAATCGTTTGTCATATGTGGGAGGGAGAGCTTGTACATCCTTATAAAACCATTTACCGAATTATCAGTTTAAATCAATATTCTCCCCGATCACAATTATCAAATCATTTGAGATTTGTGATCTCTTATAGATTTAAATTGATTTTGAAAGCTTTTAAGGAGAATTGTGACTTGATTATGAAAGCGTTTTAACTGATAATGATCGGATTTTAAGACTTTAAACTCCATTGATAAAACATGCTGAATATCTTTTGAAAACAATTGAATGCCAAATAACTTTTTAATTTAATTGAAATCATTCTCCCCTCAATCAATGACATAGGTTGTTGATTGAGAGATTGATATTTTGACAAATAAGTCAGATGATTATCAAAAATAGAGACTGAGTTATTTTTCAAAGCAGTTAGTTTTCAGCAGATAAATGTTTAAGAATCAGAGCATGAAATTTTGAAAAAAACATGATAAAGTATGGCTCTGTTCTTTCTTTGAAAAGGGGTTACTTCTGAAATGACAATAAACCACCATTTTTTTTTTTTTTTTTTTTTTTTAAATAAAAATTCGAACAACATCTAAAGTCCCGTGTCATTCTTTGAATGACAGCACAAAGACCGTAGATATATCGAACCGAGAAAACGCATGACAAAATGACAATATTTTTGAAGATTTTTCGAATTTTCCAGATTTTTATGGTTTTTGAAGGTTTTATAATTTTGTATTTTGATTTTCGAATAGATATATACAAGAGATAGATGAAGATAGACCTTTACTCCGCTCTTCCCCTGAAGACGTTTGAGTGTTCTGTTGAAGACTTTTCAAACCAAGACGTGGAAGAATAAACTCAAAACGTTCTCTTGGAAGAGCTTTGGTGAAGATGTCTGCTAACTGATATTCAGATCTCACAAAATAGAGTTCCACCACACCTTTTTCCACTTGTTCCCTGATGAAATGATGTCGAATGTCGATATGCTTTGCTCTTGAGTGTTGAACATTGTTGCATTAGAGAGCAATAGAACAGTACAGAGGGATTTTGTTGAATTCAAAGCCATAGTCAGATAATTGAGATCTCATCCATAAGACTTGAGCACAACAAGATGACATGGCTATGTATTCAGCCTCGTAGAGGAAATAGAATTACTAATTTGCTTCTTTGAAGACCAGCTCACAAGCTTATCACCCAAAAACTGAGCACCTCCAGACTACTTCGACGGTATCTTGACATCCTACAGGATCAGCATCTGCATAGGCTGTTAGTGACATACCGGTGTCCTTCGGTACCAAAGTCCCATATTGATGGTTCCTTGGAGATACCGAAAGACCCGTTTAACCGCTTCAAGGTGCTTTTTAGGCTTAGCCGGTATCTAGCACACATGCAAACAGCGAACAAGATGTCTGGTCAACCAGCTGTGAGGTACATCAGGATCAATCATACTACGATATATAGTTTGGTCAATCATGATCCCTGAGTGGTCCTCATCTAGTTTGGTTCGATCAATCATGGGAGTGTCAACAGGTCACTTGAATCAAATCCAAATTTCTTTAAGATCTCAGTTGCATATTTAGATTGATTTATGAAAATGCCTCGGGACTTTGTGAAATTTGTAATCCCAAGAAAAATGACATTTGTCCCATCATTGACATTTGAAATTTTGAACTCATTTCATTAGAAAAATGATCACATTCCATTGGGTCAGTCGAGGCAAAAATAATATCATCAACATAAATTTGAACATGAGTTAAATGTTTGCCTGACTTCCTGGTGAACAATGTTGGATCAAATGCTCCTTTGCTAAATCCGGTTGATAGAAGAAACTTTGACAACGTATCATACCATGCCCTTGGAGCTTGCTTTAAACCATAAAGGGCCTTCTTCAAACGATAAACGTGAGTAGGATGCTCTTGATTTACAAATCCTTCAGGTTGGCTGACGTAGACGACTTCTTTAAGATCTCCGTTCAGGAATGCCGTCTTACGTCCATTTGATAGACTACCATGTTCTTACTTGCAGCATTAGCCAAAAGATTCTAATTGCCTCGATTCGAGCCACAGGAGCAAAAGATTCTTCAAAGTCTATACCCTCCTCTTGACGGTATCCTTTAGCAACTAATCGAGCCTTGTTCTTCAACACATCACCATGCTCATCAAGTTTCACTTTGAAGATCCATTTAGAGCAATAATCATAGCACAATCTCGAGCAGGTACTAATTCCCATACATCTAGTCGATCAAACTCATGAATTTCATCTTGCATAGCATTGAACCAGCTATTTTCATTCATGGCGGTTTTAACATCTTTTGGTTCGATCTTAGAGAGTACGGAGTTGAAGAAGCACCATAAGGCATCGGTTGCAAGTGTTTCCGTGTGGATATAGGACGAGAGGGATTTCCAATGATGTTGTCTAATGGATGATCGTGAGTCCATTTCTGAGGTGTTCATGTGGTAGTTGTTGAGGGACTGAAGTAGCAGAGTCGATGTCTCCTGAAGAAGATGGTTGAAGAAGATTCAGGAGAAAATATGTTTTCAAATGGAGCATCTTCAGGAGTAGCAAGGGGATTAACTTCATCATTGATGCCAGAAACAGTTCCATGATGTACATTTGAAGAATGATGATTTGTTGATGAGACGGAAGGATCAGCAGGAAGCTTCTTGACTTAAAGATATTGAGACCGAGGGATTGACTTCATTCACTGGAATATGAGCAGCCTCTGTTGTAGGGATCAACACCTCATTAGTACTTGGATCATAAAGTTCATCAAACATAGGATCAAACAATTTCCTTAAATCATCTTCAGATGGAGGTACATATGGAGTTTCTTGAGAAGAGTTTGGAACAAGGGATGAACCAATTGGACTGATTTGAAGTGCGGGTCCAGAACTGAATTGTTCAGGAGCCGTTTGACCGTCACTCATCAAACGTAACTGGAATTGTTTCCATGATGTTTCGGGTTCTTTTGTTGTAGATTCGGTATCCCTTTTGTTTGGTGCATACCCTACAAATACTCCAATGTTGCTTTAGCTCAGTTTGCCTAAGTCTTTACCCTCATTAGTTGGATAGCACAAAGCTCCAAACACACGAAGGGAAGAGAGATTAGGTTTTTGTGTGGACAAGTTCATATGGTGTCTTCCATGAACAGGTGAATCGGGAACGATTGTGTGTAGCATGCGGTGGCAATAGCTTCAGCCCAGAGAAACATTGGAACTTTTGAGTAAATCAGCATTGTTCTAGCGGCTTCTACAAGAGTTCGATTTGTCTTTCAACTACACCGTTCTGTTGAGGAGTTCGTGGAACACTTCTTTGATGGCTGATTCCAATGCTTTCATAAAATTCACTAAGTTGTTTGTTAACAAACTCAGTTCCATTGTCTGTCGGGATAATTCTGACGGTTTTGTTAAGTCGAACCTGCAGCTGTTTGATGAGTTTGATGATGATATCGGGAGTTTCATCCTTTGTCCTTAAGAACTTGACCCAGGTGAATCTAGAGTAATCATCAACTATAACTAACACATATTTCTTCCCAAAGATATTATGCACTCTCATTGGTCCACATAAATCCATATGAATTGTATGAAGAACTTCTGTGACAGAGAGTTAGTAGGTTTGGGTTTATGGGCATACTTCTTGCTTTTCCCAATTGACATGCTGAACAAAGATGATCCTTTTCATACTTTAGTCGAGGTAAACCTACAACTAAGTCCTTTGTGGAGAGATCATTGATGGTGCCGAAGTTCAAGTGATTGAGACGTCGATGCCATAACCATGACTTTGTTTTTGAAGCCTTTGACAGCAAGCAAATTGGAGAAGACTTCATCATATCTTCTATAGAGATGGTGTAAAGATTTGAACCACGAGTTCCTCTTAAAAGTTCCTTACCATCAAGTTCTCTAACAAAACAAGTATGTTCTGAGGCTACTTCTAGATCAAAATCACAGAATTGACCGACAGAGAACAGATTATGACCAAGACCTTCCACATAGTATACTCTAGAGATAACACTATCACCAACAACATAATCACCATAACCCTTAATTGCAACGAAATGATCATTACCGAATCTAACTGTCCCGATGAATTTGCTCACGAAGTTCATGAGCCGCGAACGGTCTCCAGTCATATGCTTGGAACACTGAGTCCGGTACCACGTAACGATTTGAACGATCTGCAGTTGAACACAGACAAGAATGGATATATGGATAATTGGGATCCCCATGCAAGAATGGGTTCCACTTGGTTAGTAACAGTAATTGGAACACCCACATCAGAAACAGAAACATCCATATCGGAAGTAGAAGCAATGGAATCATTGGGAATAGATGCAATGCTGGTGTCTGTGTTTGACCTATTCAAAGTATGTTCACTTCTTAAGGGAATAGTTCTACCAGTAGGCATCCATTTTCTAGTGGGCATAATCTTAATAGTTTGAGAGCAAAACTGATTATTCTTATGGCCAAAAGGTATCCAATAATAACCTATCTTTATAAAAGTTCTTCCTGTGGGTTTCCACTGTTTTCTAACAATCTTTCGTTTTTTCCTTTTTGCCTTATTTGCACGATTATTAGCATTAACAATTTTAACTGGGCATTTGACAGCATTAGACAAACCATTCACACCACATTCATGATTAGCAACGAATTCAAGCGACATCATTACAAGGTTTGCAAATAGTATCGAATTCGAATTAATTACAGAGCCTAAGGCTAATACTAGAATCAACACGATTCGTTTATTCAACTCAAGCTTAAAGTTCCTAGATTGGTCTTCTACTCTCTTCAAATGCACATTCTTAGCTTGCAAGGTCCTATCATTCCTTGTATTGTCTTGAGACTTTGACCGTTGCTTTAAAGTCACCGATTACTCTGTAGAGGGAATGGAAACATTAGTTGGTTGATCTATTTTTGCATTCCGAACTTGATGTGCAAGGATCTAAGTACTAGAAGGCACATTAGTGTATACTTTCTAAGCTGTGATTTGAGCTTTTTGCAGGCACACTAAGTTCACTTTCTTAGCACTAACATATCCGAATCTGAACTACTTGAAGGCACATTAGTGTTTCTCTTAAGACGGGCATAGAACGGATTACCTGCTTGGAACTAGGCATAGAACAAGGCATCACAGCTTTGCCTTTTGCACCTAAGGTTAAGGATTTGGGACATGTTGCAATTACACATTCTAGCAACTCTTGAGATCGTTTGGCCTGGAGGCAAGCAAACCTAATTTCACTATCAAGAGGTTTGTTAATGAAATCCTCTTCGACAATCTCACGGAGACATTCTAGACTATCCTTAAGGTGAGCAGTATTCATGAAAAGCATGTTCATTATTCCTAAGATGAGGAGGAATATATTTAAACTGTCACAGTGTATTTGCAATCTAAGGGTGATTTGAGACAACATTCTTATTGAAAACAAGTGGCAGTTTCCCATTTCCCTGACTTCTCAGATTCTCAATTTCCTTTTGTAGAGACGTTATTTTTTCGTTGTTTTGGTCATGGGTGACTTTTATTGAATCATATAACTCTTTAAAATGTCGTTTAACTTTTTCATTTTCTTCTAGAAAACTCTCGTTTTCCTTTTGTAAGGCATCAACTAAGTTTTGAAGATGAAAAGTTTGAGAATTCGGAGAATCTAAAGGAGGAGGCATTTGGGAGCCTGTCATATTGTTCGTTTGACCCTTTAATTGAGAGATTTGGGCTTTCAACTTTCTGATCGTGTTGCAAGCTTGAATCGTTCATCACGTTTGTTAATTTGAAAAACTGCATCAAACTCTGGAGCATCTGGAGATGTCTTGATATTTGAAGTTTTGACATTTTCTTTAAGATGTTGATATTTTAGTTGTAAATTAAAATGCTCAACTTCCAGTTTAGAAAAATGTTTAACCAAATTGTCGTGATCATCCAGTTCAATTTTCTCGTTTAGTTCAGAATTAGTTTTTCAAGCTCAATGACACGATCATGGGAGACTTTCAGTGCAACCGATAATTCATGAAATTTGGAAGCATTAATGGAACAATTTGTAGCAGTGAAAAACACATCTTGAGCAATACATTGAAATCAGGTCTCATTTAGTGTATTCAAGTTCTTCCTCTCAATCTCATTATATTTTAGTGCTCGCTCATAGTCACTAACCTCAACTATCATTGCATCAAATTCCTTTTCCATTCCCTTAATATCAGTTTCTATCCCCTTTTTAAGACTCTCAAAGTGATCTTTTAGAAGTTTAAAGAAAGGCATGACCTCAGTTAAATAACATTCTTTCATTTGCTCAAAACCCCTTTCTCCTTCCGTAATACCGTGGTGTGATCCTTTTCTAGCAAGTTTTCTCAAAATCAACAAATAGTTGAAGTATAACATATTGGCTAATTAAGGTCTTGCTTTTAGTGGCAATTGTTCTAGGAACAAGATGCATTGGTGTATTAGGAGGATACACAGTTGCTCTAGGCATTTTCCAAAGAGGAGGGTTTGTTTCAACAATATTTTCACTTTCCGCTTATCTAAATCCATTTTCCGAGAAAACTTGTTGGGAGTCAACAATGTTTGAGGTTTAAACATGTTCAAGGAAATCCAGTTTTCCTTCTTGTAATCATGGGGTGTGATCTTTATTTCTCTCTTTACATTTAGGATCATCTAATTTCTTGTTCATCTTTTCCCTAGTGACTTCATCTGATTTCTTATCTTCCTCAGTGCACTCAACGCAACTAGGTTTCTGTCTAGGTTTAAGGATTTCATTGCCATCATAAAGAACCTTATGAGCATTTCTAGCCTTTTTAATGACCTCTGGATTTGGTTCCTCAACAAGGGGAATGCTATGCTTATCGCTTAAGACTCTATGCTTAGTGATCATGTGAGCAGTCTGAATGGTGTTCCCTTGTATGTACAACTTGTTTTCAAGTTTGTTTTTCAAAGTTTTCAGATTAGAAAATCTTTCAAGAGTTTTGATTCCTTTGCATTAAATTCTAGCTTAAGCATTTTCACATTTTCATGAAGATCTTGTTTTTGCTTAGCAGTTTTAGAAAGTTTTCTTGCAAGGAATTTAACTTTGTTTAATACTTCTTCTCGAAAATTACATTTTCTAATAATTGTACGCACTTGGTCATCCATTTCCTGCTCACGAGTGGTCAACTCAAATTAGCACGTTGTTCATAAATAGCAACACGTTCTTTATAGGCATTTAATTCAGATATTCAGGAATCATCAGGGGGCACAGGCGTGTATTCATCAAAAATATAGTCATTGTTGAATGCAGGAGATGCATCACTTGGTACAACTTCACTTTCACTTTGTTTCACATATTGATCATATGGGACAACATTGATATTACCCATATTTTCACTATTTGATACAAAAGTTTCAGTTGATAGTACTTTGTCATGCATCTCATGCACATCAGCATCATCGTATAGTTTTAGTACCTCTGAGATGAGTGTGTCTTTGGATGGGCCAGCCTGTGTCGAGGAGACCTTGGGAGAAACCATTGGAGAAATGCTAGCCATAAAGATTGTGTGTGCAGTAGGTCCATCATCCACATCGAACGATGCATCACAATCAGCGACTTGAAAGGCATTCTGATGATGTGACCTATCTCCTGAATAGGCTGCTCATCCACATCCGCATCATAGGTCTTGGCATTGCCCTCAGCAAGAAACAACAATTCCTCTTCATCCAAAGTAGCACCATTATCCTGAGCTTGCACAAGTAGCATCTTATCTCTGAAGTAATCAGCATTATGTGGACGCTTTGGAGATGTGCAGTTCCTTGCAATGTGTCCCTCACCACCACAATTATAACATTTGATGGCTTAGCTTGACCTTGATTTCCATTCCTTCCCGATTCGATTTCCAACATACCCTCTACCAGCTCCACCTCTTCCTGTTCATACGTCTTTCTGAACTGGTTGCACATGACTTTCCCATCTCGACTAGAGCATGATTGTGGAGATTGAAGCAGTTCGATTTCATTGTTGGTGTGAAGACGGTTGGTATGTGGAGAGTGTTCAATTTTGTTTAACCATGAGGGCTAGTTGATTAATGAAGTGTCCACGCTGCATCAGCATCAGCTTGTTTGAACATAGGATCAGGAATTAGTTTGTGATTACCATCACTCATGGGAATAACTTGAGATGCTTTGGTGGTGATTCCAATGTTTGAGTAGAAGGCAGTTGAATCATGTGATGAGCTTGTCTCTCCTGGATTTTTCAAACATAGTATGTCTCTCATTCTGAAGGAGGAAGGCATAGAGTTGCTCATAGTTTGTATTCTTCAATCCTTTAGTGAGCTTCACAGAGGTGACAAACTTGTGCCATTCGGGATTCATGTTGTTCACAAATTTTGAGTTCAGCTGAATGTTAGGCATAGTCATTCGGATGTTCCTCATGTCATTCACCAACTTATGAAATCTCACATAGTACTCATAGACACTCTCATCTGGTTTCATCTTGAAGTGTTCAAATTCGTCATAGAGTTGTGATTCTCTGTCTTCCATAGTTAATTTCGCCTGAGTGAGAGAAGCATCTTGACATTATCCCATACTGCCTTTGCCTCGGTGTTGTGATTGATCAGCTTGTAGATGTCTTTAGGAAGACCTTGAAGAACAATGTTAGAAGCCCGATATCAAGCATCGAATCTCTTTTTCTCCTTATCATCAAGCTCATCATACATCTTTGTCTGTCCATTCCGTAAATCAGAGTTCCAAATTCAGCAGTATCAAGTACATCTCTAGTCGTCTCAACTCGATACGGTCCTTCATCAATGGATTTGAGAATGTTGACACCATTTTCCTTTCCAAGGAAGTACAATCTGATTCGTTGAGCCCAAGAATCGTAGTCAGTTCTGTCAAGCATGGGTGGACGAGTATCGGAACCAGCTGCTTGAACATCCTCGCAACATGGAGAAGATGATAGTAGGACGTTGGTAGACATGTTAACAGATTATACGAGATTTTGTAACTCTATGATTAAACCGGGAAATAGATTCTTTCACGGGATTTTACTAAATCAAGAGAAAACAGTAAACAACCACCCAAGTCGCTAGAAGATAATGCACCAAGTCGCTAACACCTAATTCACTACACCCCCAAGTCGCTAAAGTCCCAAGTCGCTAGACAAATGCAAGTCGCTAAGTAGTAACTCGCTAACCCTCAAGTCGCTAGCAAAATTTTGGCAGCAATTCGCTACTCAAGTCGCTAAAGAGCAACTCGCTACAGACAAAGTCGCTACCCGTAGTGGAGAGTCCACTACTTGTACTGTTAATCGCTAGGTCTAAGTCGCTAGCTCCAAACTGTAACTCGCTACAAAATTGTGAAGCAAGTCGCTACGAAGAAATAGATCCTTATCAAGTCGCTAGCAAGAAAAACCACATAAACATCACTTTTCAATCCAAAAACAACCCAACCAAGATGATTCAAGCTTACCAAATGAAAACCTAAACACTTGTGATGATTCTAAACATAAAAGTACTAACAAAATCCAAGCTTTAACACAAGAAATCAACCAAATGATGCACAAACCACTAAACTTTTTCAAACTCAAAACCACCTAAAAACCACTAGAAATCCAAAGATGTGCAAGATATGATCTAACCATGGCTCTTGATACCAATTGTTGGATATTGGATTTCACATACACATCAAACCATAACACAAAGTGGGCGTATAATGGTGAGTCTAGAGAGAGAAAAGTTAGAGGTTTAGGGAACTTAGTGAGAGAAATAAAAACTATTATTATGAGCTCCAACTCTCTACCTTGGGAGGTAGAGAGTATTTATAGTCTTACATAAATCGCCACACAATGGGTTGTGGATCAGGCATACAGGGGGTAAAGACCGTCCGTCCTCCACGGGTGTTACTTACAAAATACTACTAACTAAATATAACTACGACTACGAGATTTCTAACGATTACATATACTTGAGGTGACCGACTCTTTAATACCGGGAATTTCTAATTCCTAACAGACGGGTCTTTACCCACTGTATGCCTGATCCACAGTCCGATAGGAGGACGTATTGTTTGTAAGTATAAATACCCATTCCATTATGCTAGGGGTGTGGCATCTTTGAATCTAACCTTTATTTTGTAAAGCAACTCTCTTTCAAGGAACCTCCTCTCAACTCTCTTCATGTATCTAAAATGGCTTTCTTATTTAATCATAATCCTAGACCACCCGAATCATCAAACAACATAATATTTACGATCCTACAATTGGTACCAGAGCCATGGTTATGTTGTTTGTGTTGATTCGAATGGTTTTTAAGCGGATTGGTTGTTTCTTTGATACGATTTGATGCAGTTTTTTTTTGGATTGTACTGTTTTTTGTTACATGGTTATGAGTGGTATCTGATTGGAACATGTTTACTGGTCTTGATTGAAGCGGCCAAACTGCTTTTTAATATGTCTTGAATAAGTTTTATATCAGTTTTTAAAAATCAGTTTTGGTGGTCAAATAACTTTGGTGGGTAAACTATTTCTATTATCCGATTTATGGTCATACTTGTTCAAGTCTTTGGTCAAAACGTCCGTGCGTATCTGTTTCTCTAATCCTGCATTATAGAGTTTATTTTTCTAGGTTTATACATGTATTTCTTGGCAGCGAGTTGTGGTCCATTTCATAGATGTGAGTTGCCTAATTCTAACATGCGAGTTGTCCTTTTAATTTGTCCAAAAGTGCTTTTTTGAAATTGACTTGTACTAGAATGTGTCTAATGAGCGAGTTGTCTACTATATGTCCATATTCAATGAACCAGATGCGAGTTGTTAACTCTCATGGATGCGAGTTGCTAACCAAAATGATGCGAGTTGTGTTTGCAGTATATTATGCGAGTTGTTAACTACAGACGGATGCGAGTTGCTTGACTTTTGAGTCAAAAGCAAGTTGTCACACTTACTAAGAGAGTTGTCAAAGCGAGTTGATTTAAAGCTAACAATGCGAGTTGATAACTGATGCAAGTTTTGTGTACTGTGAAGATGCGAGTTGTTATGAAAGCAGAAGCGTTTTGGACTCAACTAAATGAAGCGAGTTGCAAGAACAAGAAAATTTTAATGGAGAAATTTGAAAGTGTTTTGACTCGAAGCATTCTTAACATAAACTAATCACAACTTCATCAAAGGTATCACCAACTCAGATTCACATCTAACATAATCCACAACTATTATAATAACATTCACATCTCTTAAACTTTAACAAGATCAAGTCAAATTGCATCATTTAATTCTAAACAAATTCAAATCACAACTACTTCTCATTCAGTTACATATACTAATTCCCAAGACTAGTTCAAACCACTACATCATCTCTTTATACTACATCATCTTTCATGTCTCAAACTATTGGTAAAACGAATCAAATCTCAGATGTATGGTGTGTTGATTCTAAGATTAAACAAAACCTTTCAAGGTTAACACATTAAACATACTCATCATTGATTTTCTTGAAAACGTTTCATTCATATTCGAACTTAAAAGATCGGTATAATAACATTTATGTCATTATCCTTTTCTTGTTCGTTAACTCTAAGCTACAATTAAATTAACACTTGATCTCAGCTTGGTTCCATATGTGAGTGGTTCTTCAAACTCATAGATACCATTCGATCTATTCACACTGGAACACTACCTCATTGATCTTGTCAGGATTTTACTCCTTTGTATATCCGAAATAATTGAAAGAAAAGACAATAACTATTTAGTTATCATCCTTCTCTCTATTCAGTTTAAACAAAATCAACACGAAATCAAAACCTACCTTAGGTCTTGGGTCGGTCCTCATATCCAATTAGAAACCCTCTTGCCATCCCTGTGGCCTATTCGTCATCTCAAGCCATCTCTGTTGCGAGAACTAAATGTGTTGATATGTTCCTCATGTATGCGACTTGATGATGGACACTTTTGGGTGATGAGTATGGAGGCACCCGTTTAGGTTATCAGGGTGTGAAGAAATGGTTTTGTGATGCTTCAGTGATAAAGGGAGGCGCACATATTGAGATTAGGGTTTGAGATTTCTATGTGGGTGTATTATTGGAGAAAGGGGCGGACTGATAAGAGAGAGAAATTAGGGTTACTGATTATTTTTTAGGATTGAAAAGGTGTTATTAGTGAACTTATATACCCGATTGTTAGGTCAACAAAGGTGTTGGATCATAATGGGTTTGACTGAAATTTCATGGGCTGACCGTTCATTATTAACATGGGCTTTGTGTTGGTCACTTCGTGGGCTAGAGGGGATTTGAGCAAATTTTCACATCGTTGATTTGAGGTTGTGCTTGGGGGAACGACATATATTTTGGTATATCACGATTATGTTGGGTGCAATTTGGATCAGGTGCAACGGGTGTAATGAGCCACGGGTTTACTATTGTTTTCTAACCTAAACACTTGGCCGAACGTGCTTCAAAGGGATAATGGGCTGAATTGCTAAATTGATCCGATTGTATTGGTTTCAGATTTAAGAATGACGGGATGCTATGTTACTACTCATTACATGGATTATCAAGATAATCTCGAAAAGTTAATTATTTTTTTCATCTTGATAATACATTGTGAAAAGGCTAATCACAAACTTTGATATCCGAAATCTTTTTGATAAAATTTTGGATATAAATTTTTTGTAGTATGTCAATGAGTAGTATTTTGGTCGTATTTAATTCACGGGGGATATTTGTTCACGGCTTGAGTTATTTGTTGATCTTGAATGAGTTCAAGGCTCTTGTCCAATTTTATTGATGTGGTATTGAAGAGACGGCTTAAACGGTTTTAATTGGACTTGGACTCTTAATTTGCATTGGATAATGGACTGATGGGTTTCTCACAATCCAGATTATATGAGTTTTGGATTCGATGAGATTTAATTATGAGATTTGTCAATGAGACTTGATTGGTTATGAGAGTTGATGATGAGATTGGGTGTGATGATGAGATTCATTGAGTTCTACGGTTTGATACTTTGGTTTATACATTCTCTCGATGAATATAATGTCACGGCTTGAATTGATATTTGAACAAGGTTGACTACGGGGCTATTTGTACGATATTTCTTATTTGGATTTGAAGTGACGCTTTCCGGGCGCATTTAATTATTTCGTCTTCTTTCTTTCTACCACTCCGCGAAGATGACTTGTTTGGGCAATTATAGTGTGTGATAAAGACTTGGCTATTTAGTTACGGTTGTGATTCTTTCTCGATTAACCCACAACGTAGCTATCACTTCGGTGTCTCACGCAGTTGAGGATATGTCAAGAGGTTTTGTACATTTGAGTACACCATTTCTTCTTCACAAGGATTAGTACAAGTTTAAGTAACAAATCTGGGGAATTCTACTTCATGATCAACTTTGGTATATCGGGCTTACTTCTCCATGTTGTCACTGCAATAGCCGACAGAATATGTGGATGATGTGTTTACCAAAGTATTGATTGGATGGTTGATGATGTTGATGATGTTGGATAATGAACCGTTGATGAACCGTTGCATGTTCCCCTAAAACAGATATTCACCGAAACCAAAGTTGTCTGAACACATTCAAACTGACATTGTTTACGGTTTTGTCTTGATTTTGTAAAATCCCGTGAAAGAATCTATTTCTCGGTTTGAATCATAGACTTGTAAAATCCCGTGACAATGGAAACATCCTGGTAATTATAAAGTACATTTCTGGATCTATCTTACGGTTTATTCTTGGTTTTGTAAAATCCCGCAAAAGAAACTATTTCTTGGTTTAAACCATAGAATTGTAAAATCCCGTGATGATGGAACCATCCTGGAGAAAGGAAAGTGTATTTCGGGATCTTATCTGATGCTGGTGCTACGGTTTCTACTTCGAATAAGGGATAAAAGGGTGTACTTCATGAATTGGATGTGTGTTTGGATATTCGTCATGGAAGTTTGGTTATTACTTGGTTTTACGGGGTTATGTGCTACTAACCATGGTCGGGATGAAATCCATTATCATAGTTCACTTAAAACGTCAGAGGAGGCTAGATTTGAGCTTTTAACCAAGAATATGTGTCAACGGAGTTAATTCACTATTATTTATTTGAGGCTGAAGTGAAATATCACGGGCGAATGCACTTAGTATCTGAAGGTATCGGGGATGGTTGGATGAAGATTCTTCAAGATCCTTGTTCAATCTTATTATCAAAAATGAAGACTTGGAAATCTAGTTATTGTTGGGTGACTTTTACCTTTTCTTTTTACCACTTGGGGGAATTGGGCTCTTATCATCTCAAAATAACTTTCACTTTAAGGAGTTACGTTGTAGTCCTCAATGTCACATTCAATTGTGGATTTTCAAGAGGTGATGTACGTCTTATACTTGATTGTTGGTTGGTTGAAGAGTATAGAGTACTTAGAGATTCAATGGTGGATGAAGTCTCGACACCGTTCTTTGTTACATATATGCAAGTTTAAGTCACGAGTTCGGGTTAGTTTACTTCGGGATCAAATTCATCATATTGGGTTTTCTCCATCAGTTATCACTACAAAGAGCCTACTGAATGATAATGGGTTGATTACAAGTTTGCCTAAAGAGATTGAAAAGAGAGAGATTTATGACGTATGAACACAACAGTTCATGCCTCGTACTCTAAAGAAAAGAAATGTGTACGCTTCAGTGCGCATTATCTTCTGAAGAAGAGAAATCTTCTCACTAATGACCATTCTCATCAACATGCTTCATGCTTTTTCCATGCGCTTTCATTTATCAAGTGAATCGGGCAACTATTGATTGTTTTTCTTATTCAACTTGCTCAACTATAATGATGATGGCGACATCATGTGCTAATTTTGCGGGAGAGAAGTGTGAATAGAATACATTTGGATGATATTGACTTGTTTAATCAAGAATGGCATCTCCGTATGCAATTCTTGAGGGGGAGAAGAAGTGTGAATATTTTGTATGGTTGATTGATATTTTAGAATTTATGGTCAAACGGCTCCTAACTCATGTAAGAACCGAGCTTCTTCTTTTCGGATCATCTTTACATGTAGTTTCTTCTTAGAGCCGTTGGTTGACATCTTCACTCGGATTGATGAGTTTATCGACAAAGTGCGTCCGGTTAATGCTTCACGTATACATCAACATGATGATTCCGAACAATCTCTCTGTTCTTGTTTGATGTGATTGGTAGTTTGGTGTTACCATCTCGTGTGTTCGTTGCGGCCTGATTGCTGATTTCCGTGATGAACATCTTTTTGTTCTTGTTTGATTAGGAGGGATTTTAGTTAAGTGGATTTGCAAGATGTAAGTTAATTGGGATGCTTTTTGGTGGGATGCTTATTGGTGTGAGTTGAAGATGTTAACACTCTATTCCCCATTCGGACAATCTTGAAGAAGGTCGAGTCTACAATCGGTTCTACATTCTCTGCTACATGTTAGAAGACTAAAGACGAGTTGCATTTGATTATCTAAAGACTTCTTCTTAATCTGGGCATTTATCAAACAGATTGTCGGTTTAGGGGAGAGCACTGATTGGGGAATATTGAAATGCCAAATTTAATCCCCAATTAGACGTGCTCATATTCTTCAGCATGTTGATTCTCACAGATACATCTGAGCTTATGATGTTCTTCTTAACAAATTTCTAGTATAAGGGCTTATTATTTGTTGCTGATTCTGAAGTATCAAAACCAGAAAGGGGCAAGGAGACAAGCATCTAAAAGCGAGTAAACTTGATGAACTTAATTCTTCTAAGTGATTGAAGATATCCGGGAAGGCGAATGTCATAACCGCCGAGAAACTCAATGTTTATCTCATCGTGGCGTTTAGTGCTCTTATTCCAACTACGTGGGGAAGAGATGTAAGAGAAAGTTTCTGAAGATAAAAGAGGTACACAAGAATGACATATTCAGGGGAGATAAATGTATAACATGAGGGAGAGAGATTGTGTACATTGGGGATGCTCAGTTGTCACACTTGTGTGCTTAATCAGTGATTCAGAGATATAATCACTTATTCCAGAGTTGACATCCACAGAGATTGTAATCCACAGAGATAATCAGTGATTCGGCCTGCTTCTTCAATGTTATTAGTTATTCCTTCCTTGTGTATTGGTATACTTCGGATACTTGAGCTTCATACACGATCATCAGGGAATAAAATGTGAACATGGGGAGGTGTTTTCATTCCCTTCATGATGTGTATTCGGGAGAGCTCTTGGGTATTGGTGTATTTCGGGTTCTTGAGCTTCATACACGATCATCCGGGAAGAAAAATGTGAACATGGGAAGGTGTTTTCATTCCCCTAATGATGTGTATTCGGGAGAGTTCTTGAGCATTATACAAAGAGGCTGACTGCATCAATTCAACTACTTGGGGGAATTGTTCTCTTGACACCTTTTGGAATGGATTGCTTCAGACTTCAGTGGTAATGAAATATGAGAAGAAATTTGAAGAGTGGGATGATACATTGCTGTTCTTGTTGATGATATAACCTCGAACGAAGAATCACGGTGATTATTCTTAAAAGAAGCAACAAGATCGATGATAATGGTGTGCTTCTTCGTACACCTGGCTAATGGAAGCTTGACATAAAGCTTTGAATCTACTCAGCTAAAGGATTTTCGGTTTGAGGGAAAGCTGCCAAAGTCTCACATTCTTAAAGGCTCAATTTCTTCTTTTCAAGAGCCTCGGAAGCTTTGGTGGTGGATGTTTAAGAGATGGCGATTTCTATCTTCTACAACGGGGCTGCTCGATATCTTTATCTCGGTACTCGTATCAACATCTCTCTTAAACTATATCATCTAATCTATCTTTGTATATATTTAAAAAAAAATACAAAAATATAAAACCAACAAAAAGAAAATAGAAAAATATAAAACCAACAAAAATCAATAAAAAATCAGAAAATTTGAAAAATACCTAAAATATTGTTCTTCAAAGACATGTCTACTGGTATCGATAATATCTACGGTCTTAGAAATGTCATTCAACAATGGCACGGGACCATAGATGAAGTTCGAGCAGGAGGTGTAAATATTTCTTTCTAAACATGTCTCAAATGATGGCTTGCAGTTACTTCAGATTGTAACCCGTGCTTAAAACCATGGTTTGCTATTATTTCAGATAGCAACCCGCTCTTCAAGAAAGGAAAGTGCTGCGCTAAACCAATTTTTGAAACATTTCGTGCACTTATCCTAAAAACAAAAATGAGGAAAGTATGTCGAAGGACTGCTGTTCCTACACAAATATTTTTCCGTCTAAAATTCTTCAGAAAAATATTTGTTGTTTTCAAAAATGGTGGTAAATGAGTTGCTTGTAAATCTATAAGATTCAGAGTTTTTAAAAAAATTGAAAACTCAATCAATGACTTCAGCGCTTTTAACCTTTTTAGAAAAATAAGTCATTGATTGAGGGGGAGAATGTTTTCAAATTTATATCATCTAACGGGCTTTCTTAATCATCCTACGTGCTTATCTGTATAATATAAATGCCTATGTTGAAGGACTAGGTTTCTAGGATGTGATTGTTAGGATTAGATGATTATAAATTGATACACACATTATTCACATGCCTATGTATGATTTGATTGATATGTTGAATTCACTTTTATTAGTCGATTGATGTTTGGGTGATGTCGACCGCCATATATCTGTATGTATGTTCACTAACGTATGCAGGTATATTGGTATATAAGAATGTTCCCGATCCGGATCCCACAAATGAAGATGATTGGATGCCGAAAGGAAAGGGTAACTATATTTTGGGTTGACAAATGAAGAAACAGAGCTTAATTGGACTTCTATGGAGTGTTGGCATAGAAATATGCAACGTAAGAGGTCTCACTGCATCAGCAGATGGTTTTCTTCTAAGTGATTGAAGAAACGAAGCTTAATTTGACCTCAGTTGGCATTAAAATGCAACGTAAGAAGTCTCACTGCATCAGCAGATGGTTTTCTTCCAAGCCCTACAACAACATCAACAAAAGCAGCTTATGATTCTCAACCACCTAACGTTTCTTTGTGCAGGGAAATAGTGATGATACCATTTTTTTTAACAATTTTTAAATAATATTGTTTTGAAAAATGCAAAAATAATGGTTTTGAAAATAAATTGGACTAAATTTTGAAAATCACCGGACTTCTTTTTATCAAAACCTATGTCACTCAATTATCGACTTCGGTCATCGATTGAGGGGGAGAGTGATTTAAAATATAATATTTTCAAACAATATATCATCAAAACAAGTCCTGTTTGTACAAAATAAGTGGTGATCTAAATAATTAATGTTATGTTATGGCATGATTTTCTTTAAAACTCAAAGATCTTACAAAATGAAATTTTTTCTGTTCTTGTTTGATTGTGAAATTGTTTTATTTTACTTAAAGATCTCTTAAAACTTTCATACCTGACACTTACAATCTTTAATGTCTTAAAATGGTCCTTATCTGTCATTTTTCAAAATCAAATCCTGCCACGTCTTTCCCCAAAATTTTCTAAATGATTTAAATCTTTTGGGATCACAAATCTCAAATGGTTTGAAATTTTTGATCGCGGGAGAGATCGTGTTTTAAATCTCAAATCTGTTTTAATGGAATTAGTTTTAGTCCTTCAAAGGCACTCCTGCCTCCATGTGCCAAACGATTTTAATATACATAATGCACATGTTGAGGGGGAGCATTTATCCAAAAACTAGATGAGTTTTTAAATCAGGCACATTTTCTCCCATGTTTTCTAAACCTTATTAAATCACTTGGGATCCAAAATCGCAAAGGGTTTGATATTTTTGATCGGGGGAGAATTTGTGATTTAATAATGGAATTTGATAAAAGATGATCATGTTGATTCAAAAGTGCAGGCTGCTCTCTCATATGTGCTAAACGCTTTCGAATCTCGAAGCACATATTGAGGAGGAGCATTTCAAAAGAAAATAAACTATCGAGGTACAAAAGCTTTTTATGATTTAACATCAAGTACCTTGATTGATTTTCTAATGGTTTCTTAATGGCTTTTGTGATCGTGGTTGTGCTTCAAAAGAACTCTTTCCTCTATGTGATAAAATGATTTCAAAAATCCTATGCACATATTGAGGGAGAGAATTTACCAAAGAAAATCAAAAGGCTTTTTCTAAGGAAATTGTGATCAGGAAATTATTTCAAAGAACTCTTGCCTCCACGTGCTAACTAATTTCAATATCATATGCACATGTTGAGGGGGAGCATTTCTAAATGATCAAAAACAATTAAGGTACAAAATGTTTTGATTTTATATCACAAGTACCTTGATTGGATTTTCCAAATGATTTTTCAATTGGTTTCAAGAAAGAAAAGAACAATACCAAAAGACCGACCAATTTACGTTATGCATGGTGTTATAAGGATGGTTAGGTTAGGTATTCGTTCCCACGATCCCGCCAGAGCCGGAGGGATCTACCCAGGGACAATCCACTAGTTAGTGTAGAAGTCCTTAGGTATGATGAAAAAGGAGAAAAATGAGAAATGGGAAGAGTGCGGACTGAGACAGAGCTAGTACTGGAATAAAGCTAACAAGGTTCTAGTTATGAAGTCTGGGTAAGCACTGAAGGGGTTGAAGAATGAAAAAGAAATGAATATGAAAAGGGTGAAAAGAAATAGCCCTCCAATAATTCAACCTTAGGGCAGAAACCGGGTTCAATACATATGCTACTGGTGTTTACTAAGGTAACACTGGTATTGAAGACAAGACATCATGGACCCAGTGATGCACTGCACTAAACTTCCCAAGCTACTTAAGTTCCTCTTAAAAGGGCTTGTTTCATTCTCACGAGGAACCGACATTATCTATCGACTTTCTCTTAGAGATTGTTGATATTGAAGAAGGAGACCCTCTCCCTAGTCTACGGCATAGGAAACCAAATGTGCACTACTGAGTCTAGAGCCAAGAGATCATCCACAATATCTCATTAGGACACACTATTCCTGAAAGCTTGCTGTTTCACACAATGTGGAAAGTAAGAATATATTAAGAGTCCTACGCATTATCCTTGTGGTATTGCCAGAACATCCGAGGGGTATGTAAAAGTATTCACAATGAAGATGGAATTCCTTCTAGAGCCAACATCAAACAAGCTCTTGGTGGGTGACATGTGAAATCTTGCAAAAGATCAAGCTTGTGACAACTGGATAGAAACAATGGGGCGATTCAGTCTTGAATCAACCTTGGTCCAGGAAATGAATTGACGAATACTTTTGGAAAAACCATTCGATGTGCAAACCTTCTTTTCTCTAGCACGTCGAATGTGTACTTATGTTTTCAAACACAAAAAGTATATCTGATTGAAAAAAATACTTTTGGAAAAATTGTTCGATGTGCAAATCTTCTTTTCTCTAGCACGTCGAATGTGTACTCTTTTAAATATAAAAAGTATTTTTGATTGAAAATTGATCTTTCTCATAACACCTTCGTCGTATTGCAAAACTCTTTCTTCAAGCAATACGCGATTGTTTTCAAATCAATTTTTCATCAATCAGTGAATCTCAATTCGCTGGTTCACTCACTCTGTGTTGTCTTCTTTGAGACGTTCCGGTTTGAGAACAGCTAGAGCAGCTGCGAAACCCTGTCAAGGAGATTCTTTGGAATTATACCTGGTCACAGGCAGTACTTGTACTGATCAACGGGGAACCGTGGGCCGTGTACCTCAATTCAACGAAAGTGATCAAAGACACTTTCGTGTGTTTTATTGCTAACTGTTGTTTTGTAAGTACATTTGGCGGTTGCAGGTGATCAGAATTGAGGAGTCAATCCAAAGCCGCATGCTCACAGCATCCACACTTAGTTAAAGAAATCATGACTGGTGCATATCTACATAACTTGGTTCTGATATTTTTATACTATGCTTCTGCTACGTTGCTGCAAATATCATGAACCAGTAAAGCTTCCGCTACTACGATGGAAAGATGTCCTGATTCAAAAGTGTGAGCATGTCGGGCCGAAAGTCACAACTTCACATGATGGCAACACAATAAAGGGTGATCAGAGATTTAATGGCGGTGATGATCTCAATGAAAGATCGAAGATCATCAAAGATGTGGATCAGTTCAAAGGCCTCCACTGAAAGTACAAAGTAATCGGACTTTGAAGAATCGCTACAAAAGCACAAAGATGCAGATGTTGAAGAATTCAAGTCTACGAGCTCAAGACTGAAGATTATATAGAATGCTAGGATTCAAAATGTAAAACATGGGGTGACCTCCCTTAGGGGGAGATTGTTAGGAATTGGAAATTCCATAGTGAAGAGTCGGTCACCCTAAATATTATCTAGCATGAGTTAGCTCGTAGACTTGTAGTTATTTATGTTATTTTGTAGTTAATTAGTTAGTCAGTAGCGTATAATAGTTTAGAGTAACACCGTGGAGGAAGGACGGGTCTTTACCCACTGTATGCCAGATCCACAGTCCGATAGGAGGACGTATTGTTTGTAAGTATAAATACCCCTTCCATTATGCTAGGGTTGTGGCATCTTTGAATCTAACCTTTCTTTTGTAAAGCAACTCTCTTTCTAGGAACCTCCTCTCAACTCTCTTCATCTATCTAAAATGGCTTTCTTGTTTAATCATAATCCTAGACCACCCGAATCATCAAACAACATAATATTCACGATCCTACAGTGGGGAAAGTTCAAAGACCCCCATAGGAGCCCGGCGGCTCTGAGTCAAACTTAAAGACTCGTTAATAAAGAAAAGTGCTCTTTCGGGAGACAACCCGAATTATCTTTTTCTTTTGTTTTTATTTCCTTTCTGTTGGGTTTTGTGTTTTCTAACCATTTTTGCAGGAAACGAGGAACTAATTGCTGCTGCAGTTGCTGATCTGAACAGGGTTACGGCGTAACTCATCTTGGTGATTACGCCGTAACCAACATTTTAGCAGCAGAAATTCTTGACGCATTACCAATTACGGCGAATACCATCTCCGGGGTTACGCCGAACTACTCGCTTGACAGCTATACCAGGTTTTGCCATTACGGCGTAACTCCCTCATAGTAGTTAGACGTAACTTTCCTCTACTTTAATTCTTTCATTTCAAAACACAGTAACCTTGTATTAGTTTTTAAATGAACTTTGTGGGTGTGTTCCCTGTAAAACCCTCACGAGACTTCACTCGTCCACTTGGGACACCAAGTGGTTTAAAAGGCTTGTTGCATTCGCTAAATGCAACCGTGATTCCTACGAAAGTGAGTTAGGTTTGTTTTTTATTTTATTTTTTTTCTTTTTAGAATTAGCTTGTCGGTATTGTGATTTCAGGTATTGAATTTTGTTCATGACGCTTAAATGGAGGCACGTTTCTATTTCGTGGGCCTTCTTCTTTTTTGGAGCAAATTTCAGGGAAGTTCTCGCTCTAATTCTACCTTTATCTTCACCTTTATTTTAATTCCTAGTACAAAAGGGACTTTGTACAATTCAAGTGGGGGGACGGGAGTAGAATTATCTCTTGAACTTTATTTCGCCCTCATTTTTCTAGTTTTTTTTGAAAAATTATGCCATTTTTAAAATTTTGACATGTTTTTCCAAACCTAACTAGATTAGACCTTAGCCGAGCACATACAACCCTTGACATTACATGGTGAGATTAGCCTTATCCGTTTCCAATATTTTACCCCAAATCCACCAAATTATGAGTGTGCCGGTAGCTTGTAAACTTTAGAACTTGGCCTTTGCATCATTTCGAGACCATAGACGAGGTATGTTGAGTTAGCTCGATGTATTTGGACTTTTCAGTTTTAGAAGGCAATATTATAGGATTATCATCCAAACAGCCTACCATTGTGAGTTTATCGATTAGTCACCTCGACTTTTCGACCCCCATGTGAAACCCTTTTGTTGCACTCCCCTTTAGTGCAAGATACCCCTAGATACACCCTTCTGAGCCATTCCTTTCATTTTTTAAACCCAATATATTGTTTCGTTACACCTATACACCTTAGCCTACCCTGTAGTCTTTATTTGTGATTGAGAAGACATCATTTGCCTAAGTTCAAGGTTCGAGTGGAAAGGTTTGGAAATCACGCTTTCATCGAAGACATTTATGAAGATCATTGAAGACCCCCCCGAATTCCCATTGTTCATCTCAAGTGGGGGGATGTTATGTTATTATGTTATGTTGGGAAAAAAATGATTCGAAAAAAAAAAGTTGATTGAGTTATGATATTGTAAAGTGCGATGTTATAAGCACTATAGTATGAGCTTTATTGATTAGTATGGAGGAGGCCACCTCGGTCGCATTTGAAGATTGAAGTTGGAAGAATAAAAGGTAGTGTGCCCATCACGACGTCCTCTAATGACACATCTACCTTGCATTTCATGATCCGGTCTCTAGACCTCTAAGCTTGAACTTTGGGCAGACGGTAAGTGGTGATGACTTGGTTATAGATTTAGACTACCTGCTTGTTTTTCATTTTACACCAATTATATATCCCATGTATTATCCTACCCTTTAGTCATGAAGCGTGTCTAGGTGATGTAGCGAGCAATCTTTGGTGTCTTGGCCATGGATTTGGTCATGTATCATTGATTTTGTCCACTTCGCCATGACATGTTAGTAATAACGAGTCAACCCTTAACCTTTGTCGTGTCTACCCATATTGCCTTCGAGAATTGTTTAGCCCTTAACTCTAGTGGTGGAGATTTGTGTAACCGCCAAGCTTTTGATACAATACATGCTATGACTATGCGATTGAGTGATATCCACTTCGCCAACCTTGAGTGTTTGTTCCCCTTTCGTGAGGTGTTCGGCTTTGTTTTATTCTAGCATAAGAGATTTTTAAACTCATATTTTCCAAGTTTTAGGAGATATTTTTTTAGGAATCTATCTAACATGGTCTACTTTAGGGCAAGTAGAGTTTAAGTGGGGGGATATTTGATAACATCAAATAGTCTTGAATATTAAGTGTCAATTTCCCCCAATAATGTTCGTTATTTATATCATTTATATGGATTTACGCTTGTTTTCCATTGTTTTCCACTTTCAGGTAAATTAAGAGCATTGGAGCTAAAGTGACGCGGAAATGGAAACATTATTAAAGACTTACCACAGTATGCCTATTTTGAAGAAGTTCTGGCATAACTCCTCTCTCACATTACGCCGTAACTATTGCGTAACCCTGAATACCAACTTATCAAGAGGTTATGGCGTAACTCTTCCCAAAGGTTATGACGTAACTCCATTAGGTCAAAAGAGGTTCCACGCCGCTGTTATTTATGCCGTAACTACTGCATCACTTACGACGTAATCGAGTTTATTGAAGAATACAGCGTAACCACTTATATGGTTACGTCGTAACTAGCAGATCTAGTGCATTTATGAAGAAATAGAAGGTGACGGCGTAAGTCCTTTATTGGTTACGCCATAACCCAGACCTGGCCTATAAATAGCGCATGAATTTTAGCATTTCAAAGCATCCCATTCCACACACAACACTCTGAGAACGTGGGAAAAAGCTCAAGGCAGGTCTAGGGGAGCATACGGAGCTATTTCCAAGGGAGAAGTCACTCCATTACGATAAGCTTTAGCGTTTTATATTTCTTTTACTTTCAATTCATGTATTACATACCTTTGAATATGGAATTGATTTGCATGATTAATATGAGCGGCTAAGCACCCTTTGGTGCTAGCCTAGTTATGATTGCTTAATTGTTTTTTTTGCATTTACCTTTACTTCAGTACAATTATTTCTAAGTGTATATATGCATAGTTCTTTGGTAGTCACCCTTGATTTGGTAGTTTTGAATGGCGGTAGAGACTAATTGCCTAGGAGATATGACCAACTGACCCTAGGTGAGCGGACTGAGACGGGAAGGGTAAGATATGACCAACTGACGACCCTTTCTACTTGTGCGATTTGACAACTGATCACCTATCGTTTGGATGAATTAAGAATTGGGGGGTGAGGGTCTAAGTTCTAACGGCCGGGCACTCACTATTTAGAATCTAGCATGTAGCGGTTACTAATGACTTAGCTAGGGGACAGGAACAACAGGACTTATGACGGTGCGACTGATTTCTCCTGTGGTGGCATCTTTGCTGATAGGTTAGGGCGAATTGACCAAATGCCGTCCTCTCGAATTTGACCCCACCTGAAGTAATTGGAAGTAGGTAGACGTAGACATAACTAGCTAGGAGGATTGACTAGGTTAGCACCACTATTCCTCTATTGATTTCCCTTTACCCATTTATCTCCTTTTATTTTATTTTGCATTATTAGTTTAATTAATTAAATCCCTATCGAAACCATTATTATTCTGTGACAATTAGACTTAGTAATAATCCAACACACATAGCTCTTGGGACGACCTCAGCTTGATTTACCATTTACTACACTACACGCGACCGGGTACACTGCCCGTTAGTGCACTAGGGTAGACCATAGGTATAGACACTATAAATATTAAGACCTTGTCAGTAAAACCAGCATCAGACACTATTTATCAAGAAGAACTCAAGGGATATCATCCTTGTCCAAGTTTATGTGGATGACATTATCTTTGGCTCTACTAAAGAGGCTTGGTGCATGGAATATGAGGAGTTGAGGTAAAGTGAGTTTGAAATGAGTGCTATGGGTGAGCTTACATTCTTCTTGGGTGTACAGGTTAAGCAACAGTCAGATGGTATTTTCATCAGTCAAGAGAAATATGTGTAAGACATCCTCAGGAAGTTTGATTTGGAAAATGTAAGAACTGCAACTACTCCTTATGAAGCCCCAAAGCCGAAGTCAAATAATGAACCAGATGCTGCTGTCAATGTTTATCTTTACAGATCTATGATTGGTTCACTTATGTATTTGACAGCTTTAAGGCCTGATATTATGTTTGCATTCAGTGCTTGTTCTAGGCATCAGGTCACTCCCTTGACTTCCCATTTGAATGCAGTCAAGAAGATCTTCAAGTATCTCAAAGGCCAACCTAAGTTGGGTCTTTGGTATTTTAGAGATTCTCCATTTGAGTTGGAAGCTTACAGTGACAGTGACTATGTTGGTGCCAATTTTGATAGAAAATCTACTACTGGGGGTTGTCAGTTTCTGAGAAGGAGATTAATCTCCTGGCAATTCAAGAAGCAGACCATAGCAGCTACATCTTCTACTGAAGCAGAGTATGTTGCTACTGCTAGCTGTTGTGGTCAGGTACTCTGGATACAAAATCAGTTATTGGATTATGGGTTCAATTTCATGAACACAAAAATCTTTATTGACAACCAAAGTACAATTTTCATTATTAAGAATCATGTTTTTCATCATAGAACTAAACACATAGAAATTAGACACCATTTTATCAGGGATGCTAATGAAAAACATCTGATTCAAGTGGTTAAAATTCATAATGATGATAATGTGGCTGGTTTGTTGACTAAAGCTTTTGATGGCCCTAAATTTCAATTTTTGGTTGTCAATATAGGCATGATCAACCCCTGATTGATGTGTTTGAGGGGAGGATTATGCCTAAGGGGAGGCTTTTGGATTAAGGGGAGGATTTAGTGTTGTATAGTTTGTATACTATTGTGTATATTTTGTGTTCTACTAACAATTTTGTAGATTAAAGTCAAACACTCAATCAGTAGCAAAAATATTAAACTAGAAACATGGAAGTCTTTTATTCATATAAAGAACAACATTCAAGATGCAGTATGACATTACAAGACTTCCTACAACCACTGATCAACACAAGACTAGATATCAACATAACATAAGACTTCAACAAAAGAAAAGACATCTCCTAACACCACCTACCCAACAAGACATCTACTCCATGGGATCCCTCCTTTTTGCCTACTCAAGCATCATCTGATTCTGTTTCCCCCACCTACTGATCATATCCCACACTCTGGGAGCAGCAAGATCAATCACTTATTGTCTCTTTTGAGGGTTTTGGTTGGAGGGTCCTGGCCTTGGTTCAGAAGGACCTAGAACTGGTGCAGAAGAAGCTGACACTTGAGCAATAGGAGCAACATTTAAGGGTTTGAAGGATCCACCATTCTCATCATCAGTTTCAGAATAAGCCGACCCAAAGCTTGGCATGGAGTTAAGCTCAGAGCTGGAATCTTCATACCCCAAATGTGAAGGTGGAGTAGGCAGGTCCTCTAAAGAAGTACCAACTGGTGCTGGTGAAGGAGGAGGGTTTGTGGACACGAAGGTAATGTTGGTGTAGTTAGGAGGGAAATAGTTTAACCATCCATCATTAGATGGTAGAATCTTTGAGGAATCTGATGAAATTTCAATCGGTGTGTTAGGAGAGTTGCTCATGATGGTGGTTTTGATGGATGATCGATTGAAGTATTAGAGTTGTTTGTGTTGTATGTGATTTATGAGGCAAGGGGTAGTTTTATAGTCAAATTCAAGGTGTAATCTAACTTAGTTAGCATTAATGGAAGTAATGGTTCAGTTGGTGTATGATTTAATAAGGGTTAAGACTGCAGAGGTTTTAATGCGCAGTTAATAATAGCAGGGTTCGACTTTTCTTCATTCCTGCTGGTAATGTGGTTTTTCTTGTTGATGGGTGTTGGTTCCTGCTGGTAGCATTGGATTAGTAACTACGGTCAAACGTTAGGTGGTTTCTGCTGTTTGACTAAATGGTTCCTGCCAATTGACATTTGGATGCTGCTGGTTTCATTGAATTGGGAATTTAATACGGGATTAAATTTAAGTCAAATTGGTCAAAGATTCTTTGCTAGATATTTGCCAATTTGAATGGCTATTTTGGGTAACTTATTTAAATAGCCAATTACAGCTATCCCACGATCTAATTAACCAATTCCCTCTCATTTTCAACTAACACCCATCTTCACACTTCTCGAATCATTGCAATGGCGACACTTGCATTCAAAGGGGATCATAATAAAGTTGCGTTTTTGGAAAGAGCTAAAAGAAGTGATGTTTATGATCTTATGGTTGATTTCCTTCTGCGCTCCAAACTCAGGTATGCCCTAACTATTGTTCATCAGTTGTTTATGACTCGTTAGTCAGGCAATTTTGGGCCACAACTAATGAGCGATCTCCTGAGGGTCAACCCAAGGAGATTGTGGCCATTATTGATGGACAGGAGTGTGTCATTACTGAGTCCCTTATAAGGACTCAGTTGCAATTAAATGATGAAGGAGGTGTTTTTGAGAATAATAGGGAGGAAATAATCACTGGTTTGGCCAGTTTAGGGTATCCCATGATGGGAAATTTATATGGTATAAAAATAAATTTTGCCCTAAATGGAGATTTTTAGTTCATACCATCCTTCAATGTTTAAGTCCTAAGTCTGGGGGTTGGGATCAATTCTCCAGCTCAATTGCTACTGCTATAATTTGTTTGGCCCAAGGTAGAGATTATAACTTTTCAAGGTACATCTTTGAGGAAATGCTTAAAAACATAAAGGATACCAAACATAAATTTTTAATGTATCCTAGGATTCTTCAGATAATATTAGGCATTGAGACCTCATATCAAACCAAAGAGCAGTGGGAAAATTAACTGCCAAATTATTTGCTACCATGAGGACCAATTTTCCTGGAGAGCATAGACCCTTATTGCCTTCTATGTTGACCATTGACAATGAAGGTGCTGGTGCAGCTGATGTTGCTGGTGATAATGAGCCATCTATTGATGAGGCTGATGGTGGCACTATGCCACCCATCTTGCTGCTGGTGCCTCTGCATCAGATACAGCTGATATTGGGGCCTCCAATGCTCCTGATGCAACTACATCAGTTGTTAATGATGACCAGCAACCCTCATCTCCTACACCCATTGCCCCACCATCACCCAGGATTATTACTCCTGAGGAGCCTGCCATTGCTTCTGAAATACACGAACAAACTCCTATTGAACCAGAGGTAAATGTTGATCAACCATCTGAACCACCTTTGAGTCCAATTTTGGTGGTAATGATTATGTTTCTCCTCCCAGATCCAATGTACTCCCTTCTCCTCAGGAAAACATGTTGGTGGAGCTGAGGATTCTAAAGTACTAATGAAAATGTCTAGTTTACTTGACAGGTATGTTCAGAAGGTGGATGATCTTGAGGCTGAGCTTAAGGAGACAAAGAAGAATCTTGGTGGAGCTGTTGTACAATTGCTTAGTAGGGTGTATGAGTTAGAAAATAGGATGAATAAGAGGAGGAGCAACTTTGTGGTTTTTGCTTCAGAAGATGAGCAAGGTAAAGAGGAAGAGGATATTGATCTGGATGCACTACATGTCTTGGCCTCTGTTTCTTTGAGTGATACTGCAATAGATAAAGATCATGTGTCTGAGCCTATTATTACTACAGAGGTTAAGGTTTTTACAAGAAAAAGGACCAAAAGGAGGACCAAACTAAATTCTGAAGTACTAGCATTTGAGAAGTTTAAGTCTGTTGCTGTTGGTAGTTCCATGGTTCCTCCTGATGCATCAATTGCTGTTGATGTCATTGTTCCCTCTGATACAGTGCAGATTCCTCCTGATAACATTTTTGCTGATAAAAATCCTGCTGCTGAGGTTTCTTCTGATGCTACTGAGATTCCTATTCCTGTCCCCTCTGATCCCAAGGTTACTTCTGCTAAAACAGTACCTATATCTATTCCACAAGTGGATAAGGGAAAGGCTCCAATGATAGAAGAAGAATTGGAGTCTGATTCATTAAAAGCTGAACAGGCCAGGCTTCTCAGACTTGATGAGATTCCATAAAGTGACAAAGCAGTGGCACAGAAGGTTCATGATGAATTTGATGCAGATCTACAAAGACAAACTCACAAAGTTCCTGATTTAACTCCTCAAAGGAAGAAAGAGCTTGATGATGCATCATTACATTTCACAGATGCAACTTGGCAGCAAATTGTAGGTGAAGTAACTTCAAATACCTCTCTTACACAGTCTATCTTAGGGGATGCTTTTGAATCAAATAATTATGCTGCAAAGATGGTTGCTCTGGTTCATCAGAGGAAGAAACATATGCTGAAAGGAGGGCTAAAGCTAAGAGGGATAGACCTCTAACTCAAGCTGAGCAAAGACAGCATATGAGGGAGTTTGTAAAGTGTCATAGTTCTGCTATTTACAACACTGGGTGGACTATGGCTTATGTGAAGAAATTGACAGATGAACAGTTGAAAATAGAGTATGAGAAAGCAACAGATTGAATCAAGATGGCATCAATCCTTATGCCAGGTTGAAAAGAACTCAATCTACTCTGGAAGGACCTGAGACCAAGAGATTGAAGTTTACTGATGTCACTGATGACATTCCAGTTTCTACTGAAGACCTTACTCCAAAGTCCACAGTTATTAGTGAGGAGATCCCAAGTTCACAAGATGACATTGCTAAGGACTCAACACCAGTTGACACACCCTTGGTGACACCTTTAGAAACACCAGCAAAAATACATATTCCTACTGCAGAGACTCAAAGTATTCCTCCTGAAGTTACTCCAAGGAATCCTTCTGATATTCCTGAGCCTATTTCTGCTGAAGATGTTCCACCTATTCCCACTAATGCAGATACATCTATTCCTGTTAGGATCCAAATATTATTGTGTTGATGATTCGGGTAGTCT
>OU343223.1:166235084-166309806 GCA_910596185.1 Chrysanthemum makinoi
GGAGTTGATTGAACAACTCTTGCATTTCAGTAGGTGCCAAACGGTACAGTGACTTTGCCACTGGCGTTGCTCCAGGGATTAAGTCTATGTGAAATTCAACTTGTCGGAGAGGGGGTAATCCTGATAGGTCTTCGGAAATACTTGGGGAAGTTTCTTACAACAGGGATGTCTTCGAGTTTCCGTTCACCTGTTTTTATATTCATAACGTGCTTCAAGTTTCCTTTGGGCTGCTCTCCATAAACCTTTAGTACTTCGCCGCTTGGTAAGGGTATTCGAACTGCCTTCTCATGGCAAACAATTTCAGCCTTAAACTTTGATAACCAGTTCATCGCCACAATTACGTCAAAACTTCCATGACCAAATGGTATTAAGTCGATAGCAAAAGAATGGCCTTCTAACACTAAATTGCACCCACGAACAATTCTATTGGCTTCTACCCTTTGACCATTTGCTATTTCAATCTCATAACTAGGGTTCAGTATACTAAGTTTTGCATTAATTAAGGGCATAAATTCTGTGGAAATGAAACTATAATCGGCGCCAGAATCAAATAGTACGGTGGCATAATGATTGCTTAAAGAAAATGTACCCGTCACGATGTTTGGGTCCTGACGAGCTTCATTGGCACCCATGAGGTAAACTCTTCCACGAGCTTGATTGTCATTATTCCTCTAGTTTGGATTTCCTTCAATAGCCAATGCTGGATTTGGGCGATTCCTTCCTTGATTAGCCAATGCTGGATTTGGGCGGTCTCGTTTCTTGGCCCGGGGCTCTATTCAATCTTGGACAGTTCTCCTTAGATGATCTGACTTCCACACTCAAAGCAAGTCAACCCCGGTCTATCATTGATAACCCTACGGTACATTGATTGGTGAAGTGACCCACTTGTTACACTTTCTACACACACCGGCAATTTCCCCGTGTGATGGAAACGCACTTGGTGCATGGGGGAGTTGACCAACATATGATTTGGTCCTTGGCCGCCATCCCAAAATTCCATGCCTAATCCTTGTCTTTTGTCCTGCAAACTCTACCCGGTTCCTTGATTGATTATCTTCTCTCCTTTTGTTCCCAACATTGTCCCTTTTCCATACTCCAGCTCTAATGGCATCATTGGTTAGGCGATTTGCCAAAACCACTGCACTTTGTATAGTAAGTGGGTTTGCTCAAGTGACCATCCCTCGGATCTCAGGAGCCAATCCCCATATATAACGATCAATACGCTTGTCCTCTGGAGTGACCATGTGAGGCACTAGCCTTGGAAGTTCATGGAATCGGGTGGTATACTTGTGTATATCACTACCTACCATAGTATGATTCCAAAATTCTGACTCCAACTTCTGCACCTCACCTTTAGGACAATATTCTTCAAGCAAAGAATTTCTTGAACTCTTCCCAAGTTAGTCGAAATGCAGTTCGGCCCACGAATTTGCATGAGTGTTCCACCAGTGTCAAAGCCCTACCCTTGGAGTAGACAAGATGCTGCATCTAACCTTTGATCACCTGAACACTTGTCGATATGGAGCACTGACTCCATGCTTTCTATCCAAGACAACAAATCAACATCACCTTCTTGCCATGGTATTCTAGCTTGCAAGACATAAATGTCTTGTAGGTACATCCTTGATTATTGTTTATGGGGTTTCCTCCTGGATTCCCGCGGTTGGCATTAAGGGATTCAGTAAGTCGAGTGATAAGGTCTGGTATTGCCGCATTAAGCTGTCGGGCTACTATCCCTTCCAAATTGTTAGACTGATCCTCATTGTTGGTGTTGGTGTTGGTGTTGCGTGTGTTCCTTCGTCCAGACATGGTTCTACAATTTATCACAAAAATAAATTTAAGTAAAGTTTTGACCAAAATGAATTTCAAGTAGTATACATAATATAATGTAAATATAAAATTTATCACAATAGAAATCATACAAATAAAGACGTTACAAAAATTTATATAAGGAAAATGATAAACATTATTTCATACATAATTTGGTTACTAACATTTGACAAAATTTGGCATTTAGCCTTACATTATAATATAAGATTTTGATACAAACATAACCCTACCGTCTACGTACAAATAAACCATACAACTAACTATTTACAAAGGAATCTACATGTACATAAGTTTAAACAAAAGACTACATCTTCTCACCCAAATACAGCTAACCGGAACACAACAACATCAAAGCAAGAAACAACACCAAGATCAGAAGAATATCATTATGACAAATAAAAGTACCAAACCCTGGCAATCTCTAGCCTCATTAGCTGTCACATATAGCCCTGGTTACCTGTTGTGTCAACCTCTCGCTATTCCAAAAATCAAGTAGAAGTGTGCTGATACTCAACTCCTATCCTGCAGCCTCAACCCTCAGCCCAATTGTTGCATCCTCCCAAGCTCTTCCAATGTCATCCCTGACTCTTAACTCACTAGAACTCCAGTAACCAAGCCGGGGTACCTATCCACATCTGGTCGGGGTCCTATAGGGTATCCAGTGTCGCTCATATGATTCTGCCTACTATACCTGTCACTCATCTGTGCGGCGACGTATGGGTCAGATGATGATGATGGCCCACCAAGGTGATACTCACCTCTAGCTGATAGTGATGGCCGGGGACCCATCTCCAGTACAAGATTCTGATGTGAGGATGTCCCTAAAGATATTCTCTCTGGGATCCGGACACTCATCCTTGCAGTCTGCCTCCTAATGGGGCTACGGGTAGTTGGAGAGGATAGAATGGATGCGGTGCATGTGGGACTGGAATACTAGCTGGGTCTCTATTACTCACCTCATACTCGCACTCGGTATCTTCCATGGGTTCCTCCTCGAGTCCATGTGGGGTGTCTAGAAAGACTAGCAGATGTCCCGAGTCACTAGCGGTGAGCGGTATGGGAGACGAGGAGTGTGACATACTCTGAATGGAAAGTGACCGAAATATAATTATACTCAGAAACATAGTGTAATACATTTAAGCAGAGACATGTCAGAAATAAAGTCATGCTTAAGTACTAATAGTGGAAATATGAATGTCAACAATATGTAATGCACATGTGCCATAGTTATGCTTTTCAGGGAATCAAGTGGAAAATCGATTTAATAATATTTGAAAGGTACTAATCCCAGTATTGCATGATCCTTCCCAAATTAAACATAGGTGATCAGGCTATGTATAATTTAAGAACAATAATGTAATCGCTGCGGATTAGTCGACTAGTATTGAGTTTAGTTAAAATGAAATTATAATGCATGGTGTTTTAAGAAGGTAAAAGTTTGGTTATAGTTGGGGTTTTGTTCGAAAACTGCAGATTCTCTATAACCTTGGCTCGATATACCATTCTCACTCGCCAGAAGGAAACACGAGGTGCAACAGTAGGTAGTACATTGCATAAGTTATAGGTAACACCATACAAGATTTAAAGGAAAACATTATATTTTACAATAAGTTTTTACATCGTTTCAAAAGATAAGTCATAATACATTTAAGACAGGTTCCCAATGACAACATCTGTTTTTAAACATTTGCAAAAGATAACATAACATAAGTGAAAGAGTGCCCATACAATGCATCCGAAAATTCACCACTTACTTCTGATCACCTGAAAAGCATGATAAAAACGAGTCAACTATGGCCGTAGTTGGTGAGTTCACAGGTTTATTACAAAAGTAGTTTCCAAAACAGGAAATCAATTGGTTGTTAAAGTTTCAAAGGGTCCAATATGTATGCAAAGACGTTCATGGCATAAAGGTTCCACTACTTAAGCCGATTCAGCCGAACATTGCCCCTACGTGCAACATGCTCTAACCTAGCATGAGAAGGTGATTCTATACACTCCGGCTAGTGGAGTGAGGGGATGGCTCTACCCCTAAATAGCGCTATTCATAGACATCAACGGCCGTTCATGCATGGGAGGGAGTTAATAAGCAGTGTAGTACCAGGGGACTTTTACAGTTGTACACAGGCGCCAAACATAAGCATACAGACCAGTTTGCACAAAGATAGCAGAGCATAGATCAGTAGATTGAATCAGTTCAAGAATCCATAATTTCGTGAATGCACAACCAATTTAGTTTTAAGTAATCATAGCATGCTTTTCACTCCAAAGGAGTAAAACAAGAAATGGGGCTGCGAAACTCACCTTAACTAGTAAGACGGGAGTACAAGTACAAGAGATATATAATGAGTATATACTAAGAAACCCTCGAACATAGGCCTCCTAGACGCGACCTATGGGAAGTAAGAAATTTACATATTAAAATCTAAATGATATGCTCGAATAAAAATAAAAGAACGAAAACTAGCTAGGTCACCCATTTAGGCTTATAAGATAAACATTACTTACCCAAAAATCCAAAAATAACTCAACTTATAGACATTTATATTGAGACTTTATATACTTATAAGCTAGTCATTATGATATCATATTAGTTGTCGTTTAAAATGTTGACAAAACATTTCCAAATCTTAAAATGATTGATTATAAAATAAAGAAAGTATTGTTTATAAAAAAAAATAGACGAGTATATACAAATTTCACTAGGAATCATAAGCTTATATCATGAATGATGTAACTATGTCAATAGTTTATTATAAAAATAAATAGGTACTTTATGCAAATATTTAATAACCATATTAGTATTGCATCATGGCCATTTCAATATTGTTCAGTATTTTGTTCCAATTCAACATGGCACAATATTTCATCAAATAGTAAGAATACATTCATATAATATTTCTAAACTTTATATATATATATATAAACAGATTTTCCAAAAAAGAAGAGAAACATGACTAAATCTAATACATACAAAGAAACTGTTTTAAGCAAATTGCAAAAATAGTTAAGAATGAAAACTCGATATTACGTATTCGAGATAGTTGTCAATTATTGAAGCAGCCAAGCGTTTGATTCAAATATTATAAAAGCCTCCGTTTTTTTTTTAAAGAAACTATGGTGTAGACATAGTTATAATATATTACATAGTTAAAAGAGATTTAATTTAGTTGCTACACGTTTTAATTGGAGATTTGGTTTAGAGTCCACCTGGAAGCTAGATGTAAGAACTACGAAAGTAAAGTCATGAGGTGGTAACCATTTAGATGTTAACGTGTTTTTTTTTATTTTTACACAAGAACAATATTTAGTGGTGTTGTCTCACGAAAAGCCTCGAGTCTAGAACGTAAAAATAAAATAAATACATAAGTGCAATAACGGTTTTCACATAAAAATACGTTTTAACGTAAAAATAAACTAAGTTTTTAAGTTTGGGTGACACTAACTATTTTAAAATAGTTTGAGCATTGACATTTAGTTAGCGTTAAATAAAATTATAGATGGAGGGTACGTTCATAACGCGAGGGTGCCTAAAAATAAAGAACACAATATATGAAAAGGACCCGACTAACGCAAAACTCCCTTAAAAGCATATTTTGAGTCAAAGATGTTATAAAATACTATCTGTCACTAACCTGAGCTAAGACGGTTGTTATAAAAGAGCCATAATATAATGAGAAAAAAATGAATTGAACCCAAAAAGACATCAACATGCCACTAAGAGCATTAGGTATCGTTGAGCCATAGTTCTCATGTCGTTCTCCAAAACCAGTGCCACGTCAGCAAAACACTGAACGACACCAGAAAGCCTTTGGCACCATATTTTGTGCCGTTACCATTGGCACCAGAAATTGTGGTGCCGTTCTCCATTTTTTTCATTTACATCAAATAAAACATACACAATATTAACTAAAATAAACTTAATAAATTTAAAAAAATAAAACACACATTAAATTAATTAAAAAAAAGACACATAAAAATAAAAAAAATAGTACATAAACAGGAAAAAAAATATTACAAACTAGTGATTAAGGTTCCATAAATGCTCCACAAGGTCTTCTCGAAGATCGTCATGCAATTTTCTATCTCGAATTTCATTGCTTTTTCTAACATGTAAATCACATCTTTCGACCCAAGTGTCTGGTATGTTTGGACTTGGATCAAGGAACAAATCTCTAAAATTCACTTGAAATTCTTCGTCTTCCAATATCATATTGTGTAACATTATACAACAAGAATATCATATTGTGTAACATTATACAACAATACATGATTCTTTTCAAGGCGTTGATTTCGAAAGCACGTGCGGGTTGTCGTATAATTCCCCAACGACCTTGTAGGACTCCGAAAGCTCGTTCAATATCTTTTCTAGAACTTTCTTGAACTCTTTTAAATTTTTTTTCAGACGTTGCAACACTAAACATATTGACAAATACGGGACATGTTGGATAAATGTTGTCGGCTAAATAGTAACCTTTCATGTATGTACGTCTGTAACACCCCCAAAAATCGGGTTTTAGCGGAAGCATACAAGTCTTGGGTGCTACTAATTGGTATCACAACACAAGTATAGAATAACGGGTCTATATTAAGAAAACTCATTTATTCAAAATAAATCAAGTTTACAATAAAATTTGATGCAAAAGTCAGGCCCATAATAAATAAGCGGTCCCCAAGTACAAATATCAGAGTCGTCTATGACCATGTCATGCCATTGCCCAAGCGCCTCCAAAAGTAAACTATCGCCTCAATACCTGAGAATACATGCTAAAAATGTCAACATGATGTTGGTGAGTTAATAGATTTTCATAAAAGTATTGCGAATTCGAAAGATCCTTTCGATCATTCTGACGCCCACAATGTCACGAAAACAAGGTTTAACTTTAAGCAAAAGAATAGAAAGGTGAACCACAAGGTTTTCAAGTGCAAGTCAATTCTCATAAACAAGTCAAATTTAACCGAGGCGTACCCTGCCTAATTCGAAGTATAAAAATATTTATTCGCAAAAATAATTCAAAAACAACTACTTGGACCATATCAAAATTTATAAACTACAACGAATATAGTGTCACGCAGGCTTAACTATTACGCAGGCTAAGTCATGAAACCATCACTAGATAACACGAGCCGTGACTATCTCTAAACACACTAACAATCGACATGTTATAACGCCCCCACATGAGCCATGTTGGTCGGACGTGGTGGCCATTCCCAATAGATCTATCCATAACATTCACACCATCCTGAGCCAGGATGTAACAATTCATAACAACGCTTGGGTTTCTTAACTTAACCTAGCACGTAATAGCTCACAAAAACATTTTCAGGTCCAATCCAAAACAGTTCAAGCACTTGTGTCCACGTAAAAACATATTTAAACCAAATCACGCATTTCATCAAAATCTGTTATCAATAGCGTATTCAAATCAATCAATCATTTGCATTTAGTAAAAACGAGCATGTATTCTCCCCCAAAACAGTTTAAAAGCAAGTAAAAGTATGGGCCATGAACTCACTTCGATACGAGAAACGCAAGAATCACAACTGGCATTAGTGAGCAAAGCACAACAGTCTCACAAGAAAAGCCCAACGATAAAAGGAAAGCACAACGGTACGACATCAGCACGACCTAATAGCAATTTGCTATCTCAGAATACGTCGAGCAAAGCAAAATAATTTCCGAAAGACAGTGTGTCTTAGTTTTCGTGGAATACTCGTATCAAAGATTTCAAAAATCCATTATCAATATCTCAAAAGTTTAGTTTTAACGTTTCGTGTGGTGGTAAGAAAGCAAGGACTCGACATCCAACTCACGCCAAACATAACTCACCCCAAGGTATAATATATATCCCAATATATTATATGGAATAGTCAATAAGGTTGACCAAGACTTGAATCTAGAAGATCATGACCAAAAGATGCCAAGACCATAACGACACATAACTATGACCAATAAGTAAGTCAATTGATAGGTTTCGCCATTTACCCATATTTCCCAAAATAGTTGATATATCGTCAAAACGTATAAGATTTGAAAAGTTTTCAGGATGTTAAAGAAATTATAATGATTTAAGTTTATAAAAAATTTTACGAAATTTCGGCATAAAATGCCCAATTATAAAACATTTCCAGGTCATAACGACTCTTGAATAATATAAAATTTATCATTAAGTTTCCCAATTCATCAAATATTACAATTTATAATATACAATTAGATATATCATTCGCGTATATATTAGTTGTTTAGTTTTATCGACCGTTTTGTATAGTTCAGGTCCAGATAGGTAAAACTCTTCTAAGTCTAACATATCCCTCTGTCGCGTGTACCAAAGGGTCCATAATGTCCAAATAACTAATACCGTAAATCCAATACATCCAATCCTTGTTCAACAATATAAAATGTCATAATGTTCGTCAACAAGTCCAATAAATCAATGCCTCAAGTGTTGAATATATTCCCTTAACTATTGTTACCTTTTTAGTTATTGTTATCATTTATTTTCCCATTTCAATTAAACTTTAGCCAAAACCATTTCGAAACATAAATGAATAAATGAAACAATCAACTTAAACAAAATAAACCTTGCCGTGACTCCACGGCTCGACTCAACTCGAGCCGATGTAGCTTTCGGCTTAACCAAACACAAACTCGACCAAATCGAATCTGAACACAACACAACCAACCCGAACAACACGATGCAACCAAATCCCAATAGCAAAAGAATCACACTATGTAACCTTACTAAATACTAAACTAAACTTGCAAACCATAAACCAAGATAAGCTAATCCATGCCAACGGTGTCTCAACCCGTCACCCATTCAGGTTCCAAAAACTGACCGAGGTTCCAAAATCTGAACAAGACCAACAGAAATGCAACCAAAACAATTTCGATTGATCCGAGAATTAACTGGGTCGTACAGTCCGCCCCGTACCCAATACGAGGCTACAAAACTCAAACACCCTTTAACTCCTTACCACTCAAAGTTTGATTCAAAAACTGTTTTCATATAACCTTTTTAACTTCCGAGAATAACACTAAAATGATTTCGGTTTATTTTAGATTCCACAAAAAATTTTAACACAAGATAAAACCAAAATCACAACATTTGACTCGAAACTTAACCCAAATATTAGTTTAGTCAATAATCACATATCTCATTACTATATATCGTTTTTATTTTATACACGAAAAACACAAATAATCACATATCTCAATAATCACCCAAATATTAGTTTAGTCAATAATCACATATCTCATCGAAAGTGGAGTGAGAGTGAACATTGTAGGAGAGGGAATGGAGATAATGTGATGGGTAAATAATGTGGTGGGAATAAATAATGTGGTGGGAATCGTAGGGTTTGAGCCTCCATGGAGCTGGCAAGTAGAGTTGCAGGAGATTATGTGGTGGAGATAGAGAAGGAGATAGAGATAGAGAAGGAGATCAGAGAAAGGCGGAAAAGAGGGATAGTTGTTTCAATAGTCTTTGACTAACAACAGAGATGGATGGGATGGATGAGAAAATAAAATTAATACACCATCACGAGGATGCAAAACAGAGATGCTAACGCGATATAGATACCAATCCAGGGCATAGGTTCACTAAACTTCTTTTGTTGATGTAACATGTATAAGACCAACCACAGGTCATTTATCAAATTGCTCGAGATATTCTTGCATTGTCTAAGTGAACTCAAAGCTTGGTCATAGTCGTCTACCAAGTTGACTTGGTAACCCATAATATGAGAACGTATAACTGACCGATATTTGTGTCAACAATAATTTCGTTTCTCCTGAATGCTAGGAAAGACTTGCAAGATAAGGAGTTGTTATACTAAGAACTAAGTAAAATTGAAAATAGAGTTGTAGAGAAAAATTGATTTTTGTTTTAGGTTAGATCAGAATAATGCAAGTGTGAAAAAGGAAATATGAGATGAAATGTTTGACCTTTGATTCTTGTGTTACTGATAATACGACTACGAGCATTTACAAATGAAAGTGATTTGCACACTTCATATTTTGTTTGAGACACTTAATGTACAAGTTTACAAAGCACATTGTAAACACTATATAACTATGTTATGCATACAAGAGTGTCTCAATTAATACCATGAGTCAATACATAACATTACAAACATAAAATTACCAATTCAAGTACTTAAAAGAAATTAAGATAGATAGCAAAAGATTACCAACTCCAGACAGAATTGTCGGTAACAAATTTCATTAAAGTGAAAATACACAAATTTGTTTTATTTTGTCCAATCAGGACTAAGTTCCCATTTATTGATTTTACGGCCATGACGAGTGGTTCCTTCAGGAGTTCTTAATGTTGTAAAGTCTGTTTTGATGGTAAATCTTTAGAAATTCTAAATCCAGAGTCCAAACACCCGTCCCTACCTTTACGACCTTTCTTTTTATTGATGGAAATGTCGTTCACATTCAGATTGTTGATGGCAATGTCATGTTCAGATTCCCTCAACAGATGCAATGTCGTTCACATTCAGTATTGTTGATGGCAATGTCGTTCAGTTCGTTCCTCGCTTCAACAGATGCCTTCAAAACTGATGCCACAAAATTGGAAGCACTGCCGTGACTGAAAGTATTGGAAGCACTGACGGGACTGCGAGTATCGAGATCAATGTTTTTCTGCTTTCAACAGATGCCTTCAAAATGATGCCACAAAATTGAAGCACCGCGACCGAGTATTGGAAGCACTGACGGGACTGCGAGTATCGAGATCACATTCAGTATCGACAATGTCAGGTTCACGTTGGAAAAAATTATTGGCTTCAACACTGTCCGCATCTTCAACACTTTCATTTGAACCTACACCAAATGCATTTACAGTTAAATCATAATGTACCAAAAAGAAAGATAAGAAATAGAAGATAACTCATAAAATAGTCAACATCCCAACAAAATTATGGGCAAAACCTTTAACTGTAAATGCATTTGAGCCATTACGAACATTTGACGAGTCACCACATAAGTAGCAAACAAAGCAATGCGGCATTGTTTTTAGAGAATACTCTAAGCAATTAGGAAATATACAACCATGAGTATTGGAATCTGCGTGGACGCTTCTGTGAACATTTAGCAGGATACGTTTTCAAATGAATTTGGAAAGATCCCTTATTCAAGTAAGCCAATCTTGCCTCTTGTTTCTTATTAGCCGCATACTCACACATTATCTTCGCTTCCCACGATCTCATTCCAAAGAACTAAGATGCACTTTGTGGGTGTTTGGCATTGGAAATTCAGAAATATGTTCTTCTGTTTGGTTTTGAGGTTCATTTTGGGGTTGAATATTTTCACTTGTAGAAGCTTTGGCTCGCTTATTCTCTTAAGTTTCATTTTCTATCGCATCACTACTCTTAAATACACTCAATTCCATTGACTCAATTTATTTCACAAGAGCAAAACATACATAAAAAATAAATAAACTGAATCATTCAAAAAAAAGGCAAATTGAAACAGGGGATTGAACTAAAAGTAGAAGTTAGAACATATAAAAAAGGCAACAGATTCAAAGACTATTAATTGTTAAATAAACTAAAATCATTCAAACTTTAAAGTAACAAACTAATAATATACATAATCAATCAATAAAAAGAATCATATACCTTAAGTCACAACATGCATACAAGAACATTTTATTTACCTGCTGAGAAGACAAATTGATAATTAGTGTCATCAGCATCATCATCGTATGGCGCCCATTCGAATGTTTTCTTTTGGAATTTATCAATTCCAAACATTATTCTATCAAGCTCTCTAAGTAGTTTTGATGTACAGAACTTCAAAGCTGGAAACACAGGTTCTTTCAAAAGTGTGTTCGCAAATATCACCTACATTTATGAGAAGATTAATTAAAACTTCGTTCAGCTCATCATATATTAATTTGAAGCTAAACAGTTACCTGCAATAACATATCAGCACCGATGAAAAAATTTTCTGGTTTATCTTTTTTTTTCCTTCCTCTATTTCTTTCCAATTTTTTACTCCTTTCTTGAGATGATCCATAATGTATGCGGACCAGTTCATTTGGTCCTCGTGATCAATTACAAGAGATGGCAGGAAACTTGCATTCGCAGTCCCATCTGATGATACATTAGACATGGTAGAAACAAACAACACACCAAAATTCAATATAAAATAAAATCCAGTATCGCCGCTGCTCTTTTCAATCATATCAGCAATGTATCATCAGATGGGACTGCGAATGCAAGTTTCCTGCCATCTCTTGTAATGGATCACGAGGACCAAATGAACTGGTCCGCATACATTATGGATCATCTCAAGAAAGGAGTAAAAAATTGGAAAGAAATAGAGGAAGGAAAAAAAAAAGATAAACCAGAAAATTTTTTCATCGGTGCTGATATGTTATTGCAGGTAACTGTTTAGCTTCAAATTAATATATGATGAGCTGAACGAAGTTTTAATTAATCTTCTCATAAATGTAGGTGATATTTATAACACACTTTGAAAGAACCCTGTTTCCAGCTTTGAAGTTCTGTACATCAAAACTACTTAGAGAGCTTGATAGAATAATGTTTGGAATTGATAAATTCCAAAAGAAAACATTCGAATGGGCGCCATACGATGATGATGCTGATGACACTAATTATCAATTTGTCTTCTCAGCAGGTAAATAAAATGTTCTTGTATGCATGTTGTGACTTAAGGTATATGATTCTTTTTATTGATTGATTATGTATATTATTAGTTTGTTACTTTAAAGTTTGAATGATTTTAGTTTATTTAACAATTAATAGTTTTCCTAATTATGTATATTTCCTAATTGCTTAGAGTATTCTCTAAAAACAATGCCGCATTGCTTTGTTTGCTACTTATGTGGTGACTCGTCAAATGTTCGTAATGGCTCAAATGCATTTACAGTTAAAGGTTTTGCCCATAATTTTGTTGGGATGTTGACTATTTTATGAGTTATCTTCTATTTCTTATCTTTCTTTTTGGTACATTATGATTTAACTGTAAATGCATTTGGTGTAGGTTCAAATGAAAGTGTTGAAGATGCGGACAGTGTTGAAGCCAATAATTTTTTCCAACGTGAACCTGACATTGTCGATACTGAATGTGATCTCGATACTCGCAGTCCCGTCAGTGCTTCCAATACTCTCAGTCACGGCAGTGCTTCCAATTTTGTGGCATCAGTTTTGAAGGCATCTGTTGAAATGCAGGAAAACATTGATCTCGATACTCGCAGTCCCGTCAGTGCTTCCAATACTCTCAGTCACGGCAGTGCTTCCAATTTTGTGGCATCAGTTTTGAAGGCATCTGTTGAAACGCAGGAACCTGAACCTGAACCTGACATTGCCATCAACAATACTGAATGTGAACCTGACATTGCATCTGTTGAAACGCAGGAATCTGAACATGACATTGCCATCAACAATACTGAATGTGAACCTGACATTGCCATCAATAAAAAGAAAGGTCGTAAAGGTAGGGACGGGTGTTTGGACTCTGGATTTAGAATTCTAAAGATTTACCATCAAAACGAGCTGTTACAACATTAAGAACTCCTGAAGGAACCACTCGTCATGGCCGTAAAATCAATAAACGGGAACTTAGTCCTGATTGGACAAAATAAAACAAATTTGTGTATTTTCACTTTAATGAAATTTGTGTACCTGACAATTCTGTACTGGAGTTGGTAATCTTTTGCTATCTATCTTAGTTTCTTTTAAGTACTTGAATTGGTAATTTTATGTTTGTAATGTTATGTATTGACTCATGGTATTAATTGAGACACTCTTGTATGCATAACATAGTTATATAGTGTTTACAATGTGCTTTGTAAACTTGTACATTAAGTGTCTCAAACAAAATATGAAGTGTGCAAATCACTTTCATTTGTAAATGCTCCGTAGTACGTATAATCAGTAACACAAGAATCAAAGGTCAAACATTTCATCTCATATTTCCTTTTTCACACTTGCATTATTCACAGATCTAACCTAAAACAAAAATCAATTTTTCTCTACAACTCTATTTTCAATTTTACTTAGTTCTTAGTATAACAACTCCTTATCTTGCAAGTCTTTCCTAGCATTCAGAGAAACAGAAATTATTGTTGACACAAATATCAGTCAGTTTATCTGTTCTCATATTATGGGTTACCAAGTCAACTTGGTAGACGACTATGACCAAGCTTTGAGTTCACTTAGACAATGCAAGAATATCTCGAGCAATTTGATAAATGACCTGTGGTTGGTCTTATACATGTTACATCAACAAAAGAAGTTTAGTGAACCTATGCCCTGGATTGGTATCTATATCGCGTTAGCATCTCTGTTTTGCATCCTCGTGATGGCGGCTGATGTATTAATTTTATTTTCTCATCCATCCCATCCATCTCTGTTGTTAGTCAAAGACTATTGAAACAACTATCCCTCTTTTCCGCCTTTCTCTGATCTCCTTCTCTATCTCTATCTCCTTCTCTATCTCCACCACATAATCTCCTGCAACTCTACTTGCCAGCTCCATGGAGGCTCAAACCCTACGATTCCCACCACATTATTTATTCCCACCACATTATTTACCCATCACATTATCTCCATTCCCTCTCCTACAATGTTCACTCTCACTCCACTTTCAATGAGATATGTGATTATTGACTAAACTAATATTTGGGTGATTATTGAGATATGTGATTATTGACTAAACTAATATTTGACTCGAAACACCACACAAATCGTTTCAAAAATTGCTTTTAACACAAGTTCATCCACGAAAAACACAACCCATAATAACCAACTAACAAAAGGGGGGGGTCTCGGCTTACCCTTGAAACGAGAGAGGAAGAGGCGACGGTGGTGGCAATGGTGGTGCTGCTGTGACGGCTAACGAGCAGGAACATCCTCAAACAAAGATAACACTTCAACTCCGAATATTAGATCCAAGATTTACGGAGCGTGAGTGAGCTTTAGGTCGCGTGCACCACATAGACGGAACCACAAGGGTCCGATTTATCATCATGGAGGGCGGTGAGATAGGGTGGGGTGGCCGGAACTGAGGTGGCGGCTGCCGGAAATAAAAGAGGAGGGAGGAGGTGATATAGTTTTTAAGGTTTGTACTAAAAATGAAAGTAAAACCCTAATAAGGTTTTATTCTCTCACAAGGGCCAGTTTTGCAATTATTCCAAAAGTAGGGGCCGAACAGAAATTTAACCACAGGGGACTGAAATTGTAATTTTTGCCAAATTTATGATATAACGGCTCGGGGCTCGTTCGGACTAGCAAATGATCAATTCAAATTACGAAACTCACGCCATTGCGTTCAAAATAATTTTCCCAATCAAAACGAGTGTTTATTCGACTATTTTCTCATATACAAAATCAAAATTAAATCAAAACGTCGGGTGTGCCCGTACGCGTTGAGTGCAAATTTCACGTTTCATGAGACAGCTTTCTCGTTTTCGCGTCAAATAAGCTCAGGAAAGTTCGTAAATGAAAAACAGACGAATTTTCTCGGAAACGAATATCGGGAAAAGTGCGAGTTGTTACAATGTCCGTTTACTACAAATGGACATTCCGGAGATTTACCGACAAGTTCATCATCAAATAACGGGAATAACACATTAAGATCATTATTTGCCCCAAAATATGCATGCCAAACCCATAATTTTTTATCCGCAACCGCTTCTAACATAAGAGTTAGGTATTTATAATCAGGCCTTTTGAATTGAGCATGTAAGGCATTTGGACAATTTTTCCAATCCCAATTCATACAATCAATACTCCCGAGCATTCCTGGGAGTCCATGTTCTTTTTCGTGCAATGCATATATTTGTTCAACATCCGTTGAAGTGGGCTTTCTTAAATACCTTTCAATGTATAAAATATGTATGAATTTAGTTAAGTTCTCTAAACATTGTCGTGAACAACGTTTACTAATTTGCAAGTATTCATCAAACGCATCAGATGCAGTGCCGTACGCCAATTGGTTGGTGACGGATGTGCACTTCAAAAGAGGACCAATACTTAAACGACCGGTAGCATCATGACGTTGTCTAAAAAAATTAAAGTACTCGAGAATAGGTCGAACATCATAGCTTAGGATATCGTTGACTATTTTATTAAAAAGTGTAGGACTCATACGATACATTTGCCTAAACTTCTATTCTGTATGCTTAGGTGGAGTGTCACCTTCACCAAAATAGTCGTCGATTAAACTTTGTTCCGCTTCTTCTCAATCACGTGGTATGTATTGCCTCGTCCTCTTAATACCCGATCCTTATCCACCGGCTTCTTGATCACACAAACCTAGAAGTTGTTCATTTGCCATATAACCCTGGATATATCGATCCGGGTCGTTTTGAAAATAAACACCATAATGGTCGTAGGTGGAGAATTTGTTGGGATTCTTTGGATCCATATTTGAAAGAAAATCAAGTATTATTGAAGTGGAGATTAAATTGGAAGAGTTTATGATAATTGATAGAATAAAGGAGGAATTTATAGAATTTTTTGGGGTAAAACTTTTATAAATTTGTGCATTTTGGCTATATAGCCGTTACACACATTTAAAAAAAAAAAAAAAAAAAAAACTAGCCGTTGGTTTAAAAAAAGAAAAAGAAAGAATGGCGTGGGCTGGCAAATACAGCGCGAGCTTCCTTGGCGCGAGTCTCGTAGTGGTGCATCATTCCTCATTCTAATAAGGTAAATAAATAAACAAAATTTTATAAATAATTAGTGTTTTACAATTTATATAATCGATTTGGGTTTGTTTTTAAAATTGTGATTGTTCATATGGGTGTTTGTCTTTTGTTAGTTTAGTTGATGTATTAAGGTGTTTATTAGTGCTTCATATATGTATGCACATCAAGTGTTTGTTTTTATGCCTTAATGAAATAGATTGTTTGGGGTTAGTGGCCAAACTTTTTTTTGTCTGCAATTCTGTTACGCTCGCAAGGGCAATTCATTACTTCTATAGAAGTATGCTACAAGTGTTAGGTATTTTATTTGATTTTATAGATTGAATAGGCTATAAGGATAGTCGGTAAGTTAACTGCAATTGCCCTCATTGGTTTCCGCTGGCCTTATGGACCTGTAAGAATCCCTTCGATTATATAAATCGCCATTGAATATTTAAAATCTTTAGGCGACGCAGTCTGTTTTATGTTTTATGTTTGCCACTTATCATTAGTTTACGTTACAAGCTTAAGCTTTGAGGTTCCTAATTACTTTTTGAATGTATATAAGCATGTTAAGACAGGGTCCTTATTTGTGAATGATACCCGTAAGTTATGAATTTATCCAGTGTCCTGTAACATTGCATATATTTATTTATGTATTTAAGGTGGCAGTTACCACCCCTTTCAATAGCATGTCCTTAAGGTTGTTATCAAGGTGCGTTTTAGACATATAATATGATATACTTTAGAATGTGCATTGTTGGCCACTACTTTAGAATGTGCATTGTTGCCTTATCTTCTCTTTGGGTCAAATGTATCAAAATTCGACAAAAGTTTTAGAAGCTTACAGAATTGGTGCAATAGTCTATTAATACGTAAACATTTGTTTTACTTTACCCAAAGAAAAAGTATGTCTCGATTAATATATAAACATAACCCCAAATTGACCCATTCCTAATTAAATGGGTCAAAATTGCTACATTAATTATGTAAATAAAAGATGTGGTATTTAAAGCACTTAAATCATATAAGAATCATTGTTACGTAGGTATTTGATACGACTATCAGTATTCTGAAGTAAAACCATTTGTTTGAAATTCGTCCTGAAAATGTTTCTGAAGATGGGTCATGGAATTGAAATATTATGTGCTTTCCATATACATGAGGATACTTTCTTTGTATGCTGAAAAGAATGAATGATAATGTGTTGTCTCCGAAGGACTTATTGGAGTAGGAAGTATGAACTACCAACGAACCTCCAAGATCTGCAACTTAAGAATGCAGCTTATCTCCACACTATACTCCAAGCAACAGAAGGTTCGCCTTGAAATATGTTCAAGGTATGGCTTTTGTCTTTATGTTTTTAGTTATTCACCTATTTTAGTTAGAATTTCACCCAAAAATTCCAAGGGATTTTGCGGCGATATGTTGGCAAGTTACTTCTCAGAACCTAATGAAAACCACATTTGAGTGAACTTTAGTGGCTTCACTTATGTGTGGGCTTAATTTGACACGTATGGTTTACTGGCTTGGTTAATTATTTGTGGTTTTGGTAAGGGTTAGTTCAGTTTGGACTTTTTTAGGTTGAATGAATGACGTTTGCATTAGCATACCCTTGTGAATATACGCGCTTCCAAATATTTAGTGGATGTCTTCAAAAAAGAAGAACAAATTCTTTGATTGAACAAATCCCTGCCAAAAAGTGTGATTAATTAACTTAATCACCATTTTAGTATTTTCTTGAAATAATTTAGTTCACTTTTGATGGGGACATGTCCCCGCCAAAAGAAATGCCACGATGGAAAATATTTGACCAGACCAAATGCCGTGGGTCCCACTAGTCCCCGCCAAAAGGCTAACATTGTCCCCGCCAAAAGTATGAGCGACTAGGTGTTAGCGGGGACGCTTTGTCGGGGATATGTCCCCGCTAAAAGTTATTGGAGGGGACATGTCTCTGCCGAAAGCGAAAATATGTCCCCTCCAATTGCGGTCAATGTTGTAGTGATGTTTCTAAATAGACGGGTAGGTTTGGTTTTGTTATTGTGTCAAAAGGAGTTCGGGTCATTCTTATATACTTTGACACATGATACAAAATGATTTTCAAGCTATGTAGATCATTGGAATATCTTTTATGAAATAATTGTGTTTCAGTGATTTCATTTATTTATTATTATTTTATTTTTTTCATACTTGGTATTCTTTTCAGGCAACATCGCTCATAATATCCATTTATATCATTGCAAACTAGTTTTCTCTTTGCTATATGTAACTTTGGAATGAGGATCCTAGAATTTAAGCTCGTGTCCGCTTGGAGGTTTTTGAATGATCTATTCATAATTATAAATTACTATGTACTTAGGAGGTTAGTAAAGCCTGAAAATGAAGTGGTAGCAATTGCATAGTGACTCCTAATATATCTAGAACAAACCTAACTAATAATAGTGACTCCAAAGGGTTGTCTAGACCTCGACCCTGCAGCTATTCCTCTCGAGTTTCTTCATGTTTTAGCAGATAATAAGGAAGCCGATACAATGGATGCCGATACAATGGATGTCGACAATGGTCCAAGTACTGATGGTGTTTGTTCCATTTTGGTACAAATTTCCTGAACTTGGGAGTTTGGTTTGGTTTTTTGGGTTGTTGGATGGGAAAATAGGTAACATGTAGTGTGCATTATGCAGTTGTAACTTGTGCTTAAAAGGGTTGTACAACTCAGTTTTTGTTAGATGTTGCTGTTATATCTTGACTTTATTTGGAAATGTTTCTTCTTTACTTTTGGAATCCAAACATTGACAGAGCATCTCCGATGCATGGTTCAATACAATTCCACGTCATCGCCACATCAACATATCAACTTTCATACAAAACTTCCACAATGCATTGAACTTAACATGGTTTAATAGATTACCACATCATTAAACTTTTTCTAATTTGATAAACTAATTATATAATTTTATAAAAAATACAAACCATTTACTTTGCATTAAAAACATACCACAGTGTGTATACATTTCATATCTATAACCAACGATGGTGTAACACTGTACAAGCCAACTAAAGCTTAATTAATGGATATTATTCTATTTCTCTCTGCCAAACAAAGATTACTTTTTAAGTACCTTATTTTTTGAAAAAATAATTATAATCTCTCTATAATCTCATGCGCCAAACATAGCCTTAGTATTGAATCTAATAAATGGTAAGAAAACATAGAGTTTTTATGTTTACAAAATGTGAAATGGTCTTAAATCTCATCCAAATGAATAATAGAAATATATTCCCAGCATGATATCTTGGCCCAAAAAGAGTTTCATAATTGATTTGAATATTTAATTGTTAAAAAGACATTCATAAACTGTATGTACAGAGACCCACGAACATTCAATATACATGCCTAGGTGGATTTTCACAATGTATTAACATATGAGTCATCACTCATTGACCGGATAATAGGACTCCATTGTGGATGCCATAAGGAAAATGGAGGAATGTTTTGGTACTTAATGTTGTTTTTTGTCTTTATTTCCTATCTTTTGGAATCCTAAAAGTTATGGGTTTTGAAATCTAATAGTTTTGAACTTTTGTTGCATGTACTTTATATTATAATGTGAATCAACTAAATTTAAATCATAACATTAGGCCGGGTGTAATGCTCACTTTGTTAGCACCTATTTAACTCAACTTAAATCAAACTATTAGGCTGGGTGTAATGATGACCACTTAATCAAACACATAAAAAGATCTTACATTATACAACATACCACACAATATACCCCACACACAATAATATATAATAAAAAATTTAGTGCACCATGTTAGGTGGTCTGTACCATCGAACCAACCCCAAAAGGCAACTTGGCGCGTGGTGGATGGCAGGTCATAGTGGCCGATGGCGCGTGGTAGAGGCTCACCACGGGTGGTGAAGGCCTCCATTGGGTATTTAATTATTTATTCCGATTCTAGTTTAGTTGAAATGTCTTCCATTTTTATGAAAAACACAGATTTAGGATTTTTGTAGCCGATGTAATGAGTTGTGTTGAAATGTCTTGCATGTACGAGGTGTTTGCTTATGCTTATTTTTTGAGCTACCGAACTTAAATGAATTCAGTTTACATTGAATAAGGTTACTTTTTCTGGCTTATTTTACAATTTATAGGCTTATATAAGTTTACAGGTCATAAAATAAGTTAGAAAGGTATTATAAGCTGAAACCACGTGAACTCTTGTAAGCTTAAACAAAACCCCATAGTATGAACTATGAAGAACTTTGTTAATGGACATGTCCACTTATGGCAGATTACGATAGATAACTTTAAGAAAAATGGATGAATAATGACTTTTCGATGGATAGAGTTTTGTATTTTTCGCAAAAAAACAATACATTGCTTATTTGCACAATTATCCTAAACAGAGACATTAACAAAACCTGCATAAGCTAATTTTCATCTACATTCCTTAAAAGAAGGCCATTACCAATTGCTCTTCTTTGTTCAACATCAACTAAATATTGGGAATAAGTGGAGGCATGGCTTAGCTCCTAACTAGAATGAACGAATATGTAGCCGCGAGCACTGTTTAGTTTTAACTAGAGTAGTAGCAATCTTGCCATAAAAAACAAGTAGGGTTGGATCAGTTGGAAAACCCCTTGCCCCTCAACCGGGAGGTCAGGGGTTCGATCCTCACTCCCTACAAAAGGCCGGAGGTCCTTTCTACCTTTGGTAGAACTGGAAGCAGCCTCTTTACCTTAGGTAGGGGTAAGACTGTCTACATCTTAACCTCCCCCATACACTAGAAACGGTATTGGGTACCCATAACCCGTGGAAGACGACATTGGGCGTTACTTTTTTTTTAGTAGCAATCTTGCCATCCTACTGTAAATTCATTAACTTACTCAGTTCTGGTTAATCACAAACTTGAGTTTTGTATGGGTACGGTAATTAGTGCTCTGTGAGTATAATGTCTCATGTTCTTTAGCGTATATGAATAATGTTGGTGTAAACCAGATCATGTGTTGGCTTCAGCAGTATCATTTTATTATGGTCGATATGATTATCTCACACATGATACAATATGCACGTGATGTAGCTAATTGTTAGCGTCACGGTTGGTGTTTACACCATATAGTACTACGTACATCTTAGCATTTTTCCTTCTACAAGATTACAAGTGTCATTTGATCAACAAATGATAGCTGACTACTTTAACTATGTTACAGTAGTATGTTACAAGACAAAACCATAGATGTTTCCTATCAAATGATACAATGGGCTAGAACATATAGTTGACCCAACCCATCATAACTTCAAACAATAATGTTTGTTTTCGGCCCAAAAGTGAACTTGATAGTATTTTTTTAGTAAAATATTGGGTAAATGATACGTTGATTAAATTTAAGTATAAGTTATACTTTGGGTAAATATGCTCTTAATCTTTGCATTTAGATAATGAAAATGTAAAGCATTGTTCATATGTTATGGCGAACACGGTCGTGCCGTTGTCATCACACCATAACTATTTTTTCTTTAATAATTTTTCTTCTTAAACTTTTAAAATATATATAATAAAATTAAGCAACAATTGTCGTTTATACTTTCTTACAAAATATGAGAATTTTTCATATTCTTCATTTAAATATATTAATTCTTCTTAATAAAATGTTTAGAATTTTTAGTGTCATTGGATGATGTTGTACGATCTATTTCACTTACAATTACGTAAACGAACATTAGAAGTACGCAACGAAGTGCAACTACAAACGAACCTCGTTAGTTACTTGTCTACGATATATGCAATATAAGTAAAGTTTTCCGTATCCTAAGTCTTCTTTTAGGTCTCATGTGATTATACATGGAAAATAGTTTATTTTCAGTCAAATTTTCTTGGTCAAAGTGAGAAGGAATGTGTGGATGATAGACCATAGGTTGCATAAAGTCTTCCCTATCCCTTGTCTTAATTAAAGGCTTGGTCAAGATGATAAGGAAGTTGTGGAAGCCATTCATTTGACCATTTGCATGTCTATCACAAGCTGTTAACATGCAAAACCAAGGATGAGCCAATACTTTTATTTATCCTTATGATTTTGAGTAAATTTACAAAAATGAAGTGACCACAAGCATTAAGTTACTTATCATCTTCCTATCATATTTCAATTCACTTACTTGGTTTTGGTTAATCAATAACTTGAGTTTTGCATGGGTACGGTAATTAGTGCTCTTTGAATATAATCTCTCATGTTCTTTTGCGGATTAGTTTAAACTTGGGTTAGTGGGACATGTATTAGTATTGTTGTCTTATAATTGTTTGCGTCGCGATTGGTGTTTACAGTATAGCACTACATCTGTGCATTCTTTTTATATAAGATTACAAGTGTCATTTGTTGGTGATTTTAATGTTATCACTTATATTTTGTGTAAGTGTCATTTACTAGAGATCAAAGGCTTAGTCAGGTATAGCTTATAGTCGAGTCACGAGGTGAGGAGTGCATAGTCATTCTAGCTAGCTTGATGTCGCCATAACTAAGTACGGGGGTCAAGGGGCCGCCCCCGCAGGTCAAGGGACAGAGCCCCTTGTTGTGTCTCACTTTTCCTTCCAACCTTTTTTTCCCACCAAAAGCCACACATTTTCCCAACACGTGTGACTTTTTTCACCAACTGCTTTTTAACCGAATTTAACTAACTTTTGATTATGTTTTCTATATCAGGATTGGTCTCTTCCAAACATAACAAACATAACAACTTTCACAGTGTATTGCTTTATTTCCTCGTATCTTAAAAACAAATCCAATTTAGGATTTCGTGGTACCCGTGGCATGTAGGGTCGAAATACTTTGATCTTAAAGTGATCTATACACGATTCAAAAAATATACTAGGATTGTTTGATTATACATCATTTGATCAAGAAATTAAATGAAGGTCGAGTGCCCTATGTATGTTATATGTGACATTAAAAAAACCATAAATGTTTCTTATAAAATGATATAATGGGCCATGACCATTCATCAATCCAAACAAAATTTTGTTTGAGTCTAAAGTAATTTTTTTTTGGTTAAATTACAGGATAAATGATATGAAGATTAAATTTGAGTAAAAGCTATACCTTATGTAAATATGCTCTTGCTCTTTGCATTTACATATTAAAAAGGTAAAGTATTGTTCATATGTTCCCCGGTCTTACCGTCGTCATCACACCATAAGTATTTTTTTTAAATAAATTATTTCTCCTTAACCTTCTAAAATATATATAATAAAATTAAGCAAAGTATCTTTTTAATAATTTTTTTCTCCTTAACCTTCTAAAATATACTCTATATAATAAAATTAAGCAAATTAAGCAACTCTCATTTATACTTTCTTACAAAATATGAAAAAATTTCATATTCTCATTTAAATATATTAATTCTATGATAAAGAATTGAATTTGTTGGATTTGGGTTGCATAATTAATGTTATTAGTCTTGGTCCATAAGATGATAAAGAATTTGTGGAATCCATTCATTTAACGAGTTGCATGTCACAAAACTTTATTTCATGACTAATTCATTCTTATAATAGCATATGGACCTTACAAGGATGTTTATATACAATCTTTTGATTCTCACAACACCTCACAAACTTGAACAAGTTTTTGTTGGTCCATCACCTCATGTCGTTTTGATGACGCATACACTTAATGCCATTTTCACACTAATTATGCCTAAGCTAAATCATTGGTGTAGATTAATATCATGTAACTACCTGTTGAGTTGCAGATCATGTTTCCATTGATCTAGGATATATAAAAGCTACAATTTTAGATGTTGCACATAATAAAATTAAGCAAACTTTCTTACAAAATATGAAAATTTTCCATATTTTTCATTTAAATATATTAGTTCTTTTTCATAAAATTTTAGTTTTGAGCGTTATTTACAGCACATGGCCAATATTTATTAAGGGCACAAAATTTTTTGAAGTCCAAATATATAGATAATAGACTAAAATACACCGTTGGTCCCTAAACTTGTATCGGAGGATCGCGATGGGACGAACCTCGCCCTTTTCATCGTCGGGGGTCCCTATTTCAAGGTTTTCACTCGCTACAAGTCCTTTGACCAAGTCAACATCTGATTTTTGTTTTGTAGTCGGGGGTATTTTAGTCCATACACATTTATACTTTTATAACACATTTTTATTTAACCCCTTCATCTTTCATCCTTGTCATTATTTCCCCAAATCATTCATCTCCCCAACATTCATGGTCATCATCTCCCTTGCTGGTTCATTGTTGCAATACAGTTCATCACCAATCACTTTATTTCGCAACAATGATGATTATATCACCAAGCACTTTATTTCACAACAATGATTATATCAATCATTGTTGTGGATGCAGGGATATATGCAAATCTATATAATAATTTAAAGATTCATTTCCAACAAACCCATTAAATGAAATTAAAATTTTAAAAACTAGTACTGTAAAACCTTGTTTTGTTTGACTTATTCCCTCCCCAACAGAAATCATCAGCTTCCTTCCTCAGCCGCCGCTTCCCGCTGATTCTCTGGTTAGTTTTTATTTTTATTTTTTATTCGATACTTCATCCAATTGACCAATTCTATTAAATTTACAATTTGGATTAATATTTATTATAGTTTGGATTAATAATGTTACTTTTAATCTTTTTAAAGGGATTGATTCGAGAGTGAAATAAGCAGTTTTTTTACTTACAATTGATTATTTGTTTTAGATAAATGAAGTTTACTTGGATTCAAATTAAGCTAGTTGCACTAGGTTGGTTCATTTACGGCTGGATTGACTTTAAGCTAATGCTAATTTTGGGCTACTTTATATAATTGTTTCTGTGAAGTATCATCCGTTTACACGCTCACATGGTTCACTAAGGAGGATGCAGAGGTGTTCTGTTTGGAGCTCATTCCATATTATAACTAATGTGCAGGGCATTTAGAATGGCATCTTGGATCATATTGTTTCCGTATTGTAGATACTGAATAGTTCTTCTATGGATTATACAAGTAGCTAATGTTTGTAGCATATATCCTTGTAGACAACATATAGTATTAGAGCTCATAAACGACTAAGCTCCAAGCCTAACTTGGGTTAACACACATTTCAGGGAAAGATTCATATATTTTTTGAAGGGCAAAGGAATCTCTAGATTGCAGATAGATTAGTTAAATTCCAAAGATCACATTTTATGGCATTTTCGCTTTTTCATCCAAATGATTACTCGGTCGATCATTAAGCTTCGCAAACTTCATTCGGTCTTCATTTGTTCAACCTGCTACCATTCAGTTGGTACACTTGAATCTTGTATAAAACCGGATCCACTTGATTTACGCAACCATAAAGATTGGTTAAGCCCAACTGAAGTTGTTAAGATCTTTGAAACATTAAAAGATCTTATTTGCTAAGTTATTAATAACTGAATCTTGGCATTGGGATTGGATTGGTATTTGGTCAGTTGTTATTTTGTAGTTCTGATGCTTGTGTGATACGGGTTCATGAAAACTGTTTAGGCTCTTCTGTCACACTTGATGAAAGTGATAAGTTTTTCTGCCCGTTTTGTGCATATTCTCGGGCAATATCCAAGTGTATGGAAGCCAAGAGAAAGGTATCACTAGCCAGAAAGGATCTGCAAGCTTTTACTAGCTTCAATGTAAACCATATGCTAAATAAGTCCTCTGAGAAACAAAGTGAATTGCAGAAAAAAGGAACTGAATCTTTTCCTGAAACAACCGAAGGAGATGGCGATGGTCACACCGCCAGTAGAGCTAACGACATTTGTTGCAAGTCAAATGAACAAGTTTCTGCGCTACCTGATCCTTTGATACCAATAGTTAATGATGAAATGCATATAGCGACTGAATGCATGCATCAGCAAACTACTGAATTGCCTAAGAATCCAATTACCGAACCAAGTACACCAACAAAGAAATGTAAGAGAAAAGAAATTCAAAACTCAAGTGAGCCTAGTTGCTCAAGAACACTCCGGAAGAGGAAAGCACAAAAGTAAGTACCTTTACGAAACACTTGAACAGTATTTTGCAGTATATAATGTTATTTTGTTGACAATTTAGTGTTCCGTCCCCTCTTCAATACACTTAAAAAAACTATGGAGAACAATTGCAAGAAGTAAACAATATAACCGAGCTGTTGAGACCCTTTACGATATGCCGAGTTATAGTGTTTGGTCAATGCGGGTCAAGATCATGATAGGAACAGCTCAAGGCATCGCCTATCTGCACACTAAAGAGAACCAAATCATATTCCGTGATCTGATGACTTCTAACATATTGCTCGACCGGGTATGATGATATTATTTGAGTTAAATTCATATAGTACCAACTTATGTTTTAATTGTCCCGATCTATTATTTCAGTAAGTCTGTCATTAAAAAATGATTTGTTCCGATTATGTTTATTTTTTTCTCAGGACTTCAATGCAAAAATCGCAGATTTTGGGTTGGCAAGGCGTGGTCCGATAAATGGTGATACCCATCTTTCTACACAAATAATGGGAACATGTGGGTACGCAGCCCCAGAGTACATTGCAACAGGTTCGTACATTCACAGTATAGAACTAGCAATTAATTTCTCAATTATAACTTACTATATTCAGTTATATGTGGTATGTGCAGGTTATTTGAATGGGAAGAATGACATATATTCATTTGGAGTGGTGTTACTGGAAACTCTAACAGGCTTACGGGTTTTTGACAAGGCTCGCTCTGAGAGCGAGCAAAATCTGGTAGAGTGGATGAGGCCAATGTTACCCAACAAGAAAATGGTCAAGAATATGGTTGACCCGATTCTTGGTCTTGACTACCCACCCCAAGCGGCTTACAAGTGTGCTCAACTTATTTTGAAGTGTACTCAACCTGAACCAAGAGATAGACCATCCATTGAACAAGTGTTGCAGAGCTTTGCAGAGCTTAGAACGGCTTAGTAGTGTTAAAACTATCATATGACCAGTTTTTTTTTTTTTTTTTTTTTTTTTTTTTTGCTAGATATCTTTTACGAAACCTGATCTTTTGTATTTCACCCGTGCGTTGAATTGGGTCATGTAGCATATAGCAATAATTGTACTATAGACTGAATTTTTTGGTTTACTTTTCGAGTTGATGTCATTGAATAGCAGCATACTTTTATATATCTATTACTAAAAATTGTTTCGAATGAAATATTCTCTTTATGATATCACTAGTATCTTGTTTAGAGCTTTTATAGTCATCATTTTGTTCAAGTATTTTTAGTCTCTGTATCTTTTGTGGCGGTAATTAGGTAATATAAACGAGCTGCGCTACATTGTTCTTGAGGTTTTTCTTGTTCTTGAGTTGATATGTGTACGAGTTTGGATCTTTATCAAATCCAGTTTTTTCTATACTTTGCTAGTTTAGAAGTAGGGATTTTGCTACTTTTAGCAAGATTGAAATTGAACTACTATCATAATTTTCTTCAAACAAATTTAATTTGGACTGATAGCTTTCGCAAATCATTACACAGATTAACCACTTCCAGATTGACTTGTTTTCTCATATCCATCCATCTTGCCACCTTTATAAACACCCAATAAATTCGTTGAAATGAAACATATACAACCAACAAAGGCCGCATTCACTTGCTCAAGGTGCAACAGAAGTCATTGATACAGATTCAGGAAGCTCATGTACATTTTTTGATTGTACAGAACCAGGAAGCTCCGTGGGGAGATGATGATGTTGGGGAGATGAATGATTTGGGTAGATGATGAAGAGAATGAAAGATGAAGGGGTAAAATATAAATGTGTTATAAAAGTATAAATGTGTATGGATTCAGACTTTGACTTTGTCAAAGGACTAATCTGGCATTTAATGGCTACTGTTTGAACCCGTGGCGATGATTATGGCCAGTTTCGTCCCATCGCGATCCTCTGATACAAGTTTAGGGACCAACGGTGTATTTTAGTCTAGATAATATATACAGTACATACCAAGCCTTTTCACATTCCATACCTTTTCTGAATTTTTGGCCGTGATGTGCATAGTGCAAACTACTAATCTGTATTTTTTTAACTACCCACTGCTTCATAAATTCACTTTAGATAACAAACTATTATAATTATCAATAATTATTCTGTATTATTTTGAGGCGTGGACTTATTGAACTTAGTTGTGAATCAGGTTATGATTAGTTTACAATTGAATGTAAATGTTTTTTTTCTAATAATTGAATCATATATGACACTGATTAATCAATAACATACTTTTTCTATTCGTTTTTTCATACATATCTATAACAATTTTTATAATACCGATCAATTTTCTACATACATATTATTTTTGCGAGCTTAAATTAAAGGGCCTATTTTCTCGCTATGCCCAGGGCCTCTAAAGTCCACCGGACGGGCCTGTGTTATGTGATGATGTTATACGATCTAAATCACTTACAATTATGTAAACGAACATTAGAAGTACGCACCGAAGTGCAGCTACGAACAAGACTCGTTAGTTACTTGTCTACGATATATCCAATATAAGTGTAGTCTTCCATATCCCAAGTCTTCTTAAAAGTCAAATTGTCTTGGTCAAGCTGAGAAGGAATGTGTGGATGATAGACGATAGGTGATGCTAGTGGTGCTACTTGGGTTGCATGATTGATATGTTACAAAAAATCATAATGTCCTTTTCCCAATCCCAAGTCTTCTTTAAAGTCTTCTCTGAGTATACATACAAAGTAGTTATTATCAATCAAATATTGTTTTGCTCAAGTTGATAAGGAATTTGTGGATGGCATTCGCTTCACAATCTCTGAAAAGTCTTAGTCTAGATGATAAGGAATTTGTGGAAGCCATTTATTTCACCAATTGTATGTCTATCACAAACTGTTAACATGCAAAACTAAGGATAAGCCAATACTTTTACTTATCCCTATGATTTTAAGTAAATTTCCAAAAATGAAGTCACCCCAAGCATTACGTTACTTATCATCTTCTGATCATATTTCAATTCACTTAGTTGGTTTTGGTTAATCAAAAACTTGATTTTTGAATGGGTATGGTAATTAGTGCTCTTTGAGTATAACTTTTCATATTTCAATTCGCTCATAATTCCACACAGCTTCTTACCATCAAACACTTTGAAACCAGCACACAGAAGAGGAATCTAACCCAATATCATTCCTTATAACATCATTTTTGACCTTCCAAACATAAATATCTAAAGAGCAACAAATAGTTACTATTGAAAACACTCATATACATATGTTAGTAAAACCTTCTCATTTTCACCCATCATGTATGTTTACACCACTGAAATTAAAGTGTCCACATAAAACAGTTTAATCATTTTAGAAAGTCCAACTTTTTATGTGTTGTTGCTCAAGGTTTAACTTGGAAGTTAATCTTATATAACCAAAACTTATAATCTTACCACCACTACTGAAGAGGAATCTAACCCAATATCATTCCTTATAAACTTACCAACCATCTGACAGTAACCAAAATTACTAGTACCCAAGATCACCAGCAGATTTCTATCCCACAAAGAACAGATAGTAGAACATATCCAATACCATATAACCTTATTCATCTGGCGAACACGGTCAAGCCGTCGCCATCACTCAAGTCCCAAATCTGAAACAAAAAAACAGTAACTGGATACTAGAATACGCTCACTAGTATTAATCAGAAAAATATAGGCTCAAACAACTGATAGGTTTTTCATATATCCAACCACAAGCTCGGCTGGTATATATAGGTATTTAGAATATGCTTTCTAATCCTACTACAATTCTAATAAAGCAAAATAGTCCTTAACAAATAAGGAGTCCTAATTAGACTAGAATTGTAAACGTCCATATGCTTGGAATTTGTTTTGTCTTCCCATATGCTCGGTCAGACTTTATGCCAACATTCACCCCCCTAATTTCTGACTCGAGATAGGTAGGTCTTCAACTCCGAGGTCTTCAACTCCGAGTAACTCTTGCATCTCCTTGAACTTAATCCTTGCGAGAGCTTTCGTCAGAATATCAGCACGTTGTAACTCACCTCTTACAAATTCAACTTGTACTTGGTCTCTTGAGACACACTCTCGGATAAAATGATAACGTGTGTTTATATGCTTGCTTCTCCCGTGAAAGACTGGATTTTTCATAAGTGCAATAGCCGATTTGTTGTCAACAAATAAGACCACCACTCTTTCTTCCATTCCGGTTATTTCACTCAACAATCCACGTAACCATATCCCTTGACACGCGGCTGAGGTTGCAGCCATGAACTCAGCTTCACAAGACGATAGAGCCACCGTGTTTTGCTTTGGTGAGCACCAAGTGATAGGTGATTTCCCTAGATAAAATACATGCCCAGTTGTGCTTCGACCATCATCTTGGTCCATAGCAAAACTACTATCACTAAACCCCACTAACTCCTTGGTTTTCTCTTGATTGTATCGTATTCCAAAATTCAAACTACCTTGGATATACCTTAGTATTTGTTTCACAGCTGCCATATGTGATTCTTTTGGTTCTTGCATGTAACGACTAACCAAACCAACCGAATAAGATAAATCAGGTTGAGTGTGTAGTAAATACCTTAGACATCCAACTCGTCGTCTATACAAAGTTGCATCAACTAGTTTTCCTTCCTTGTCCATGCTTAACTTCATTCCAGGTTCTAATGGACATTGAGTAGGATTTGCTTCATGCATCCCAGCATCTTTCAAGATCTTCTTTGCATAGCTTTCTTGACTTATTGAGATACTCGAATCCTCTTGCTTTACTTCAATGCCAAAATAATAGCTCAATTTTCCCAAATCACTCATATCGAACCTTTCTTGCATTTGTCTCTTAAATTCACCAATTTCGACAAGCTTCGAACCGGTTACTAAGAAATCATCTACATAGACCGCAATAATCAAGATTGACTTGTTTGTCTTCTTCACATACACCGCTTGTTCGTGTTGGCATCGATTGAAAGACATTTGCTTGAGTTCTCTATCAAGTTTTGTATTCCGCGTCCTTGGGGCTTGTTTAAGTCCATAAAGCGCCTTTTCAACTTGTAGATCTTCCTTTCTTCTCCTTTCTTCACGAACCCCTCCGGTTGTGTAACAAACACTCGCTCTTTCAGTTCTCCATGTAAAAAAGCTGACTTTACATCCAGATGATGTAGCTCCCATGCTTCTTTTGCGGCCAATGAGATCAATAAACGCACCGTTTCAATCCGTGCTACGGGCGCAAATACCTCGTCATAGTCAATTCCTTCCTTTTGAGCATAACCCTTTGCTACTAACCGAGCTTTAAACTTATTAATTGAACCATCCGGATTTCTCTTAATTTTGAACACCCACTTTAATCCAATGGGATTAACATTAACCGGAGCTTCAACTAATTCCCATGAATCATTCTTCTCGATAGACTCAATCTCTTGCTTCATAGCAACCATCCACTTGCTTGAGACTTTTGCTTCTTGAAACGTTCTTGGTTCATCATCCGCCTCGATTTGAGCTTCTTGTTCGGTATTGACCGGTTGATTTTCATCAACATCATGATGATTTTCAGCCTCTTGATCTTCTGCCTCAACTTCATCGGTCACACCTGGGTCAACAAATCCACAACCCGTATCAATAGAACCGTGCCATTCTATAATAAACATACCTGGGTTTAGCTCGTGTGTTTCGCTTCCAGCAACATACTTCCAGCCAAGTTCTTCATTAAACTCCGCATCACGACATACCACTATCTTCTTTAGTTTTGGATTGAACAGTCAAAAACCTTTTGTACCGGCTCGTTCCGATGTAAATGAGTCGTGTTGACCTGTCGTCTAACTTATGTAAATATGGCCTTGTTCCCGTTGCATAAGCCACACATCCAAATACCCGCAAACCCTCCAAGTTAGGCTTTTTTCCTTTGAAAGCCTCGTATGGAGTTTGATTAACTAGAGCTCGAGTTGAAACTCTATTAATCAAGAATGTAGCGTGTCTAACTCCTTCAGCCCACATGTAGTTTGGTACGTCTCGTGCTTTCAAGATGCTTCTAGTCATTCCCATAAGAGTACGGTTTCGCCTTTCCACGACTCCATTTTGTTGCGGTGTGTAGGGAGCGGTTAGATGTCTTGTTATACCCTCGTTTTCACAAAAGTTGGTAAATTCTTTTGAAGTGAACTCACCTCCTCTATCGGTCCTTAGGGTTATAATCTTGCTTCCCGACTTTTTCTCAACTAAAGCTTTGAACTTTTTGAAATATTCAAATGCCTCACCTTTTTCCAAGGTAAAAGTCCACATAAACCGTGAGAAGTCATCAATAAGAACAAATATGTACCTGTTTCGTGCTATGGATGGTGGAGAAATTGGTCCACATAGGTCGGCATGTATAAGTTGAAGAGGATGTGTTGCCTTAAATTTTGCAGCTTTAGGAAACGCCTTCTTGGTTTGTTTTCCTACCAAACAAGATTCACACAACTTGTTCTCTTGATGAATTATTAGCAACTTTTCAACCATGCCCTTCCTTGCCATTAATTCCATCATCTCGAAATTAATGTGACCCATCCTAGCATGCCATAACCAAGCATCATCTTCCATCTTTGCTTTGAGACACACCGGACTTCCAACTTGGAGCTTAATCTTGTAAAGTCTATTACTTGTTCTAGGAACCTTCATCAAAATCTTGCCATCTGAGTCACGCATAGTAAGAAGGTTACCTTTCATACGAATGTCACATCCGCCTTCGGTAGCTTGCCCAAGACTAATTATGTTGCTTTTTAGCTCGGGTAGGTAATAGACTCCAGTGATTAACCGTTGCTCTCCCGTTTTCCATTCAATGATTATCGAACCCTTCCCTTTTATCTCGATGTAGGAGTTATCACCAAACTTCACTCTGTCGGAGATATTCTCATTCAACTCCGAAAAGTATTCTCGGATCCCCGTCATGTGATTACTTGCTCCATTATCCAAATACCAAGTGTCTTCCTCGTTTGGCTTAGTATTCAATTGGTTTGGGATAATCTTTTCTTCATTCAAGAAAACTACTTCTTGAACGCTTTTCATCATAAAAAGTGTTGGGTCATCATCATCCTCCGTTTTCAAAAGGTTTGATTCATGCTTTTGCTTCTGTTCACGTCGTTCAGGGCAGTTAGAAGCAAAGTGACCATATTCATCACATCTGAAGCATTGAATCTTTGAAAGGTCTCGACTTTTGTTCTTCTTTTTATCCGTATTGCTCCCGGAGTTGTTTTGGTTTCCACGGTTGCGGTTATTAGCTTGACCACTACCTCGAGATTTGTTTTGAGAAGAAAAGTTTTGACCTTTACCGTTGCCACCAGAGGAATTCCTTCCTCGACCTTTCTTATCATATATTTCAGACCTTCCGAACATCAACTTGCCTTGATCTTCAGAAGTGGTGTCAACACCCTTCATTCTTCCTTCAAAAGCTTTCAACCTTCCAATTGCTTCTTGAAAAGACATAGTATTCAAGTCAGCAAATTGTTCTATTGAGGCAACAATTGCAACATACCTATCCGGAACGGATGCAAGTAGCTTCTTAACAAGTTTCTTGTCTTCATAAACTGTTCCCAAGCTATTGACTTCTGTTACAATTTTGCCCAACCTAGCCGCAAAGTCATCGATTGATTCGTTGACTTTCATCTTTAAAGATTCGAATTCCGTCTCCAAGGTTTGCAACCTTGCGTCTCGAACCCGATCAACACCCACATACCTGGTCTTCAAAGCTCCCCAGATTTCTTTGGCTGTGTTGAATTGTGAAACTTGAAAAACAAGTTCTTCTGGAATTGCCTGGAAAAGTAACGCAACTGCCATGTGATCTTGCTTAGCAACAACTTGTGTTCCTTTCCCTGGTTCCAGTGCATCGAGTATTCCATGGACTCGGAATACCGCTTTAACTCTTATTGCCCATATGTTATAGTTCGTGCTTGTTAACATTGGACATTGAAGAGCCGTTTTAGAATGTTCAATAGGTGGTTGACTCGACTCGCCTTGCACCATCCTTCTTGAACGCCTTTTGTAAGTTACCGGTGTAGTTGGATTGACTTCCAGCCCTAGAACACGCTTGTTTTACTTCTTGCTTAAGTAAACCAAGTTAAAGTTTGAAACTTTATCGACTTCTTGGAAACCCTTTAGTCGACTTGAGTTCGACTGACTTGGAAACCCTTTAATCGACTTGTGTTCTACTGATCTTGGAACCCTTCTGTGATCGACTAATCTTGGAACCCTTTAGTCGACTTGTATGGAAACCCTTCTGTGATCGACTACTCTTGGAACCCTTTAGTCGACTTGTTTGGAAATCCTGCTGTGATCGACTAAACTTGGAACCTGGCTCTGATACCAATTCAAGTCCCAAATCAGATTCGAAGTTCACAAACAGAAAACACAAAAAACAATAACTGGATACTAGAATACGCTCACTAGTATTAATCAAAAAATATAAGCTCAAACAACTGATAGGTTTTTCATATATCCAACCACAAGCTCGGCTGGTATATATAGGTATTTAGAATATGCTTTCTAATCCTACTACAATTCTAATAAAGCAAAATAGTCCTTAACAAATAAGGAGTCCTAATTAGACTAGAATTGTAAACGTCCATATGCTTGGAATTTGTTTTGTCTTCCCATATGCTCGGTCAGACTTTATGCCAACAATCACACAAGAATTATTTTTTTTAATAACTAAGCAACTGTTATTTATACTTTCTTACAAAATATGAAAAGTTTCCGTATTCTTCATTTAAATATATTAATTCTTCTTCATAAAATGTTTAGTGTTTTGAGTGTTATTTTATAATGTTATACGTTGTATTTCACTTACAGTTACTTGTCTACGATACATGCAATATAAGTTTACGTAGTCTTCCATATCCCAAATCTTCTTAAAAGTCTTCTCTGAGTACACGTAGAAAATAGCTACTGTATTTATCACTCAAATTAATCATAACAACCCACCTTCCAATTTAACAAAAATCATTTCTTGTTTTTTCAGTCACTTATTTTATAATCAAACATATGCATGGCGTACAAAAAACAAAACATCTTATGTTATTAGTCAAGAAGGTACTGCTAGCTGCTTATTTTAATAGCCATAAAACAAAACAGCTTATGTTATTGGCGGGCTAATGAGTCTGTGGTAAGTTTCTTCCATTGTTCTGTTTTTTAACGTTATCTAATAGACATCTTGGACCATTATTCCTTAAATATATTAAAGTTAATAATGCAATATAAGTCGAGTCTTCCCACTCCCAAGTTTTCTTTAACAAAGAAAAGCAATACCTTGAGTTAATAATTAGAGCTATCTTGAGAGTATTTCATGCTAAAATGATAGTTAATAAATTGAGTTATATTTGTTTATAAAATGGAATATATGAATATATGAATGTGCTCGTAATTGAATCAGATACATTAATAAAGAAAAGTAAAGATGTAATATACAAGTTGAATGTTTACAAGTTGCATATATCCCATAGGAGCTATTAAAAATTCGTATATTATATAGAAAAGAAGTAGTTAGGTAAGAAAAGGTTGGTGTCAAGTTTCTTATATCTTAGACAATTATTCCTTAAATTAAAAATTATAAAATGAATAGTATGGCTATCAAAACTTAACTAGCTAGTATGTTCTCAATGAAAAGTCTTGGTCACCATAAAAATTGTAAGGAATCTGTGGACGCCATTTGCATGTCACGGACGTTAACATGCAAAACTAAGTATAAAAAGGCAATACTATTTCTTATAATTTTAAGTAAACTCTCAAAAATGAAGTCACCACAAGCAATAATTCACTTATCATCTTCCTGTCATATTTCTTTTCTCTTTTACGGTCTCGCGATAACATGTCTTACTTCCGCCATTGTCTCTGCTTCATATGGCGGTAATGAGACTGATTATCACGCGTTGTTGTCATTTAAGTCGATGATCACCCATGATCCATACAAAGTTCTAACCTCGTGGAACCATTCCTTTCATTTCTGTGAATGGAGTGGTATTTCATGTGGAAAGCGGCACAAACGAGTGACTGTTTTATGGCTGGATTCGCAGGGCTTAGAAGGCTCTTTGTCTCCTCATGTTGGAAACCTCAGCTTCCTCCGTATGCTTTCTCTATGGAACAACAGCTTTCAAGGAACCATTCCTCATGAACTTGGTCGTCTATCTAGGCTACGCCATCTTTACCTTAGTATAAACAAATTCGGTGGAGTCATTCCAACAAACTTGTCTCGTTGTTCTAACCTTGAAGACCTTTGGCTCTATCAAAATGAGCTAACTGGAAGCATACCCAAAGAGATGAGTTTACTCTCGAAACTTGCTACTCTTGAAATTCACTTGAATAACTTAACAGGTGGAATCCCACCTTTCTTGGGGAACATCTCGTCAATGGAAGTGTTCTCTGCTGTCGGGAACCCGTTGGGTGGGAGAATTCCAGATACCTTGGGTCATTGGAAAAGATTGAAGGCATTTGGCTCTGGTGAGTGCAACTTATATGGAAGCATCCCTCATTCCATTTTCAACCTCTCACTCCTAGTTAATGTTTCACTAGCTGAAAATCACCTCACTGGCAGTCTTCCTTCAGAAATTGGTAATCAGCTCCCAAATCTTGAGTTGCTTCAGTTATGGGGTAACGAACTGACTGGAGTTCTTCCGCCTTCTATTTCTAATTATTCTAAATTAGTACTTCTTGAAATGGGTAAAAACAATTTTAATGGGAAGTTGACAATCAATTTTTCAAAACAAAGAGATATTAGTTTTATTTCCTTATATGATAACAACTTCCATGGACGCGGAGAAGTTGATGACATGAAGGTTATTGATTCTTTGAAAAACTGCACTAGATTAGTAGCTTTGGATCTTTCAAATTGCGACTTTGTAGGAGTGCTTCATATGTCAATAGGTAATCTCTCTCATCAACTCAGCTATCTAAATTTAGAAGACAATAAATTATTTGGAAGCATACCTTCAAGTATAGGTAGTCTAGTTGGTTTGACCACTTTATATTTAGGAAATAATAGATTCAAAGGAAACATCCCCACTAGCATTGGTAAACTTCAAAAGCTACAAGTTCTTGGTCTACAAAGCAATCAATTTTCAGGGCCTATCCCTGATGCTATTGGGAAGTTATCATTGTTGACTGAACTTCATTTACGTTCCAACAAATTAGAAGGCCATATTCCATCAAGCCTTGGGAATTGTGAAAAACTTATTGGGTTAGACCTTTCATTCAACAGACTCACTGGAAAAATACCCAAGCAACTTCTTCAACTTCCATCACTAAATTATTTTTTAGATCTTTCTCATAACCGCTTGCCTGGTTCCGTTCCATCAGAGATTAAAAACCTCAATAAGTTGAGCTTTCTCGATTTATCTTACAATAATTTATCAGGCAACATTACTAGTAGCCTTGGTGAGTGCGTTAGCCTTGTAGGGTTAAACCTAAGTGGCAACAGATTTCAAGGCGTAATACCATCTTCATTCAGTTCATTGGGAGGATTAGGGGTACTCGCCATTTCTGAAAATAATTTATCAGGTAGAATTCCACAATTTTTAGGCAAATGGAAATCCTTAGAGTATTTGAACCTATCCTTTAATGATTTTGAGGGTGAAGTACCGGTTGTAGGAGTGTTTGCCAATACAAGTGCATTTTCAGTTTTGGGGAACGATAAGCTTTGTGGTGGTTTGGTTACACTTGAGTTACCCAAATGCAAAGAGGAGGGTAGTAAGAAAAAAAGGTTTCCTTTCTTCATATTAGTCATCGTGATTGCAGTCACGTTGCTCGTCGTATTATGTTGTGTCTATCTTTTGTGTAAGAAGAAACGCAAAAGTCAACCATCTCAATCATCAGGGAGTGAACGGTTCATGAAAGTTTCGTACCATCAACTTCTCAAGGCTACCGATGGGTTCTCTACAACAAATTTGATTGGAGAGGGTGGGTTCAGTTCTGTTTATAAAGGGATCCTCGATCCCGATGATGACAAATTTGTTGCAATCAAAGTTCTGCATCTTCATACTCGAGGAGCTCACAAAAGTTTTAGAGTAGAATGTGAAGCATGGCGGAATATTCGGCACCGTAATTTGTTGAAGATAATAACTTCTTGTTCAAGTACTGATTTCCAAGGCAATGACTTTAAAGCTTTGGTTTACGAGTTTATGCCGAATGGAAGTGTACACAACTGGCTTCATTCAAGTGCAAATACGTCGAAACTGAACCTTCTTCAAAGAATAAGCATTCTCAGAGATGTTGCAACAGCACTTGATTATCTTCACAATCGCTGCCAAACAACGATTGTTCACGGTGACATGAAGCCTAGTAACATTCTACTTGATGATGATATGGTGGCTCATGTTGGAGACTTTGGTTTAGCCCGACTACTTGGTACCGACTTAAACCAAAATAGCTCAACCGGGGTTAAAGGAACAATTGGTTATGCGCCTCCAGGTAGTATTCCATGATCCTTATATTTACTTACAAATTACAGTTTGTAAATTAACTAACTGTTTTTAATTCACAGAGTATGGTCTCGGGAGCGAGATGACAAGTATTGGGGATGTCTACAGTTTTGGAGTATTATTACTAGAGGTGATGACTGGGAAAAAGCCGACAGATGACATGTTCAACGATGGTCTTAGCCTTCATAAATTTGCTTACATGGCATTACCGGATCATGTAATCGATGTTATTGATGATGATGCAATTGTGTTGCAAAGTACGGAAGCAAATGCAAAGAAAGTGGAAGAATGTTTGGTTGCAATTATCAAGATTGGAGTATCGTGCTCTGTGGATTCACCACCACAACGGATGAAAATAGAAATTGTTGTCAATGAGTTGCAGCGTATTCTCGACGTGCTTCAAAATATATAAGGTACTCTGTTCTATCCTTTTGCAGAATATGATTTTAAATGAGTTTGTTAATAAACAATCACTAACTTGGTTTTATTTTTGAACGCTTTCAGGTCTAGTACCAAGCTTTCTTTGTGAAATTTGAAAGTAAGTACAGCAAGGAGGAGTGCATGTCGTAGTTATATAAACGTTACTTTGTCAAATATTTTTGTAAGTGTGTTTTAATTTTCTTGTTGCATAAGTACTGTAAGAGACGTAAGGGTGCATTTACATTCCTGATGACTTATCATGTGTATGAACCATGTTTATGATCAAGTGTGTCTATTTGAATGAGAAAGTATGTTGGTTACATCACTGGATCCTTTCATGGGGGCAAAGTTTGTTTGTTTTATTACTGGATCTAACCCTTGACATCTTAGAATATTGTTGATAGTTGTAGTCAGATTACACTATCTTGGCTAGATTTAGGTCTTGTAGTTTGTTTACTATTAGGCCCGGTACATGTTACTGTCTTTTTACCGAAAACGCGTACAAAAAAGAAATGCTTCGAGAACCCCATCCCAGAAATCTGGAGGGTGAATCTAGGGAATGTTCTTTTGCTTCTGAAGTAGTCAAAAATAAAAAATTTACCTTCTTTCGAGATCATGGGCCCGCCACCTAAACTTAACATTCTTAACTACATGTATCAACTGTGGATATTGGAACAAGTGAAAGCTCTACAAAAGGCTCGGGATGTGAGTTATCAGTTACTCGACATCTTGAAAAAGCTCATGATCTGGCTGACATCATGTTGGTTGAATTGGGACGTCATTGGAAAAGCGATATGCTCAGTTACTTCCATAACGCTGCAAAACCTAAAGGGATTATGAATACATAAGTATTAGGAACCCGATGCCGTGCCATTTGCACCCTACCTCAGCTTTATGTTGCATCATTTTGGATGGTTATGGCTGCCCTTTGAATAAATATTCGTAAGGGTGGGAAAATGGGCGGGTCTAGCGCTTGTGTAACGGGTCAAAACAAGAACAATTTTAGTATGGATCAGGTTGGTTTGGAATGTTTTTTTCCCAGTTTAATTACAATCCCCTATAGATGTTATCATGCTAAATATGATTGGAAAAGTAATTATTTTGTTTTGGGAATAAAACAATTTAGGAGTTTATATACAGTCATAAAGTTAACTTAATCTGGTATTCATGTTAGCTTCATACTTCATAAGCTGAGAGAAAGAACTGATATCGTGCACCGAAAAGGTTTGTACAACATAATGCATGGAAACATGGATGGGTCAAAACAGGATCACGTTGAAATGTATCACTTTTAGTAGTGGTTGAAACTGGACACTCATATGGTGTATGCTGATTCATTTCTGTAGGTTCATCATTGTGAGTAATATTATCAGTTTGTTTTGGTTTCTTACCATACATATTTCTACCATCCATTTTTCCAATTCATTTTTTTGTTGTTATAGTGTAAAATGATACAAATATAGGAAAAGATTCATTCGCATACAACCAAATACATGCTTAAACCAGTTGCATAAAATGTCAGCTTTACCTCAGCCAGACACTAGCTAAAAGTACATATTAGAAAAGTTATACCGCACCCGGTCAGAGTTCGTTCAAGTGTATTGGGTGTATAGGACTGTAATCTATTCCGAAACAAGACCAAGCCATGAATTTACCACAAACTTTAGACTACTCGTTTAGGACTCGTGTATGGCCAAATGAGCAGTGTTCACTGGACTATACCAAAACACATAGGCACTGAACCAAATGGATTTGATCTCATAGTATCAGCATTAGTCAATAAGTAGCAAAAAGAAAGTCGCTGACTTGGGAGAGAGTACTCCAATCTATTTAAAAAGACTGCCATGTAAAAAAGTAGAAACCGTAAATGGGGACTGCTGATGAATTCAAGACTAGTCAACCGTTGCAGGATCTCATCCTGGTTCAACAAGCACACACAAACAAACGACACCTATTTAAGATAGGCAATTGACTTCAAATCATATTAATACAATCCTATTTGTTCATGCAACTCAATGATAAGTATCTAATAAATAAGACGACACACAGTTGAAAAGGTACAGCACCTTCTAAGAAGACTTAGCCCAGCAACTCACTGGGTGACACATGCATGTAAATGTAAAAAATCTCTTAAAGACCACAAATCGCGATTTTTATATGCTACAATATGACAACACAAATCACAAAGCAAGGTAACTCGATAACCGCAGCAACAGGAAGACGAAGACGACGACATGACTGACTTTCAGACCCATACTGAGCAACAGCTGGACAACTCTGGACCTTCTTAAACATGTCCTAGTACTCACTGGAACAGTAGATACATAAACACATATTAATAAAAAATAGACGGATGACCATGTGCTTCATTATAGCATAAGTCAAATCACGATTATAAACAAATGAGGAAGTTAATCGGTAAAGAAATAAATTGACTAGAAAGTATTTCCGCTTTACATTCATAAGGACTGTAAGCATGCAAAAGCATAACTTAATAAAACATTCGACAAAAACAATACAGACCTGATCATTGTTTTCTTCTTCTGTAGGGGAATTCTGGGATTAATGGTTTGTCTGCACCACAGTTCTGTCGGTTACGTTTGGTCATAAAAGGATAGTTTATGTTGTTACATTTGTCACACTTCCAGCTCACTTCTGGCATATCCGATTCCGAAACAAAATATGATACATATATAAGATTCAGACTCAAACGTCGCAAACAAAATACGATACATATATAAGTACTTACTGGAACCTGGTTTAGGTGAGTTGCATTTCCTCATGTTACAGACTGTTCTGAAGGAGAACTTGACATTTCCACATTTTGGGCATTTCCACTCATTTTCTCGTGTTCCATCTGTAAGAAGCAAGTGAAACAATGAAAAACAGATCGTAAATTACAGTCATCTGCTAGTCTTTGTAGCAGTATATGAATAAGTTAGATATAATATAACATGCCTTCCTTTTGAGATTGCTCTTCTGGGAAAAATCCAGGCCGAGGTCCCTATAAAAATTCAAAAACCAAATGATCGATCAATATAGCATCACATGTTTATATACATGTTGTTAACATAGGGAGTAGGTGAACGAATAATTAAATTTACTCATTGCAATTAGGGGGTGTTTGTTGCGGCTTATATTGCTGGACTCTAGCTTTTTTGGTTTTAGGCTTATATTTCATAAGCTCACTTTTTGTGGATTATTTTGAAACTTTTCGGCTTATATAAGTGACCTTATGAAACATAATCCTAAAACCAAATAAGTCATAAGCCGGCTATACTATATAAGCCGAAACAAACACCCCCTTAGTTGATTGATATAACAAAATTCAGACATACCATGGCAGCCTGAGCAATGGGCAACCACAAACCGAATTGTTCCATCAGCTGAGGTAAACCATATACAACACACCTGCAAAACAGATGTAATTCCAGTTTCAGCAAGATTCATAGTAGCTGGTAGCGGTGTTACTCGGGTGGGGCAAACCGGGTCGAGGCTAAAAATAACATACCCGAACCCGACCCTATTGAAGTCGGGTTAGTTGGGTTCGGGTCCACTCGGGTCAGTGCTATTCGGGTTTGGGCCAACCCGAATATGAGTAAAATGGTCATAAAATTGCCTATTTGTTCTAATTTAGATACATAAGAACATTTTTAGTATGGATCAGGTTGGCCCGGAATGTTTTTTTCCCAGTTTAATTACAATCCCCTATAGATGTTATCATGCTAAATATGATTGCAAAAGTAATGATTTGGTTTTGGGAATAAAACAATTTAGGAGTTTATATACAGTAATAAAGTTATTATGCCGTTAACTTTATTAATCTGGTATTCATGTTAGCTTCATGCTTCATAAGCTGAGAGCAATTCACATGTTGAATCTGTACAGTCCTATAGTTTGAAATATTGCTTTGTTTTGCCCAAGTGGGTGCAAAAGAGACGAAAGCTTGAATTTCTTTCTGCAATAAGTCAATGGTTTGTATAAAAAGGTAACTCGAGTTCATGCAAATTATATGACGTATGAGAAAGAACTGATATCGTGAACCGAAAAGGTTTTAGTAGTGGTTGAAATATGGATGGGTTAGGTAACGGGTCAAAACAGGATCAGGTTGAATAGAATATGGTGTATGTGGATTCATTACTGTAGGTTCAGTTTTTTTGGTTTCTTACCATACATATTTCTACCATCCATTTTTCCATTTCATATTTTTGTTGTTATAGTGTAAAATGTTGCAAATATAGGAAAAGATTCATTTGTATACAACCAAATACATGCTTAAACCAGTTGCATAAAATGTCAGCTTTACCTCAGCCAGACACTTGCTCTAAAACTACATATAAGAAAAGTTATACCGCACCCGTCAGGGTTCGTTCAAGTGTTTTGGGTGTATAGGACTGTGTAATCCATTCCAAAACAAGACCATGCCATGAATTTACCACAAACTTTAGACTACTCATCAAAGACTTCTGTATGGCCCAAATGAGCATGGTTCACTGGACTATACCAAAACAAATACGCACTGAACCAAATGGATTTACCAGTTTTGCACTCTCATAGTATCAGCATTAGTCGATAAATAGCAAAAACAAAGTCGCCGACTAGGGAGTGAGTACTCCAATCTATTTTAAAAGACTGCCAAGTTAAAAAGTGGAAACCATAAATGGGGACTGCTGATGAATTCAAGACTAGTCAACCGTTGCAGGATCTCATCCTGGTCCAACAAGCACACACAAACAAACGACACCTATTTAAGATAGGCAATTGACTTCAAATCATATTAATACAATCCTACTTGTCCATGCAACTCAATGAAAAGTATCTAAATAAATAAGACGACACACAGTTGAAAAGGTACAGCACCTTCTAAGAAGACTTAGCCCAGCAACTCACTGGGTGACACATGCATGTAAATGTAAAAAATCTCTTAAAGACCACAAATCGCGATTTTTATATGCTACAATCTGACAACACAAATCACAAAGCAAGGTAACTCGATAACCGCAGCAACAGGAAGACGAAGACGATGACATGACTGACTTTCAGACCCATACTGAGCAACAGCTGGACAACTCTGGACCTTCTTAAACATGTCCTAGTACTCACTGGAACAGTAGATACATAAACACATATTAATAAAAAATAGACCAGAAAGTATTTCCGCTTCATTATAGCATAATTCACAGCAAGATTATAAACAAACGAGAAAGTAAATCGGTTACATTCATGGGGACTGTAAGCATGCAAAAACATAACTTAATAAAACATTCGACAAAAACAATACAGACCTGATCATTGTTTTCTTCTTCTGTAGGGGAATTCTGGGATTCTAATGGTTTGTCTGCACCGCAGTTTTGTCGGTTACATTTGGTCCAAAAAGGATAGTTTATGTTGTTACATTTGTCACACTTCGAGCTCCCTTCTCGCATATCCGCTTCTGAAACAAAATAAGATACATATACAAGTTCTAGAATCGAACATTAAATATAGGTAACCAAATATATATAGATGAAGTACTTATTGGAACTCTTGGCTGGCTTTGCAACCTGCATATTAGCGTCATAAAAATAAATTAGAACGGCACGTTATATTAAACATAGCTAAAAGCTTCAATGTGTCAAAAATAAAGCTGGTATAAAGATGGGGTCTCAGACCTGAAATCCTGGTTTAGGTGAGTTGCATTTCCACATTTTGGGCATTCTCAGTCATTTTCTCGTCTTCCATCTGTTAAGAAGCAAGTGAAACAATGAAAAACGGATCACAAATTACAATCCTGTGCTAGTCTGTGTAGCAGTATATGAATAAGTTAGATATAAGGGTCAATTGCATATATACCCACTAAAACTTGCATATTTGCATATATACCCAAAATATGCTTAACTTGCATTGTACATCATGCATTGAAAACTTGTATTTTGGGGAAATATGCAAGTTTTCAAGTTTTAGTGGGTATATATGCAATTCACAGCAAGATATAACATACCTTTCCTTTGAGATGGCTCTTCTGGGAAAAATCCAGGCCGTGGTCCCTATAAAAATTCAAAAACTAAATGATCGATCAATATACATCACATGTTTATATTTTAGAAACCCAAGAGAGAGTACACATGTTGTCAACATAGGGGGTAGGTGAACGAATAATCAAATTTAATCGTTGCAATTAGTCGATTGATATAACAAAATTCAGACATACCATGGCAGCCTGAGCAATGGGCAATCGCAGACCAAATTGTTCCATCAGCTGAGGTAAACCATACAAAGCACCTGCAATAAACGGAGACTTTAGCTTTTACATCACTTTACGCTGTATACGTACTTACAGTAGCTATTATGTTACCAAACGCTTTGAAAAAACAAATAACCACTGCTAATAACAGTTAATAATTGGTACTACAACTACCGCTAGTTTTGCAAACAATAGCCTTAGAGTTTATTAGTAGTTTTGAAAAAATAGGCTTGAGACATGCTTCTTGGATAACACGTAACCTCTTTTGAAATGCAGTCCCAAACACCTCTTTATCTGTATGGATTGATTGACAATAGGTGAACTTAAGGGGTTATTCTAGAAACTGAAAATAGTTAGGGGTACATGTGTATTGATTCAAATGAACATTGTATCGATTCAAATAAGGAAGATCCATTGACATTACAAATGAGTTGATACATTGAGCTCGCCTACTGTATGACTACTCTTGCAAACAACACATCTAAAAAGACACAAGCCAACCTTATTAACTACTTGAGCAGAAATGAAAATAAAACATACACCATAGACGTCACCGTAAATATCGTCACTGCCTTTGAATAACTCTGGAAAAACAGATGGGGTTTGATGAAGTTGATGTCGCCTCCAATCTGCCTTTAGAATTGAGAATCAGGCCATATGACGAATACAGAATAAATCTTGACTTTACCCATCCAAGTACAAGCTCCAGATAACAATAATAACTAGCAATACACCACATTGACCACCTGCACAAACTAAAACAACTCTCGAATACAGAGGTCGCATTTTCAAGCATTTTACTTATAGATGGATCAATTTACGTTATGTTATATTTAATGGGTTCAACAGGCTTAAAACATTCAGTAAACATTATTTTTAAGCAAGTTTTTGAAAAGGACAGACCACGTTTGCAGGTCAACCTGATCCAGTCCAGACTAAAATTACCAGTTTGACTTGTTTCCCAACCTGACTAGCTGCCCGTTATGGAACACCTCTAGTTTAGATCATGTGTTACCTGTAAGGCTCCCAAGCCTGCATTTCCAAGGGTCCGCATCTACGGTGTGACTGATAAAGCATTAACCAATGCTTTTCTGCAATACAAAGAAATGGGAATACCAACGGGTTAGGACTGACATGTCATATATATGGTTTACAATGTTAACGAGTCTGTCAAAAACAACCATTTACAGTAGCAAAATTGGGGATCTTGCAACAAAAGTCAAACATATCAACAATGTTTTAAAAACATGTACGAAAGTATAAGCAACACAAGATGAACAATAGAACCTTTATTCAAACCTAAGCCACAATAGTCAGCTTAGATTAAGTTTACAATATTATCCAAAATGTTACAAGGTTAGATTAATGTCAATGAGACAATAATCATGTCAGTACAAAGACAAGACAAGATCAATGAAATGATCAGAAAGAAGAGAAGAGTGTGATACAATGACTGCACACACTTGTGTCTCTAACCCTAGATTAAGGGACTTATTAAATAGGAGATTAAGTTACACAAAGACCCCTCTAACGGCTATAAATGACTCATCAGCAGAAATAAGAATAGCTTCAGCAGAAACGAGCATCTTGGAACTTTAAACCTTTTATTCTTTGTCCATTATTAACCCATGTAGAATCTCTGCAATGAACATAACTTGAAAGCCATTAGCAATTGATAGAATGATATGTTTGCCACAGATTGATACCCCAAAATTTAACATTCCCCCTTAATCTGATGGGCAAACATATCAAACAATATCAATTTTTCACACAAAAATTTATGCTGATAAACAGGGAGATTTTTAGTGAGGATGTCTGCAGTTTGGTTTGAAGAGCCAATCTTTTTAGCACTTATAACACCTCTAGCAATTTTGTCCCTGATGAAGTGAACATCAATTTCAAAGTGTTTTGATCTTTCATGGAAAAACAGGGTTGACAGCAAGTTGTAAAGCAGATTTGTTATCACAAAAAGATTAACAGGGAGATTAATATCAACTTTTAGATCCTTTAAGATTTTTGAATCCAAATGATTTCACAGGCAGCAGTAGACATAGATCTATACTCTTCTTCTGTGGAAGATTTTGAAAGAGTGTTTTGTTTTTTACTTTTCCATGAGATCAGACAGTCATTAAAGATAACACAATACCCTGTGACAGATTTTCTGGTTTTCCTGGATTTGGCCGAATCAGAATCACTATATCCTTCAAGATGATTTTCAGAGTTGCTTAAATTGTACCTTAGACCTTTTTGCTGGAGCTCCTTTTAGATATCTCAGAACATTGAGGGCACATTCCAGATGAGATTTCAAGGGAGAATGCATATATTGTGCCAGACAATGAACTGAGTATGAGATGTCAGGTCTTGTATGGGTGAGATAGATAAGTTTCCCAAGTAACTTCTGATAACCAGTGATGTTGACAAGTAAGGGATCATCTGCAGTGGGAATGTATGGAAGGACAGAGTTGGGTTCCATAGGAGTGGACATAGGTTTGCACCCAAGAAGGCCAAATTCTTTGAGGAGTTCAAGACAGTATTTTCTTTGGGAGAGACAAATGTCATTCCCAGTTTTTAAAACCTCAATGCCAAGAAAATATTTTAGATTTCCCAAGTCTTTAATATGAAATTTTGATTTTAGAAACTCTTTGAATAGGTTTATCTCATCAATGCAGTTTCCAGTAAGGACAATATCATCCACATAAACAAGCAGAGCAATAAACTTGTTATTCTCTGTTTTGGTGAACAAAGAGTGATCATTAACAGATTGAACAAAATTATTTTCTTTTAAAACACTGACAAGTTTTTCATTCCCTTTCCTGGGAGCTTGTTTTAGGCCATATAGAGACTTGACAAGTTTACAAACTTTATTCTTATTGTTCTCATTACAGAACCCCTTGGGGATGGTCATATAGATATCCTCATCAAGATCTCAATACAAGAAAGCATTGTTAACATCAAGTTGAAAAAGAGGCCATTTGTTTTTTACAGCTAAGGCAATAAGACATCTAACAGTAGACATTTTCACAACAGGAGAGAAAGTTTCATCATAGTCTATTCCTTCCCTTTGGTTATAGCCTTTGACAACTAATCTAGCCTTGTATCTATCAACTTCACCATTGGCTTTATATTTGATTTTAAAGATCCATTTGTAGCCAATAGGAGTTCTATTAGGAGGTAGATCAGTTATGTCCCAAGCATGGTTTTCATTTAAGGCCTCAATTTCAGAGTTCATAGCATCAACCCAATTACTATCAAGGATAGCTTCTTCATAACAGGTAGGTTTAATACTTTTATTAAGGCTAGACGCAAAGCAGTAATTATCTTTGTTAAGATTAGACTAATTAACAACCTTTTCAACACCATATTTGACTTTTCCTTCTATAATAAAGTCATTAAGATTACTGGGCAACTTAGAGACTTTGGTTGACCTTCTAGCAGTAGTGGCTGGCAAGCCTCTTTCTTGTTCAGCAAAATCAGGTGTTGTATCAGTAGAATCAGAAGATGCATTAGCAGGATGTGATTCATGTGATATGGTGCCCTCAGGGAGTGTATTATCATCTATAGATGTTGCAACAGGTTCGTCAATCCTAGTAGGATGACTTACCACTGTGCCATCATCATAGGATGTCACTCTCCCTTCATCATTGGGACTTATTTGTGAGTCAAAGAAATTTTTGTGATTTAAATCTTTTGGCAAAAAAGTTTCAACAAAAGGTTTTGACAAGGTATTTTTCATTTTGAAGGGAAAAACAGTTTCATAAAATTTGACATCTCTGGAGTAAAAGATATTTTTTGTTTCTAGGCTCAAGAGTTTATAGCCTTTCTTCTCATTTGAGTAACCAATAAGGACACTTTTTTTAGACCTACTACCAAATTTATCAGAGATGTTGAGAATGGTGGCATAGCATAAGCAGCCAAAGACTCTAAGGAGAGAGAGTGAAGGGTCATGCCCATACACAAGGAAGAAGGGGGACTTGTCAGACAGAACTAAAGAGGGTAACCTATTTATGACATAGGCAGCAGTTAGAACACATTCAGGCCAAAGATATAGAGGTAATTCCCCCTGAAACATAAGGGATCTAGCTACATTAAGGAGATGCCTATGTTTCCTTTCTGCAATACCATTTTGTTTTGGTGTATAAACACAAGAGGTTTGATGTAAAATTCCTTTTTCATGAAAAAAATGTTGAAGTTTATTATTGACAAATTCTGTCCCATTATCACTTCTAAAAATCTTAACATTGTGTTCAAATTGATTTGATAGCATATGAGTAAAGTTAACAATGGAAACATAAACATCATCCTTCCCTTTAAGCATAACCCACACTGCCCTGGAATAGTCATCAACTATGGTTAAAAAATATTTGTAACCATCTCTGCTAGTGACTTTATATGGTCCCCATACATCAAGATGAACAAGTTGACAAACTTTAGTTGATTTATGTTCACTTAGAGGGAATGGTTCCCTGGTTTGTTTAGCTTTATTACAAGTATCACAGAGATGATCAGTTTCAGATGTACTATCAAATTTAAGAGTGAGTTTAAGTATGTGTAGGACTTGGTCAGAGGGATGACCAAGTCTTTGATGCCAGAGATTTCTAGAAACATGACAAACAGATATGCAGTTATTAGAAATAATCTTACATATAGAATCAATATCAAACATATATAACCCATTGTATTGTTTACCAATCCCCACAATCCTTTTTTGATGTAAATCCTGTATATAGCAATTAGATTCATTAAACCCAACAAACATCTTATTGTGTCTAGCAATTTTATGAACAGACAGCAGACTAACATTATACTCAGGAACAACTAGAACATCAAAAGAGTTAGGTCATTATTGACCTTTAAATCACCAATTTTAGTAATTAAGGCCTGAGTACCGTTGAGATGTCCAACAGTTAAGCCAAGATTTGAAATGTTAACAACATTGATTAAAAAAATTTCAGACACAGTCATGTGCTGATTTGCACCAGAGTCAACAATCCAACCAAGACTGATGTTTCCAGATAAGGATTTTGTGTTGTTGTTAAAAAAATTGTTGAAGTTTACATTAAACTTGACACTGCCATTAAAGAAGGTTCCTGAAAAAATTTTACCTGCCAAGTTGGCATTAGCAGATGACACATTGATGTCATTGAGAAGACTCATAAGTATGGAGAGATGTTCATTAGACAAGGAGACAGGAGAGTTGCTAGCACTATTATCAGTGATATGATTAGTTTCAGCATAAACATTGTTACTGCTGAAAGGTTTACCATTAAGATTCCTTTTAACGTATCCAGCAGGATAACCAACAAGATCATAACATCTATCAACAGTGTGACCAGGTTTTTTGAAATTAGTACATTTGAGATTCATGTTTGGTCCTCTGCTATTTGAGCTGTTACCAGAATTAAAACCAGAAACTTTGTTGTTAAAACCTTTTTTGTTGTCAAAAATTTTTCCACCATCAGAAGTTTTTGCAAGCAAAAGCTGTAGCATTGGGTTTAGCGAGCTATTCCCGGATGAAACATTTATGTGAGATTCTTCTCCAGAGACAACAGAGAAAGCAGTTTTGACATTAGGTAAAGGATCTCTGGTTAAAATATTACTTCTGATGGGGACATAGGAATCATCAAGACCCATAAGAAATTGCATTAACTTGATTAGCTAATTGTGTTTTTCAAAATGTTTTGCAGCCTCACAAGTGCAGGGAGGCAAACTAATCATACAATCAAATTGTTTCCATAAAGAATTAAGGTTGTTATAATAATCAGCAAGAGATGACCCACTTTGACTAAGAGAGTTTATATTTTTATGCAAATTAAAAATAGCTGAACCATCAACCTTATCATAAGTATCTTTAAGATCATTCCACATTTCATAAGCAGGTTTAGCATAGATAGCACCCGACAAATAGTTGGGCTGAGAGAGTTAAGAATCCAAGTAACCACAACAGAGTTACAAGTATCCCATTGATTAGCAAGACTAGGGTTCGAATCATTTCTTATGCAAGTACCATCAATAAACCCTAACTTATTATGGTTCCTTAAAGCAAAGGTCATGGCCATATTCCATATTTTATAATTTTCAGTTCCAAGGATTTTAATAGAAATAATGGGAGTACCATTGGTATTGTTGGGGTGTAAATACAAAGCATCACCAAAGGATAAGCTTTTCTCAGTGGAAGAACCACCACCACCAATATTATCATCACCAATAGCCATAATGCAAACAATAAAATAGACAGATATAATAAGACAGACAAGGAATCACAGACAGAGATAATAATAAGAGTAAATAGAAAAATAAATAAGACTTTGTATATAAGAAACAACAAGCACCAAGCACTGGACTAGGGTAAACCAGAGCAAGTATTCGTACCACTCAAAGGTGGCAGATCAAGATGTTAGTCTACCCGTTTGCACCCACAAAGACTTAAGTACTGTATGTTTGAAGAAGAGATAAGACTTAGACTTACAGAGAAATATGCAGCGGAAGAACAAATCACAATTACCCTAGATTCACTTAGTCTAAGGCTAATTGTAAGTAGAAGATAACCAGTGATTACGCCAATATCAATAACCCCAAACCACCAATTTGTTGCCGAAGAGAATCAATGAGCCTGAAGCTCTGATACCATGTACGAAAGTATAAGCAACACAAGATGAACAATAGAACCTTTATTCAAACCTAAGCCACAATAGTCAGCTTAGATTAAGTTTACAATAGTATCCAAAATTTTACAAGGTTAGATTAATGTCAATGAGACAATAATCATGTAAGTACAATGACAAGACAAGATCAATGAAATGATCAGAAAGAAGAGAAGAGTGTGATGCAATGACTGCACACACTTGTGTCTCTAACCCTAGATTAAGGGACTTATTAAATAGGAGATTAAGTTACACAAAGACCCCTCTAACGGCTATAAATGACTCATCAACAGAAATAAGAATAGTTTCAGCAGAAACGAGCATCTTGGAACTTTAAACCTTTTATTCTTTGTCCATGATTAACCCCTGTATAATCTCTGCAATGAACATAACTTGAAAGCCATTAGCAATAGATAGAATGATATGTTTGCCACAGATTGATACCCCAAAATTTAACAAAACATAATTTTCTTGTGGAGCTGAAGTAATAACTTATAGAATGGGGTCAGAGCTATCACCAATGCCAAGGCTTTTCATTTACACAAAAAAATACAAGATAAGAAATAATCCTACCTTAATTAGCGATGGCTGAAGTAATACTAACTTCTGGAATGGGCTAAGTTATATCACCAATGACAAGGCTTATCATTTGTTCACCAGGGTAGTTTAGCTTATGTGCAACCATTCTTCTACGAATCTGTAATTCCACCAACACATATCATGTATCTAAGTTTCTATATCCATGTCGTCATTTAGAAGAAACATGTGATAGTGATACCGATGTAAACCTGAATCTATAGTTACAAAAAACATGTATAAGCTGAACCAAATAAGATCATAAGCCCAAAATAAGCTTAAAACACGACCCCCTAAGTTGAACGTTTCACCTAAGTAACCTCCAATCACACTAAACGTTAAAATAAATCATGTCAACCTCTAAAACCTCTATCTAATCTACCATTTTCATATAATCAAATCACACAAAAAGAGGAAGTTTGATGGCAGGGCTCTATTTTGTGGCCGAATTAGACCCCGGTTTTCTCATTTCATGACCGGGCTTTATGCCTTTGTTTTTGACGGACCCCTTTATAGAGACCTTTTTTCCTATTAACAGGGCTCTATTAAGGGGGATTTTGTAGTAGTGTGAGAAAAGAGAGTTTATGAGTCAAATAATTTCAGTACCAAGGCACATAGCCATCTGACCAATCTTCAAACCTAAACACTCCCTTAAAGATAACTGCTATTCAAACTTAAATTGGCACAAAGAATTTCAGAGAAACTAATCCTTACAGCTTTTAAAACCAAACTTGACAAAGATAACGCATTTATATATGTGGTTCTTATCTCTAGGCAGAACAAGGCTACATACATTATATTGGCTACAATCAGGATAACCATATGCTTAACTTATGCATTTACTCATTATCGAAAAAACCCCTGCTCCCCCAAATAACTAATAAGCACTTTGGCATAAGCTTACCCAGCCTGTAAGTTCTTTATACAAGCTTAACCAAACACCCCCTAAATCCCATATTCCCATGACATTTATCTCTCTCACAAACCCACGCTGCTCTACACATGATAATTAGGAAAAATACAGATACATCCCAATGTATAAAGCACTTTGACATGAGCTTACCCAAACACATTCAATAAGCCCTGTACCTTTTTTTTATACCCAATAGCTTATTAACCTCTTAAAGTAAGCCTACCCAGTCTTGTAATGCTCGAACTACAAAGTAATCTGCGATTACAAGCCACAAGGTCACTGACCAGGGCGAGTTGAGCAGAATTGGCCAAAAGATTCAATTTGGTCAAAACTTGGTCAACTCGGTGCTAATTCGTAGAAAACTCTGTTTGAAGTGTTTAAACAATTGTGTTAATGTTACCAAACATACTTTTTGGTTCTATGAACAATACTATGGTCCTAAAAACATATCATACATATAATTTCAAAACTTGTACATAAAAATTCCAATACACCCACGTACTCCCCGCCTAGGCCAAATACTCGCCGCCACCTAGCGAGATTTGCAACCTTAATTCCAGCTTTTTTAGAACCCAATAACCTATTAAGCTACTTTAAATAAGCTTACCCAAACACCCCCTAAATCCCGTACGATCACACTACTATAACACATAATAGTCCCAAAAAAGGCAAATACATCATCCCAATGTAATAAACATAAGTCCTCACCTAATAATGATTTCCACTCAGACGGACAGTCTGAAGACGACTCGATCTTTCCCCGGCAACTGCAATCCACCAACACTAGTCCATAGTTTTCAACTGAGTAACCTCCAATTAATAAAATAAATGATACTAACGCATAAATTATGACAACCAATTAGTCCATAGTTCTAATCACCATCTCGATGTATGTAACACTAATATAAATTATGACAACCAATTAGAAAAGAAACAGAACGTACCATCATTTATCAAAAATAAATGATACTAACGCATAGTAGCAAAAATTAACGGCAATTGGTCAAAGGCCGTTTAATATGACGGAAAAAAAGAAAGAAATTACGAACCAGGCCCCTAAAGTATGTAACAAGTTGTGAAAACTATCCTAAACTTCTTGTTATTTCACACATTTTTACTCGAAAAGGAAAAACTAAGGTATTTTGTTCTTCATCAAACAAATCTTATTAAAACCAAGACAAGGATTTTACAGAAAATGATACATAGTACTTTTAAGAAAATGTCAATATCAGATGTTACAAAACAACCAAAAATCATCAATGTTACAGGTTGCAAAGGTCATCATTTTAACAAAGACACATGTTCGTATTTTGTACAGTAGTATATTAATGGATCTAAAATCCTTTTATTTTTCTAGTATTTATAAGCCTAGTTTCAGACCATATATCTGCTATAAAAGACTAAGATTAGCCTCTTGTATCCCTGATCAAGAATTTGCAAGTATCACAACACTAGCATTAACTGTAAACATGTAGCTATTTTGAAACAATAAACATAACTTAAAAAATGCAGTGCAATTTCTTTAAATTAAAAGTAATGAGATATGTTAACAACTTAACGCATACAAACATGCATCCTTATACAAACACACTGCACGTAAAGATCTTAAATTTGTAGCTGTAACATCTAAATTCATAATTACGTCATGTTATTTTAAAAAACCGAAATACACCTCATTTGAGCTCACAAAACGGGTATTAAACTAGCGTAGTTACACCGTCACTTATTGTCGAATACTAAGTAGCCACAAACATCAAAAGCAATCTCAAATCAATATCCTAACAACTGACTCCTATATAGAAAAAACATCCAAACTCAAAATCTCAAAACCGAAAAGCTAAAAATCATAACTCAACAATAAAAGCTAAACCCGGTTCATATCCTAAATTCATACCACATTTTCTCAAAACACAAAGATTCACCCCCATTTACACACACAACATACAAATCCAACAAGAGTAGTTACATAGTTACACCGTCACTTATCATCAAATACTAACAAGTAGTAAACATCAAAAGTAATCTTAAATCCATATAAAAACAATTCAAATCTTAAAAAAACGTTCATAGACTTAACAAAATCTCGAAACCCAAAACCCGGAAAGTCAATTAGTTAACAATTAAATCTCGCGAGAACATCAACAAATCTCACCATTATCTAAACAACATTTAAAGCAAATCTAAAAATAGCGTTTTCTTCTACAAACATCATAAAAACCTTTTCATCAAACATCTCGTCAATACTCAGTGTAAAATGAGCTAATTTATGGGGTTTCAAGTATGCATACCTGTCAAGAACACGCATACTTAAAGAACCATAAATAGACTGATTTTACACATACTTTAAATAATCTTGGACTAAACTTGAAAAGGTTGAAACTTTATGTGAATTTAAGGTAGGTTATGGATGAAAGTTTGCAACTTTAAGCTATCCAAAACATACTATGGTCCTATAAACATATCATACATATAATTTTAAAACTTGTACATAAAAATTCCAATACCCCCACGTACTCCCCGCCTAGGCCAATTAATCGCTGCCGCCTAGCGAGATTTGCAACTTAATTTAAGCTTTTTCAGAACCCGATAACCTATTAAGCTACTTTAAATAAGCTGACCCAAACACCCCCTAAATCCCGGACGATCATATTACTATAACACATAATAGTCCAAAAAAGGAAAAAACATCATCCCAATGTAATAAACATAAGTCCTCACCTAATAACGATTTCCTCTCAGACAGACCTGAAGACGATTTGATCTTTCCAAAACTAGCAACAAGTAATTGTTTGTTTTATAAAAGTTTTAACAACGTAAAACCTCAACACGTCTTTTATTAGTATTTTAAATAGAAGCGTTTAAACAAAATCTAAAAAATGAACGCGTCTAGTTGCCAAATTATAAGCATTATATTCTAGACAGTAAGGCTATGTTTGGTATCACAGTTGTGTAAAATAACGTAAAACCAAAACGCGTGCGTTTCAAATAAACAAAATCCAAAAGCTACAAGTTGGAAGTAATTGTTTGTTTTATAAAAGCGTCTGGTAACATAGTTGTATCTATAACAATAAACTATAAAATGACGAGCATATTTTATTAGCATTTTTCAAATAAACACACTTAAACAAAATCTCAACACTAAACGATTAATACTAACCGCCATAGTTTCACTATTCAATAAAAGCTATATCAAAGCTCACCTAATCATACACAATTCAAATAAGCACAAATTAATTAAAAAATTATGCAACAAATATCAAAATTAATATATATATATATATATATATATAAAAAAAATCTCACCAAATCTCTCATTTCTTGACTTGAAGTAACCAACTCTTACCTAATCAAACGTTTTGACTACCAAAAAGCCATGTCACCAAATCTCTCATTTCTTCAAACTTTGACTACCAAACAGTTTTGAACTTAAATTTGGGGATTTTGTTTAAATTGAGGGTGTTGGTGGCGGATGGGTGGTGGCTGTCAGAGATGGTGGTAGTTGAAGGGCATGGTGTATTTTTATTTTTTGTGATCTACCCTTACATTTACGAGTGTATAAATATTTAAATTATTTTCAATTATTTTAAATTACATTTACGAGTGTGATCTACCTTAGGTTTCAATTATTTTGTGGAGTGTACAAAAAGTACCATGTTAATTAACGGTCAACATAGTCAAATTGACAATGACTCATAAAACAAGGAAAGAAAGTTTCAATACCACGAGGATATGAGATTTAAAATCAGCAACTTTTAAAATCAGCACTTATGACCATAGCTTATTGCAACAATCGACATTTAACAGTTATATTTAATACCGTTAGAAATTTGGATCAGATCCGTAAAAGATCAATACCACGAGGATATGAGCTGCTTAAAAAAAATAAAGGGACTATATCTGAGAATCCCGTCAAACCACATGGATGATTTGTGTGGTTAGATTCATTTCTCTGTACATGTTTATGTTTATGTTAATAACCAGTGTTGCAAAAAAAAAGTTTAAAAGGCCGATTAATCGTCGCTTAGGCGCTATTGGGCCACTAACCTTTTCGATTTGTGCAAATCGGTCAAACAAATTGGTCAACGACTCTACGTGGTCAAACCCAAAACTCGCCGTAAACTAGTTTTAATCGCTTATAGTCACCGTTTATATTTATTACAATATATATTTTTTAAGGAAAATCTTACATAGAATACCCAAAACTTGCTAGAAATACTCAAAACTTTCCGGAAATGCCAATTCGATTAATCCCTCCTAGACCGATTACAAGCTACAAAGGGGTCGACCGTCCGACTCCGATTCGCGATTTTTGCAACCTTGCTAATAACCAAAATTTAAAGGAAATACCATTAACTCTTAAGCCTTTTATCAAAATCAGATTAACACAATAATAGTAAAAAACAATTATTAATCCCAAAAATACAAAAACTGGCACTTCACATCCAAAAATGTTTCAGTATGCTTAAAAAGATAAACAACCTTGTGGCTAATCGTCTAATAACATCTATTCGTATATATTTTTTAAAGAGAGTAAAATAACCGTTAGTTCCCATGGTATTGCTAGATTTCATGTTTAGTGTAAATCTAAAAGAAATTTCACCGTCGCTCCATATCGTTGCGAAAATTGCTCGCCGCTGGTCCTATTTCCTAACGAAGTTAGTGTCAGATCGTTATCTTCAGTCACATGCTTAGCACATGAGGGTAGCACTACTACAAAATAGTAACATACTCACGCTTATTAAGTATGTTTAGACACTTTAAAGTGAGAAGAATAAAAAAGTTCACACTAGTATGCGGGTGAACCAATTAGGTGTAGCAAATATTTCACACTTTTATGTCAAATCTCTATATTTGACGTGCTGCTCAAAGGTCCATGTATATAAAAGGGTAAGAGTGTAATATCATTGAAGATCGATAAGGGCTTGCGAGCCTCACGAGCCAAGTATTTTCGAGCTTGAACTCTACTGAAAGCGTACTCGAGTAGCTCGAGCTCAACTCGTTTATATCGAGTAGTTTACGAGTCAATCCCGAATAGCTCGTGATCTATCTCGTCTCGTTTACACCCCTAATAGTTATAAATGGCTTGAGCTAAACTCGAAAATGAGTTGATGCATTGGAGCTATATTGAGAAATGGTTATTTGAACAATAAAGATCAACCTTTTGAAAAATGATTATATGTCACGCATTATATGTCAGTGATTAAATGTTATGAATAAGTTGAGAATAACTTTTTAGCATTGGAGTTAACGGTCTAAAAAAAGTTTAAATGGTCCAATAACTAATAACTACTCAAAAGTCCAACCGCACATTTTCGTTGGATTATAAGGGCCTGTTTGGTTTGTAGATGAGTTTAGGATTAGAATTTGGATTTTGATTTGAATTTGAATTAGGATTTGAATTTGGATTTTATGGAAGAGAAGGAAAATTTAAAATGTTGTTTGGTTTGTAAACACATATAAGAATACTTTTTGACTTATAGTACTCTTTTTAAACTAAAAGAATAATATTGTTAAAAGATAGCCCACTACATTGATGAAAAAAATTATAAACACATAGAGAAAAGTACACAATTGTCAGTAAAGATGTTGACTTTGTCTCAAACCCCACCTATTGAGGTAACTTTTCGCAATCATCGTGTTTAAAGATGTCAAAGCCAAATTTTAAACCTCATTTATCAACCAAACAATTATTTTATGAATTCACTCCATTTCATATATCCAAAACCACACACCAAACTGCACCTAAATTATAGTAACAAAATTAAAATTTGAAACTAAGCATGGTTACAAAGACTGTAAAAGTTGAACGTACTCCATTTATGACTAACAACACCCCCTACAAGTAAAGAATATCTACCTAGGTGTCGTGGCTAGCCAAAACTCCTTATTTAGGACCCACGGGTTGCCACATCACTTTAACAAACCTCCATAACTAACCCCTCTTATCATAACTAACCTTAACTTACTTATTTGAGGACCACCGCTTTCAACTTTATCCTTTTTATTCAAATTTCCAAATAAACTAAATTAACTTCATTCAAAATAAAATACATTACAGCCTATTAAAATTAGACGCAACTTAAAATAACAATACAGGAAAAAAAAATGACACGAAAAAAAAATGATACGGAAAAAAAATACAACACATATTTATAATGCATTACTCGTTGATTTGATATTTCTTCATGACGTGAGGAGGTTCGTGAAATAGCGTAACCGTTCGGATTTTGAGACCTTTTTTTTGAGTTGAGTTATAGAGAATAATGTTATTTTTGATTGAATTGTAGGTGAGAATAATAATATGTAATGGTTTGGTATTTATAGGGTGTGAGTTAAGTTTTATTTTTTTATTTTTTTTAATAAATAAATAAATAAATAAATAAAAAGTTGAAACGGTAATAATACCGGTTAATTTGAAATTGGGCCTCATCCAACGTTCATATTGTCAGGAACTAACCTCGCCGTGCAGACGACGAGGTGTTGAGTGTGAAAAAGGCGAGGGAGTCGGTGTCGTGGCGAGGCTCAACGTGGAAGCCATCGTGATTTGGCGAAGCTCAATTAGTTCCATACCTTATGCTCTTATAAACCAAAGGCCTCATTGTGAGGCTCTCTAAAATTGCCACATAAGCACACCAGTAAATGACACATATTATTGTTTTTTCTACATTTACTTTATGCACTTCAAAAGAAAAAAAATTAAAAGAAAGACTTTTATCCATTTGCCAATACATGTTGTTTGTTGTTCACCCTCCGTAAAATGTCACGTTAGTTTAAATAGTTTGACACTCTCCAACTTTTGACTTTTATCATTTAATAATATCACCTCACAACCAAAAAACAAAAAGAGGCATCCAACATCCTTTATTTATTTCTCTCTATTTTCATATTTTCAGCTTCACCAAAAGACAAACACCAAAAACTAGTCATTCGTCGGAGAATACATGTCCGATCACGACTTTTATCTCTTCCAATAATTCTTTGTAAGTTATCTTTTTGGTTTCTTTTTTACATTTTCGCGACTCTTTTATTGCAATATATTTATGTTTTTTCATAGCTGCTAAATGTAACTTGGATCTACTTTCATTATGTGTTCTTTTTTATTTGTAGCTCATAGTGACAAAAAGATGGAGATGAGTCTATTTTTATATTGAATTTATTTTGGTTTTTACTGCTATGATGTGTTACATGTATTTGATTTTTTTTTTTTCGTTTTGCTGTTTGTACCTCAAAGGTAATGGTGTCGTTAAAGAAGTTCCAGAAAGTTGAAAGGTCGTACCTAAAGAGGAGCTCAATGTTGGTTTCGTTAACTGCAGTCATGAAGACGAAGCAATGAGGAAGATGATACTTGTGAGCATGATATGATAGGCAATGTATATAACTTTGTTTCCTTTTTAAGGGTGGTGGCAACGCCTCTCGGCATGCCTTAGGCATGAACAATGCCGATCGGCATGATCATTGCCTCGTCCTAGGCATGAATCGGTGTGGCATGCATTGGAGCTAAATCAGTATAGTTTACCGATTCTACATGATAGCAAAACTAGTCGTTAGGCTAGTCAAACTAGCCGTTACATGCATTAAAAAAAAATCATTTTAATTCTTAGAAGAACCGTTATTATTATTACTCCTGTTAAACGGCATTCCACGCCGGTGATTCATCAGTCCTCCTCCTCCGGCGACGGACATGTTTCGACCTGCTCCGGCACCGATGTCCTTCGATGAGCTCCGATTCATCTTTTATAACAATACATTAAGTTATATAAGTTATGGATTCATTTGTGTGTGTGTTTTTGAGTGTGTGCGAGATCTGATGATGGAAATGAAGGAAGTGTGAAGGTTACAAGTGTTGGGTTTTTTATTTTTGGTACAGGTAGCCATGTGACTGTTAAATAATGAAACCCGTGAGTTATTATCTTTCATTAATCATATATTTATAGTGCTAATACATAAAATCCTAGAAGCCATAAACCTGCACATCGGTCTTGGGCCTATTTATTATTCATCTAATACCCTCCCGCAATCCGAGCGGCGAAATCGCGAAAGCTCGGATTGGAATACAAACGAGAAACATAAATTATTAAAAAACAAAAATAAAACTAAAGATAGTTATCTTGATGAATAATCAAGACTTTGATAGGTAGCCAATCGCGTAATCTGTAAAAAATGATTTGGTTTATGAATGACTGCTTGTTCGGTGCGTGACGGTCGTCCTTATGACTACGATTGCGATTCGGTATGCTTTTCTTCGAATATATTTACGAAGCCACGGCCGTGATCTCGTCAAACACTTGGCTGCAGTTTTTGTTTTGTTTTTTTAGCATGAATAAACGACGGTGGCTAGGGTTTGATAGGGTGACATTGAGGCGGCGGCTAAGGTGGCCAACCACGTCCAAGGATTAGACCTAGAGCTGTGATACCATGTTAAATAATGAAACCCGTGAGTTATTATCTTTCATTAATCATATATTTATAGTGCTAATACATAAAATTCTAGAAGCCATAAACCTGCACATCGGTCTTGGGCCTATTTATTATTCATCTAATAGTGACATGCTTTACTTTGTTTATTTTTTTTCTTTTTTTATATACGGGGTTAATTAGTACACATAAAAATAGATTGGGTGGATGGATATAATTATAAAAAAGAAATAGATGAGATATGGGTTAGGCATGGTTGCCACTAAAAATCTATTGTTAGGTATGAGATAGGTATGAGATGAGATGGAAGAATATTATTGGTGGATGATTAGGCATGAAAATTTTTGTTAGGCATGGTTGCCACCACCCTAAGAACTATTTGCATGGTCATCAATGAGTAATTATTTCTATGATAGTTAATTTCAGTGTGTTTAGTTTTTTGTAGCTAAGTTGGTAAGTAAACTGTGATTGGTAGTTCGTACATATTTAATTACATAGTGAACTTTTAAGTCACTAAAAATAATTGTTTTATATAATCCATTTATAATTTAACTAGGGACTTGGTTTACGTTTTGGATGTTAGCATATAATATATACAAATTATATTACGAAAAATTGTAATTGTGATTGTAGTTTGCTATGTACTAATTCTTAGTCAATAGTTTTGTTAAGACTTGAAATTCATTGAACTTATTTGGATATTATTTTTAGTTTCTTTGTGTATAAATATTGAAATAAATTATGTGTTTAAAATGGATACTAAAAAACTACAAGTAATAAATTTTGTCAAGAAAATGATAATTATATTGAATAAATGTACTTGCAAATATACTACTATAGTAAGCGACTATGGGAGGAGTGGGAGAGGTGTATTGCTAAGAAGTTAGGCATTCACCATGGCCTAACTAAGTAACTGTTATTTATACTTTCTTACAAAATATGAAAATTTTCCATACTCTTCATTTAAATATATTAATTCTTCTTCATAAAATGTTTGAGTTTTGAGTGTTATTTTATAATGTTATATGTTGTATTTCACTTACAATTACTTGTCTACGATATATGCAATATAAGTGTACATAGTCTTCCATATCCCAAGTCTTCTTCAAAGTCTTCTCTGTGTACATGTAGAAAATAGTGTAGTATTTATTAGTCAAATTGTCTTGGTCAAGCTACTTGGGTTGCATGATTGATATAATAAACGACCCTTTACCTTTGACCCAAGACACCCACGATGTGACAGGCCAAAAGCGACAAACAACCACTTCCCTCCAAAATTAATACCAAACCTACCCATATCACTATATATCCTGCACAAATAATTACCCATTAACCAAAACTTATAATATTACCACCATTACAATTTACTACACAAAGGTCCCAACTCCACAATATCTTGTCTTGAATTTTTAAACATCAAACAAAGCAAACCAAGTCTCACATTTTCAAAAACATATTTCCCTCTCAAATTACCTTCCAAACACCACGATTAAACATCGCAAAACTCTTTACAGGGTCTTCAAATTCCACTTCTGAGTTAGACTACTGAAATCCAAACACCATTCGTTCCATGATCTGCCAAGCACTCTTCAAAGTAGCCAAAATGAAATCCAACTATCTTAACAAGATTTTTAACAGCAAAGAAATAACCAAAACCCAAACATAAATATCATTCCTTATGACATCTTTTTTGACCTTCCAAACATAAATTCCAACCAGCCTAAGTGCCAATACCAAAATAATGGCAACCAAGAAATTCCTAAATTACTAGTACCCAAGACCACCAGCAGATTTCTATCCCACAAAGAACATATATGTATCATATTATTATTTCAAGACTTTAACTTCATATATCTAAAGAGCAACAAATAGTTACTATTAAAAACACTTATACACATATCATAGCAAAACCTTCTCATTAAAGAAAGTCCAACTTTTAATCTGGAAGTTAATCTTATTTTGAATTTAATCAAGCTGTAAAAAAGAAACTGTTTTTTTTCTTCTCAATATCTTTTAATGGGTATACACTCAAATAAGTTCTCCTGTCCTATAAGTTTGTATTCCTTCAAGTGTCACCAAGATTCATAGAACCAAAGGATTTATCTTTTAAGTATTTCATTCAGACATTTTATCAAACCGGTTATGTGCATATTACAACTGACTTGTTTAAACGATTAAAAATATGCAAATGAACTCGAATAAAGAAATGCAATACCTTCAAATGATAATATACCAGCAAAGAAAAAACCAAACCCCCAATCCCAAGTCTTCTTAAAAGTCTTCTCTGTATACACGTAGGAAATAGCTATTTATCAGTCAAATTGTCTTTGTCTTGCTGATAAGATATTTGTGGATGCCATTTATTTCCACCATTTGCATAGATAATTGAAAATATTATAATCTCTTAAAAGTCTTGGTATTCTCAAGATGATAAGAAATTTGTGGAAGCCATTTATTTCCACCATTTGCATGCCAGGAACGTTAACATGCAAAACTATGTATAAAAGGCCAATGCATGTTCTTGTAATTTTAAGTAAATTTCCAAAAATGAAGTCACCACAAGCAATCATTCACTTATCATCTTCTTCTCTTATTTCTTTTCTCTTTTTCGGTCTCGCGATAACATGTCTTATTTCCGCCACTGTCTCTGCTTCCTATGGCCAAACCCATACAATGTTCTAACCTCGTGGAACCATTCCTTTCATTTCTGTGACTGGAGTGGTATTTCATGTGGAAAGAGGCACAAACGAGTGACTGTTTTACGACTCGATTCGCAAGGCTTAGAAGGCTCATTGTCTCCTCATGCAGGAAACCTCAGCTTCCTCCGTGATCTTATTCTCGGGAACAACAGCTTTCAAGGAACCATTCCTCATGAACTTGGTCATCTATCAAGGCTACGTCGCCTTGCTCTTCATGTAAACAAATTCAGTGGAGTCATTCCAAAAAACTTGTCTGGTTGTTCTAACCTCGAAGGCCTTTGGCTCTATCAAAATGAGCTCACTGGAAGCATACCCAAGGAGATGAGTTTACTCTCGAAACTTACTTGTCTTACAATTCACATGAATAAGTTAACAGGTGGAATCCCACCTTTCTTGGGGAATATCACATCAATGGAAGTGTTCGATGTTACCGAAAACCCGTTGGGTGGGAGAATTCCAGATACCTTGGGTCTTTGGAAAAGCTTGTCGAGATTTGACGCTGGTGGCTGCAACTTATATGGAAGCATCCCTCGTTCCATTTTCAACCTCTCACTCCTAGCTAATTTTTCCTTACCTGGTAATCACCTCACTGGTAGTCTTCCTTCAGAAATTGGTAATCAGCTCCCAAATCTTGAGTACCTTCAGTTAAGGAATAATGAACTGACCGGAGTTCTTCCACCTTCTCTTTCTAATTGTTCTAAATTATGGTTTCTTGAAATGGGTAACAACAGTTTTAGTGGGAAGTTGACAATCGATTTTTCAAAACTAAGAGATATTAATATAATTAGATTACATGATAACAACTTCCATGGACGTGGAGAAGATGATGACATGAGGTTTGTTGATTCTTTGAAAAACTGCTCCAAATTAGCAAGGTTGAGTCTTTCAAATTGCGACTTTGTTGGAGTGCTTCCTATGTCAATAGGTAATCTCTCTCATCAAATCACCTATCTAAATTTAGAAGGCAATAAATTATTTGGAAGCCTCCCTTCAAGTATAGGTAGTCTACTTGGTTTGACCACTTTAGGTTTAGGACAAAATCAATTCAAAGGAAAAATCCCCAATACCATTGGTAAACTTCAAAAGCTACAAGTTCTTAGTCTATCTAGAAATCAATTTTCAGGGCCTATCCATGATGCTATTGGGAACTTATCACTGTTGACAAAACTTTACTTAGATTACAACAAATTAGAAGGTCATGTTCCATCAAGCTTTGGGAATTGTAAAGAACTTAATGTGTTAGACCTTTCATACAATAGACTCACTGGAAACATACCCAAACAACTTTTTCAACTTCCATCACTAAATTATCTTTTAGATCTTTCACAAAACCGCTTATCTGGTTCCATTCCATCAGAGATTAAAAACCTCAATAAGTTGAGCGAGCTCTATTTATCTTATAATAATTTATCAGGCCCCATTACTAGTAACCTTGGTGAGTGTGTCAGCCTTACAACGTTAAACCTAAGAGGCAACAGATTTCAAGGCGTAATACCATCTTCATTCAGTTCTTTGGGAGGATTGGGGGTACTCGACATTTCTGAAAATAATTTATCAGGTAGAATTCCACAATTTTTAGGCAAATGGAAATCCTTAGAGTATTTGAACCTATCCTTTAATGATTTTGAGGGTGAAGTACCGACTGTAGGAGTGTTTGCCAATGCAAGTGCATTTTCGGTTTTGGGGAACGATAAGCTTTGTGGTGGTTTGGTTACACTTGAGTTACCCAAATGCAAAGAGGCGGGTAGTAAGAAAAAAAGGTTTCCTTTCTTCATATTAGTCATCGTGATTGCAGTCACATTGCTCGTCGTATTATGTTGTGTGTATCTTTTGTGTAAGAAGAAACGCAACAATCAACCATCACAATCATCACGGAGTGAACGGTTCATGAAAGTTTCATACCATCAACTTCTCAAGGCTACCGATGGGTTCTCTACAACAAATTTGATTGGAGAGGGTGGGTTCAGTTCTGTTTATAAAGGAATCCTCGATCCTGATGATGACAAATTTGTTGCAATCAAAGTGCCGCATCTTCAAAATAAAGGAGCTCACAAAAGTTTTATAGCAGAATGTGAAGCATGGCGGAATATTCGGCACCGTAATCTGTTGAAGATAATTACTTCATGTTCGAGTACCGATTTCCAAGGCAATGATTTTAAGCGTGGTTTGAGTTTATGCCCAATGGAAGTGTACACGATTGGCTTCATTCAAGTGCATATACATCGAAACTGAATTTTCTTCAAAGAATAAATATTCTTAGAGATGTTGCCACGCTTTGATTATCTTCACAATCGCTGCCAAACAACGATTGTTCCGCGTGACTTGAAGCCAAGTAACATTCTACTTGATGATTATATGGTGGCTCGTGTTGGAGACTTTGGTTTAGCTCGACTAATTGGTACAGACTTAAACCAAAACAGCTCAACCGGGGTTAAAGGAACAATTGGTTATGCACCTCCAGGTAATTCCACTTTTATTCCATGATGCTTATATTTATTTACAGGTTCAAATTTGTAAATTAATTAATTGTTTTTCATTTGTAGAGTATGGTATCGGGAGCGAGATGACAAGTTGTGGGGACGTCTACAGTTTTGGAATATTATTACTAGAGGTGATGACTGGTAAAAAGCCGACAGACGACATGTTTATTGAGGGTCTTAGCCTTCATAAATTTGCTTACATGGCATTACCAGATCAAGTAATCGATGTTATTGATAATGATGCAATTGTGTTGCAAAGTTCCGAAGCGAATGCAAAGAAAGTGGAAGAATGTTTGGCTGCAACTATCAAGATTGGAGTATTGTGCTCTGTGGATTCCCCCACCAGACTAAAATTGAAATTGTTGTCAATGAGTTGCAGCATATTCTCGATGTGCTTCAAAATATATAAGGTACTCTGTTCTCCCATTTTGTAAAATCTGATTTTACATGAGTTTGCTAAAAATCATCACTAAAATGGTTTTATTTTTCAACTCTTTCAGGTCTATCATCAAGCTTTTATGGTGAAGTTGTAGGAAACTGCAACAAGGAGCGGTGCATGTCGTAGATAAATAAATGTTAAGTTGTTAAAGTTGTTCGTAATTGTGGTTTAATTTTCTTGTTGCATAAGTGTACAAGACATAAGAGTACGTTAACATTCCTGGTGACGTATCATATGTATCAAGCATGTTTGTAAGTGTGGTTTAATTTCCATGAATCCAATTTCTGGTATTGAATTCTACTTAAGTTCTACTTGGTGTTCGATTCCTTAATGCTCAGCCTAATGTTACTCTTGTTCTTTGACTTTCAATTTCATAAATTTGACTTTCTTTATGAATATCTGAATGAGAAAGCTCAAGGCTTCCCCCTCTTCTGGTTTCGAGTAGTGTATGGTTCAATTTTATAGAAAGTTAACCTCATGTTTGGTATAGTGTATTATTACTGCAAGTATACTGTATTAAAAATGTGTCAATAATGACCAAAGTGGATTTCTGATACATAAATCAGCTCGAATATTTTGAAGTACAGTTGGTCCAACACTGCATACATTCACATTAGAGACTTGAAACTTGAGAGTTGAGAGTGTTGCCAAAGTTACTACTTAATGGAAGTTAAATTAACAAAAAAGGTGTAGTAATGGATTGTCCTAAAAATATAGATAAAACTAAACTAGGTCAATTAAATTACAAAAAACGAGTCTTGTATCTACTTACTAATGTAATGTGGAAACGTGTAACTTACACTAATATGAAACGGGTTAAACGTGAAACTGTACACCCACTCTTGTGAAACAAACCAAAGAACAGCGAAAACTAAAATGGGTCAAATGGGTAGACTCAAGAAATATCTTTAACTGAACGTGTCATTATTTTGTTCCATTCCATCAGAGATTGAAGACCTCAAGATGTTGAACCATCTCGATTTATCTTATAATAATTTATCGGATACCATTACTAGTAGCCATGTTCAGTGCATTAGCCTTACATTGAGATAATTTCAGCCATGAATGAATTTGTTGCTCTTCTCTTCCGAAATGAACATAGTATTGATTCAAATAAGGAAGATCCATTGACATTACAAATGAGTTGATACATTGAGCTTGCCTACTGTATGACTACTCTTGCAAACAACACATCTAAAAAGACACACGCCAACCTTATTAACTACTTGAGCATAAATGAAAATAAAACACACACCATAGACGTCACTGTAAGTATCGTTATCATCACTGCCTTTTAATAACTCGAGAAAAACAGATGGGGTTTGATGAAGTTGATGTCGTCTCTATTCTGCCTTTAGAATTTAGAATCAGGCCATATGACGAATACATAATAAATCTTGACTTTACCCATCCAAGTACAAGCTCCAAATAACACTAATATAACTAGCAATACACCACATTGACCACCTGCACAAACTAAAACAAACACACTTTATCATTCTTTCGAGCTTCAAACATATAGATGGCAGTAAATGTTAATACTGAAACACATAGTTGAGACTTCTAATCTTATTTTCTTACTTGGATGTTTTAGGATGACGCATTATATTTAGCGTTTGGGTATTCTAAAAGTTTTTGTCAGCAAGTTTTACAAATGATTAATGTGCCATATTTACCTTTTTAATGAAATGACCCAAACTGACCCGTTTTAAGCTAGTTTTAATTTTTATATCTTTTTTACATAGCCTGAACCAACATGTAGGACCTTAATTTTAAGCTATGAAAGACCAGAACAGACATGTTGGACCTGTTTTTTAAGCTATGTTTATATATTTTTAACATAACCTGAACTGAACCATTTTATATGGGTCGATGTAGCCAGAAAAAACAGCTCCAAGGGTCTCGTTGCAGCTCTGTAAAATAAAGAAAAGAAAATATAAATTTTTTTTGGTACTCTCCATTAATAAGTAGTCATTAAAATTATTTGATTTGGGAGGTTCTATGTACTGGACACCGTTTTTTTCTCCAAGTTACTTTTTTATTTACCATTCAAAAGTAAAATGGGTCAAAATAGCCATCTGTACTAGTGTTGGTTAGTTGCTGTACTGACTGCTTTTGGAACCTGTTAACACTAACAGATGACTGTGTTTACAAGACAAACATAACCCATAATGCTTTTAAAGGATGACTCGTCCGATATGGCTAAGATTCCAAGAAAGGTTCCAACCTTGTTCGTGAAGTTCAGGACACCACCGAGAATCACCGGCTAATAATTACTAGTTGCTTTAATTACATCAGGAATCCATAAAGATCCGTAAAAATACCAGATCATTTATTATGCCAATGAACATACGAATTCACAAAATTATGCTTTATGAGAGTGTTGTCAAAGTTTCAATGTCAATAAGCCTTATGGATAGTAAAACACTGGAGTTTCAATGTTGCTACTTAATCGAAGTTTAATTAACAGAAAAGGTGTAGTAATGGGTTGTCCTAAAATATGAACAAACCTGATCTGGGTTAAACAATTAAATTACAAAATACGAGTCTTGTATCTACTTACTAAATAGTAATGTAATGTGGAAACATGGAACTTACAGTAATATGAAATGGGTTAAACATGAAACATGTAACTTACAGTAATATGAAATGGATCAATTTATTCACGTTATATTTAATGGGTTCAACAGGCTGAAAACATTCATTAATCATTATTTTTAAACAAGTTTAAGAAAAGGACAGACCACGTTTGCAGGTCAACCTGATCTGTCCAAACTAAAATTACCAGTTTGACTTTTTCCAACCTGACTAGCTGCCCGTTATGGAACACCTCTAGTTTAGATCATGTGTTACCTGTAATTTCCAAGGGTCCACATCTACGGTGTGACTGATAAAGCATTAGCCAATGCTTTTCTGCAATACAAATAAATGGGAATACCAACGGGTTAGGACTGAAGTGTCATATATATGGTTCACAATGTTAACGAGTCTATGTCAAAAACAACCATTTACAGTAGCAAAATTGGGGATCTTGCAACAAAAGTCAAACATATCAATAATGTTTTAAACACATAATTTTCTTTGTTCATCAGGGGATTTTAGTTTATGTGCAGTCATTCTTCTACGAATCTGTAATTCCACCAACACATTTCATGTATCTAAGTCTCATGTCCAAATGAAAAATAACAAGTTTCTATATCCATGTCTTTATTTATAAGAAACGTGTGACAGTGATACCGATGTAAACCTGAATCTATACTGACAAAAATTAGAGCTGCAATTTGACAAAGTACCCTTGTATTCAGTGTATATATAGGCTTTCATGTTCTCTTTGGTCCACCTTATCTCCAAGCCCTCATGTTCTGTGATATCAATGAAAATGGCAAGCAAGTGTTCAGAGATGAAATGCCTAGTAGATCTTAAAAGAAATGCAAACATGAACTCAAATACAAAAGCTTTACCAATAAACTGCTAGTTTGAGGTCATATGAACAAGGCTGGCAAGGATTCTATGTGGAATCGAGCTTTAAACCAACACTAATGGCGGCGTTAGATCTTTTAAAAAAAGGACCAACAAACAGTTGTTGAAGATTTTCAACCCAAACGTCAATTGGAAACATGTAGAAAGTGATTTAAGGGTTTATGTTTATGTGGTCTAGGTGAAAAGAAATAAGAAAGAAAATTGAAAAAAAGAAGGGGGAGAAATCCTGCTCAAAAGAGGGAAAAGATAAAACAAATAAAGCCGGGTTTTTATTTCAAAAACGGGCTCTATTTTAATGGCGAATTAGAACCCGGTTTTCTCATTTAATAACGGGCTTTATTCCTTTGTTTTTTACGGACACCTTTATAGACCCCTTTTCCTATGCGGAACCATAATGGAGGGGCTTTATTTCAGATTTTGTAGTAGTGTGAGAAAAGAGTGATCATTTAATAACAAAGAATTTCAGTACCAAGGTACATAGCCATCTGCTATTCAATAACAAGATATTTCCAAATCTAACCAGTTAATCGATCAAGGCAGATTATTCTAGCAGACAATGAAATTTTACAGCCTGCAAGCCTTATATCCATAACCATCCAAATGAGTGATCATTTAATTTAGACAAAATTACACGGTTGGTCCCTGTGGTTTGCTCGTATTGCAAGTTTGGTCCCTAAGTCATTTTAATTACCCCACAGATACCTATTTTTGAAACGATGCACTCTTTTAGTCCCTAATTTGGATGGCCGTTAGTGCAGTCCGTTAAGTGTTTCGCATTTGTTAGTCCTTCGTTAATAAATTTTGCAGTTAGTCCTTATTTTTTAAAATATAGTTTTCCACGATTAGTCCCTCCAATTGATATAGTTATCGCCCGATTTTTTCACGTTTTTGTCCGTTTTAGTTCGTTTTTATCCGTTTTCCCCTTTTTACGTTTTACGTCAGTTTTCTTTCGTTTTTAGTTTTGTCGGATTTTCTTCACGTTTTATCCATTTTTTAGCGTTTTATCGGTTTCATCCGTTTTGTCCGTTTTTCTAACATTTTTCTTATATTTTTATCCGTTTTTCTTACGTTTTGTCTGTTTTCTTTCGTTTTTGCCCGTTTTCATCGTTTTGTCCGTTGTTCTAACGTTTTGTCCGTTTTTCATACGTTTTTATCGGTTTTCATCCATTTTTGTCCGTTTTTCTTTCGTTTTTGTACTATTTCAACATAGTGAAAATTTTTTCCAAAAAGAAAAAAAATTTCCAAAAAAAAAAATTGGAAAAAAAATATTTCCAAAAAAAAAAATTGAAAAAAAATTCAAAAAATAATTGAATAAAAAATTTCAAAAAAAAATTTTGAATAAAAAAATTATTTTTCAAATATATATATTTTTTTTTTTAATTTTGAAAAAAAAAATTTTCAAAATTTTAAATATGTCGAAATATTTTTTTTTGTTTCAAAACTTTTTTTTCAATATTTTTCGAAATTTGGACATATTGTAAAAAAAAAATTCCGAAAAATATTGAAAAAAAACGGACATTTTTTTTTTATTCAAAAATTTTTAAATTTTTATTCAAATTTTTGAAATTTGAAAATTTTTCAATTTTTTTTAGGAATATTTTTCCAATTTTTTGGAAATTTTTTCCAAATTTTTCTTTTGAAAAAGGTTCAATATGTTGAAATAGTACAAAACGAAATAACGGACAGAAAAGCCCGACAAAACGGATGAAAACGATAAAAAGGACAAAGCGTTAGAACAATGGACAAAAGCGTTGGTGGCGAGCTGGCGAAAGCAGTAAAACGTGAAAAATGGACAAAAATTTAAGAAAATGTTAGAAAAGCGGACAAAACGGATGAAAACCGACAAAACCTAAGAAAACGGACAAAAACTATAAAAAGCGAAAAGCGGACGGCGAAAAAAAGCGAGGGAAAACGGATAAGCGAGCGAAAACGGACAAAAACGTAAAAAATCGGGCGATAACTATTATTATAGGAGGGGAATAAGCATGGAAAACTATATTTTAAAAATAAGGACTAACGGTTGCAAAATTCATAACGAAGGACTAACAGCATAAAACACTTACCAATTGCACTAACGGCCATCAAATTAGGGACTAAAGAGTCGCGACGTTTCAAAAATAGGTATCTTGGGGTAATTAAAATGACTTAGGGACCAAACTTGCAAATCGAGCCACGAGGATCAACCCGTAATTTTGTCTTTAATTTACTACCAAACAGGAAACTATCCATGTGATTTTTACTAGCCAAAGACATCAGAAGACAATACAGTTGCCTATTCTCAATATTTCACGATTTTTTAATAAAAAAATACCGTTACGAAGAAGTATAGATTACGAAGAATATGAGAACTATCTTGATATGCTTTGGTATGCGATTTTATAAAAAGTGTTGAAGTTTAATATGTTAATTAAAAAACCCCTTTAACTACCTAAACCTTTATTCCAAACACCAACTAGGCATATAACAACTTTTCTGATCAACAAGGGAGGTATGGTTAACAGGACCGTTAGTTAGGGAAAAGTAGCTTCATCTTTTATAGCTCACTAACCCCCATCCTAAAGAAACCACCCCTCACTCTTCACATAATCCCATTCATGTCAATATCCCATATCTTATAAGTTTGAATAACTGCAACTAATTTCTTAACATTAACGCTCATATGTAAGAAAAAGGAAATGAAATCACAATATAAGTTTGAATAACTGCAACTAATTTCTTAACAACATCTGAGTACAAAGTCAGTAATAGCTATGGGCGCAAACCTGATATAACAATATATACTTTATGTAAAAAAAGGAAATGAAATCACCTCATCATGAGTAATTCTACAACATAAACTAATTCATTACGATTATCACAAGTTGCGCAAAATGACGTCATACTCATCCTAAGTTACGCCATCGACTTTAACAACACAAATCACAAATTCGGTTCAAATTCAGAAATAGTAACGATGATGACGTCATACAAAATGATCATCAACATAAGCTCAAATAATTCCTAACAAATTCATAACCTAAACACAAATTCATAACACAGTAAGCTCAAATAGCAAATTTAAGAGATGAAACCTAATTATTAGAGAAATAATAATTAAGCTCAAAACTAGCAAATTCATAACCTAAACACAAATTCAGCTTGAAATAAGCTCAAATTAAGCGATTATTAGATGAAACCCTAATTATTAGAGAAATAATACCTTCGGCGATGGTAATATGACCGTAGATGGTGTTTTGGATGTGACTGTTTTGATTTCCCCCCAAATTATTTTACTGCAAGTGACTACTTTTATTTAAGTGACTTGAGGGTAAAATTTATATATTTTATATATTTAAGGGGATGTTTTGTTAAAATATTCTATTAAGTTATGTTTAATTAACAGATTACTTAATGCAGACATCCTCAGTTTTATTACTTAATATTTTAAGTCGTCTTTTTTTATTAAGTCACAAACAAACCGTTTTCATATAACTTAATAAATTTCAGTTTTTCATATTAAGTCGAAAACAAACACCCGCGTAAGTGACT